>CM054141.1:60516710-60546710 GCA_028751875.1 Rapana venosa
CTCTCTCTCTCTCTCTTCTCTCTCTCCTCTCTCTCTCTCTTCTAGCCCTCTCCCTCTCTCTCTTGGTGACACAAAATCTGTTTTACTATTTTAAAAAAAAGAGCATGGCTGTAGTTCCCATACAAATCAAAGTAACCCTTTTGAAAATCAGAGGCGATAGAATTGTGATAAATTGCGGGAAATGGAAATGTCAACCGCATTTCCGTGGCACTAAACCCTGTTCTTTTTCTGGCACTAACTCCCTGCCACAGAGTTAAAGACTTTTCCCCCTCAAGCTGACTTTAAGGGCCCTGTATCACGTTACAGAGACTGGGTGCAGATTCCGAAATGGAATGCAAGAGGTAGGTGGTACGTGTGTATTCATCTTTTTACATGGGAGATGGGTGTGTGTGTGTGTGTGTGTGTGTGTGGTGTGTGTGTGTGTGTGGTGTGTGTGTGTGTGTGCTGACTAGTTACTTAACCACGTTTTTGAAGTGTGTGCATTGGCATGTACATCCAGAACAGATAACTGATTTAGTGCCAGCTAACTCTGCTACTCTTGGTAAGGATTCATGGCTGCTCCTGACCAACGGATGCCGATGATAAAGAATTCCGTGGGGGATGTTCAGGCTTTTTGCAAGTCTAATACTTCTACATAGGTTCTAGGTGCTCCACTTTTGTACGTTTCCTGTCCTTTCTTCTATTGTGTCTACTGTGTATTGTTTTCTTGTTTTCTTTTGGTTTTGTCCAACTTTACTTGTTGATTTAGCTGATTGATATAAACTGAGTCTACCTGAATTTTGTTTTAACTAAGCCTTCCTGTTATCTTCAGTTTCGTGTATCCATTCTCTACCATATCTTCCAAAATGTCTACTCAGCAGAAGCCTGGTTGACAGCATGTTCATTATACAGTTAGATGCTTTGGATAATTCACAATATTTCATGGCACAAAGGAACAAATATAAAAGAAGCAATCGAGATAGGATAATTTAGTCTTCCGGGACCTATTATTCACTGGCATAAACTTGTAAATATTTACAGAAGGGGACCGAATGGCTCAGTGTTCAGAGCACTCCCTTTCCCCAAGCTAAGATTAAGGAGCATTGAACCTGGTTACCAAGTGGGTGGGTGACTGTTTGCACGCTTTGGTTTCAGTAAAGTCACCCAGTTCACCCAACTGTAAATGGGTACCTGCTCTCTTTAGGGTCAGGAAGTTAAAGCAGCGAGACAGAGGAGATGGGCGCCGCCCTCAAACTGTTGGCCCCTAGAGAAGCTGAGGTCTCTGATGCCTAGCTCCCCTTCGACCGCCTAGGTAATGGGGTACCTTACTTTACCCTTACCCTACAGAGTTTAAGCAAGCATTCTTTATTATCAATAATTATGTGTGGTTGACACGCAGAGGAGTAATGTACTGGTGGATCCTATGAAAGATCTCATGAAGAAAATCGTAGATGTCCTTACTCTTTATCTACTACAACCAGCAAAAAAGTACACTCCACCAAAACAACCCCAAGACACTATGCAAGTGCATTGTTTCTTCCTGCCTATCTACGAGAATGTTGTTCCCTTCAACAACAAAAAAAGGAAAAGAAAGAAAGAAAAGAAAACGAAAGAAGAGAAAGAAAGAAAAGAGACAGGCAGAGACAGGCAGACAGAATGACGGACAGACAAACAAAAGAAAGTGATTACTCAATCACCAGACAAGCCAGCCAGCCAGCCAGCCAGCCTACCAAGCAGCCAAACAGTGTGCTAGGACGTGAAATGGGCTGCAATCAGTGTTCTCAAAGACTAATTGCCAGCATAGATGAGCAGCTTCAATTTCTATGTATTCCATCAAGGTGCACGTGGTTCGTCAGGTACATCAATTTGCGGAATGATGACATTGTTTGAAGAAAAGAAGCAGCTTGGTAAAGGGCCGCCACCCGAACAGTGGTAGATTAAAACCCCGATAACAGAGAGCTAGGAGGGGAAGAGGGCAACGAGACAACGGTGGGTTGATGACCATATTAAAGATTGGACAAGAAAATTACCCGTGGTGATTAGGCTTTGGTGCACAACCAAAATAAACGAAAGAGTATGATGAAAATACTGCAACTGCTGTGTAGCAGCAGCAGAAACAGCAGCAGCAAATGCAGTAGCAGTAACAGCACCAATAGCAACAGCAGCAGCAGCAGCAAAAGAAGAAGTAAACAGAGAAGATGAAAAAGACAGAATCTTGTTTCAACTACATTCTATACAAAATTTCGTTCTGGAGATTAAACACGACAGTGCTACCAATGCAGATATACTTGCAGGCTTCATGGCCATAATTATATCCTGAACTTCTAGGTTCCTATCTTCGCTCTATTAAAAAAAATCGTGTCATAAGTTTTGAAGTCTCCTAGGGTAGGTCACTGTTAAACTGATGACCCCTTGCTGGTGTTGCACACAGTACATGCAAGCAAGAAATTAAGAACGTGTCTTTAGGATCACATCTTTATTCATGTAGGTGTTTAGAAGTAGCTGAAGAGGACATATGCATGAAGTTTCACCAGGGCACTTAAAAAGTTACTAAAGTATCTGGAATATATAATACAGTTTCTTGGAAACAGTGATGCGGCCTTTATGAAATGTATACACGAAACCATAGATATGATGCACGAATAATTCATAAACAGAAATTTAAAACTTGACTATAAGTATCGATTCTTCATCTGCCTGGATCAACTGTAAGCTGAAATGACACAGACTGAAAGGAAAACAATGAAATAGCAGTAAAGATTTATTTTTTTACTTTCAAATACAGGGGACTAAAACAAACGGTCTGGCAGGCTATGACCATACCCCACCATAAAAAAACCTGTCACACACACGCACGCGCGCGCACGCACACACACACACACACACATATGCCAAGACATAAAAGTTATTTGAAAAACAAGCTATAAAAAACCAACTGTCATTGCACACTGTGATTCAACTGAGTGATAGAATCACAGATAGAAATCACCAAGGACATGTTGAAAGAATCCACTTCCCCCAGTCATTTCAGCAGCCTTGTAACACCTGTGGGCAGTTAACTGTGGGGATTGCTGTTTACCTCCCTTGTTTTATGGTGTGTCCTTATATTGGCGTTTCAGAGAATACTTTTCTTTCTGTTTATGCTTTTTTCCTTGTTATTTGGTTTGTCTTCTACTCCACCAGTTAATTATTGATGTAGTCCTTGATTGATTGATAGCCTGATAAGCTGGTGTGTTCTTTCTGTCTTGTTGTTTCTTTGTTAGGTTCTGTTTTTTACTTTGTGTGTGTGTGTGTGTGTGTGTGTGTGCGTGTGTGTGTGTGTGTGTGTGTGTGTGTGTGTGTGTGTGTGTGTGTGTGTGTGTGTGTGTGTCTTTTACTCTTTCTTTTGGTCATAGATTTTGTTTGTCTTTTCTATCTTTCTTTCGTTTTCTTTCTTTCTGTTGTCCTTTCTGTGCCTCTGTTTTGTTTGTTTTGAGGTTATTTACTTGTTTTATACCTGCTTGTTTTATGCCTGCTGCTGTGCTCTGTTTTCAGGGTTACTTGTAGCAAGGGGAAGACAGTCGTGAATATTAATCTATGCATTCACATATAAACATGCAAAGTACATGTCCTTCCATTTTCATGTCCTGTCTCTTCTCTCTCTCTCAGCCCTTTTATTACCTTTCTCCATTCTTATCTTTCTAATCTCATTATCCCCACAGCCGCCCCCCTCACCAACACCACCACATACACACACACATCACAGTAAATGCTCTAAAAGAGCAATCTGCAAACGGACTGAAAGATTTATTTCAAAGGATCATAGAAAAAATCTTCTTCATCATCCTTATCATTACTATCACCACCTTGGTATTTTATCTTTAGTTTGTGTTTACAAATTCCTTAAGTGTTTTATACTGTTGCTTGCAGTTTCTGATATTTACATAACCTCATCTCATCTGTTCCCATAACCCCCTTAGGGGTCGTAGAGGCACTGCAGAGATGAACATTGCACCAGTTGACTCTATTTGTGGTGGTTGTGTGCAAATGCCTGGGTTGTGGAGAAGCTCTTCCCGGGCCATTCAGTGATGTCTGCCCATTTCTTCTTCGGCCTGCCTCGCCTTCTCTTCCTCTGCACTGTTCTTTGCAGTATAGTCTTGGTTAGCCCATCTGATTACATGTCCATACTATCTGAGCTTCCTTTTCTTGACTGTGGTCAGCAGGTCTTCATAAGTGGTTTACTTGTTTGGGTGATGGTGTCGGACTTCTTCGTTGGTAATGTGGTCTGTGAATGAAATGCCAAGGAGTCTTCTTAGGCATCTCATCTCCAAAGCCTGGATCCTCCTTTGTAGATCTGTATCCAATGTCCAGGATTCGCACGCATACAGATATGTGGAGGTGATCAGTGCATGCAGTAGCTTGACTTTGGTCCTGAGAGAGATGTTTCGTTCTTTCCAGATGGTCTTGAGCTTCGCCATTGCTGCTACTGTTTGTGGAGCTATTATGAGGATTTCTGTCTTTGAACCTTCTTCACTAACGATAGCTCCAAAGTACTTGAAGTGATCTACAACTTCAAGTACACAACATAAAAGACTATCGAACATAAATTGCTCTACATAAATGCGCTGAACCACAATAAGAAACTGATTAAAACAGCTTTTAACCTTTCAGAACGAAATCATCTGAGACACGTTAAAAGGGCCCAGGTTTTTAAAGTCACACAGTCTTGACCTTTCAAAGAAAAAACTACTCTTTCAAAAGTAGACGGTAAAAATGAAACGGTAATTGCAAATGTTGATTCAACTGAGAGATAAAATCCCAGATAGAAATCACCCAGGACATGTTGAAAGAATCCACTTCCCTCAAGTCATTACAGCTGCCTCGTAACACCCGTGGGCAGTTAACTGTGGGGGCTGCTGTTTGCCTCCCTTGTTTTATGCTGTGTCATTATATTGTCACCCCATAGAATGCTTTTCTTTCCTTTTATAATTTTCCCTCTGATGTTTGGTTTGTCTTCACCACCAGTTAACTATTGATGCAGTCCTTGTTGGACTGACCACCTGATAAGCTGATGTGCCATTTTTGTTTCTTTTTTTTGCTTAGGTTTTTGCTTCTTTGTTTGTTTTTTTTTCTTTGTTTTGTCTTCTTTTACTTGGTTATATTTTTGTCGTATTTCTATCTTTCTTCCTTTATTATGACTTTGTTTTTTTCCATGCTTTTTTCTTTCTGTCTGACTGTCTTTTTTCTTTTTCTTCTTTCTTTCTTTCTTTCCGCCTGTCGTGTGTCTTTGTTTTTTCTTTCTTTAGCTCTTTCTTTCTTTCTTTCTTTCGTTTTGGGTTTCATTTACTTGTTTTATAGCCTGGTCATTTTATGCATACTGCTATTTTCTGTTTCTCTGATTAACTTGTAACACGAGGAAGACATTCGTGAATATTATTCTATGCATCGACACGTGAACACACAAAGTGCAAGTCCTAACGTCTTCATGTCCCATTTTCTCTCTATCTCTCAGCCCTGTTCTTGCCTTCCTCCACTCTTACCTTCCCACTCTTACTCCCGACTACCACCCCCTCTCAGAACACACCACCATCAACACGACACACAGCACAATCACCACCACCACCACTATCACCACAACGACCAACAACACAAGAAATGCTGAATGAAAGATTCGTTTGAAAGGGTCATGAAAATTCTTCTTCTTTTTCAAAAAACGTACTTTGGTACTTTATATTTTTGTATTAACGCTTTCATTAAGTATCTGCTCTTTAACTTTCAGTTTCTGTTAAGTATAAAATAACAATGGATGTAAAAAAAATAAACAAAAACAACTGGAATCAGACACTCATTACAGTAGGTGATCACATTTCAGATCGAAACTATCTCAGAGCAGATTAAAAGGACCCAATTTTCAAAGTCACATAGTTTACCAAAACAAAAATTTTCCTTCAAAAGTAGAAATCCAAACAGAAAGTGCAATTGAAAATTGTGAAATGAACTGAGAGAGAAAAACCAAAGATAAAAATCATCCAGAACATGTAGAAAAAAATCTACTTTCCCTAAGTGAGTGTGCACAAGTCACATAACACCTGTGGGTAGTGAAGTGGGGGAGCTGCCGGTTTGCCTCAGTTGTTTTATGGTGTTGTTACATTGAGCTGAGATTCGTTGCTTCTGTACTTTTACTCTCTTGGTAATATCTGAGTTTAAAAAAAAAAGATTTTGGGGGGGGGTCTCTTTTCTTTATCTGTTGGATCGTTTCCTTTTGTGTTGCTCGAATTTTTTGTTCTTGATTAAAAAAATTTTTTATATATGTACGTGTTTTTTTTTCTTTAGAAGAAATGATACAATTGATTGACATGTTTTGTGTGCTCTGTTTGATTATACCACACACATATTCTACCCCAACTCTCCCCCCTCCAACATGCACACGCAAGCGAGTGCGCATGCTCGCACACACACACACACACTATTAAAAGGAGGGAAAACTATAAACAACAAAAAATATCATTGCAATCTGTGATTCAACTGGGTGATAAAATCCCAGATAGAAATCCCCCGGGACATGTTGAAAGCACCCACTTCCCCCAAGTCATTACAGCTGCCTCATAACACCTGTGGGCAGTTAACTTGGGGAAGAGGGCTGCTGTTTGCCTCCCTTGTTTTATGGTGTGTGGTGCTGGTGGCGTTAATGACAGTAGTTTCCTTTTGATGGTTAAAAAACAACAACAACAACACGAACACATGACATTTTGTCAGCTTTCTTCTTTGAAGTTGTATCATTAAGGTAGTGGTTGTTTGAGTGGTGTGTGATCAATATTTGCCAGGTGGTTATTAAAAAAAAAGTTTTATACCTGTATGTACATAGTTGTTTTATTTAGTTATACTATCCTTTACGTATCTGTTCATTGTTTTGTTTCCTTGTCAAAGTCAAAGTTATTTTTTCATTTCCAAATAGGACATTGAATAAGTAATGCATTTGCTTCTTTTTTTAACCAAGCCATCTATGAAAGACCCAAAAAATTTTAAAGGTATTATTGAGTACTACTTGTTCATTTATACATTACATCAGTATTTTAAGGGGAAAATATGTCTTTGGTTTGCTTAGATGTTTAGTTCTTTGTTTGTCTGTTTTTGTTTGGTCTTTTTTCTCTTCTTTCTTTCTTTTGTTTCTTGTTTACCAATGTGTCTGTCCTATTAATGAGTTACTGTTTTTCTTTCTTTGTTTCGCTTTTTGTGTTTTGTTTGGCTGTTTCTTTACTTCTTTTTATTCAAGAACACTGCAGTGTTGTTTATGTGAAATATCTATAACAATAGAAGACTGCATCGGCATTGAATCAGGCATCTAAATATGAGCACACAAAGCATAGTTCATAATGCTTCCACTATTGGCATACTATATCCGGCCCCTTTTTGATACCTTACCCACTAAACACACACACACGCACGCACGCACGCACGCATGACCGTGAGAAAAAAGTAACAATTGTGTCTTCTTGATCTTGGTCTTGTTCTTGTTGTTGTTCTTCTTGTTCTTATTGTTATTGTTCTTGTTCTTCTTCTTGTTTTTCTTCTTTGTCCTCCACAATTTCACCTTAATAATCTATTACTGGATACAATTTTGGTTCCCTAGCCTAAACATAATCATCGAATGTATGAACTATTGCCTGCAGTCACAATTCAGAGGATTTACGAACAGAAGTGCTCCAGGCCAAAAGCTGTGTCAGCTATTGATGTCAGCTAATTGTCAAGGCCTACACTAACATGTTGTTATGTTGTAAAATGTTGTGATGAGATTGCCTTCAGCCAGGACAAGCTCTTTACATAACAATCTGCACTCTCCTGTAAAGGAGAAACATCCTCTGAAGTCGGAGTACGGCTGTCTGTATGGCGAGATACTTCAAAACAGTCATACACGCAAACTTCTCATTCAGTTGTGCAATTTCAAAATACAGCGATTCCCAGGTGAGATGAGTGAGTCAGAGTGCATGTTCTGGGTGACCCCAAAGAGTGTTAAGCTGGGAAAAGCACAACAACAACAACATCGACAACAACCGAACAAAAATAATATTAATAATAATGTATGGAATTTATATAGCGCTGAATCTTGTAAAGCAACAAATCAAAGCGCTCAGATGACATGGTTTAAAAAAAAAAAGTGTATCGAGGATAATGGATTAAGCACTCATGTGCTTTTTTACATCCAGTCCTCGTGTGTATGCGGTTTTGTAAATTTTGTCATCTGTTCCCACCGGCACACAATGGCCTACTCTTTCGAAAAGCGGAACAGGATCTAACGTGTGCGCAAGATGTTTTGCATGCGTTCGCACACGGGGCCTCGGTTTATAGTCTCATCCGAAGGAAACAAAGAAAAAGGATAAAAAGAAGATTGAAACAGCAAACTATTTGAGACAACATTTAAGATGGACATCATCTGGGGCATGTTCAGAGGACCCACACTTGATACGTTTATTACAGCAGCCTCAAAGCTCTTGTGGACTGTTAACTTGTGTGAGTCATTGTTTATCTTAGCTGTTTTAAAGTTGTGTTGTTATGGTGTGTGATTGCAATGAAATCGTGCTTGCTTCAGGTGCTTCCTGTCAATAATTATTCTCCATTGACTTGCTGGCTAGTTTGTTATGTTATGTTATTGTTTATTTAGCCTGATTCTTAGTTTGCAACATTTTTCGTTTTTGCTTTTATATTCTCTGGGGAATTTGTCTTTGTTTTATTTTCTTGCATTTTAGTTTTCTTCCTTGATAGTAGGGATAGTAATAAGTTAAGTTTTTTGTTTGTTTCTTGAAATTACTCTTTAGGGGCTAATCTCTCTCTCTCTCTCTCTCTCTCTCTCTCTCTCTCTCTCTCTCTCTCTCTCTCTCTCTTCTTACGTCACAGCTTAAAGTCGTTTTCCGTTCATAAGAGCTCATTTTTGGTTTTTTGGTTTTCGTTACGTTAAATGCATCATGTGATTTTTCTTGTATTTATTTGTATTTACAAAAGAAAGTCGTGTATAACCCCCTTGTCAATAGGCCACTTTGGGCAATGACAATAAATTGGTCAAAGCGTCAAAAAAAAAGCGTTCTCTCTCTCTCTCTCTCTCTCTCTCTCTTCTCTCTCTCTCTCTCTCTCTCTCTCTCTCTCTCTCTCTCGATCAGTTTTGTTTTTTCCCCATACAGCATGTGTTAACATTGCAGTAGCCTAGAGCTGACATGGTGTATTTGATGTATACATTTTTTTTGGAGTGGTGAATGTTTTGAGAATGCAATAACTTGTGAGTATAGTAACTATTATGAAAATGCAAGAAACTAATGAGCATTAATGATTTCAAATGTTATGATTTATGATGTGCTTGATGTTTGTATTTTGTAGGTGAAAGAGTGTTAACATATCAGGTATAGCTTCATCAATAACTTTGTTAATAGGTCTATTGTCTTTTTGTGGCACCCTGGGAAGTGGTTAAGGTGAACTGAGTTTTTGGTTTTAGCTGTGTTTTGTTTTGATTTGTTGGCATACGACAGTCTTTATTTAGGCATGATGTTGGAATATGCTTATGCAAGAGTATACAGTTATGAGTGCACTCCAGGGTATTATGCCAAAGTCTTACCAAACTTATGTGAATACTTTTCATCTTCAACTTTTCATCTTCAATAGTTTGCCCCTCAATGTGTATTGTGGCCAAAGGCCGATGTACATTAAACAATTTCAGAGTTCAGAGAGTTCAGAGTTCTCTCTCTCTCTCTCTCTCTCTCTCTCTCTCTCTCTCTCTCTCTCACACACACACACACACACACACACACACACACACCTTCCACACCCTCCCCACCCCCCACCCACCCCCACACACACATGCACGTCTTCTCCTCCTTTTTCTTCTTCCTTGTTTGATTTTTCTCATCCTGTTTCTCCCCCTCCTCTTCCTCCTCCTTCTTCTGTTACCCCCACCCCCACCCCCTCCATCCTTCTCCTTCGGAGGCCTTCATCTTCTTTTTTCTTTGCCACCGCATCTAATGTTATATGTTTGATGTTTGTCTTTACAGCAAACATTCATCAACTGCCCACACGGTAGCCTGCAGCCGTTTTACAGCGCAACTTCAGGGGGAAAAAAGAAATATCCAGGTAAAAACGAGGACTGTAATTGCAGTCTGTGATTGAAGCAGGTGATAAAACTGGAGACAGAAATCAGGCAGGAGGTGGTGAAAGCACCCGCTTTCTTCCAGTCCTGACAGCAGCCTGTAACAGCTGAGGGAGGACACTGTGCTGGCTGCTCTGATGCTGTTTGCTTCAGCTCCGTTTTTATGTGGTGTGTTGTTATAGTGATCTTTTGGAGAAAAAAAGAAAGAAATATCTGCTTCTGGTGTTTTTGTAGTTGCTAATTTGTATCTTTTTTGTCTTGAAACTCTTGGCCACGTTCTTTGTGTGGTTTTTTTTCTTTTTTGCCTACTTGTTTTGTGTCATTAATTTTGCCTTTTTTTTTACTACATGTATTATGTTTCTTTTAATAATAGGAATAAACCTTGTCTATATTTCAAACACACACACACACACACACACACACACACACACACACACACACACTCACGCACACAGTGTTAAATGATAAATCTATCTTTCAAGACAATCCCAATATATTTTTATGATCATTAAAAAAATAGCAATTCTTCTTTTTCATCATCTTTGTGTTTTTTTTCTTTTTCTCATCCTGTCCTCATCCTCCTCCTCTTCCTTCTCCTTCTTCTTGCTCTTCTTCTCAAACTTTCCTGTCTGCCTCTTCCTTCTCCTTCAAAGTTCTTTGTCTTCTTTTCTTGCCTCTACATCTTATTTTATTTATTTATTTATTTATGTATTTATTCTTTTACATCGAGGATAATGGAATAAGCACTCATGTGCTTTTTTCATCCAGTCCCCGTGTGTATGCGGTTTTGTAAATGTTGTCATCTGTTTCTTCATGTTCTATGTTGATTTTTGTCAGTACTACAAACAAAATGTATTCATCAAGTACCCGCACCATTACCTGCAGTCATTTTGCAATACATTAATTTTGCTTTTTTTCTACATGCATTATGTTTCTTTTAATGATAGGAAGAAACTTTGTCTATATTTCACACACACACACACACACATGCGCGCGCGCACACACACACACACAAACAGAGTGTAAAATGCTAACAAATCGATCTTTCAAGACAATCCTGATATACTTTTATGATCATTAAAAAAAATAGCAATCCCTCTTCTTCATCATCTTTGTTTTTATTTTATTTTTCTCATCCTGTCCTCCTCCTCCTCTTCCTCTTCCTTCTCCTTCTTTTGTTCTTCTTCTCACCCTTTCCTGTCAGCCTCCTCCTTCTCCTGCAAAGTTCTTCGTCTTCTTTTCTTGCCACTACATCTTGATGTTCTATGTTGATTTTTGTCATTACTACAAACAAAATGTATTCATCAAGTACCCACACCATCATCACCTGTAGTCATTTTGCAATGTAACTTTAAAAAGAAAAATAACAAGGACAAAACGAGAACTGTAATTGCAGACTGTGATTGAAGCAGGTGATAAAAGTGGAGATAGGAATCAGGCAGGCCGTGGTGAAAGCACCCGCTTTCTTCAGGTCCTGACAGCAGCCTGGAACAGCTGAGGGAGGACATTGTGCTGGCTGCTCTGATGCTGTTTGCTTCAGCTCCGTTTTTTATGTGGTGTGTTGTTATATTGATGTTTTGAAGTAATATCTGCTTCTCTGTTTGTTGTTGCTAATTTGTGGGGGGTTAATTTGTGTTGAGACTAATGTCTACTAGGTTTCTTGTGTTTCATTCTTTTTAGCCATTTATATTTTTCTATCACTTTTTCTTATGTTTGTTTTGGTGGGGTTTTTGCATGCATAGTGTTTCCTTTAATAGTTATAATGGAGTTTGTCTATATTTTATATACACACGCACGCACACACTGTTATATGATTGAAAATCCAAATTTTAAGACAATTATAATACATTCATACGATCATTAAAACACCAAACTAAACAAATCTTCTTCTTCTTCCTCTTGTTTTCTTTTTCTCATCCTGGTTGTCCCCTTCCTCCTCCTCTTCTCCTGCGCACAAGCCTCACTATCCTCCTTCGAAGTTTTTCATCTTCTTTTTTCTGCCACTATAGCTAATGTTCGATGGTCGATTTTTGTCATTGCTGCAAACATATTCAACAACTGGCCACACCCTTGCTTGCAGCCATTTTACAGCACAACTTTAAAAAAAAACACCACACCCAAAACCCAGTTATATCAAGTAAAAAACGAGAACTATAATTGCAGACTGTGATTGAAGCAGGTGATAAAAGTTGAGACAGAAATCAGGCAGGCCGTGGTGAAAGCACCCGCTTTCTTCAGGTCCTGACAGCAGCCTGTAACAGCTGAGGGAGGATACTGTGCTGGCTGCTCTGATGCTGTTTGCTTCAGCTCCGTTTTTGATGTGGTGTGTTGTTATAGTGCTTTTTTGCACTGGGTACTAATAGTCGGAATGCGCTAAAATAATGGAGGGCATCTTTTATACCGGTAAGCTGGGAAATGGGTCTGTTGTAGTGAACATGAAAGGAGGAATCCTGTCAGATTAAGAGTGTTTAGTCATAAATTTTAGGCTTTCCATTCTTTTCTCGTCGTTATTTTTGTGTGTGTGTGTAGGTGTGTGTGTGTGTGTGTGTGTGTGTGTGTGTGTGTGTGTGTGTGTGTGTGTGTGTGTGTGTGTGTGTGTGTGTGTGTGTGTGTGTGTGTGTGTGTGTATGTGTGTGTGTGTTTCTGCAATTTAACGTCTGTTCACTCAAGGTGATATTAGACCATATGTGTGTGTGTGTGTGTGTGTGTGTGTGTGTGTGTGTGTGTGTGTGTGTGTGTGTGTGTGTGTGTGTGTGTGTGTGTGTGTGCGTGTGTGCGTACGTGCATGCAGGTGAGTGGTGTGTGTATGTGTTCAGGTGTGTGTATGCACATGCTCAAGTGTGTATGTATATGTGTGTGTGTGTGTTTCTTTAATGTAACGTCTGTTCACTCAAGGTGATATTAGACCATATGTGTGTGTGTGTGTGTGTGTGTGTGTGTGTGTGTGTGTGTGTGTGTGTGTGTGTGTGTGTGTGTGTGTGCGTACGTGCATGCAGGTGAGTGGTGTGTGTGTATGTGTTTAGATGTGTGAATGCACATGCTCAAGTGTGTATGTATATAAGACCATATATGTGTGTGTGTGTGTGTGTGTGCGCGTACGTGCATGCAGGTGAGTGGTGTGTGTGTGTGTGTGTGTGTTGTGTGTGCGTGTGTGTGTGTGTGTGTGTGTGTGTGTGGTGTGTATGTGTGCAGGTGTGTGTATGCACATACTCACGTGTGTATGTATATGTGAGTGTGTGTTTGTGTGTGAGTGTGTGTGTGAGTGTGTGTGTTTGTGTGTGAGTGTGGACGTTATCTGCCCTGGATGGTTTGCAAATACGAGAACCCGTGTCGTCTCTGCACATATATGTAGGAGCGCTTGCAAGCACGCCTCCAATGTACAACTGTCTTGAATGTATGTTATGCTTCACTTACGTGGAAGACACGATCCAATCCTTTTTTACACAGCACAATACCTGAAGTGAAGCGTCTCGTACAAGTCTTTTGTCTTGACGATGACTTAGATGTTGAAAAAAAGTTTAAGAATAAAGAAAGAAAGATCTTCTGCTTTGCTTGATTCTCTGTTAAAAGTTTTTTCTCACTGACCTCAGTCGACACACTTTACTTCAGGTTGATTTCTTATTTTGGTTCAGGATGCTGCTGAGTATGTCTGTGTTCCTGTAATTCGCTAGACCACTAACATCGTTTAATGGATATTTAACGTACTGGCCTTGGGTGGAACGATTTACTACGGAGAGCATAGGAACCCGCGCGGCGAGTGGAGGAAGCTGGTTCAAAATTTTTCCATGGTGCCCCAGCGGTCCACGGGACTACAGGATAGGTGAAGGAGAAGGTGCAGGTGAACGTACATATTCAAACCCCTGCATGCGTGCATACACAAAGGACATGAAGTCACTGGCAAGTCTGCGTGTTCAGTTGGCCTGGGAGATGGCGAGAATCCCCACACTTTATTTTGAGATGTTTTCGTAATGGTGAAATTCAAACAAAAAACTAACCCACACTTTAAATGTATTTCAATGCAGATTTCTCTGCGTGAAATTATGTCTGCTCTCCCCGCGCGGGGAGAGCGCGTCGCCACAAGAGCAGCGCCACCCATTATTTTGTTTTTCTTGTTCCTGTCTGTATCTGTATTTGTTTCCCTATCAGAGTGGCTTCTTTTTTTGCAGAATTTTGCCAGGGACAACTCTCTTGTTGCCGTGGGTTCTTTTCAGTGCGCTGAACACACAATTATGTGTAACACGCGAGACTTTGGTTTATCGTCTCATCCAGAAGACTAGCAGCCAGACCACCATTCATGGTCCAATGGATAGAGGGAGGGGGGCTTTCGGGCACAAACGGGATTCGAACCACCGCACACTTCCGACCAGGACTTTTCGCTTTCTAGACAGGACGCGTTACTTCTAGACCACCGATCCACTATGAGGCCAGAGACTGTAGTCAGTATAAAGGTGTGTTGCTTAAAAGTGTGTGCACTGTATGTCTTTGTTTCTTTACAAGCTCTCCAACCCCTTTCATATATAACCATACATTATTATAATATTTTTTTTTTTTTCGTGAATATGGCCAGGTGTTTTCTTGTGGGTTTTTTGGTTTTGTTTTGGGGATTTTCTTTAGTTTTGCTTCTGGTTTCTTCTTGTTTTTATTCTGAATGGACTATTTGACACTTGACATTTACCGGCAAGTATTTTTGTATCGAAAAGCCGTTCTAATGTCTGATTATCTTGCCAGGTTTTGTTTTTGATTTTTATTCCCTTTTCTGTTTGTTTTTGGTACCTTTTTCTGTCGGCAAGCAGTTCTTCCTTCTTTCTTTCTTTCTGTTTTTTTTAAAAATATTTGATCATTGAGATGTTTTCGTAATGGTAAATTCAAACTAACCCACCCTTTTTCTTCTTCTACATTCTCCCCACACCCTCTCCTCCAATTCTGTGAGAATATTTATAGACAAAAATCTCCATGTTTGTGTTGGTCAAAAGGTTTTGAAAGTTATTCTGGTTTGTACTGTCTACTCACATTAAGTTTTGTTTGCTGTGTGATGTTAGTACATGCAAACGAGCACACACACACACACATACACACACACACACACACAACACACACAACACACACTATAAACTAAAATATAAATATATTATATATATATATATATATATATATATATATATATATATATATATATATATATATATATATATATATATATATATATATATATATATATATATATATAATACTCTCTCTTTCTTCTCTCGTACTGATCGTAGACATAACGCCTTTTAAAAAAAATTTTCATTAGAATACGCACATACACAACTCGCATGTTGCGCTTGAGCATGTATATTATATATCATTTATTAATGCATGTGTACATATTTATATTATAATTTATTAGATATATATATACATAATACATATATAGTATTATATAAATATATATTATATATATTATATTTATATATTATATTATATACGTCCTTCTTCACTTAGTCTTCTTCTCACCGTGTCTGATATCTCAGCTTCCTTGTTTACAAGCTAAGACTTGCTCAAACAAAGGGGAAAGGAAGCGGAGACCTTTAACGCTGAAACTGCAGGAAGCCAAATGGCTTGGCCACAGACAGAATATGGGCTTCTGGCTCCTTGGCTTAATGTATGTGTAGCGTTTTATTCTTCTTTATCTCTGCGTCCATCCGACATCAACACAGGAGAGAGGCTGAGATAGTTATATACTGTTGTCGAATTACTAGCAAAAATAAAACAACAAATACCAACAGGAGGTGACGTAATATTTGAATAAAGGTCATCAATATTTTTAGATTAAAAAACAAGAAATCACTATAATACACAAAAGCTAACATACAAACAAATAAATGATATAGTTTCGTTTTCTGATTACCTGTAACTGCGTGTTAACATTCTAAACACATTACAACACACCTGCCATATAATTAAAAGCTCTGATAAAACCTTGGGTACAGACACGATTATGTTGTTTTCATAATCTACTGAACAGTAGCAAGTATACAGGCGTAGTTGTATTTTTTTTTTTAAAACAACAACAAAAAGAGTACAGCACTGGCAGGTTTGCACGCAAAGCCGACTTGGAAGATTTTGAGCATCTGCACTGGTAATATAAAAATAGTAATACTTCATTATCTAAAATAACAAATCATACAAGCAAACTTTATTTACTTGAAGGGCTGGTTGAATAAAAGAAATGATTGTAAAAGATAAATCCAACATAAGCCACTTATGTTGGTATTGATGTTTAATGACGTATACTTTTGGCGGGCAAATCCTCATCTACCTTTCGAATATTTACCTCCAGTGGGTGGGTATACTCCTTAAACATTTCCTGTGTCTGACTTAGGTTTGAAACTTTATTGCCATTGATTTTAAAAAAAGATATAGAAAATAGTTCAGACTGGAATAGTATAGCACATATAACATAATTGTCAGTGCTTTGGATGAGACTGTAAACCGAGGACGCGCGTGCGAACGCAAACATCTTGCACACATTTCTTTTTCCTTTTCCGCGTTTTAGAAGAGTACGCATTTGTGTGGCAGTGGCAACTGGTGACAAAGTTTACAAAACTTCGTGTACATGGGACATGGTAGTGAAACTGCAAATGATTGCTTATTCTAGAATGGTAGTAAAAATGTACACGGTTGCTTATTCTATTCTCTTCAAAATAAAAGAAAACATGAATAACAATATCATAGAATGGTAGGGTGTCATAGAATGGGTAAGCGTAAAGTCGTGCAGTAAACTGTGATGCTGCATTGCGCTGTATTGTATTGTAGTGCAATGCATTGTTGTGTATACTATTGTATTTCGTTGCGTTTTACTGTATTCTATCGTGTCTATCTGCTGTATTCCTCGAATTGTAGCACAGTGTATTGGCGTGCGTTCTGTTGCACTGCACTGCGCCATCTGTTCCTGTTTTCTCATTGTGTTGTCTACAGTATTATATCTTCTCTGCTGAACTGTTTTATATCGTTTTGTTGTATTTTTCGTTGTACTGCATTGTAACTATTGGGGTGTATTGTATGTTCTATCTGTTCCCCCTCTCCCCTTTCAATTTGCTCAGACTTTTTCTGTCCTTTCTTTCTTTCGTGTGCTTATCTTTCTTTCTTTCTTTCGTTCTTTTGTTCTTTCTTTCTTTCTCTCATTTTTTCTTTCACATTCTTTGCTCTCTTTCTTTCTTTCTGTCTTTGCTTTCCTTCCTTCTTTCTTTCTTTCTTTCCTTCCTTCCTTCTTTCTTTCTTTCTTTCCTTCCTTCCTTCCTTCTTTCTTTCTTTCTTTCCTTCCTTCCTTCTTTCTTTCTTTCCTTCCTTCCTTCTTTCTTTCTTTCCTTCCTTCCTTCCTTCTTTCTTTCTTTCCTTCCTTCCTTCTTTGTTTCTTCCCATTTTTCCCTCTTTCTTTCTTTCTGTCTGTCTTTCTTTTTTTCTCCCCTTTTTTATGTCCTTCTTTCTTTCTTTCCTTCTTTTTTTGTTTCTTTCTTTGCTTTTCTTCTTTCTTTCTTTCTTTCTTCCTTTGCTTTCCTTTTTCATTACTTTCTTTCCTTCTTTTTTTCTTTGCTTTCTTTCTGTCTTTGCTTTCCTTCTTTCTTCATTTCATTCTTTCTTTCTTTGCTTTCTTTCTTTCTTCATTTCTTTCTTTCTTTCTTTCTTTCTTCATTTCTTTCTTTCTTCGTTTCTGTCTTTCTTTCTTTTCTTTGCTAAACTGAGAACTCATACTTCCCCCCTTCTCCCTCCCCTCACTCCCTCGTTCACCACTATCTGCACGTTCAACTCGAATGCCCAGGGGAAAGAGGCGAGAGGCAGACAAAGAAGATGGAGATAACAAGCCTATGAAAAATGCACAGAAGACAAGCATAGCATAGAACTAACAAGTAATGGGATTGTGATAAGTGGGATTGGGGGGGGGGGGGGGGTAGTAGATGAAGGATTGTGGATGGTGTTTGGGGGATGGGGGTGGGAGGAGGGGGGTGATGGGGGATGGGGAGGAGGAAGAGACAGTATGGGTAAGGGTTTGGTTGGTTTTTGTTTTCTGAAGCAGGGGCAATTAATCAATTGTTAAAAAATATTTTGATATTGTTGCCCCTGACGCACACACACACACACACACACATACACACACACACATACATATATACATACAAACGCACACGCACGCGCACACACACACACACACACACACACACACACACACACGCACAGACGCATGCACACACACACACATACACATACGCAGAGGCGGGCTGTAATAATGTTGTAGTTAAATATTATCATTAAGAGATTATTCCCCCAAAGACAGATAGCTTGATGAAAAAGGTGCATTGCTTATTCAATGTACCATCTGGAAAAAAAATTTAAAATGACATGACTTGGTTTGGTTAGACTTGACTTGACTTGACTTATCTCTATCTCTCCCTCTCTCTCTCTCTCTCTCACACACACACACACACACACACACACACACACACACACACACACACACACACACACACACACACACACACACACACACACACACACTTCTTTACTTCGTTTTCTCATCATTACTTTTCATTTCCTTTTACCTATTTCATACCGTCCTAAAGCTACCCCCCCCCCCTCTCTTCCTCCCCACCTCTCCCCGTCCTCTGCTCCCCCCTGCCCCCCCCTCCAACCCACGTGTTGTTGTCTCTCTAACATTCCTTTGTCACATCATTGTGACTACTGCTGATGATGACGATGTCTTGAGGAATGTGTGTAGCAGTCAGAATCCTCCTTTGATAACCATCACACGATTGAAATCTGCACTTACTATTAACGTTGCCTTCGCTTTTGTTCCGTGTGTATATAATAAGGAAAGGTGAAAATAATGCCTTAGGCTAATTACAGACGAAAAGAAGGACGTAAGCATCCATACGTGCACGTTCGCACGCGCACAGACCCACATACACATACACACACTCAAGCGCGCGAGCACACACACACGCACGAACACGCTCGCGCGCGCACACACTTACGCACGCACGTACGCAGTACCCACGCAAGCAAACATACACACAGACACACACAGACGCGCACACAACTCTCTCTCTCTCTCTCTCTCTCTCTCTCTCCCCTCTCTCTCTCTCTCTCTCTCTCTCCTCTCTCTCTCTCTCTCTCACGCACACGCATACTCACACACACTCATATATATTTACTCATAATATATGCATATATACAAAACACACACACAACACACACACACACAACACGCGCACACACACACACATACACACACGCGCGCGCGTGTGTGTATGTATAATCATGTCACAAAGTGACTGCAAACTATGACAGCACTACCATACATCTGCTCTTCGTCCTGTCAAGTCTATGCTTGTTTTTGTAACACTTTTGATAAAATTCCCCTCACTACCCTCCCCGTCCTGGGATTGATAACCCTTATGGTTGGCCAGGGCCTTGCTTCAATGATAGGCAGTAGAGCTGCTTTTATACCCTGTGTTTAATCTACACATAGCTGCACAGTTTTAATCTGAGATTTACAGTTGACGAAGTGACAGACCTAATAAATATAGCCTCGCTGGTCGGATGATTGGGGCGGGGGGGGGGGGGGGGGGGGGGGGGGGGGGGGGGGGGGGGAGGGGGGGGGGGCTATAAACAACAGGATTGGATTAGATTGGACAGCCAAAAAACATTGTTGAAAGCAAACATTTTTTCTCCAAAAAAAAAAGTTATAAATTCACGAGTTCATTTCAGTACCCAAAAAATATACTATTTTTCTATATTAATATATTCCTATGGCCTCTTTTTTTTTGGTGTGTGTTGTCTATTCTAAAAGCACAAGCACATAAACTAACGTGCGTTACTGCACCGAATGGAAACCCACAAAAATCAGCGTGCGTGTCTATCTCCCGTTTCCAAACCAATGGTTCCGCTGCAGTCGACTTGCTTGTAATTGAATATTTGATGGTGCCGGAGCGCCCGCCCCACCCCAGCGTATAAAATATTCAATCATAAACAAGCACCGTAGCTGTTTTCTCAACACACGCGGCCGACACGCATCTCACGTCCGTCGCTTCGTGTTCAGCTGTGCTGCAATGTTTGTCCGTAACGGGTTTTGGGCGGGAGGTGGGCGGTGGAGAGAGATTCAGATTCAGCTTCAGATTCAGAATATATTATTGCCATTTAAGTCATGTAGACTTATTTGCCACAACAAAAAACATCAATTATAATGATCTATTTTGGCTAAAAGGGATGAACATCTTGCGCACACGTTAAATCCTGTTCCGCTTTTCGAAAGAGTAGGCCATTGTGTGCCGGTGGGAACAGATGACAAAATTTACAAAAACGCATACACACGGAGACTAGATGTAAACAAGAACATGAGTGCTTATTCCATTATCCTCAATATATTTTTTTTTTAAATTGAGCGCTTTGATTTGTTGCTTTACAAGATTCAGCGCTATATAAATTCCATACATTATTATTATTATTATTATTATTATTATTATTATTGTTGTTGTTGTTGTTGTTGTTGTTGTTGTTGTTGTTGTTGTTGTTGTTATTATTATTATTATTATTATTATTATTACACTAAAAGCATGTTGCATTCTACTTCTCTTTTTCTCTTTTTTTCAAAACGCTCATACACATAATTATCTGATGATATCTGCTTGAGATATATGATCAACTGTGATTATGTCACTTAATTTATTGTACACAGTTTTTGCGTTCTTTTTCTTTCGTTTTGATTTTTGATAACAGATTATTTCTGAGTTAGAGAGAGAGAGAGAGAGAGAGAGAGAGAGAGAGAGAGAGAGAGAGAGAGAGAGAGAGAGAGAGAGAGAGAGAGAGAGAGAGACCGGATACAGACAGAGACAGACAGAGACAGATAGAGAGAGACAGGGACCGGAGACAGAGAGAGAGAGACAGGGACAGACACGGAGACAGAGACAATGACACTGGAAATATATTATTGTGATAAACTGTTAAAGCCCATTCACAAGGGAACAGCGGGAAGGGGATTGGGCACAAAACACATACTTATTTTCAATAATAAAGATAATAATTTGTACAGCCCAAATGGTCGGCATGGCATGGATCCCACGACATGGTGAAGTGAATCGGAGAGAGAGAGAGAGAGAGAGAGAGAGAGAGAGAGAGAGAGAGAGAGAGAGAGAGAGAGAGAAGAGAGAGAGAGAGAGAGAGAGAGAGAGAGGAGAGAGAGAGAGAGAGCGAGAGAGAGAGAATTATTCTTTTATATCGAGGATAATGGTATAAGCACTCATGTGCTTTTTTACATCCAGTCCCCGAGTGTATGCGGTTTTGTAAATTTTGTCATCTGAGAGAGAGAAAGAGAGAGAGAGAGAGAGAGAGAGAGAGAGAGAGAGAGAGAGAGAGAGAGAGAGAGAGAGAGAGAGACAGAGAGAGAGATAGACAGACAGACAGACAGAGACAGAGACAGAGAGAACAGAGAGATAGAGAAGACAGAGAACAATGAACAATGAGTAATGAACAATGAACAAAATTGATTCTTCAGACTTCCAGCCCCTGGCAGGGGGGTCAAACAAAACATATCAAAGCAAAGACAAAACAAAACATGACATAATTAATTATATGGCAACTGCCAAAACATGGCCAATGTGAACATGAGACCATGCAAAGATGAGACAATAATTATACTCTGCTGTAAACAGCTGAGTACATTTACACCGTTTCTCACTGTCCATTCTTCTCATTTTCAACACAACCTGGCCTACTTTCAAAACATTGAACAGATGGAAACTGAGATGGCAAATGGAAGAAACTGAACCCTTTTTCAGAAAATTAGAGAGAGAGAGTGTGTGTGTGTGCGTGTATGTGTGTGTGTGTGTGGGGTTGTGTGTGTGTGTGTGTGTGGTGTGTGTGTGTGTGTGTGTGTGTGGTGTGTGTGTGTGTTTTATGTGTGTGTGTGTGAAAGTCAGTCAAACATTTTTTTCACAGGTGATGCATTCATTAGACAGTGCGATTGTTGTTTTTAGATTGAGCCATCCATCTATACTAAACACACACACACGTACTCACACACGTACACACACACACACACACACACACACACACACACACACACCACACACACACACATATATATATATAATATAATATATATATATATATATATAATATAATATATATAAATATATATATATATATATATATATATTATATATATATATTATATAATTATGTTTATAATTATGTATATGTGTGTGTGTGTGTCTGTCTGTCTCTGTGTGTCTGAGTCTGTGTCTAATTGCCTGTGTCTTTCCATGTCTGTCTGTGTCTCTGTCTGTGTCTGTATATCCGCGACTATAGTTTGTGTCTGTATCTGCGTGTCTCTGTGTGTATAGCTCAGTGGTCGGAGCACTCGCTTTCCCCCAGCTAAGTTAAGCAGTGTCGAGCATGGTTACCAGTTGGATGGGTGACCGTTTGCGCGCCTTGGCTTCAGTACAGTTCCCCAGTTCACCCAGCTGTAAATGGGTACCTGCCTCTTTAGAGTCAGGGAAGGTAAAGCAGCGAGGGAGAGGAGATGGGCGCCGCCCTCAATATGCTGGCCCTAGAGAAGTGAGGTCTCTGACGCCTCGCTCCCCTACGACCTTATAGGTTATGGGACTCCTTTACCTTTACCTCCTCCATTGATTGAAAAAAAGACCAACAAAACTCCTTAAATGCTCTACCCACACCATTTCTCCTCCCCTTGTATTCCTCCCGCTCCCCCCACCCCCACCCTACCCCTCACCCGTCTTTCCGCTGACATCGCCAGCCACCACCTCCGCTCCCTCCCGCCCCCCCCCCCCCCCCTCCCCATCCAAACACACACAAGCATACACAAGTCCACGTGCCCTTTCTGGTATCTCTGATTACCATCCCACTACTTGGAAAGTTCTTCTATGCAACGCTTCTCTTCCGTACATTTTTCATAGGCTTGTTATCTCCATCTGCTTTCTCTGTCTCTGTCTGTTTCTCTGATTCTGTCTCTGTCTCTATCTCTCTGTCTCTATCTGTCTGTCTTTGTCTTTCTGTTTGTCTGTCTGTCTCTCTCTTTCTCTCTGTCCCTCCACCACTTTTCTGAGTGTTCGAGTTGAACAGGCAGGTTGTGGTAGCTGGGGGTTGGGGTGTGAGGGTGAAGTATTGTCAACAAGTCTGTAAGAAAGAGAGAGAGAGAGAGAGAGAGAGAGAGAGAGAGAGAGAGAGAGACAGACAGACAGACAGACAGACAGACAGAAGAAAGAAAGACAGAAAGATAGAAAGACAGACAGATGAACATTAAGAAAGAAAGAAAGACAGACAGACAGACAGACAGAAAGAAAGCAAGCAAGAAAGAAAGAAAGAAGAAAGAAAGAAAGAAAGAAAGAAAGACAGACAGACAGACAGACAGACAGACAGGAAAGAGAAGATAGAGAGAAAAGAAAAGAACCAAGAAAAAGGGAAAAAACTAATAAAGGACGAACAAAAGAAAGGAGAGAAAATGGAAGGCAGGAAGGACAGAAGCACTATGGTCAGAAGTGTGAAATAAAGGGAGAAAAGAGCTAGCCAGCACAAGGCAATTAATTCAGATGCAATACACAACATGCACCAACACAATAATTATACTGCACAAGGGATACAGCAGATCAGGAACACGAAAGAATACAATTCAGCATGATAACACAACAATTCCATAAACTATAACCCTAAACAGCACAAAACAATATCACAGCTCGCACCACTGTTAGATGTTACCCTAGCCTATACTATGATACTATGCTATGCTTTTACGTGCAATACTATGCAATACTATATAGTAGTCTATCATTACTTTCTACGCCATTCTTAAAGAAAATATCAATAAGGTATCAAACATAAGCTAGACACAGACTATATCCAAGAAAGTTAACCTACTGGGGGTAGCTATTGGATAGTTAGTCGTTGATTTGCCTGCCCAAAGGATAGGTCATAAACATAAGTTGCTTATGTTGCATCCATATTTCACAATGTTTTTTATACCACGTTAAGTCACGGCAGATTTCTCTGCGTGACATTCGAGCTGCTCTCCTCGGGGAGAGCGCGTCGCCACAAGAGCAGCGCCACCCAGTTTTTCCTCCTGTCTGCAAGAGTACTTATTTCCCTATCATAATGGGATTTTTCTACATCATTTTGCCAGGGACAACTCCCTTGCCGCCTGGGTTATTTTACGTGCGTTAAATAATTATCCATAACACACGGGACCTCGGTTTATTGTCTAATCCAAGAGACTAGCACCCAGACCCCCAGTCACGGTCTAATGGATGGGGAAACGTTTCTGGCCCAAACGGGGATCAAACCACCACATACCTTGAACCCGGACTTTTTGCTTTCCCAGTAGGTGCGTTACCTCTAGACCACTGACCACCGATCCGCAATGACTATTTCTTATCATCCAGCCAATAAAAAGGCTGGCTTGTAAGTGTTACTGGTTGAACCAATTAAGCTTTCTTACTCGTTATCATACGAGTGCGCGTAGGTGTTCACAAGATCTTCCAAGTCAGCTTGAGTGCAACCCAGCCAGTGCCTTATTCCTATCCCTGTATACAACAGTGCCTGTGCAATTTTGTTTTCCATTTGCTCTCGTTTAGTGGTATGTGGAAACATTAATATATTGTGTAGACACCCAAGGTTTCGGCAGAGCTTATATATCCTTAACAGGTGTGTTTTTATGTGTTTAGAACATCAGCACGCAGTTACAACCTATTGGAAAATGAAATATGAATAAATGAATATATAGCGTGTGTTTGTTTGCTTGTATGTTTGTTTGCTTTTCGCTCGTTTTCCCCGTTACCGAATAGTATCGATGTCTTTTATGTGATGTTATAACGTTAATTTCATGTAGCTGTTTCGTGTTCGTTTCTGTAACAATTAGATAACTTAGGTTTCAGAATGTATCTTATGCAAGATGTGAGAAGAAAGCAGAGACTAACAGTCAACACAAAACACAGACATTAGCCAAGGAGTAACTAACGATTAGCTAGGCCAGACGTTTCGCGTTGCTTGTCGGTTAAAATGGTCTCATTTTAGACAGGCTTATTTGCAATCAACTTAACTAAACAATCAACAAAACAAAACTAGTTTAAAAGATTAGCAAGAAAACGACAGCGAACGTATGTCGTTTGATGTGGTAGATGGTGTCGAGGGTAAGGTGTTAGTATTGACAACAACTAACTAACAATCAAAAAAAGCAAACTACACACACAAACACACAAAACACAACAACATATCCCGTGATTAATTATTAGGGTGGACCGGACGTTTGAATTGAAAAAACTAACGTACGTAGACGCGGCGGACTCACAACACACAACACACACACAACATGAGACATGTAACAACGTAAGTAACCACATCATATAGTAAAGGAGAAGAGAGAGAGAGAGAGAAGAGGCGAGAGGAGAAGAGAGAGAGAGAGAGAGAGAGACAGAATGAAGACAGACAGAAGAGAGACAGAAGAAGAAGAGAGAAGAGAGAGAGAAGAGAGAGAGAGAGAGAGAGAGAGAGAGAGAGGAGAGAGAGAAGAGAGAGAGAGAGAGAGAGAGAGAAGAAGAGAGAGAGAAGGGGGAGAGAGAGAGGGGAGAGAGAAGAGAGAGAGAGAGGGGGGGAGAAGAGAGAGAGAGAGAGAGAAAGAGAGAGAGGGAGAAGAGAGGGAGAGAGAGAGGGGGGGAGAGAGAGAGAGAGGGAGAGAGAGAGAGAGGGGGGAGAGAGAGGGGGGAGAAAGAGAGAGAGAGAAGGGGGAGGAGAAAGAGAGAGGAGAGGAGGAGAGAGAAAGAGAGAAAGGGGAGAGAGAGAGAGAGAGAGAGGAGAGAGAGAGAGAGAGAGAGAGAGAGAGAGAGAGAGAAGGACAGAAGACAGAGAGAGAGAGAAGAGAAGAAGAGAGAGGAGAGAGAGAGAGAGAGAGAGAGAGAGAGAGAGAGAGAATGAATGAACGAATGAACGAATTTTATTTGACAAAAGCTACAAGCCCATCAGTCAAAGGGGGTAATTGTAAGTAACATATTAACATAGGAATGAATATGAAAAGGACATGAGTAATAATCCAAAGTCCAGATAAATGCCAACCAATATTTTCAGTTATTACGTATAGGATCCGTTTCATTCATAGTCTGCTTACGTTTATCTAGAGCCTGCGTTATATATATTGCTAAAGATTTAAGCTCGGACATATTATTTGAAGATAACACCTTTTGTACAAGATTGGTGGACCTGTTGGTTGGGTTTGTCAAAAAAGCAATTTTTTGGCGAATGTCATGATAAGTTCTACAAGCAAACAAAAAATGAAATTCGTCTTCTTCTTCTTCTCCACATGCTGGACAAGAGTTGTTGTCTGTCTCTGCTGTAATATACCATTGTTTGCAGTTCAAAAGACCACACAATCTTAGCCTAAATTTTAGTAAATTACTTCGAAGCTTTTATTAGTTAACGATATCAGATACTGTTCTGGACCAAACGCATCTTTAAAGGAGCTATACCAAGTGTATTTTTCACTAGACATTAACTGTTCATGCCAGTTTTGATGAAAACATGAAATAAGTCTATCTTTCAATTCTCTAACAAACTGTTAGAGAAGGAGAGAGAGAGGAGAGAGAGAGAGAGGAGAGAGAGAGAGAGAGAGAGAGAGAGGGAGATGAGAGAGAGAGAGAGAGAGAGAGAGAGAGAGAGAGAGAGAGAGAGAGAGCTACAGGACTATTTTTTCTCAGTGTTATTATTTTGGGTCCTCTGCTGAAGCTTCGGGGTCACCAAAAGTGAAACTGGGGACGGGATAGCCTAGTGGTCAGAACATTGCGCTGGCAACCCGACGACCCGGGTTCGATTCTCGTTCAAGGGGATATTTTTCCTCTATAGTTAACATCAGTGCCGATTCCACTCTCCCCAAAAATCCTTCGGATGAGACTATAAATTGAGGTCCCGTGTGCGAACGCACGCAGAATATCTTGCGCACACGTTAAAACCTGTTCCGCTTTTCGGAAGAAGTAGGCTATTGTGTGCCGGTGGGAACAGACGACAAAATTTATAAAACTGCTTACACATGGGGACCCGATGAAAAAAAGCACATCAGTGCTTATTCTATTATCCTCGAAATACAGAAACACCCCCAAACCCAAACACATGTCAAAATAAGAGTATGGGCACAATAGTATATACCAAAATATCCCTGGGAAAAACTTGTGAGCAGCCACAAATAATTGGTATGTAAAAGAAACACAACAAAATCAGGTGTGGTGAAGGATGGGATTTGAGTAGGAAGAAATTCATAGCCATTCCTTTCTTATTTTATTCATCAATACAAACAAAAACCAAAGCTCAAAAGGAAAAATAAAACTGCTCGCAGACAGAAAACGAAACAAAACAAAACCAAAATCGGCGGGAAAACGAGAGAGATAAGACGAGTCTACAATACAAGAATACTCCCCAACAAAATGTTAAATGTCAAATAATCCGTTAAAACGATATCTGTATATCTATAGAAACCAAACAAACACAACCAGACAGTCAGCATTAAAGGGAAAAAAGCGTGTTAACCAGGACACCATTAAAAAAAATATATTGGGAGATGTTGTAAACAAGCAAACTCTTTTAATGCACAACTTTGAGAATATATATATATATATATATATATATATATATATATATATGTGTGTGTGTGTGTGTGTGTGTGTGTGTGTGTGTGGTAGGCCAAAACGGTCGTATAAGCAAAGGTTTCATCATTGGTAGACTTTGGAATTCTAGCCAAGAAACGGGCTCTATATAATGAAATCTTTGCGTTATACCATCATTTTTGCCTACCATTAAGGTTGTTAAATGATAACTTAATATGACTGTCTGTCTGTCTCTGTCTCTCTCTCTGTCTCTCTGTATCTCTCTCTCTCTCTCTCTCTCTCTCTTCTCTCTCTCTCTCTCTAACTTGAAACGAGTATAATCTAAAATGAGTGTTGATGGGATCGCATACTGTTTTGGGAATTATATATTGGATATTAACTCTGAAATACACACACACACACACTCTCTGTCTCTCTGTCTCTGTCTCTCTCTCACCTTTTATCGTCCTGCTTATAGTCATAGTATATCCTGATGAAGGATTCATATTTTTATATTTTCAATACTTTATTGGACTTGCCTCTGTACTTAAGTTTTAATGAGTGCCCTATTTCAATATCTTATAATTATGTGTAACAAGTATGTGTACCATTTGACAATGTGTAGATGTTTATCTTTATGACTTATTAAGTTTGGTTGTGTTATTTTTCTTGGCTTTGTTGTTGTTCTTGTTGTTGTTGTTGTTGTTTGTCTGTTTTTCTCTTTTTATCATCTTTTATTGGTTTGGTTTTTTTTCTTCTCTTTTGTTTGTTGTTTTGGTTAGGGTTTTTTGGGGGGTGGGGTAGGGGTGGGGTATTTTTAGGATTTTCTTTTAATTACTTGCTTTGGGGGGGGGGGGGTTGTTGGGGGGGAGCTGTTTTGAAAAGGGTTATTTCCCTTGTTATTATTGTGAGACTGTATAAGTATTGGGTTATTATTATTAAGATGTATCCCTAACGGGCGGGGACTGGATGTAAAAAAGCACATGTGTGCTTATTCATTATCCTCGAAATAAAAGAATTTGTCATTTGTCATTGTCATTGTCTCTCTCTCTCTCTCTGGGAACGGATGAAAATATTTACAAAACTGCATACACACGGGGACTGCATGACCCAACCCCCCCCCCCCCACACACACACACACATGAGTGCTTATTCCATTATACTCGAAATAAAAACAAAATAAAGAAATATACATACAAACATATACATATATATATATATAGAGTTGAGAGAGAGAAGAGAGAGAGAGAGAGAGACAGAGAGAGAGAGACAGAGAGAGAGACAGAGAGACAGAGAGATTGATAGATATATGATCAGTGTGTGTGTGTGTGTGTGTGTGTGTGTGTGTGTGTGTGTGTGGTGTGTGTGTGGGTGTGGTGTGTGTGTGTGTGTGTGTGTGTGTGTGTGTGTGTGTGTGTGTGTGCTTTGCACGATGGTTTCCAACAAGCTGTCGGACCTTATGACATAACCCCCATCCTATCTCATCAATGGGGATTTTTTTTCTTCTAGGAATCGGGAGATTGACAGTGACAATAATTAAAAGATGGGGAGGGGGGGGGGGGGCAGGGAGCAGGGATGTCATACTGGTCTATACTCTGTATGGTTTTTGCTGTTATTGCGCGTGCCAAAGTTGAGATATTCTGAAGTGTCATCCAGAACGTGCATTCTGTCTTTGCTCATCACATCCTAGAATCGCTGTTAGAGGACACACTCGATGAGAAGTGTGCCTGTATGGCTGTTTTCATGTGCCTTGCCATAACATAGGAGGTCACGTAATAGACAAAAAGATACCAGAGAATGAAAGTTGTCTCAGAAAATAACAAACTTACCTAGGTGAAAAATCGCCAGAAGAATAACTGGCGTTATTGTTGAGAGTACCTAAGAACGGGACGGGACAGTTCAGTGGTCGGAGCACTCGCTTTCCCCGAGCGAAGTTGAGCAGCGTCGAGCGTGGTTACCACTTTGGATGGGTGACCATTTGCGCGCCTTGGCTTCAGTACAGTTCCCCCAGTTCACCCAGCTGTAAATGGGTACCTGCCCTCTTTAGGGTCAGAGAAGGTAAAGCAGCGAGGGAGAGGAGACGGGCGCCGCCCTCAATATGCTGGCCCTAGAGAAGTGAGATGTCTGATGCCTCGCTCCCCTACGACCTCATAGGGTACGGGACACCTTTACCTTTACCTTTACCCAAGAAAAAGAAAGTAAAGGCGTTCGTGCGTGTGTGCGCCCACGCGAGCGTGCGCGTGTGTGTATGTGTATGTGTGTGTGTGCGTGCGTGCGTGCGTGTGTGTGTGTGTGTGT
>CM054141.1:60549210-60574210 GCA_028751875.1 Rapana venosa
CAATCGCTTTGCCCCAGTTAAGGTTAAGCAGTATCGAACGTGGTTATCACGTGGATGGGTGACCGTTTGCGCGCTTTGGCTTCAGACAGTCCCCCCAGTTCACCCAGCTGTAAATGGGTACCTGCCCTCTTTAGGCTCAGGGAAGATAAAGCAGCGAGGGAGAGGAGATGGGCGCCTCCCTCATTATGCTGGCCCCCTAGAGAAGCTGAGCTCTCTGATGCCTCGCTCCCCTACGACCACTTAGATTATGGGACAACTTTACCTTTATTATGGTGTACCTGGGTTTTAAAAAAAGGTGTATTCATTAGTAAGCATGGAACGTGCATAACATGATGAACGGAATCAGCATAGCAACAACAAGCAAGTAGCTTAAGTACAAAACAGCATTGATATGGCGGCTGATGTTATGCTTGAAATATAAAGTCTGTTTACATAAGGTGATGTTAAGGACAAGAAGGCAAACAATCCAAAAAGGTTAGTGTCTCAATAAAAGGCGTTATATAGCTATAAGAACTTGCACATTTTACACTGCACTGAAAACACGTACGTCTGTGTGGAAGCTGGTACTCCGAGTCAGACGCAAGGAAGTGCCCCCGTCCCCGCACCCCCCGCCCCTATGCGCGTACACACACACCCCCCCCGCGCGCTGGTATCACACCCGTTCAACGTACACACACATATACAACACACACGCACGACACAAGTTTCCTATGCATGTATGAAGAGAGAGAGAGAATGATGGAGAGAGAGAGAGAGAGAGAGAGGAGAGTAGAGACCCAGGACAGACAGGGAAGACAGACAGGACCGACCGATAGAGAAGAGAGACAGACCATGACAATGACAATTCTTTTATTCGAGGATAAAGAATAAGCACACATGTGCCTTTTTTCATCCAGTCCCGCCCGTTAGGGAATACATCTTAATAATAAAACCAATAACATCATGACTATTACAGTCTCGCATAAAAAAGGGGAATACCTTTTTCAAACAGCTCCCCAACAACCCTCCCCCCCCCAAAGAAGTATTTAAAAGAAAATCTAATATACCACTACCCACCCCACACACCTAACCACAACAAACAAAAAACACAATAGCATGAAAAACAACCAACAAGGAGTTTATGTTAAAAAAATGAGAAAAAAGAGAACAACCCCAAAACGATACCCTAGCCCTCCCCCCCTCCTCCCCAATACCCCCCCCAACCACCAACATCAACCCCAAACCCAATACCAATTACCCCCAACCAATAACCCACCATACCCTCCCTCAATCCCAATTTCCCAAAACCCCCAAAATACCTCTCCTACCACTAACATACATTATCACCAAACACCCCAACATCCACATACTGTGGGGGGGGAATACTCTCAGTCTGAATATATGAGGCGATAAAAGCCGTCCCGACCTCCCGAGAAGACGACCCCCGACAGAGACCAAGACGACCAGCAGAACGTGCCGTTGTGTGTGAATTTCAGAGATAAGTTCCAATATATAAATCCAAAAAACAGTATGCGATACATCAAACACTCATTTTAGATTGATACTCGTTTCAAATTATATGTCATGATAATGAAATATATTTAATACCCATACATCCACACAATAAATACAAGAAACAAACCAAGAGGGAAATTTAAAATATACAGTCGTTTAGGGAGAGCCAGAGAGAATAGGCGACAGATAGGGAGAGGAGAGAGAGCGAGACGTGTCCCCGTGTAGTGTGTGAGTGGTGGTCAAAAAACCCAGAGAGAAGAGATAGCTATCTCCCCCTCCTCTCTCTCACTCTTCTTCTCATCTCTTCTTTCCACCTCCTCCTCCCCACCCCCCCGCCCTATCACTCACCATACCTCACTGCTCTCCCCCTCTTTTTATACTCCTCTACCTCACTCCTCTCACTCTCTCCCCTCCTAACCTCTACTACCAAAAAAAAAAACAAAAAAAAATTCTCCCTCCTCCACCCCCCACACCCCATACCTACCCCCATAAACAACCCACCACCTCTCCACCCCCCCTCTCCACCATACATACACCCACCCCCCCCCACCACACAACCCCCCCCCCCCCCACTTACAACACTAATATTAACTACAACACACCCCCATACCTCTCCATTCACTAACTCTCCTACCACTCCAAAATACTTCACAATAAATAAAAGCTAAACAAATTCTCAAATACCCTCCTCAGTCATCCTACCTTACACCCCACCCATCCCCACATTACAACCTCCAAACTTACACACTATCCCACAAAAAAACAACGTACAAAACCTCCCAACTTCATCCCAAAATCCCAATCATAACCAACATGCCACCAACCAAATACACTCAAACACGATTTTATTATATCAACTATTTTCAAATGCCATCGCACCACACCACACCCCCCCCACCCACACACACCACACACCCACCCCACACCCCAACCAACCACACCCCCCCCCCCCCTCCACCCACCCACACCCCACCCACACACCCCACCACCCCGCCCCCTGTCTATTCACTCCTTGAGCACGGCGATGGATATAGTAATCCTGGGAAGCATTTTTGCAGATTGCAGGAAGAGAATCATGAAACAGAATATACGTTTCGTGGGACAACGGCCTAGTACAATTGAACGTTTAAATCGAAGACAGAGAGAATGGGATTTCATTTTAATGCGAAGCGAACTCTGGAAGTCAAACTCATCAAATGCACCAAACCTACTGTTGTTGCTAGCGAGGCAGGACAAAGCTGAAGGGCAGCAAAGTAAATATTTTATTGTGGAATTCAAAGAAACATCTTTTTGTTCTTCATTTGGGGTGTTTGTTTTTTTTGTTGTTTTTGGGGGGAAGGGGTGGGGATATTTGTTGGGTTTTTTGGTGTTTCTTTTGGTTTTTGGTGTGTTTTTTGTTTGTTGTTTTTTTGTTTTGTTTTGGGGTGTTTTTGTTGTTTTTTGGGTGGGGTTTTTTGTTGTTGGTGTTTTTTGTCTCCCGCTTTTCGGTTAGAGCTTCGAGGTTTACCATTAGTGAGAGTTTTACGTATACGACCCTTGTGGGGTTTTTTTAAAACCCTTACCACTAAGGTGGCCATATTCTGACTTCGCGGGGGTAGAATGCAGTTTTTGAAAAAAGGAAGCAGGTACAGTTAAAAGGAGTACTGACCGATATAATGATCTAGCTAGGTTAACTGCCACGGCTTATGAAGAAAAGTTTGGTGGGTTTATTTTCTATAGAGATGGAAGGTTAAAAATCTGGTATGGAATGCGCCTTCAGCGCCTGGGCTTTATCACAGTTCTTGATTAAACCATTGACGCTGGGGGCAACAGCAAAGTGAGAGGCTGTATGACCAGTGGCTTTCCTACTCATGGAATTCCACTTTACAGCTTTGTCTTTAGTGATCGACTATGACTCTCGTTACTTGTACAGTCCTGAATATGTGCTGCAGCCCTGGGGGCTGGTTGGCCTTTAGAGAACATTTCCAACGCTGACTGTCCTTATGCCCACTTGGCCGAGAGAGTGGGGATGTACTGTGGGCAAGGCATCTCCACTATAATCAAATTTCTGCCCAGTTGCCAAAACAGCAGCTGCCTTCTTTGCTGTCTTGGAGGTCATCGTCGGACACGACGGACAAATATAAAAAAAATGTGCTATGAGAAAATATGGCTTTAGGATTGTGAATGCAGACGTCCACTATTCTTACTTTTGACTGGCATGCAAAATGCTGTTCCAGAAATTTACGATTGTATCAAGAGCATGAAATGCCCTACCCTGTCTTTCTTTCTTTCGTTTTCTTTTTGTTGTTGTTGTTGTTTGTTTGTTTCTCTTTCTTCTTCGTCGAACGTACAGACCAATATTTTTATCTGTCATATGAGCAAATCGGCGTTTGAAAACTCGGTCTTATTCGCTCTCTAGGCAGGTGGGCTACCTCTAGACCACCTGTCCATTACAGCAATGTATGTCGTAAGAACGGATGACAACAATGTGTGAAAAGAGCGCATGAACACTGGTGTCACATTTAGAATCCTCCCCGTACATACACACAAGTATAACCACTAAGTGATCCTTAGAGCAGAGAAACCGAAAAACGAAAGAAAGAAAACAAAAAAGCAAACCACCATAACAAAAAACCCACCCCCCCAAAACGTTCTCTCTTCCAACAGTCGTCCTTTCTCTACTCCAATCTCCATCTTTCCCTTCCTCGATAAACTCTCCTCTTCTTCCTGTTTCAACCTCTTCAAACACAGACCCTGCTCTTCTTCCCCCCCCCCTCCCCCCCTGCACACACAGACACACACACAGCGCACACACAGCCACACCACAGCACACACACCACACACCCCCACACAAAACCCACACACACACTCGCACACCTCTGCATCTAACCCCGCCCACTCCCTCACCCACCAACCCATCAAAGCAGACCCCTCCCCACATATTCCTTTCTTTCCTACTCCCAACCCCACTTTTACCCCCACCTTAAAACCTAGAAAGGTCAGTCACATTTCAGTAGGACGAACACAAACCACCACTGACCACCACACGAGGACCGACCTAGTCACACACACACACACACACACACACACACAACACCACACACACACACACACACACACACACACACACACACACACACACCCAAAACACACACACACACACACACACACACACCCATAAACACACACACACACACACACACAACAACACACAACAAACACACACAAAACACACACACACCACGCACACACACAAACACACACAAACACACACACAGAGAGAAAAACACACACAAACACCAACACACACACACACACACACACACAATCACCAAACACACACATACATACACAGACACACACACACACACAACACACACACAAACACACACACAAACCACACACAACACACACAGACACCACACACACACACACACACACACTACACACACACACACACACAAACACCCAACACACACAAAGCTGGGAGAAGGGACGGGAACGACAGGGGAGGAGGGGGGGGGGGGAAAAGGACGAGAGGAGGAGAGGGGTAGAACCTGAGCGATGGGGAAAGGGGTGGGGGGGGGGTGGGGAGGGGGGGGGGAGGGGGGGGTAAAGGCAAACTAAGGCTTGTTATGGATGACAAGGGGAAACATTTTCCCAGTGTCAATAACATGACAGAGGGCCCAGCTGGACAGGAGGGAGGGGAAAGGGGGGGAAAGAGGGGGGGGGGGAGGGGGGAGGGCCTGGCTGAGGGTGACAGGGGGACACAGTGCCCCCTCCCTCCCCCCCCCCCCCCCCACCTGTCCTACGTTTGGACACCCACAGCTGAGCGATGAGGCTGGAGGATGCAACGGACAGGGATTAAAGGGAATGCTGGGGTTTGTGTAAGTGTTGAACTGTGTGTGTGTGTGTGGTGTGTGGTGTGTGTGGGGTCTGTCGGTGTTGTGTGTGTGTGTGCTCTCGTGTGGTTTGTTTGGGTGTTTGTGTGTGTGTGTCTGTGCGGTTAAGTGTGAGTGTGTGTGTGTGTGTGGTTATTTAAATTTTTGTTTTCATCGGGGGATGATGGAACGGACAGGGGTTCTGAAGAGTGTTGCTGGGGGTTTTGTGTAGTGTGTTTTGTCTGTGTGTAAGTGCGTGCGTTGTGTGTGTGTGTTTGTGTTGTGTGTGTGTGTGAGTGTGAGTGTGTGCGTGTGTGTGTTTTTTTTTTTAAATTATTTATTTATTCTTTTATCGGGTAATGGAAGGACGTGATTTGAAGAGAGATGGGGGTTGTGTAGTTGTGTGTGTGTGTGTGTGTGTTGTGTGTTGTCTGGTTTTTTGTGTGTTGTGTGTTTTGTGTCTGTTGTGTTTTGTGTGCGTCTGTGTGTTTGTGTGTGTCTGTGTGTGGTGTGTTGTGTGTGTGTGTTTGTGTGTGCTGTGTTTATGTGTTGTGGTGTGTGTGTGTGTTGTGTGTGTCTTTTGTTTTTATTATTTGTTTATTTATTTAGTGAGTTATTTTTTTAAATATTGGGATAATGGAACGGACGGGGATTTGAAGAGAGTTGTGGGGGCTGTGTAAGTGCGTTGTGTGTGTGTGTGTTTTGTGGTGTTTGGGGTTGGTTGGGTGGTGTTTGTGTGTGCGTGTGTGTGTGTGTGTGTGTTGTGTTTTGTGTGTGTGTGTGTGTGTCTGTGTATGCTTGTCTGTGTTTGTGTGTTTTTTGAGTGTGTGTGTGTGTGTGTGTGTGTTGTGTGTTTGTGTGTGTTTGTTGTGTGTTTGTATGTGTGTGTGTCTGTGTGTGTGTCTGTGTTTTGTGTCTGTGTTTGGGTGTTTGTGTGTGGTCTGTGTGTGTGGTGTGTGTGTGTGTCTGTGTGTCTGTGTGTCAGTGTGATGTGTTTGTGTGTCTTGTGTCTGTGTGTGTATGTGTCTGTGTGTGTTCTGTGTCTGTTTTGTTTTTTGTCTGTGAAAGAAGGGTCTGTGTGTGTGTTGGGAAGGAGGGGGGGAGGAAGGAGGTGGAGGATGGAGGGTAGTATAGGGGGTGTGTGGAGGAGGATGGAGGGGAGGGGGGAAAGGTGGGTGAGTGATGGGGAAAGGAGCGGAGGGGGGAGATGAATAGGGATGGTATGGGGGAGGTGGGATGGTTGGGAGAGATAGATTATTTCTTTATTTCTTTATTTATTTATCTATTTTTTTCTATAAGGAGGATAATGAAGTAAGCACACATGCACTTTTGTTACATCCAGTCCCCGTGAGTAGACGTTTTTTTTTGTAAATTTTGTCATCTGTTTCCCCCAGCACACAATGGCCTACTCTTTCGAGAAACGGGATAGGATTTAACTTGTGCGCAAGATGTTCTGCGTGCGTTCGAACACGGGACCTCGGTTTATAGTCTCATCCGAAGGACTTTTGGGGAGAGTGGAGTCTGCACTGATGTTAATTCCAGGGGAAAATATTCCTTTTAACGGGAATCGAACCCGGGCTCTCAGATTGCGAGCGCAATGATCTAACCAATAGGTGAGGGGAGAGAAGAGAGAGAGAGAGAGAAAAGAGAAGAGAGAGAGAGAGAGAGAGAGAGAGAGAAAAGAGAGAGAGAGAGAGAAGAGGGGAGGAGGGAGGGAGAGAGAGACATAGAGAGAGAGAGAATTATTATGTGGTGAAAAATCATGATAATGGTAATAATAATGATGTTATTAATAATTATGATAGCAATGCTGATCATGGCTGGTATCAGCTCCATTCGACTTTACATGTCAGAGCGTCATGTTTCTCTAATATGGAAAAAAATTGCTCAAACTGTTGATCATTTACTTGATCGTTTAATCAATTGATTGATTGTTTTTTTCGATTTATTCATTGATTGGTTGGTTGGTTGAATATTTGGTTGGCTGGATAATTAATGGATGGATAGATTGATTAATTGGTTAATTAATTGATCGATCAATTGACTGTTTCATCGATTTTAACGATCGATTGGATATTGATTGATTGTTTGGTTGATCGATCGATCGAGTGATTGATTGATTGGTTGGTTGACTGATTAGAAAGGAACATGTTTTCTTTACTTGCAAAGTTTAGAATTGGGATATAGAAAATAATGTTTGAAGACTGCAATTGCAGTCGCATCATCCCGTGGTCTGCTGATTGTTTCACGCTGTCAGATTTTTCCAACATCAATTCCCTTCATTTCTCTTTCACCTTTTGTTCTCTTTCTTTCTTTCTCTCTGTCTTCCTGTCTTTCTTTCTTTCTTTCTTTCTGAGTTCTTCACGGTATTCCTTCCTTCCTTCTTTTCTTTGATTCAGCGTTTCTGTTTTATCTTTTCTGTTTATACCTCTGCCCCTTTTATCTATGTATCTATTTTTGTATTTAATCTATGTATCTACCAATGCAGCTATGTATCTCTGTATCTATGTATCTTGGTATTGATCTATCTATCTATTTATCCATCTATCTACCTACCTACCTACCTATCTACCCATCCATCCATCCATCTATCTATCTATCTATCCATTTATCTATCTATCTATCTAGCTAGCTAGCTAGCTAGCTAGCTATTTATCTATCTATCTATCTATATCTATGTATCTGTCTGTCTGTCTGCTGTCTGTCTATCCATCTATCTATCTATCCATCCATCCATCCATCCATCCATCCATCCATCCATCCATCCATTTATCTATCTATCCATCTGTTTGTCTATCTGTATGTCTGTCTGTCTATCTATCTCTGTTGTCTTGCTTTGTCTTGTTTTGTCTTGTCTTTATCTTTAAACACACCCATACTAGCACATCTACGTAAGCAGCTGTCTATCCCTTCTACCCATACCATGCTTATGTTTTCTCTCTCGTTCTCTTCATCTCCTGTCTTTGTATGGTCAAGCCAGTCTGATCATTATTTGTGTTTTCTTTGTCTGCGTCTTCTCCTCTCATTTCCGGCAGGTGCTTTGTTTCATTCTCTTCATTTCGTTTTGTTTTATCAGTTTAAAATTGTTTTGTTTCTTGAAGGTCATATTCAACTGTGTGTACGTGTGTACGTATGTATGTATGTATGTATGTATGTATGTATGTATGTATGTATGTATGTATGTATGTATGTATGTATGTATGTATGTATGTATGTATGTATGCATGGATGGATGGATGGATGGAATGGATGCATGCATGCGCATGCATGCATGCATGCATGCATGCAGATGCATTGTATGTATGTATGTATGTATGTATGTATGTATGTATGCATGCATGCATGCATGTATGTATGTATTTATGTATGTATGTATGTATCATGTATGTATGTACGTACGTACGTACTTTACGAAAGGGTATGTATGTATGTATGTATTGTATGTATGTATGTATGTATGTAGGGCCATGTATGTATGTATGTATGTATGTTTTGTATGTAGTATGTATGTATGTATGCATGTATGAAAGTATGTATGTTATGCATGTATTTTAATGTATGAGAATGCATGTATGCATGTACACTAACGTTAACACACTAAAACATACACATACATACACAACACTACACACACACACACACACAAACACACACCAACACCACACCACACACACACACACAAACAAAACAGAAAAAACACGCATGCATCTTTGAGAAGACTTGAACACGGAACCTCACAGGGAAGACTCCACTGCAATAACAGCTGTACCAAGATCTTCGCGTATTCAATTTCCATTGCGTTCTTTGATTTCCGTTGTTTCTTTGCCTTAAATAAAGCCCCCTCTGCCTCTTACCCCCCTACCCCTTGTTCCCCACTTCTTTCCTCTCTGCCAACTCCCACCCCACTCCCTTTCTTTCCTTGTATTATTTATCTAAAAAAAGAAAAGAAAACCCTAAACCAAAACACCAACTAAAACAAACACAAATTCGTTTCCCCGCTTCGCTTTTTCTCCAAAGCGAAATTTTAATTTGCACATGAAAAGATGTGATTAGCTGTACACAATTTAAAAAAAACAACACAAAAGTAAAATAAAAAATGTAGGATTGTCTGAAAGGTTGGAATGACCCTGGTTTTGTTTTTTTTTGGGGTTTATATTGTTGTTGTTGGTGGTTGGGTTTTTTTACTTGTGGTTGATGTTATTTGCGTTCATTTTTGTGTGTGTTAATATGGTATTTTTTCATCCTCATCCATTTTGGGTTTTTTGCAAATTATTATTTATCTGCTCTTTACCGAAATTTGTTTTCATTTTCTGCCTCATTTTCTCTGTATGCCGTTTTACCTGCAGAAAATGGATTCATTTTCTTATTTTTGGTGTCATTTTGTGTGTGTTATTTTTTCCTGTGCTCTTTTCAATTTATTTTCATTCTTGCCTCTATTTCATTGCCATTTCTAATCATGATTTTCCCATTCCGTTCATCTGTGCATGCTTACACTGTCTCTCTGCTTTGTGCACTTTTTCTCTTTCTGTAGTATTTTGTGTTTCTTTAATCGCTGTTTTTCCCCTTCCTTCTTTTATTCTTTTCCTTCCTTTCCTTTTTAGGGGGAGGGGGGGGGGAGTTTAAAATGGTTCATTCATTCAATAAGCATATGACAAGTACAACATGAGCATAATCGGCATAGCAACAATGCCATTTCGTCATTTTTGCTTTTCTTTTGAAACATTATAATGATGATTGATATAGAATACACAAAGTAAGGTAGTTAGGAGCAGGGAACTGGTATCAAACACTGATCAATGACATAAGATAAAGCAGCTAATAAACAAGTTCAGAAAGATTTTCAAAGTGAAAGAACTTTAGTGGGTTTGTCATGAAACACTTGTTTCAATAATTGTTTGCTCTCTCTCTCTGTCTCTGTCTCTGTCTCTCTCTGGCCCTCTGTCTGTCTGTCTGTCTGTCTGTCTGTCTCTCTCTCTCTCTCTCTCTCTCTCTCTCTCATCTCTTCTCTCCTCTCTCTCTCTCTCTCTCTTTCTCTTTATCCTTTGTGTGTTTGTGTGTGTGTGTGGATGAGTCTGTCTGTCAGTCTGTCTGACTGTCTGTCTGTCTGTGTATATGTGTGCTCGCGCATGCACTGGCTTATTTTATTGCTGTTTTAATCTACCTTGATACATTGCCTGCTGCATATCCTGTAGTCTGGCCGATTAATGGGGCACTAGTGAACATTTTGCGAACATCTTCTTCTACATTCCGTATAATTTTCTTTTATTACATGATGATCATTGATGTCTTGAATGATACAATACTGCCTGTATGGAAAAGCATGTGCTTTGAGGGAACTTGACGGAGCTATACAGAGTTATAAGGTAAAGGTAAAGGTATCGTCTTTCATGTCTCCCCAACGACTGCCAAGGTCACGGGTCTGATGATGATGATGATGATGATGATGATGAAAGGTGTCCCATAACCTATAAGGTCGTAGGGGAGTGAGGCATCAGATACCTCAGCTTCTCCAGGGGCCAGCATATTGAGGGCGGCGCCTATCTCCTCTCCCTCACTGCTTTACCTTCCCTGACCCTAAAGAGGGCAGGTACCCATTTACAGCTGGGGGAACTGGGGGAACTGTACTAAAGCCAAGGCGCACAAACGGTCACCCATCCAAGTGGCAACCACGCTCGACGCTGCTTAACTTGGCTGGGGCAAAAACGAGTGCTCTGACCACTGAGCTATCCCGTCCCCATAATTAGAGATATACTCTATGCTTATGTACTCTACGCCAAGATAGAGAGATATATTCCATGCTGTGTACCCTACGCCAAGATAGAGAGGTATACTCTACGCTTATGTACTCTACGCCAAGATAGAGAGATATACTATACGCTTATGTACTTTACGCCGAGATAGAGAGATATACTCTACGCTTATGTACGCTACGCCAAGATAGAGAGATATACTCTACGCTTATGTACTCTACGCCAAGATAGAGAGATATACTCTACGCTTAAGTACTCTACGCCAAGATACCGTAACCTGCCTTGGCGTCAACTGGGCCCGAGAGATACAGAGGGTCTGGCATTTTGGTAAAACTAATTTTAAGCAAAGCTCTAAAACTTGGAATAAGCAAAACGAACAAAGCTCAAGAGTGTGATCCCAGTCATCTCAAGGAACCTGCAATAAACTTTCTATAGGCAGGAGCTGAGCGGAAAACGAAAAAAAACAAAAATCTGACTCGTGTGGGATTCGAACCTATGACCTCCATGTTGTAAACAAACACTCTAGCCATCGCGCCATGGGGGGTTCTGTCTCTTCTTTCCCCCCCATATATACTTCCTTGTACACCTGTCGGCGTTATTCTCTGCAGTAACTGTTGGTGAGATGATCCAAGAATTTGACTTGATGCGATCTTGCCAAACTGGTGTATATTGAACGAAACGCGTTTTATCACTACAGCAGAAAATACTAGACGGCAAATGCGTGTAGCACTATGATAAAAAGTTTGGGAGCATCCTTTACGATACAAGAAGTAGTTAGTGTCTATGACGGTTTGATCTCTTGTAATGGAAAGGTGTTTGCTATGGCGCTACGAATTGTCAGTTCTGGCCTCTCCGTTATTTCCGACTCTATATTTATTTTTGGCTGTGAAGCGCAAGACGGAGATGACAGTGTGCCATAACATATGTTTTTAGTCGTGTTCTTTTTGTTGTTGTTGAAAATCTGCCTCTGTGTGTGTGTGTGTGTGTGTGTGTTTGTCTGTGTCTCTGTCTCTCTCTGTTCTGTGTTCCTGTCTCTCTCTGTCTGTCTCTCTCTCATGCGTTGTGTGTGAGAGAGACAGAGACAGAGATACGTATAGACATCCTTCATGCTAGGTGTATGTTCATGTTTTTTACAAGGTAATTATCTCGATTGCAATTTATCTGCACGGACACTTAATCATCCAAAGCATGGTTCAGAACATAAAGAGTATACAACAACAAAAAAGTGGGATAAAGATAGATCTAGATTCGAACCGTTTAAAGAAACAGTCACTCCCCAAAACTGTGTCAGAATTAGATCGGGTTGCTACGCCATGGATGATGTTGACGTCATCACTAATTACGTCACCGAACCGCGAGTCTTCCCTACAAAGAAATCATTTGAATTTCTACCATGCAGTTTATTTCCATCTAATCTTCACAATAAGTCTTTGTTTTTAATGGTACCTGCAACAAGAAACGAACAGAACGCTTTAGATCTAAACACAAGCAGTAAACAGATGAGTCTGCAGTTGATTATTTAGAGTCTAGACTTAAAAGCAATGGAGGCAAACAAACGCACACTATGAATATCAGAAAGAGTTTCATATAAGAAATGTCCTGTCAAAGTATGCGGTGTAAAACCTTTTGAAACGAAAACATTTTGAGAAGAAAAAATCGATCAGAGGAAAATAGAAAGCAAATACCACAACTGACATGTAGTTTTCTGTTTGTGTGTTTGATTTGGTTTTGGTTACTTTTTAGAAAATTTAATGCCGGGGCGGGGTACGGGATAGCTCAGTGGTCGGAGCACTCGCTTTCCCCAGCCAGTTAACAGCGTGAGCAAAAAGGTTGTTTTTTTTTTGATTTTTTTAAAAAGAAAATCTGTTCCTTTGTTGGTTTTGGGGTTTTTGTCGGTTTGTTCTTGCGGTTTTTGGGTTCTCTTTTTGGGAAAGGGTTTGTTTGTAAGGGCGGAAAAAATACGTTTTGCATTTCTCCCTCTGGTTTTTTTCCTTTTTTTCTTAATTTTTTAATTTTTGGGCCTTTAAAGGCCCCAAGGGGGGTTTAAAACATGGAAAAATTACAAAATGTTTTTAGTCTGCCCCGGTTTGGTTTTTAAATAAAACTGTTCTTTGGGGTTTGTGGGGTGTTTTGGTTTTTGTGCCCAGTTTTCCCCGTTCTTTGTTTCCCGGGGCCTTTTTTATCTTTTTAAAATGCCGGGGGGTTTTAAGAGGAACCAAAAAAACAAAGAACGTTTAGAAAAACCCAAAAGCGGGTGATGGTTTGGTTTTTACTTTAATCTGATTGAAATTTTAGGAAAAAAGGGACATTTAAATAATTCAAAAGAGGTTTCAAAAAAATGAAAGTATCAAAAACCCAAAAAATTTTTGGGAAAAAATGATCAAAAAGGAAAAAAAGAAAAAAATACCCCCAAAACGGGAAAAATTTTTTTCTTTTTTGTGGGGTTTGATTTTTTTTGGTTAACTTTTATAGAAAATTTTCCCAAACAAAGTTTTTTGGTTTCACCATCGTTTTTCCCACCAATTTAAAATAATTTTTTTGGTTTTTTAAGGGGTTCCCTTTTGCCGCCGGCCCAAAGTTTTTTCCCCCCCCATTTAAAAATGAATTGGGTCCTCCCTATTTTTAGGGTCGGGGAAAAAAAGAAAGGAGGGAAAAAACGAAACCCTTTGAATATCGCCGGCCCCTTAAAAAAAGGGGGTCTTAAAGTTCTTTTTCCCCCTTTTGCCCCCAAAAAATTTTGGGAAAAAAAACCGTAAAAAAAAATTTTTAGAAAGCAAAAAAAACCAAAAACCTGCCAAGGGAAAAGTTTTCGGGTGGGTTTGATTTTTTTTTGAAAACCTTTTTAAAAAAGGAAATTTTTAATCGGGGCGGGCGGGGGGGGAAGTGGGGGGCGGGGGGGGGTTTTTGGGGGGGGGGGTTGGGGGGGGGGTGGTTTTGGGGGGGACGGGGGGGTCCGGGGTTGGAAAGGGGGGGGAAGATGGGGGGGAAAGGGTTTGGGGGTTTTTGGGGGGGGGAAAGGTTTGGGGGGGGGGGGGGGGGGGCAGGGGGGGTTTTTGAAAATGGGGGGGAGGGGGGGGTTTGGGTGCCCCCGGGGGGGGTTTAGGGGGGGGGGGGGGTTTTTTTTGGGGGGGGAAAAGGGGGTGGGCCCCGGGGAATTGGGGGGGGGGGGGGCCTTTTGGGGAAGGCTTCCCGGGGAAAAAAAAGGGCCCCCCCAAAACCACTAAAAAAAATTAAACGGGCGGGGATTAAATCTAAAATGCAAAAAGGCGAATCTTTTCAAAAAAAAAACTTATTAAAATTTTGGGATTTTTCCCCTTTAAATTGTGATTAAAGTTTGTTCGGTGAATTTTGAATTTTGGGTGCGGGTGCGGGAAGAAGGGGTTTGGGGGAGATCATAATGTTGTAAAAAAAAAGGAGACCCCCCTTTTTTCTGTCCCCCCTGTTGTCTTGTTTTATTTCTTTTTTCAAATTGTTTCTGTTGTCTGTCTGTATGTTTCCCTGTCCTGTTTTGTTTCTCTATGTCTTTTTCCTTTCTGTCGTCTGCCCTGCCTTTCTTTTCCCTGGCGGGGTCTGTTTCTGTCCCTGTCTGCGGTCTGTTTTGGGTTGTCTTTTTTTTTCTTTTCTTTTTTTTTTCTGTGTTTTTTTTTTCCCCTTTTTTTTGTTGGAGAGCAGGGTGAAAAGAACCCCTTTGCTTATCCATTTAATTTTCAAACTTTTTGATTTTGATTTTCTCTGTCCCCCTTTTGGCCCCCCCCGGTTCTTTTCTCTCCCCCCTTCTCTCTTTTTCCCCTTCTCTCTTCCCTATCTCCCCTTCTTCCCTCTCTCCTCTCTCTCCCCACACACAAAAACCCCTCTCTCTCTTTTTCCTTCTTCTCCAAAATTTAAAAAAGAATCAAGAAAAAAATTTTATTCCAGCTAAATATTTCAGATACCCATTCTTTTTTAAAACTCGATATTAATGTCACAAAAAATTTAAAAAAAAATATTTGTTAAGAGATTAAGCATTTTTTGGGTAAAAAGGCATTTAAAGGAAAGTGAGGGGTGTATCAAATTGCCAAAGGGGGTTTGTCTTGTAAACAGGTTTTGGGGAAACCCCCCCTTTTTTGGGGGGGCCCAGGGCCCTTTTTTGAAAAAAATATCTATTGTATCGTATCTCTCTGTTTTTTTTTCAGCACGTTTTCTGCCTGTCTGCTCCCTTTCTCTATCTCTTTCTCTCACACACACCCCACCACACACAAACAATAAAACACACACAAACAATGCAAAATTTTAAAAAAATCCCATACACGGGGGGACGGATGAAAAAAGCAATAAAGTGCTTATTCCATTTTCCTCGATATAAAAAAATTTTTAAAAATAAATAACAAAAAATAAAATAAAAAAACACACCCCTTTTTTTGATCGAAAAGGGTTCTGAAAAAAAAAAAATACACAACAAAATTTCCCCTGTTAGATAAAAGTGTTTCTTTTTGATTTTTTAAAATTCTCTTGCATTTACCCCATTTTTTGGCCTTATCCTCAAGGTTCTGTTATGTGTTTTCCTGTTATATTTTTGAGTATTACATTATGTCACATTTAAAAAACGACCAAATTTTCCCTTACAAAATTTCTTTTAAATGTCTTCTTTAAGTCCCCCATTCTTTTTTAATATCACTTTAATAGTGAACAGACGTTGAACGAAAAATCGAAACACGCGCGCGTGGGGAAAGGGCGGCGCGCGGGCGCGCCCACACACAAAACAAAAAAAACACACATAACCACAAGCACAACAAAAAAAACACACACAAACAAAAACACACAAAAACAAAAAACACACCACCCCCAAACCCCCCAAAACCACCACCACCACCACCATCACCACCCCCATCCCACAACACAAAACACACAAACAACAACAATTTCCCACAAACAAACAACACACACCCCCCAAAACACTACACAAAAACACACCCCTACAACACACCACACAAACACACACACTCACACAAAAAACCACACACACACCACCCCCAAAAACAAAAAACACACCTCAAAATCTCCCCAAAAACAAAACACTCCCCAAACCACATCCACACATTTAAAAACACCACCGCACACACACACACAATAAAAACCCACGACACACGCACACAACTAACTTTTCCCTTTTTTGCAATACTGCTATCGTGCTTAACCCTTTTTTATTTTTTTGGTAGAGGTATTTTTTCAATGCCCCACGATAACCTTTTCCAAAAAAAAATACAAAAGCGGAACTTTTAAAAACCTAACTTAAAAAATTTAACACCGGAAAAAAATTATTTTTTTCTGTAACACTCGTCTTGGCACTGAAATTTAAAAAGAGGGGGGGGGTGCTTTTTTTCTCATTAAAAAAAATCATTTGAGTTTTTTCCCCTTTTTGGGGTGGGAAAAAAATAATTTTTTCCCAAAAAACCGCAAGGGGGTTGAAAAGTGTAGTGGTTAGAGTATTGCTGTTTATTTTTACTTTACTAAGAGAGAGAGGGGGGGGGGGAGAGAGAGGGAGGGGGAGGAGAGAGAGAGAGAGAGGAGAGAGAGAGAGGGAGAGAGAGGGGGAGAGACAGAGAAGAGACGAGGGCAGAGACAGAGACAGAGACAGAGACGAGAGGGGGGGAGGGGGGAGGGAAAAGGGGGGGAAAGTGAGAGGGCCCGAGGGCAAAAGAGGGGGGGGGGAGGGAAAAGAGAGAGGGTTGGGAGGGAAAAGAGGGGGGGAGAGAGAGGGAGGGAGGATGAGTGAAGAAAGAGGAGAGGGGTGGGGATAGAGAAGATGAGAGGAGATCACAAAAAACCCGTCAAAAAAAGGGAAAAGCGAGGGAAAGGGAAAGGGGGGGAAAAAAGGGGTGGAAGAAAGAAGAAGGAAAGGGAAAAAAAGGGAAAGGAGGAAGGGAAGGGAAAGGAAAGGGAAAGGGAAAGGGAAAAAGGAAGGGAAAAAAGGAAGGAAGGAAGGGGAAAAGGAAGGAAGGATGGAAGGGAAAAGAAAGGAAGGGGAAAGGGGGAAGAAAGGGGAAATTAAGGGGAAAGGAGGGGAAAAAGGGAAAGGAAAAAAAAACAGAAAGAAAGAAAAAAAAGAAGAAAGAAAAAAAAATAACAAAGAAAATAAAAAAAGAAAGAAAGAAAAAAACCCCAAGAAACGAGGGAAAAAAAAAAAAAAAAAAGGGAATTTTTTTATTATTTAAAATATATAAATATAATATATAAAATATTAAAATAAAGAAAAACCCAAAAAAAAAAAGAAACCAACAAAAAAGAAACCAAAAAAAAAAAAACACAAAAAAAAAGGGAAAATAAGGGAAAAAATAAACAAAAAAGAAAAAAACCCCTAAAACAAAGAAAGCCCGAAAAAAAAATTTCAAATCAAAAAATTGTTTTTAAACCCAAAAAAAAACACCCCCCCCCCCCAACCCCCTCCGCCCCTTTTCGGCTGTCCCCTTTCCATCCTCATAATTTAAAATTCTTTTAAAAGTGTTTTGAGATCGCTCTTCTCTTAAATTTTTCTTCAGTTGTTATACAGTTTAAACCACTTTTTTTTTTTTCTTTTCTTTTTTTTTTTTTTTTTTTTTTTTTTCTTTTTCTTTTTCTTTTTTTTTTTTCTTTTTTTGTTTTTATCTACTTTTTGATTAATTTTGATGAAAAAAATTTTTATCTTTTTTTTTAATTTTTCAAAATTTTGAAAGCAATTTTGAATTTGTTTACCTGACTGGGGCCCGGTTTCGTGACCCATTTTAATCTGACCCTACCCGCCGTTACAAAATTTCAAAGGATTCACCCCATTTTGCACCACCCCCCTCAATCAAGTCTAGTGGGGTTTTTGTTCTGCTACCATGGGAGTGAAAAGCTGCGGACATTTTGAGCTATGCTCGCACCTGAAATTGTCAAAAACATACACGCTTGCTCCCGCTATTAAAACAGCTTTTTTAAAACACTTAGGCCCTTATTTGCCGCCCAAAAACCCGAAGGGGAACACGGGCAGGCCGACGGTTTTCGCCCGTGGGGGCCCTTTCCCCTCCGGTTTTCTCCCCCCCCCACCTTGACGTTACTTTTGTCACCCCCGCAAAAGCCCTTTTTCCCCATGCTGCCCTCCACCCCCCTTTTAGTTTTTTGGGTTTTTCGTTGTTTTTAACTCTGATAAAGTTTTTTTTTCTGTTTTTTATGTTTTATAAACCTGATGTGTTTCAAAACCCAAAACCCCTGATCAGCCAGTTTTTTCCACCCCCCTTCTTTCTCCCGATTCAAACCCTCCAAAATCTTGCGTTCTTCCCCTACCGGGGATCTCCCCCCTCGGCCCTTTGTCCCCCTTCCTTTTGAATTTCTATTCCAAACTCACCACCCTTTTATTTTTCCCCCTTCCCCCCTCCTTTAGATTCCTTCAAATTTGTTTGTTTTAATGTGCAGTCTTTTCTGTCCAAAAAGGGAAAAACCCATTACATTTCCCGATTTAAACTCCCCGAAAAAAAAATTTACTTAACCCCTTCCCCCACCCAAAATTGGCTTAAACCCCAAAAGGCCCTTTAGCCAAAAAAAAAAAAACGTGACTCCCCCTGGATATAAAAAACCATTTCTTTCCCCCCACTCTCCGAGGAGGGGGGGATAGCCCTCTTTTTTCAAAAAATATTGGAAAACCCTCTCTTTCTTTCAGTACAACCTTTTAATTTTTCCAAGAATCTTTTTTAAGTTTGCGAAATCAATCTCAACCTACCTGGCCCACCTTATTACTATCTTTCTTTCCTTTTACCGTCCCCCTCCCACCCGTTTAAAAAAAACCCAACATCTTTTTCGTTTTCCCCAAAAATTCCCGTCCCCTCCCCAAACCCCTACAAGGGCCTTTTCTCCCAAAACTTTTAAATTTTTGGGACTTCAACTTCCCCTTTCGACCCAAAACCCTCTTCTCCAGATGTCAAACGTTTTTTTCTTTTCCCCTTTTTTTAACCCTTCTCTCTTCAACTGGAAAAAAGAAACAACGCAAAAGATCTTTGGGAAAAATTTAGGGGCTGGGTTACAAAACTTCCCTTCAAACCCTTTTCACATCTGTTTCTGTCAAACCCATGAACTACAATTTGATCATTCCCCCCCTTTTTTTTCCCTCTCAACATCACAAAAAACCCGTCAGAAAGAAGAAATTTGTTACTCGTCCGGGAATTTAAGGGGCCCCAGACATTCATTACCCTTTTCTTCCCCAAACTTCCGAACGTTTTTTACAAAACCCCTGACCCCACTGCCCCTCTATCATTTCAAAACTAAATTTCCGCCAATGCTTATGAGCATGCACCTCCCATGTTATCCCTCCCCAAGAAACCCCGTGGCCCCGGTTTTACCCAAGACTCTTGATAGCGAAGCGCAAACGCCCAGCAACAAAAACGGCAGTGGGGGGAAAATCAAAAAACCCAAAAACAAAAACAGCTTTTTTCCCAAAAAAATAAAAAAAGTTTAAAAACCCTTTTAAACCATTTAGCAAAGACGACTATTTCTCTTCCCCCAAAAATTCTCTGTGCTTTCATTTCCAATAAAAATTTTCTTTTTTTTCCCCACCCCAAAAACTCCTTGGTCTGCAAAAACAACTCCCATTGGGTAACACCCCCAAAGCCTGCTGAAATTCCATCCTTTTTTTTGCCTTCTTTTTAGATAAAGTTCGAAAAAAATACGCTCCAGACTTTTATCAAACTCAATTCCCCCCTGCGCCCCCTGCCCCCCGTTCATGGCCCCTCCTCTCTTTTCCTTTCCTCCCCCAAGTGAAAAAAGAAATCATGACAAATTTTGAAGGAAATGAAAAAATAAAATAAAGCGACCTTGATCCCATACCTGCTCCCGTTTTCTCAAAAATGCTCCCAACTTGTGCCCAATTTTCCACTAAATAGTTAAAAATCATCTCTTCAGTCAGGAAATTTTCCCTTTTCCCCTTTAAAAAAGAATAGTACACCTTTTACTGAAAAAAACAAAGAAATTTGGGTCCCAACATTCTGAAGAATTATAGGCCTGTCTCAAACTTTCCCCTTTATCTCTAAATAAGAAAAAGTTGTTCTCAAAAAAGCTCAAAACAGTCCCCTTCATTCCAATGATCTTTTCCCAAATTTTTTGTCTGCCCCCATCGCCCAAACCCCCCGCACCCGAAAAAACCCCCGTCCCCTACTTTTGATACACTTCTACTGCTTCTAGCAGGAAAAAACCCCTTTCCCACTCTTTTTTGACTTATCTGCAGCCTTTGATACCATAGATCATCAATTTTTCTTTCCCCGCCCCCAAAAACGTTTAAAAATTAAAAAGGCACCAGCCCTCACCTTGGTTTTCTTCAAAAATTTCCTCACAGCCGGTTCCAAAAATTAAAAGTAAAAAAAATTCAATCAAAACCCGTCAAAATGGGAAATTTTAGTCCCGCCGGGGGTCAGTTCTGGGCCCGTTTTTCTTTACTCTATAACACCTGCCAACTCTCACATTTAATAAAAAACCCCCCTATTGATCATCTTTTTTATGCCGAGGGTACTCAACTTCAGTGCACCGATACTGTTGAAAACTTGCCTTCCCTCTTGACAAATATGTCCTACTGCCTTCAAGACATTCAAAACTGGATGACTCAGAACAAAGTTACAACTTAATGCCGAAAAACCGAAGCCATGCTCATAGGGACCCAACATAAACTTTCCTCTATCACAAAAACTTCAATAGAATTCGGCAATACGTCAGTTCCTTTGTCCAACTCTGTGAAGTATTTAGGATAGTTCTTGACAACACACTCTCTATGAAAAAATTCATCACCCAGACCTGCCAGTCTTGCTACTATCAATTACGGCGCGTATGCGCGATTCGCAAGTATCTGTCCACTGATGCAACTTCCAAGCTTGTCACATCTCTTATTCTTTCACGTTTAAAACTACTGTAATTCTCTTTTGGCTGGCCTACCAGCATCATCTATGCACTCTCTTCAACGCATACAAAACCCTGCAGCTCGACTGGTCCTAAGAAAGAAAAAAATTCTGAACACATCACTCCTCTTCTGCGATCTCTTCACTGGTTGCCTGTCTCACAAAGACTGCAGTATAAAATCATACCCTCTGTTTCAAATGTCTTTCCCCAAATCTGCACCCTCTTATCTCTGTAACTGTCTTCACCCTGTACACTCCATCCCGTTCCCTTCGTTCAGCCGCAGATACTTTGTGCTTTCGAACACCCAGAAATTTAACAAACCACTGTTGGCCGTCGCTCCTTCTCTGTTTTCTGGTCCATCCACCTGGAAATGACCTCCCTCTTTCACTTCGTCAAAAGCCTTCACTTGATTCCTTCAAATCCAGCCTCAAAACACACTTATTTCCTACCTGAGACTTTCCCCCCACATATCTGTCCCTAATTTTCAACAGCATCTTTCACCGTCTAAGTGTTGTTCCGTGTGTGTGTGTGTGTGTGTGTGTGTGTGTGGGGTGTGGGGTGTGTATGTGTGTGCGTGCGTGTGCGTGCGTAGTGCGCGCGCATGGATTTCTCATTATGTTTAAGGAGAGTTGCATGCCTGTAAATGATTGAGTGCAAGCGCTTCGATTTGTTTGTTTTTTACAAGATTCAGCGCTATATAAATTCCATATATTATTATTATTATTATTATTATAGCGAGGATGGTTTTTACTTGTTTGTTTCCAGTCTTTAAACATTTACTTTGTTGTCTGTCTGTTTATCTGTCTGTCTGTCTGTCTGTCTGTCACTCTGTTTGTCCCTCAGTCTGTCTGTCTGTCTGTTAGTCTGTTTGTTTGTCTATCTATCTGTCTGTCTGTCTGTCTGTCTATCTGTCTGTCTCTGTGTCATGTGCTGTCTATCTCCATCCTCGTATGTCTTTATTGTCTGTCTGGCAGTTCGTCTTTCTATCTGTATGATTTTCAGTCTGTCTGTCTGTCTGTCTCTCTGTCTGTCTGTCTGTCTGCTTGTGCATCTTGCGCTGTCCATCTGCATCCTCATCATAATGTCTTTATTGTTGTTCGGGATTGCTCTTCTGTTATTTTCGCTTGGCGTTATGAACAGGTGATTTTTCTTAAAACACCCCCCCCCCCTCATTTTTGAACATTTCTTTGGTTGTCTGTCTGCTAGTCTGTCAGTCAATCTTCCTATCAGTCAGTCTGTCTGTCTGTCTGTCTTTCTCTCTCTCTATGTCAGTCTGTCTATCTGTCTGTCTATGTGCCTGTCAGTCAGTCTGTCTGTCTGTCTGTCTGTCAGTCTCTGTGTCTTGTGCTGTCCATTCTCTTTCCTCATAATAATGTCTGTATTGTCGTGTCTTATTGCTCTTGTCTTATTTCCGCTTCGCGTTGTGTGCAGTTTTTGTTTGTTTGTTTGTTTGTATGTGTCCGATTTTTGAACATTTCTTTTGTTGAGTTCGGCAGAATTATTATCTTGCTTCATTTCTCCTGTCTGTTAGGCTGTCCGTCTCAGCAATGGCAACAATATCATAACAAAATTGTTGTTGATTTTCGTTGTGTATTGTTTGATTTTTCTTTTATCTTCCCACTCTTATCAAATTTCAATTAAAAAAATTAATGCTGGTGTCTTATTTTCTTTTAATCATATCAATTTCACGCGTAAATCAAGTTGACGAGACCTATTATGTTTTTAATAACTTTCTGCCTGTGTGTCTGTCTATTAGTTGAACTTTACATGTGAACAAAATTAAATGGAAATGGATTTTCAAAAAAACGATAACACGTTCCTTATTTGGTATCCTGCTCGTCCTTTTTCTATGTGTATACGCCTCTATTCGTGCCCTTTTATGGTTTTCTTATAGTTTTTTTGGTCTGATTTCCTTGCCCAGTTCTCTGTTGTCTGCTTTTATTTGTCTTTTTGTGTTATTTGGTTTTGAATATCCTCTGTATGTGTTACCTTTTGTTTTGTTTCCACGTTTAAAGATCATTCCTCTCTGGCCTTGTCTTTTTTTTTTCAGGCTGTTTTAGTTGCTGTCATTTATGGCCACTTCTTAACACTATTTTCTGTTGTTTTTTCTTTTGTATGGACGGAATAGCTCAGTGTTCAAAGCACTCGCTTTCCCCAAGCTTAAGTTGAGCAGAAACGAGCGTGGTTATCAAGTGGATGGGTGACCATCTGCGCTCCTTGGTTTCAGTACAGTCCCCCAGTTCACCCAGCTGTAAAGGGGTACCTTCCTTCTCTAAGATAAGGGAAGGTAAAGCAACGAGGGAGAGGAGATGAGCGCTGCCCTCCAAATTCTGAACCTGAGAGAAGCAGAGGTCTCTGATGCCTTCCTCCCCTAAAACCCTCATAGGGTATGGGACACGTTTACCATTTATCTTTTTCACATTCTATATACTGCTCCTTTGGTTTCTTTCTTTTGATGCTTTCCTCGATTCTTGCTTTGCTTTCCTTTATCTTCTTGTTTGTTTGGGATTTTATGAGGGGTGGCAGTGGGGGGATGTTGCTGCTTTTTTATGTTTCTGTTGGGGGCAACAGCAAAGTGAGAGGCTGTATGATCAGAGGATTCCCCACTCATGTAATTCCGCTTTAAAGCTTAGTCTTTAGTGATCGACTATGACTCTCTGACTAGGAGGCTCGACTAGCACAGTGCTTATGTGCTGCAGCCCTGGGGGCTACTTGGCCTTTGGAGAACATCTCCAACGCTGACTGTCCGTACTCTCTCTTGGCCGAGAGAGTGGGAGTGTACTGGGGGCAAGGCACTCCACTACAATCAAATTTCTGGTCAATTTTCAAAACAACAGTTTCCTCCTCTGCTGTTTTGGAAGTCATCGTCGAAAACAAACGGACATATGTCACAGGACTGCTTGTCAGAAGGATTTAAAGGAGTATCAGTGACTTGCCATCACTATGGCTTGTTTCAGACCTGGGCTGTAGCTTTCCTAAGAGAAGTGCCGTAAGTATACAACAAGATACCCGGAATCCCCGCACCACATCAAGCACGGGCCACTACACACTTCAGTGTAGGCAAGGAGCCAGAGGCAATAAACGTGATCATGCTTTGAATACGATATGCTTCGGATGAGTCTATAAACCGAGGCCCCGTGTGCAAACGCATGCAGAACATCTTACGCACACGTTCAATCCTGTTCCGCTGTTCGAAAGAGTAGGCCATTGTGTGCTGGTGGGAACAGATGACAACATTTTAAAAAACCGCATACACACGCATAAATTAAAAAAAAAACCCGAGCGCTATATAAATTCCATACATTATTATTATCATTATTTATATGCTTCAGATTGTCTTCAGCCATGACAACTTTTCGGCATAACAACGTGTAATCTCCATTTAGGGAGAGGGGAAATCACCCGAAGCCGGAGTATAGCAGCCTACACAGTGAGAGAATAAAGAAAAAAAAATCAACCATAACAAAACAGCCGTGCGCACAAGCTTCTTCGTAAGTGCCTTAGTGTCTTAGAGCATTTTTAGGCAACAAGAACAACAAGAACAACAACGACAACAACAACAACAACAACAACAACAGCACTAACAAACATACCAGCTGCTTTGCCACGACAAGAAGGTAGGTATACACAAACAAACGTTAAACCAATACAAGTTAAAACATTTTACCTGATACAGAGATTGAAGCGAAACAACAACAACAACAACAACAACAACAACAGCAAAACCAAAAACATGACGAGCTGCAACTAACTACGCACAATGATGTTCGTTACTGCGCACTGCAGTGTTGATGTCAGGTCTGCTTGCTATTATTTCAAACTGTATTTTGGTTTTGAACAATAGCATGACGATGACCTATGTGTTATACATGTCTCCAGAGTTGAATTGTCTCTGCCTTTTTCTGTTTCTATCTCCGCCTCCGCTCCCTGTCTCTGTCTTTGTCTCTCTGGCTGTCTGTATCTGTCTGTCTGTCTGCATGCCTGTCTGTCTGTCACTTACTTTATCAGCCTGTTTGTATGGTTACT
>CM054141.1:60579210-60581710 GCA_028751875.1 Rapana venosa
TACGCTTACGAAAAGCGGAACAGGATTGAATGTGTGCGCAAGATGTTGTGCGTGCGTTCGCACACGGGACCTCGTGTATAGTCTCATCCGAAGGACTTTTGGGGAGAGTGGAGTCTGTCTGTCTGTCTCTATCTCTCTCTCTCTCTCTCCTCTCTCTCTCTCTCTCTCTCTCTCTCTCTCTCTCTCTCTCTCTCTCTCTCTCTCTCTCTCTCTCCTCCCTCTCTCTTTCTGTATCCCCGCACCCACACACAAACATAAAGCCACTAAGCCAACGCAATTTTTTTTTCTTCAGGTTGGTACCTCGACAAACTACTTCCTTTAAAGTAAAGATGGGAAATCAATACCTACAGCACCTCTGTACTTTTCTGATGTGCTTCTGAAGTAATGGTACTCCTGTCTCTTACCGGTAGCAGACTCTACTCCAGGCAGCGTGATAAAGCTCCGGCACAAGGACTCGGGTTAGTCATTTGCAACACACTAACAACTTCATAGTCAGTTATGTACAGAGACTGTCTATTTCAACTGGGGGTCACCATCGTGTGTGTTCAGTAATGTACGCTGCTGGCGTTTTCTATCTTTTGTTGTTTAGGAGCTAGTTCATGGCCTTGTTTGTGGAGAGAGAAAAAAATTGGGTCCTAGTACGTTCGTTATATATAGGGAGACAATGGCTGCGTCTTCTTTGGCCATAATAGGTAAAGGTAAAGGTAAAGGAGTTTCATAACCTATAAGGTCGTAGGGGAGCGAGGCGTCAGAGACCTCACTTCTCTAGGGCCAGCATATTGAGGGCGGCGCCCATCTTCTCTCCCTCGCTGCTTTACCTTCCCTGACCCTAAAGAGGGCAGGTACCCATTTACAGCTGGGTGAACTGGGGGAACTGTACTGAAGCCAAGGCGCGCAAACGGTCACCCATCCAACTGGTAACCAAGCTCGACGCTGCTTAACTTGGCTGGGGGAAAGCGAATGCTCCGACCACTGAGCTATCCCGTCCCCCTAGTTATTAGTTACATCCTCACTATTCTAATATTCTGCTTCGTAGCCGAGAAGTTGTGCAGGGATGAGAGATGAGGTATCTCCACTCTTGTTGCAGGAGGCACGTCTGGAGTGACCCAGCAGACCGCTCCGTGCATGGCAGTCTCTGCCGCAGTTGTTGCAGGTAAAACTGGACGCCGGGTTGATGGCCTGGTTTTGTTGTCTCTCCTTCCTTGCGGCTTCTTCTGTCTTTCCATTGTTGAAGTCGTTTTCGGTTTCCCCTACACGTTCCTATGCTTACTTCTCTCTTCCTTCTACTGTGATTTATTATAAGTACCTTAGGTACTGATGAAAGGTAAATGTGTGTGGATCGGTGGTCTAGAGGTCTAGAGGTGACGCGCCTGTCGAGAAAGCGAAAAGTTTGGGTCGGAAGTGTGCGGTGGTTCGAATCCCGTTTGGACCGGAAACTTTTCCCTCATCCATTGGACCATGAGTAGTGGACTGGGCCCTAGTCTTTCAGATGAGACGATAAACTGAGGTCCCGTATGTTACACATAATTATTTAGCGCACGTTAAACAACCCACGGCAACAAGAGAGTTGTACCTGGCAAAATTCTGTAAAAAAAAAGCCACTCTGATAGGGAAACAAATACAGTTGCAGACAGGAAAAAGACCAAAAAAGTGGGTGGCGCTGCTCTTGTGGCGACGCACTCTCCACGGGAAGAGCAGCCCGAATTTCACACAGAGAAATCTGCCGTAACTTAAAAAGTAGTATAAGTAAATAAATAAATAAATGAATAAACAAATAAATACATGTATAAATAAATAAATAAATAAATAAATAAATAACCTGAGCAATTGTGGGGGAGCAAGGTGTCAGAGACCTCAACGTCGACTTCTGTATGGGTTAGTATTTTCAGGGCGGCGCAAACATGCCCCTCCATCGCTGCTTTACCTTACCTGTCCCTAAAAAGGGCAGGCACCCATTTACAGATGGGTAAACTAGGGGACTATATGGAAACCAGGGCGCACGAACGCTATCTTGACTTCTAGTACCATAGTATACATAATCATTACGTTAAATGTACTTCCTAAAGATAGCTCGATATGTGTGATTTGTTGATTTGAAATCTATTCAAAACGAAGTCTGAGGTAAGGTTCATTTAACACAATGAAGAAAAACTGCACACAAATAGAATACAATGCAACAGGAACATAAGATAAAATAAAAATGGAAGTAGTGCATAATCAAATATGATTCGGTTACAACACACAAAGCAACAACAACAACAACAAACAACAACAGCAACAGTTCACCCTTCTCTTAATCTATATCAGGTTTCTGCCAAAGTCGAACAAAGAGTTTGATTTCAAGCGTTATGCTGTAGTTTTTTTGTAGTTGTAGTAGTTGTCGTAGTTGATATGTTGTTATGAAAAGTTATTGTTGTTAATGTTGCTTTTTGGACAGCCTAGTTTTTGAGAGTGTTGCGCACTCCGCATAATTATCATCTGCTTGCTGCCCCGGGTTGGA
>CM054141.1:60604210-60609210 GCA_028751875.1 Rapana venosa
TTCGCCGCATTCTTCTTTCGCCGCATTCTTCTTCGCCGCATTCTTCTTCGCCGCATTCTTCTTTTCTTCTTTCGCCGCATTCTTCTCTCTTCTTCTTCGCCGCATTCTTCTTCTTCTTCGCCGCATTCTTCTTCTTCTTCGCCGCATTCTTTCTTCTTCTTTCGCCATTCTTCTTTTCTGTTCTTCTTCGCCGCATTTTTTCTTCTTGTTCTTCTTCGCCGCATTCTTCTTTTTTCCCATTTCTTCTTCTTCGCCGCATTTCTTCTTCTTCTCTTCTTCTCTTCCTTCTTCTCTTCTTCTTTTCTCGACCCTTTTCTTCTTTCTTCTTCTTCTTCTTCGCTGCATTCTTCTTCTTCTTCCTTCATTCTTCTTCTTCTTCTTCTTCTTCTTCTTTTCTTCTTTCTTCGCCGCTTCTTCTTCTTCTTCTTCGCCGCATTTCTTCTTCTTCTTCGCCGCATTCTTCTTCTTCTTCTTCTTCTTCGTTTAGCTTGATCACAGTTTGTCGTACATTGCATAGTAAACCTTTAGAATACACACCTGAGCCCCGTTTATTTATGTTTTTTTTTTTACGATGCTTTAAAAAGCACCCCTCTCCCCTCACACACAAACACAACACAAACCCACACACACACACACACACACACACACACAAACACCTTCTTCTCACCCCCACACACCACCCTTTCCCTTCACACACGCCTCCCTCACACGCCCACTTACATGTGCGCAATAGTCTTATCGCCGCACATCTGTTCTTTTCTTGTCTGTATGTTTGTATGATTCTCTATGAGAGTGGCTTTTTATACAGAACTTTGGCAGTAAAAAAACTTTCTTGTTGCCTATCACAGTATGTGTTCAAACAAGACCTCTGTAAGTTGTCTTATCTGAGCGACTAGAACTTAGATCATCGCTTAAAGTGTAATGCGTGGGGAGGGGTGGAAATGTTAGGCTTCACAGCGGGATCAAGCAGTAATTTATCACTTTCTAGATTATTGATGGATGTATTTATCTATTTATTCTTTTATATTGAGGATAATGGAAGAAACACTCATGTGCTTTTTTTTAACATCCAATCCCCGTGTGTATGCGGTTTTGTAAATTCTATCCATGTATGTATGTGTCTATGTGCATGCATGCTTACATAGAAATACAGATGCAGTCTTGGTATGCACGTACTCATTAATGAACGTTTATAGAACGCATCTGTGGGCTGTTTGTTGTTTGTTAGTATGTTTGTCCTGACAGTCCCGCTCTGTTCTTCCCACATCGCTCATTTCGATGTCTCCGTCTCAGCCACAGAGACCAGCTTTGGTATGTCACATCCTCAAGGTACTAAGTCCACAGAAAACTTATCAATGTCAAGTTGCCACACAGCCACCAGCCAGGGGAGCCCTGCACAGCTGCTGAGTCACTTTGGTGGTGTTCAGTATGCATGTTCTGAGTTAGCATACGCAGGACATCAACCTACTAAACCCCGGTATTAACAACAATGTTAGCTTAGTCGCGGAACCAGACTGAGTAAGACACCCACCCGGGGTAGAGCGGTCTTCTCTTGTGGACCTCCAACCTTGAATTTTTCGTCACTAGCTTAACACAGGCACAGAGGTGTAATGGAAAACGAAACTGAGGTTACCATTGAACCCCGCACAACCAGAGCCACTGGATTTGAGACAATCTTCCTAACCTTGAATTCTGATAATAATGGTGAGAGTGATGATTCTAAAGATACCCCTTATAAAACATGAAAGCGCCTTAGAGAGGGTGTGACTAGCTTCTAACTTCTTCCCCTTTGGGTCCTTTTTCCCCCCTTTTCTTCTTCTTTCTCTTCTATACTTCGCTCCTTTTTTATTTTTTTCTTATTTTTTTCTTCCCTTGTTTTCTTTTCCGCTTTTTTTTTTGTTTTTCTTCCCCAAAGGAAGGGCATTATATTTTCCTTTTTGTTTATTCCTTTTATTTTGCTTTTTGGTCAATAAAATTTTAACAGCACACTCCAAAAATCGAAAACCTTAAGGGATGTAAAATTTACTTGTGTGGTTCAGTCTTACCATTTTGGTCCCGTTTTGGTAAACTCAACCTGGTTAGGAACCGGGCTGGAGTTAGAAAACCCGTTCAGCTATGGTACCCGAACTTGCGACCTTACAGCCTGTAACCCAAGGCCCAAACCACTGCGCCATGGCAGCTGTAGAACGCATCAGTAATCATCTGTATAGTCATGCAAGGTTTTCTTCACACCTGCTTGCTCCTTTATCATCTGCTTTTTTTAATAGACAGTCTCTTTTTCTTCTTCTCCTTCTTTCTCTCTCTCTCTCTTTTCTCTCTTCCTCTCTCTCTCTCTCTTTTTCTTTTCCCTTTTCTCTCTCTCTCTCTCTCTCTCTCTTCTTTTGTATATAGGGGTAAGTATGTACATTTTAAATTTATATCTTCTCCCCCCCCCCCCCCCTCCCCCTTTTTCCCCGTCTTTCTCTCTCTCTTCCCCCTCTCCTCTCCTCCTCTCCCCCTCCCTCCCCAACCCCTCTCCCTCCCTCTCTCTTCTCCCTCTTTTTTTCATATACATTCTCATATCCCCCCCCATCCACCCACCCACTCCTTCCCACCCCTTCCCCCCCTCCACCCCCCCCCCCCCCCCCCCCCTCCCCATCCCCCCCTACCTCCTAATAAGCTGCTTGTCGCCTTTGGGGGCAAATTAGAGCCATTACGGGGGCTGAATATCGCCAAGAGTGTTACACAGCCTGCCGGCCTCACCAATACAATCAAACCCTCCTAACGCCTTATTCTGCTCTACAGACAAGCTGTCCAATTATCCCCCCCTCCCCCCCCCCCCCCCTACGCGCGTGCGCGCGCGCGCACTCCGCATCTCAATTAGCCACTTGAAATATAATTGCTTTCTCTTGTTGCTCTTTTCCATTCTTACTCTTTGCTAGGATCGTCTGATTAGTAGTAACGTTGGTATGGGTGGTGTTGGGGTGGCGGAGGGGGTGGGGAGTGAGATGGGGATGGGGAGGGAGGGGGGGGAGGGGGGGAGGGAAGGAGAGAGGAGATAGAGAGGGGTGAGTGGAAGGGGAGAGAGGAGGAGGGGGGAGGAGGGAGGGGAGAGGAGGGAGGAGGAGAGGGAGAGAGAGGGGTGATTGGAAGGGGAGAGAGAGGGGAGGGAGGAAGAGAGAGAGAGAGAGACAGGAGACAAGAGAGAGACATACAGAAAACAGACAGAAGCCAGAGGCGGACAGAGATAAAACAGAACGAACATGAAACTTGGTAAAGAGTTGGTCAGAGACAGACAGACAGATAGATAGATAGATAGATAGACAGACAGACAGATAGATAGATAGATAGATAGATAGATAGATAGATAGATAGATAGTAGTAGATAGTAGATAGTAGATAGCAGATAGATAGATAGAGACTTTAAGAAAAGAGAAAACAAACAGGGGCAAAGATCATATAGAAAAACAGAGTCAGAGACAGATGCGAGGAGAGGTGAGGGAGAGAGACAGAAGACAGAGAGAAACAGAAGAGAGAGACAGAGAGAGAAATCAGAGAGAGACATAGGCAGAGACAGAGAGAGAGACAGAGAGAGATGTACAGAGAGCAGCGAGAATAAACTAGAACCAAAAGAACACATTGTCAAGAGTCGTCAAGAGACAGACACATAGAGACCTTAAGGAAAGAGAAAGCAACAAATAACTAAATATATATATATATATATATATATATATACTTATTCCATAGATAAGAAAGACGAGGAGAGAGCGAGAGACCAGAAGAAGCAGGACACAAGAGACAGAAGAGTGGTGTGTGGAGAGAGAGAGAGAGAGAGAGAGAGAGAGAGAGAGAGAGAGAGAGAGAGAGAGAGAGAGAGAGAGAGAGAGAGAGAGAGAGAGAGAGACAAGAAGAAAACGAAAAACAAACAAAAAATCCACAACAGACGTTTTTGTGGTTAAAGTGAAAAAAACAACAACAAAAACCAAACGTGAAGATAACATACATAGCAGTTATAGCAATGTACAACTTAAAGTTACAACAAAACAAAAAAAGAAAGAAGAAGGAAACTGAGACATGTGTCTTATGATACATAATCTAACCCTGAAAAGAAAGGTTGCCTCTTCTGTCCTCTTTCTATACAACTAACTATCTTTTTAAAGGGTTTTTATTTTCTTTTGGGGGGATTTTTTAAAGATAATTTCTCCGTCTCTTTTTTGTATGTCTTACTTTCATGTCTCTTGTTTTGTCTGTTCTTTTCTTATTTCTCAGTAGGCCAGTTTCTTTTCAAATCTTAGTTTTTGTTTTGTTTGTTTTTCTTCTGTTTTATTTTGTTTACATGTTTGTTTGTGTCTTTGTTTGCTTCCTCTGTTATGGTGATTCACTCGAGGTGAGACATTTCACGATGTTGTTGTTTGTGCTGTATTCGGTGTTGTCGCTGTTGTAACATTTTTTGTGCTTTACTACTGTTGTTATCGTTGTTGTTGCTATTGTTTATGTAAATGTCATTGTTTGTTGGTATTGTTGCTCTTCTTCTTGTTCTTCCCCGTGTTATACTTCTTTTTTGGATAAAATAAAGCTTGTAACAACTCCGCTTGCTTACAAGTAACACACAAACTGCATCAACTCTTCTTCTTTAGAGAATTGCTTTTTTCCTGTAACCCTTTTAGCGTGTATTTAGTGCATTATGTAAACTAGGTACTGCTAATTTTTTACCATTAATAGTTTTACAGATCAGAAGGTTATAATGTACGTTAAAATTTGTTCTAGACAGTTGTATAAGATATCTATTTTTATCGATTATATCGGTAGGTCTTTATTAACAATCTTACTATTATACTTGTTAAATTACTAGTGTTTCTTTTCCTCCTCCTCTTTCTCCTCCTCGTCCTCGTCCTCCTCCTCCTCCTCCTCCTCCTCCTCTCCTCCGTTGTCCTCCTCCTCCTCTCTCTCTCTCTCTCTCTCCTCTCTCTCTCTCTCTCTCCTCTCTCTCTCTGTGCCTGCCTTTTCTCGTTAGCCAATTT
>CM054141.1:60616710-60629210 GCA_028751875.1 Rapana venosa
AGCACTCGTGTGCTGTTTTACATTCAATACCCGTGTGTGTTCAGTTTTGTGAATTTTATCATCTGTTCCCGCCGGCACACAATGGCCTACTCTTAAGAAAAGCGGAAAAGTATTGTGTGTGTTTGTGTGTGCATGTTTATGTGTATGTGTGTGTATGTGCGCGTGCGCGAGAAAAAAACGAAATTAAGGCACTTACAGGTCTTCACTATACGAGGACCTGGTAGATCGAATAAAAAAAGACCCAAACTCAACTCCACGCTTAATATATCGAATGCCAATATTACCAAGATCCAAACTCACGACTTCCCTGACTCACAAGGTTTAAAGTCAAGCATTCTTAACCACTAAGCTTTAGCATCTGTGTTTGATGAGTGTATGGTTAGTCAAGAAAACCCCCCAGCATAAACCCTTTACTTCTTATTGCAGGAAACACTACGCATTCTGAGGTTAATTTTACAAGGCTTTTACTGTACTCATGTTGATAGTCCTCCTTACCCTTACTACCACTTTTTTTCTAGTAAGAGAGAGGTCAGAAGAAATACCGCTACAAAATAACTGAATAGGGTCTATGGTTGATGAAACAGACTTGGAGAAATGTAGACTGACGGGAAAGATACCTGACAAGATCCACGGTAAGGTGAACAACAAAAGGTAACTTACAGAGGGGACGGAAAGTCTATACGTAAACGAAACAAACAGAACAAAAGTGGGTAAAAAAAAACCCAAACCCGATCTCATTTGTTAACCATGGAAGCATTCAGTATAGAAAATTGCTTCCAAAGATTGTATGCGTGTGTGTGTGTGTGTGTGTGTGTGTGTGTGTGTGTGTGTGTGAGAGAGAGAGAGAGAGAGAGAGAGAGAGAGAGAGAGAGAGAAGGGAGAGGAGAGGAGAGAGCGTGAGAGAGAGTGAGAGAGAGAGAGGAGAGAGAGAGAGAGAGAGAGAGAGGAGAGAGAGAGAGAGAGAGAGAGAGAGAGGGAGAGGCAGAAAAAGAGAGACACAGAGAGAGAACAATCGACCAATAATTCAAGCAACGACCTACCACCTACCGACGGACTGATTGGTCAATTAAATATCAACCGACTGACAGACAAACTATACCACATATAAAGGAAGAGACAGATAGTGAGAGAGAGAAGAGGAGAGAGAGAGAGTGAGAGAGAGAGAGAGAGAGAGAGAGAAGAGAGAGAGAGAGAGAAGCATATGAAAAAGAAAGACAGACAGATAAACAGTGTAGCGATACAGATAGAAAGGTAAAAACACAGATAACTAGACAGGCTGGGAAAACAAGAGACAAAGACATTATACTAATAAGTGAACAGGTTTAAACATACATTATAAAAAGGTAGTGAGATTATGACGTGGGATATAGAAGCAAAGTAGAACAAGAATCTTAGGGAAGCCATGAAGAAGAATTCAAAGACTGCAACGAAGAACGCAAAGAAGAATACTGCAAAGAAAACATGCAAAGCATACGAAAAAGAACGCAAAGAAAATTTCTAACGAACACACACACAGACACACACACTCACACGCACACACGCACTCACACACACACACACACACACACAATACACACATACACACACTGTAAAAAAAAATCAACCCACAAGCTTTTTTTTTAAAACTACACACATGTACATAAGTAATCCATTCTTTCCCACATCCTTACCATTCCAGCCAAAGGACAGGGTAACACGGATGCAACCAGATGGTAACTGAATACAGACCATGCTTGATAGAACAGAATTGGACAAATCTAGTCTGTCAGGAAATAAAACTGAAAAGGACCCCCCCCCTCCCTATTTTACCCCTCCCCTTCCCCTGTTCCTTTTCCCGAAAAAAGCAAAAACATCGCAAGAAAAGAGGGGTTTGCGAGAGGGGAGCAGATCCATATAAAAAAGAAGCGCTCACATGAAAAAAAGAAGCTGAAAAACTCCCCCTCTGTTAAGCTTGACAGCGTTCTGCATGAAACCTTGCCTCAGGAAGAGTGTGTGTGTGTGTGTGTGTGTTTGAGAGAGAGAGAGAGAGAGAGAGAGAGAGAGAGAGAGAGAGAGAGAGAGAGAGAGAGAGAGACGTACACAGACAGACAGACAGACAGACAGAGTGAGGGAGAGAGAGGAGGGAGAGAGGGAGGAGAGAGAGGAGAGAGAGTAGATGAGAGAGAGAGAGAAGAGAGAGAGAGAGAGAGAGAGAGAGAGAGAGGAGAGAGAGAGAGAAAGAGAGAGAGAGAGAGAGAGAGAGAGAGAGAGGACAGACAGACAGACAGACAGACAGACAGACCGACAGAGAGACAGACAAAGGACTCAATCCCAAGATTTTAATTTTAAATCCCCGGCCGGTATACAAGGGAACACAATCATTATTGTGGAAGTAACTGCAAATAAAACAACATGGCAGACGCAGTATCACAAGCAGCATTTACCATTTCTATACCAAGACAGTAAAACGATCTTACATAACCTAGTTCTCAGGCTTTCATAGCATAACATATGTACATTCCCGAATGTCTTAATTGGTGGATGCTTTCGCTCCGCAACACGCTTTGTTCATTTCTATTTGCACAGTACTTTGATATGTATTTCTCTCACAAATCTGAATACTTTGCACAGTTATACAGAAAATATATTTCAGGTTCAATTCTTTTTTCATTGAAAGAGCACTTTTTTGATTGTCATTATTTTTCTTGTTTATGCTTAAAATTACTTATTCCAAGTCAAACTTCAACCAGGCATACCTAAATTCACCTGTACGGATAGTGGTGATATGGTTTCGAAGCTGTAAAAAGTGATTTAAATGATCTATAATTTCGCAATTGTTCACTTTCATTCAGTTTTGTCTCCCCATCTTTAAAGAGAATATATATGTGGCATGTTTTGAATTTTTTTTTCAAAAAGCACATTCATTACCAACACACCCATTCATGTACATTTTAGAGAAACAGGCAAAACAAAAACACAAACCAATACGTTTTTAAAACAGTAGAAAGAGACAGAGATATATATATAGGAAGAAATCGGTGATAAACTGATTTGGAGATAAAGCTAAAAACACAGCTAGATGAATATGGATAAAAAAGAAAACTTAACACATGAAATGCTGTCATGTGTAAAATATTTGTAAATCTGTAAGAAATACACAAAATCATACATGAAAAACTGCAAAGAAGAACGAATGACAAAGAATAAGATGAATTGTTGAAAAAAGGAACAGCGAAGAAAATTGCAAGAAAAAAGAATTTTGCAACTCCGCCCCCCCCCCCCCCTCCTTCCACCCTCTGCCCATCGTAAATTAATTGCACAGAAGAATTGTATAAAAAATAAATGGGTAGAATCGCGATGTAGAAAAAAACTCCGAATTACCCAAAAAAAAAGCAATCATGCAATACAAATTTACTAAGCAAAGTACAGAAGAAAAACAGAAACTAACAAAAAAAGTCACACTTAATTTTGTGTTGAAAGAATCCTCTTAAATTAAGCAAATAAGACAAAGACTTCCAACAAAAGAAGAGAAGACAAAACAAAACAAAACAAAATAAACCAAGTTGGAAAAAAGGGAAGGAACCATAACAATGAATGGACAAAAGAAGGTCATGACAAGGGAAAATGTCCCGTTCAACACCCAAAGTAGTCAGCATAATGGTAGATGAGTCTAATGGAAAAAAAACAAAAAAAACTGGTCTTTTTATTCTAAGAGAAAAGACACATAGGATAGGAAGGGGAAATTTCCGCCCCCCCCCCCCCCCCCCCCCCCCCCCCCCCCCCCCCCCCCCCCCCCCCCCCCCAGAGAGAGAGAGAGAGAGAGAGAAGGAGAGAGAGAGAGAGAGAGAGGAGAGAGAGAGAGAGAGAGAGAGAGAGAGAGAGAGAATATCTGTATAAGTTTTGGAGCAAAAGGTCGACGTTTACCTACATAAACACGAATGTGACTAAGAATGCGAAGAACGTCAAGAAAAAGGCAACGAAGAAGAAGAATGCCGAAAAGAAGAATGCACAGAAAAATAGGAAGAATGCAAAAACAAAGAATTCGAAGAACAAGAATGTAAATATAAATTCATATCAGAATATGTATAAGAAGAATGCAAAAAAAAAAAGAAAAGACAAAACAAACCAAGAAGACGAATTGCAAAGAATGCGAAGAAGAGTTGAGAAGATCTATTGCGAGGAATTGCGAAGAAGAATAATTGCAAAGAAGAAGAATTACAAACAAGAAGAAAAATTGCAAAGAAAAAGAAGAATTGAAAAGATGAAGAAGAAGAATTGCAAAGAATAAGAAGATGAATTGCAAAAAAGAATAATTGCAAAGAAGAAGAAGAAGAATGCAAAGAAAAAAAGAATGCAAAGAACAATTGCGAAGAAGAAGAAAAACAATTGCAAAGAGAAGAAGAAGAAGAAGAAGAAGAAGAAGAAGAAGAAGAAGAAAGAAGAAGAAGAAGAAGAAGAAGAAGAAGAAGAAGTAGTAGAAGAATGCGAAGAAGAAGAAGAAGTAGAAGAAGAAGAATGCGAAGAAGAAGAAGAAAGAAGAAGAAGAAGAAGAAGAAGAAGAAGTAGAAGTAGAAGAAGAAGAAGAAGAAGAAGAAGAAACATTGTAAAAAGAAGAAGAGGAAGAAGAAGAATTGGAAAGAAGAATTGGAAAGAAGAAGAAGAAGAATTGCAAAGAAGAAGAAGAAGAAGAAGAAGAAGAAGAAGAAACAAACTACCACCCCCCCCCCACCACCACCACCACCACCACCACCACAACAACAACAACAACAACAACAATCCATTAAGGCAAGATAGTGAAAAGGAATAAGCAGCAACAAAAAAGAGGCCCGGTTAATACAAGCTCTGAATAAAGCCAGTTAAATGGGAGTAGGGGGTAAGACGGCTATCAAGACACACAAAAGCAAAAACAGAAATAAATAAACACACAAATAAAACGCAATCACAACCAAAAAAAAGAGTGGTGGGGGTGGGTTGGGGTGAGGCAAGAGCAATAAGCAGAAGAACAAAAAAAAAAAAAAGAAGGCAACTCGAGGGGAAAAAAACCCTATTCAACCGTATAAGCAGTCAGTATAGAAAGGTAAATAGGGTTTATGAAATGAACTCGTCTTTTGTATTCTTACATTAAATGCATCGTGGAGAGGGGAGGGATGGCTGTAGAGATAGATAGCGAGATAAATAGAGAGAAAAAAAGAAAGAAAGAAAGAAAAATAGATAGATAGATAGATAGATAGGTAGATAGAGTGAGAGAGAGAGAGAGAGAGAGAGAGAGAGAGAGAGAAGAGAGACAGAGACAGAGACAGACAGACAGACCATGAGACAGACAGAGCACGAGACACGGACGTAGCTTTGTTAATTATAAGGACACTGGATGTATGAAGACAAAGTCAGTGAGAAAGATGTACGGAGAGAGTGCAGACATAAGGAAGAACAGAAAAACTGCGAAAAAACATACTACGAATAAGTTAAGATTTGAAGAAGAATCAAAGGAGGACGAATAATATCGCGAAGAAGTGAAAGAAAGAAAAAACAAGAAAATAAAAAATAAAATCAAGAAGCAAGAAAGAAAGAACGACAGAAAGAAGAAAGAAAGACAGAAAGAAAGCAAGGAAGAAAGACAGACAGAAAGGAAGAAAGAAAGAAATGCAGAAAAAAAGAATTAAATAAGAAAAAAAAAAAACGAAAGAAAGAAAAAAGAAAAGAAAAGAGAGAAAAAAAGACAAAGAATAAAAAGAAAACAAAAGAAAGAAAGAAAATAAGGAAGAAAGAAAGAAAATAAGAAATAAATAAATTAAATTGCAAAAAGAAGAAACTTTCATTTATAGGTATTTAACGATCGGAATATAAAAACAACCTAGTTTCTGATAGGAACGAAGACTACCAAAGTATAATACTTGACGTGGATGCCGTAAGTGAGATTGATAAAGACAATGAAACACTGAAACAAGAAAAAAAAATAGCCCGAGATACATGAGTTATTAGATACTGCATGTAGAGAGTTGGTAATGACCCCATTCTCCTCAACACTGGTATTGGTCAAGCGATTGAGTTAAAAGAATGAATGGTAGTGAATTGAAAATGATGGCGAACAAACTAATGGGAAAGAAATACAATCATGGAGATGACTCGGGCTTTTTTTTGGGTGCTCTCTTAAGTGTCTGAGGAATAGACAAAGAAAGAAAGGAAGGAATGTAGAAAGAAAAATAACCTAGAAAAAGAAAGAAAGAAGATTTTAAAAGAACAGAGCAAAAAGAGAAAGGAAAAACAAGCAGAAAGGCAGATAGACCAGTGGCTATCCAGGCAAACAGAACGAAGGAGAGAAAGATAAAAAAGAAAGGAATAACAAAAGAGAGAAAGGAAAGATAGCCATTCTTCTTTCTTCTTCTTCTTCTTCTTCTTCTTCTTCTTCTTCTTCTTCTTCTTCTTCTTCTTCTTCTTCTTCTTGCCGTAGGTTCTTTTATGAGCGCTGAATAATTCTGTGTAACACTGGGACTTTCGGTTTATCGTCTCTCTTCAAATCTGCGCTCCGACTCCACTCATGGTTATATGGATAGAAAAAGCTTTCTCCAATCGATTTGTAATCCTCCTCTCTTCTCTCGGTCTTTTCGCTTTCTTTTAGGCGCTAATACTTCGTAACACACGGTCACCTCAGTTTATCCTGCAAGCAAAAAACGAACACAAAAGACTCACATCAATAGAAAGGGGATAGGGATTAAATCATGAGCCCAAACGGTTCGAGTACGCGCACATTTCACAAGGAAAAAATCTGCTTTGCGGAACAGAATTAAAGACCCCTGAAGTAGCACGCCTTGAATCCTCCAAGTAAGGAAAACAACGAAACAAAAAACCCACAAAAATGACCAGACGGACGGGTCGCAGTCGATAGCACTGAATCACAAGCCATGTGCAGCACGAATGGGAAAAATCAGCTAGCGGAACAGAAAAAATTGAAACGATCCCCGCAACAACAGCAGCTGAAAAAACTCCAAGACAAACACACACACACACACACACACGCAAAGCAAATGACACAAAGGAGCACAAAAAACCCGCTCTCACACTCACAGCACCACCTTACAATAACCCACGGGAATGGAGAATGATAGCAAAGAAAAAAGAGCGGCGTCTAGCGAAGGAACGGTCAACCAGTTAGAATACGGTAGGAAAGAAAAAGAAGGAAAGAAGAAGAAAGAAAGAAAGAAGAGGAAGGGAGGGAAGAAGAAAGAATAAGGAAGAAGGAAGGAGAAGGAAGAAGGAAGGAAGGAAAAGGGAAAGGAGGAAGGAAAGAATGAAGGAAGAAAGGAAAAAAGAAGAAGGGAAGAAAAAGGAATGAGGAAGAAAAAGAAAGAGAAAGAGTGGGCTGGAGAATGGAGGGAACGAAAAAAGAGAGAGGTTAAATTGAATTGATTTGAACTGAATGAATTTGTTTTAAAAGGGGGCTTATTGACAAGTCACTTTTTTTTTACAACCAACATTCTTGACAAAAAAACCCACAAAAGCCACCCCCCACAAAACAACAACAACAAGACAAAACCAACAACAAACCCAAACAAACAAACAAAACCCCTTACAACCAGACAACAGACAAAACAACAACATTATGTTCAAGGAGAGAGAGAGAGAGAGAAAAGAAGAGAGAGAGAGAGAGAGAGAGAGAGAGAGAGAGAGAGAGAGGAGGAGGAGGGGGGGGGGGATGAGAGAGACAACGACTTGCAGAGACAGAGAAAGAGACAAGGGCAGAGAAAAAGACAGAGACAGACAGAGACAGAGACAGAGAAAGAAACATTTTAAAAAAAATATTCTTTTATATAGAGGATAATGGATTAAGCACTTATGTGCTTTTTTGCTTCCAGTCCCCGTGTGTATGTGGTTTTGTAAATTTTGACATCCGTTCCCACCGGCACACAATGGCCTACTCTTACGAAAAGCGGAAGAGGATTTAACGTGTGCGCAAAATGTTCTGCGTGTGTTTGCACACGGGGCCTCGGTTTATAGTCTCATCCGAAAGACTTTTGGGGAAAGTGGTGTCTGCACTGTTGTTAATTCCAGGGAAAAATATCCCCCTGAACGCGACAGAGAGACAGAGACAGACATACAGACCCGTAGACACACACGCAGACACAAAGAGACCTATTTGACATATAGGTAAACAATACAGACAGAGGCATAAAGACACATAGTCAGAGACACACAGAGACAGAAAAAAGCACACAGCGAAACAGGCAGACAAGCAGAAAGAGGACAGAACAACTGAGAAGAGGAGCTTGGTAGGGACAGACAAATAGATAGGCAGGCAGGCAGACAGGCAGGCATGCAGGCAGGCAGGCAGGCAGACAGGCAGGCAGGCAGGCAGGACAGAACAACTCAGAAGAGGAGCTTAGTAGAGACAGGCAGACATAAACAGAGATAGCAACAGGAACACTCTCAGATATTCCCTATCATAATAGAAAGTAAGAAAATGTGATGAGAAATGCGATGGACATTGTATCAACAATATAAAAAAAAACACACACACAAATAAACAAGAAACGAAAAAATTGTCGAAAAAAGTTTAAGCCAAAATAAAAAAAAACAAAAAAAGTTGGATCAATTCCATTAAGAATAAGAAGGGTGAACAGTTTTACTACTGTCTTCATCTCCCTGATCTTAACTCAGCATGTAAGGGAGTGTTAGTGGTGGGTGAAGCTTAGATTGCTACAGAATAAAACCGTGGCTGATGTAAAATAAAAATAAAACCCAAAATATCCCCTCTTCCCGTCAATAGAAAATACAAAACAAAACAAAACAAGGGAAAAAAAACCTCCCCAACATCCCCAAACAAGGCATCGTCTGAGAAAATAGAGAGGTGTTGAAACAGAAAAAAATCACCTAAAATAATACAAAAACAAACAAAGTGCAATAAGATGAAAAAAAGTGGTGAGAAAGGGATGAATGAAAGCGAGTCACAGAGAGACCATTTTACCAGGATAACCCTGCAAACAATCAGCATAAAATGCAATTTCGAGAGGGACAGAAACATTTATCTTTTTTTTCCTTTCTGTTTTATTTCTCCTTTTTTTTAAGCTTTATCCTTTTTTTTCTTTTTGTTTCTTTTGTCTTATTTTGTTTCATTTTGGGACATGAGGGAAACATGTTTTTCTTGTGAAGGTATTTATTTATTTATTCATACCACTTTAAGTCACGAAATTTCTCCGCATGAAATTTGGGCTGCTCTCCCCGGGGAGAGCGCGTCGCCACAAGAGCAGCGCCACCTTTTTGTGTGTGTCTGCAACTGTATTTGTTTCCCTATCGGAGTAACTTTTTTTCTAAAAATTTTGCCAGGGACATTTCTCTTGCCGTGGGTTCTTTTACGTGCGCTGAAAAATTATGTGTAACACACGGGACCTCGGTTTATCATCTCATCCGAAAGACTAGCGCCCAGAACACCACTTATGGTCTAATGGATGGGGGAAATGTTTCGGGCATTGCCTCTAGACTTAATGCGTATTACCTCTAGACCACCGTAGTTTGAAAGAGAAAAAGAGGAGAAGATAAGTGGAGAGAAGAGAAGAGAAGAGAAGGGGAGAGAGAGAGAGAGAGAGAGAGAGAGAGAGAGAGAGAGAGAGAGAGAGAGAGAGAGAGAGAGAGAGAGAGACTATACAGACAAACAGAAAGACAGGCAGACAGAGAAAGAGACAGACGTAGAGACACACACACACCACACACACACACACACACACACACACACACACACACACACACACACACACATACAGAGGCAGATAGAGGAAAACACAGACGAAAACATAAACCAAGCAGGCAGACAAACAGAGCGGCAGAGAGAGAGAAAGAGAGACAGAAAGATAAGAATACTGATACAGAGATGGTATAAAATCAGGGTCCATCAAACCACGATCACGCTCATACGCCAGTGTGTGGACACAGAGACCAGAAATGCATGCAGAAGACAGTTCACCATGGATGGATTTCTCTCACGCTGGGAGAGAGAGAGAAGAGAGGAGAGAGAGAGAGAGAGAGAGAGAGAGAGATGAGAGAGAGAGAGAGAGAGAGAGAGAGAGAATGAGAGAGAGAGAGAGCACTTTTGCTTCGACCATTGGCTATACATAAGAAACCAAAACTTGCTCAGAGTCATAAACATGACATTGCTGGACTGGCTAAGGTTCGGAGATAGTAGAACTGATATAGCTAATCAGAACAAGGGAACTTTAGTGTCCTTAAGTTGAGTTCTTGTCGTTATCTGGTTGAAAACGTTCAACACCAGGAAACCAGTCGAAAAGTGACCAGAAACTATTTTGAAACAGTTTAGACCATTGTTTTACGTCATTTCAGATAGAGATTGAAAGAGAGAGAGAGAGAGAGAGAGAGAGAGAGAGAGAGAGAGAGAGAGAGAGAGAGAGAGAGAGAGAGAGATAGAGAAGAGAGAGAGAGAGAGAGGAAAGAGGAGAGAGAGAGAGAGAGAGAGAGAGAGAGAGAGAGATTGAGAGAGAGAGAAAGAGAGAGAGAGAGAGAGAGAGAGAGAGAGAGAGAGAGAGAGAGAGAGAGAGAGAGAGAGAGAGAGATTCATAGAAAATCCCCACAAAGTATAGAACACATTTTTTCAAGTACAAAGACCGGAAAGAAACTTAAATAGACAGACAGTCAGACAGACAGACAAGGAAAAAAAAGAAGAACGTAGAATAGATACAAACAAATTTGTACAACGACAACAAAAAACAACTTGAGATAGATAGACAGTCAGACAGACGGATGAAGAGTCTATCTATCTATCTGTCCCGTAGTCTGACGACCGTGGGGGCACCCTCAAAGACTCAACAACCAGTTCCCTCCATTCCTCTCTCTGTTCTGCCTTTCTCAGGGTTTTGTTGAGTTCTAGGCCTGTCCATTCGCTGATGTTATCCTCCCAGCTCTTCCTTGGTCTGCCTCTTCTTCTTCCTCCTTGGACAGTGCCTTGTAAAACTGTCTTTGCAAGTCCTTTGGATCTTGTGACATGCCCATACCATTTAAGTTTACGCTTTTTCACGATCGTTAGAAGGTTCTCATAGGGTCCAATGGTTTGCTGGATTCTGTTATGCACGCTTTCGTTGCTTATGTGGTCTTTGTAGGAGATGCCAAAGAGTCTCCGAAAGCATCTCATCTCCACCGCCTGAAGGATAAAGAGTAAGGAGGAAAAAACAAATTCAGAAAAAAATACAAAATAGATACAAAGCAAAATCAATCACACGCAAGAGCATATTGTAGTTCATGGACAGAGTGTTCAGAAAACAATTCATCATTCAGGAACACAATGGTTCAGCACCAATGCCGCATATAGAAGATATTTGATCACCAATGGATTACCCGCTGACGGGGGTCATAGAAAACAAAGATACATTAGTCTCATCTTGCCTCCACACTCCATCCCTACTTCTGCTTGTTGTTGTTGTTGTTGTTGTTGTTGTTCTTCTTCTTCTTCTTCTTCTTCTTCTTCTTCTTCTTCTTCTTCTTCTTCCTTCTTCTTCGTCGTCGTCGTCGTCGTCGTCGTCGAACACTCAGACAGCAACTATTGCTGTGTGTTACATAAACGAAAATGCGTGACGCTGCGGTTAAGCGCCTGACAAGTCAGGCCCAGCGCATCCGACTTCGGCAAAAGAGAAAATTGTTACCTTTTAAAACTCTTACAACCATGATACTCCTTTATAGGGGTAGCCATGACTGTGAGAACAGCTTTACTTCAAGGATAATAAAAATCGGAGGGAAAAAATAAGAATATGAAAGACGAGGCGAGGTTGTGGTGGTGATGGTGGGGTGGGGTGGGGTAGGGGTAGGGGTGCAGGGGGGTGATGGGGGGGGGGGGGGGGTCCTGTGTTTTTTTTTAATTTCCTGTCAAAGGATTCTTGTCTTGAGTTTTAAAAGAATGTTTGTGGAGGGGGAAGGGGAGAGGGTTGTGTGTGTTTATGTGTGTTTATTGGTGTATTTGTGTGTGCTTGTTTGTTTGTGTAGGTGGTGGTGGTGGTGGTGGGTGTGTGTGTGTGTGTGCGTGTGTGTATATAAGTAGGACAGTAAGTGAGTAATTAAGTGAGTGAGTAAGTAAGTAAGTAAGTAAATAGGTAAGTAGGTAAGTAAAAAAAAAGTGAAGGTGTTCCACAACCTAAAAGGTCATAGAGGAGCAAGGCATCAGATATCTTACTTCTCTAGAGGCCAGCATATTGAGGGCGGCGCCCATCTCCTCTCCCTCGCTGTTTTACCGTCCCTTACCCTAAAGAGGGCATGCACTCATTTAGAGCTTGGTGAACTGGGGGACTGTACTGAAGCCAAGGCGCGCAAACGGTCACTCATCCACTTGATAACCACGCTCGACGCTGCTTAACTTTAGCTGGGGGAAAGCTAGTGCTCCGACTACTGCTCTATCCCGTCCCCTAAGTAAAGTAAGTAAGTAAATAGCCATCTACCTAACTACCTAATGATTTCGTACTCTCCTGAGTCAGCAAACAAATACCAAGCATCAACTAGCTAATAACTAACTAAACAAACACATGAACAAACAA
>CM054141.1:60636710-60639210 GCA_028751875.1 Rapana venosa
TATAGACAGAAATAAGATAGATAGACTGACAGACAGACAAGCTTAGAGACAGCCAGAGACTGAGACAAAGTCACTGTATCACCCCCATAACAGGAATGTGCGTGCAGTGCAGGAAGTAGGAAGTGTAACTGTTGTTAATGGCTGCAAAGGTTTTTACCATTCATGGACATTAGCTGCTCCATGATAGTCATGGCCTTCTCCTGTGACAATGCCCCAGACTGTCATAGCTGATTGTGGCGGTAAACTGAGGCACCCTTTCTCTGTTTTCACTTCTTTTGGCTGTCAGTAATACTTATTAAACAGCGAAGAACTTTTTTTCTATATCATGCACTTCTCAATCCTTCTTTTGTTACTAGTTTTTCCCATGAAATAGGACCAAGACATTAATGTGAATATTGATAGTCTGCATGCATGTGAATGTAAAACAGAAAGAAGCACTAGCAGGACTGCGCTTGAAATAATTGGGCATATTTTTTTTTAAAAGTCCTACTGTGTCTTTGGTTAAGTTTTTACAAGGCCACAGAGTTAACATAGCAAGGTCTAAATTCAGTGCCATTAAAATAACAAAACAAAGAGAAACATGTACAATGCTGCTCTGTATAGAACCATCCCTTTAGTCGCAATGTGGTTACCTAAATGGTGGGCAAAAACGGTTTCATACACAAAACGGGACGGGTTAGCTCAGTCGTCAGAGCACTCGCTTTCCCCCCCGCCATGATTAAGCAGCATTGAGTGTGGTTACCAGTTGGATGGGTGACCGTTTGTGCGCCTTGGCTTCAGTAGTCTCGCAGTTCACCCAACTGTAAATTAATGAGTACCTGGCTCTTTAGGATAAGGGAAGGTAAAGCAGCGTGGGAGAGGAGATGCTGGCGGCTAAGGAAGTGAGGTCTCTGACGCCTCGCTCCCCTACGGCCTTATAGGTTATGGGATACCTTTACATCAAACATCTATTAGTGAACCATAGAGCTCTAACGAAGGCGACCCCCTCCCCCCCCCGCCCCCTACACCTAACAATGTCATTCAAATTTGAATCCCGTACGTTATTTAATCAGGTTTTACTTTTCCATTAAGTAGAAAAGAAAAGATTTGGTCACGTTTCATGGAAAAATTATTATGTTTTTATTTTTAATAATTTTTAAAAATTATTTAAATTTTTATTATTTTTATTATTATTTATTATTATTATTATTATATTATTTATTATTTTATTATTTATTGTTGTTGTTGTTATTGATCTATGGTTTATCTACAGACTAACGTAGGCTAAACTAGATTGCATTCATTAGTTTAACAAAAGCCAGCAGCTTAAAACAGATATCCAGTGATAAGTATTTGGACAATTAAACAATGTTACGTTTGTGTTATATTAAGAGAGAGAGACAGAGACAGACAGAGAGAGACAGAGGCGGAGACAGATAGACAGAGAGAAAGAGACAGAAATAGATACAGAGATTATAGACAGACATAGAGAGACAGAGATAGAGACAGAGACAGACAGACAGACAGGTAGACAGAGACAGAAAGAAGCAGAGAGAGGTTGTCTTTTTTCTGGGGGGATCTAAGGACTTTTCTGGACAATACATCATCATAAACAATAGCAGCAGCAGCCTCTTAATTTTCCTCTTAATCTGATTTTCAGATGATGGCCCAAAAGATTATTATCACATTAGCACACCATGTGCTATTATCAAATGCTCGCTGTATGCATTTTCTCTTCTTTTCCTCCCTTCATATGGGTATTGCTGCTTTAGTTCCTGTAGTTGTTGCCTTTGCTGCTGCTGCTGCTGTTGGTGGTGATACTGTTGTTGTTGTTGTTGATGTTGCTGCTGCTGCTGTTGTTGTTGTTGCTGGTGCTGTTGTTGCTTCTGTCGCTTCTGTTGTCGGTATTCCTTTGTCCCTATTGCTGCTATTGTTGTTTGTTTTTTCTTTGCTGCTGTTTTGATCTTGTAGTTGATGTTGCTGTGTGTTAATGTGGTTGCTGCTGCTGCTGTTACAGTTTCTTGTTGTTGCTGCTGCGTTTGCTGGTCTTATTGTTGCTGTTGTTGTTAGTTTTATTATTGTTGCTGGTGTTGCTTTTCATGTTTTCTTAAAAAATTGATTTCTTCTGGGATCCTTGTGAAATGTTATGAGCAGCATTACTTCCTAAATATTGACATACTCTGTCTCTGCTAAACTATACCAACATGATAAATTCTTGCCAGTTCTAAAACAATCCTCAAAAAAGTAAGATAGAGAGTAAAATCTTAGCAATATAAACAAGATATATACTAAGAGAGAGAGAGAGAGAGAGGGGAGAGAGAGAGAGAGAGAGAGAAGAAGAGAGAGAGAGAGAGAGAGAGAGGAGAAAAGAGAGAGAGAGGGGAGAGAGAGAGAGAGAGAGAGAAAAGAGAGAGAGAGATGAGAGAGAGAGAGAGGAGAGAGAGAGGAGGGGAGAGTGACAGACAGACAGACAGACAAACTGACGGACTGTTCACATTTTGTAAGAGTAGGCCATTTTGTG
>CM054141.1:60644210-60651710 GCA_028751875.1 Rapana venosa
GGGTTCGCTTTTTACTGTTCTATGAACCATGACCTCTTTTCAATTATTGTCAAATTTCCTTTCGTTTTCTGCCTGTCTGCCTGCCCAACTTTCTGTCTGTTCATCTCTCTGTCTGCCTGAGTTTCTCTGCTTTTCTCTTTCTTAGTCAGAAATCTCTCTATCTCAGCCATGTAATTATTCCTTCTTTTCCCTTACCCTGTTTGCACCTATCCCCTTTTTACCCAAGTTGTGCCTTGAGGCCATATCATTTTTTTCTCTGGACAAGAATAAGAATGTAAAAAAACACCACCGCGCTTCAATACATAGTTACAAATGACATGTTTTCACTGAAAACTTGATGGAAAGAGAGGAAAAGCAATTCTGTGCAATGCATTTTGATTGCTATTTTTTGGTCCATTTTGTTTATATGTTTCCCCATCTTTTTTCCCTCCTTTTGTTGCAAATGAGATTTCTTTGTTTACTGTTCTATGAACCGTAATCTCTATTCAATTATTGCCCAACTGGTTTTTTTCCTTTCATTTTTCTGCCTGCCTGCCTGCCCGCCCAACTTTCTGTCTGTTCACCTCTCTGTCTGCCTGAATTTCTCTATGCTTTTCTCTTTGTTATTCAGAAATCTCTCTCCCTCAGCCATTTAGTTATCCCTTCTTTTCCCTAACACTTTTTATACTGTTTCCTTTTAACCCAAGTTGTGCCTTGAGGCCATACAATTTCTTTTCTCTGGACAAGAATAAAAAAACAACAACCAACAACACCGCACTTCATTATGTAGTTACAGATGACATGTTTTCACTGATAACTTGAGGGGAAGAGAGGGAAACCGATTATGTTGCAAATCATTTCGGTTGCTGGTTTTTGTCTATGTTGTTTATATCTGTTTCCCTCTTTTTCCCCCCTCCTTTTGTGGCAACTTATATATTTTTTTTACTGTTCTATAAACCGTGACCTCTATTCGATTATTGGCAAATGGTTTTTTTCACTTTCTTTTTTTACCTTCCCGCCAAACTTTCTGTCTGTTCACCTCTCTGTCTGCCTGAGTTTCTCTTTGCCTCTCTCTTTCTTATTCAGAAATCTCTCTCTCTCTCTCTCTCTCTCTTCTCTCTCTCTCTCTCTCTCTCTCTCTCTCTCTCTCTCTCTCTCTCTCTCTTCTCTCTCTCTGCCATTTAGTTATCCCTTCTTTCCCCTAACACTTTTGAAACCATTTCCTTTTTACTCAAGTTGGTGGGCCTTGAGGCCACGTCATGCTTTTTTCTATCCTTTTTCGTAGACAAGAATAATAAACAAAAAACCCCGCTGCACGTCATTATGTAGTTACAAATGACATGTTTTCGCTGATTGCTTGAGGGGAAGAGAGGGAAAACATTTCTGTTGCAATTCATTTTGGTTGCCTTTTTTGGGTCCATTTTCTTTCTCTCTTTTTTCCCCTTTTCTTCCTCTTATCAGTTCAGAATAGACTTCTTTTTCTTTTTTCTTTCTTTTTATGTAAATACATTTTTTAAAACTTTTCTATGAACCGTGACCTCTTTTCAATTATTGATTTGTTGTTGTTTTTTTCTGCCTGCCTGCTTGCCTGCACTACTTTCACTTTGTTCATCTCTTTATCAATCTGAGTCTCTCTTTGCCTTTCTCACTCTGAATTCTCTGTCTCTATCTTGATGTCTGTCTTTATATCTTTCACTCTGAATTATCTGTCTCTACCTGCCTCTCTCTCGTCCCCCTTTCTCTCTCTTTCTCTAACCCTCAAACCATCTCTCTCTCTCTCTCTGTCTCTCTCTGTGTCTCTCTCTCTCTCTCTCTCTCTCTTCCTCTCTCTCTCTCTTCTCTCTCTCTCTCTCTCTTCTCTCTCTCTCTCTATCTCCTCTCTCTCTCTCTCTCTCTCTCTCTCTCTCTCTCTTCTCTCTCTCTCTCTCGTTCTCTGTCTCTATATCTGTGTCTGTCTCTCTTTCTCTGAACTCTCACTTTCTCTCCCTCTCTCTCATTGTTCATTGCTCTCTCTCCCTCCCTCCCTCCCTCTCTCTCCTTTACTTATTGTTAAGGTTGCATGAGTTAATACTTAGTACTTCGTATTTACGCTCTACATTGATTTGTTTTATTATGCTTTGTTTCGAAATCACTAAACAACTATTTTAACTATCTTAAGAATAACTGAACAAATGTAGTGGTCATAGAGTCTTGCAGTGCACTGATTACCGTTTATAATACTTATCTTTATTCAAATCATTCTTTGTTTTGTTGATAGGTATGCACCATTCCTGTTTTTTTGGACAAATAAAGTTTGTTTTCATTTTTCTTTTCCATCTTAAATATATGTTCGTTTCCCTTTTATTACACCCAATCTACTCCTCGTTTCCATTTACATTCTTCCAACGTGCCCAACTCTCCAATTTCTTTTTCCTTCGTATCTTTTCAGTGGGTTCTGTTGCTGTTGCTAGTCGCGGTGGTGTTGATTTAGATTGTTTTCTTCTTTATTTTTTTCGCCATCTATCTGTCAGCCGCGCGCGCGCGTTAGTTTAATCTCTCTCTTCTCTCTCTCTCTCCTCCCCTCTCTCTCTCTTCTCTTTCCCCTCCTCTCTCTCTCTCTCTCTTACCTAATATTATATTATATTATATATAAAAATGTATATATTTTAATTATATATAATTATACTGTATATATGATATATATATATGTATGAATGTTGTTAGTCTCTCGATATATATAGAGGAAGAGACCATCTGGTGGCCACTCTGCCCCCCCCTACCACCCCCCCCCCCCCCCTCTCTCCTTCTCTCGTTACTCATATGTTTTTTTCTTATGGAGGGATGAAAAGGGTTTACATCATTATGAAATTCCCAAACCATTTACTTGTCTGCCTGCTCACAGATGAAAGAGTTTAAAGTGTTGGTGTGTGGGGCAGTGGGCACTTGGGGGGGGGGGGGGGGGACGAGGGGACAGATTGGTTAGGGGCAACAGAAGGGATAGCGGTGGGTGGGGCAGATCTCATTGGGTCACCCTGCCATTTGATAGGTTCCATCCTCTCCCATCTCCGTCATCCCTCCTCGACCCTTGTTTTTTTTTTCCAAATTGTTCTGAGTTTGTTCTGTTTGATATATCAAAGAAAAAAGAACCGAAAAGAAATTGACACCATTAGATCGATACCAACTGGTATGTTTTTGTAGCCTTTTTGGTGTGCTTTGGGGACAATGTGGGCTCTCTCTCTCTCTCTCTCTCTCTCTCTCTCTCTCTCTCTCTCTCTCTCTCTCTCTCTCTCTCTCTCTCTCTTCTCTCTCTCTCTCTCTCTCTCTCTCTCTCTCTCTCTCTCTTTTATATATATATATATCTCTATCTCTCTCTCTCTCTCTCTCTCTCTCTCTCTCTCTCTCTCTCTCTCTCTCTCTCTCCCTCTCTCTCTCTCTCCTCTTTCTGTCGATTAGGTGTATCGGATTGAGCCGTTCATTATCATAGATATAGAAATGTGTATAATGATGCTTTGATTTGCTGGCGATGTAAACAGGCAGAAGAAAACGAAGATCATTTTATTCTGTGTTGCCCTGTTCTAACAACGATCAGGGAACAGCTTACCAACCCCCCAACCATTATAGACATCCATTATTGCTTAAATCAAGCTTGTTGGTGTCATCAACTATTCTGAAGTGGTCCACAATTGTACCTACGATTTTATCCAGAGCATTTAAGATTCTAGATCTTTTTATGTCGTGACAATCATTTAAAACAAAAAAATGATGTGCAGTCATTCTGGTTTTACGTTATATAGTTTGGGTCTGACTACATCTATTTCAGTTATTATAGTATGTTAGTATGACCCTTCCTAAGGACCCTTGGTATATAAATGAATGAACCATCTGAGTCTGAGTCTCTCTCTCTGTCTCTCTGTCTGTCTGTCTCTCTTTCGCTTTCTCTGTCTCTCTGTCTTTGTTTCTGTCTCTGTCTGTCTCTATCGCTCTCTGTCTATATCTGTCTCTCTGTCTCTGTCTGTCTGTCTCTCTGTCCCTCTCCGTCTCTCTCTCTCCCACTTTCCCTCTAACTTTCCCTCTCTGTCTGATTTTCTCTGCTCTCTCTGTCTCTCTGTCTGTCTCTGTCCGTCTCTGTCTTTCTCTCTCTGTCTCTGTCTGTCTCTGTCCCACTCTGTCTCTCCCTGTCTCTCTTTGACTCTCTTTGTCTCCCTCTCCCTCGCTCTCTTCCTCTCTCTCTCTCTCTCTCTCTCTCTCTCTCTTCTCTCTCTCCCTCTCTCTCTCTCTCTGTCTCTCCCCCTCTCTTTGTCTCTCTCTCTCTCTCTCTCTCTCTCTCTCTCTCTCTCTCTCTCTCTCTCTCTCTCTCTCTCTCTCTCTCTCTCTCTCTCTCTCTCTCTCTCTTTCTCTAGCTCTATCTCTCCCTCTGTCCAAGTCATTTTGGGGGGCTATTTCTGGAAACAAGTCCGTTTTCGTTTTCGTGGGTGCAAAGAAAAGGGCACTTCATTTCAAGTTCCCAAATCGCGTTTTATACTGACTGCACCCCAGGTGAAGAGGAGTGAGAGGTTTTGTGTGTGTGTGTGTGGTGCGCGAGCGCGCGCGCGCGCGCGTGTGTGTGTGTGTGTGTGTGTGTGTGTGTGGACGTGTGTGTGTTGTCTTCAATTTGACGTCTGTTCACTCTCTGTGATATTAGACGATGTGTGTGTGTGTGTGTGTTTGTGTGTGTGTGTGTGTGTGCGCGCGCGCGCGTATGGTGTGTGTGTGTGTGTGTGTGAGAGAGAGAGAGAGAGAGACAGAGAGAGAGAGAGAGGTGTGTGTGTGTGTGTGTGTGTGTGTGTGTGTGTGTGTGTGTGTGTGTGTGTGTGTGTGTGTGTGTGTGTGTGTGTTTCTCTCTGCTGTAATATGCTTTGCTTGGCGTGCATGTTGTCCTGCCCTATGTTGGGTTGGTTGATATGTTTGTGACTGTTGTCTTGTTCACTTTCTGGTGTTTTTTGTTGTACTTCTCTGTCTCCGTCGCTGTCTGTGTGTCTGTCACTCTCTCTCTCTCTCTCTCTCTCTCTCTCTCTCTCTCTCTCTCTGTCTCTCTCTCTGTCTCTCTGTCTCTCTGTTTGTCTATCTCTCTTTCTCTCTATCTCTGTCTGTCTCTGTCTCTGTCTCTCTTTCTCTCTCTCTCTCTCTCTCTGCATCTCTGTCTCTGTCTCTATCTTTCTCTCTTACTCTTTTTTCTGCCTCGGTCTCTTTCTCTCTCTCTCTCTCTCTCTCTCTCTCTCTCTCTCTCTCTCTCTCTCTCTCTCTCTCTCTCTCTCTCTCTCTCTCTTTCTTTCACTCTCCCTCTCTCTAACTCTTAGTCTCACTGTCTGTCTCTGTCTGTGCCTATGTCTCTCACTCTCTCTCTCTTTCTTTGCCTCTTTGTCTCTGTTTCTTTCTCTCTATCTCTGTCTCTCTGTGTCTTTTTCTTTCTCTGTCTCTCTGTCTGTCTGTCTCTTTCTCTCACTCTCTCTCATTCTCTGTCTCACTGTCTGTCTCTGTCTGTGGCTATGTCTCTCACTCTCTCTCTCTCTTTCTTTGCCTCTTTGTCTCTGTTTTGTCTCTATGTCTCTGTCTCTTTGTCTCTATTTATTTCCCTGTCTCTCTGTCTGTCTCTTTCTCTCACTCTCACTCACTCTCTGTCTCACTGTCTGTCTGTGTCTGTGGCTATGTCTCTCACTCTCTCTCTCTCTTACTTTGCCTCTTTGTCTCTGTTTTGTCTCTATGTCTCTGTCTCTTTGTCTCTATTTCTTTCCCTGTCTCTCTGTCTGTCTGTCTCTTTCTCTCACTCTCACTCACTCTCTGTCTCATTGTCTTTCTGTGTCTGTGTCTGTGTCTGTCGCTCTTTCTCTACCTCTCTGTCTCTATTTCTGCCTTTCTGTCTCTGTCTCTATTTCTTTCTCTGTCTCTGTCTCTCCCCCCCCTCTCTCTCTCCCTCCGTACCTCTCTTTCTCTCTCACTCTCTTTGCTAGACTTGGACACGATGTAATTGTTTTTGAACAGGGCAAAGAAAAAGGCAACTTATTTAGAATTCCCAAACCACATTTTATCCTGACTGATTTCTAAGCTAATAAGCCTGGGCTTTTTATTTATTACTCTAGTTATCTGTGTTTGTGTAATATTGTTGACAACAACAACAACAGCAGCAGCAGAAGCAGCAACAACAACGACAACGACAACGACAAACAACAACAATAAACCAGCGATGTCATCAACTTTGACTATAGCAGACAGCGTGAGGGATGATAATGAAACAAATCCAACAAAAAGAAAAGAACAGAAAAAGACAAAAGCGCAAGACAATCTTTATAAAAAACAACAATAGGAAGACACTCATATCCAGTTAAGTAAGAAACAGCAAGATAAAACACCCTTCCAACCACCACCCCTCTTCCCCACAAAAAAACAAACAGAAACCCCCGAAAAACAAAACAAAAGCACCCTTACAAAACTTGTAAAGGATTGGAACATAAGAAGACAAAGAAAGAAAATAAAAATAGCAGAAAAAGACCCCCCCTCCCCCCAAAAAAAAGCTAAAAAAGAGCATAACAAAAAACTAGTAAGAGCAAAGCGATACTTTTTGGGGGTTCTTTTCGAAGAAGAGGCCATTTCGAGAGAGGAAGAAGACTCATCAATCTTTGTAAGAGTAAGGGACGATTGGAGATATCTCTCCTATACATTTATCGTGATCATCTATACCAGTGACCTTTTCGAGAACAAGAAATTAAGGTATCACACACACACACACACACACACACACACACACACACACACACAACACACACACACACACACACACACACACACACACAACACACTTTCTTATAATAAAGGACAATGAACGCACAGAAGAAACGGCTGCAAGAAGAATATACGGGTGAATTTTACTTTGCAGGAACCAGAAATTGAAACGGGGAAAAAGGGAAAAAAAAACAACGAAGAAATACAGCAAGAAAATGACCGTAACGCACAAGAGGACACATTGTGAGCAAGTAGCTAGCATCAACTCTCTTTAGAAGTGCACGCAGTCCTCATTTCTCGCTCTCATTTAAAGGGGAAAAAGAGACGTCGCTTCTAGGTGTTGTGTTGCTAATGATTGCGCTGAAGGGAAAACACAGGATTTAGGTGAAAGTCATGAACGTGGGCAGAAAGAGAGAAAAGAAAGAGAGAGAGAGACAGAGACAGAGAGAGACAGAGACAGAGAGAGACAGAGAGAGACAGACAGACAGAGACAGAGAAAGAGACAGAGACAGAGAGAGACAGACAGAGAGACAGAGAGAGATACGCATAACAAGTACAGGCACATATAAATACGCATAAAAGGAAAAGATGGAGTGACGGAGAGACGCTGACAGAGAGTAAGTAACGAAGAAAAATTGCGAAGAAAAAAAAGAATTGCGAAGAAGAAGAAGAGAACTGCAAAAGAAGAAGAATGGCAAAGATGAGGAAGAATTTAAAGAAAAAGAAGAATGGCGAAAAAGAAGAAGAATTGCGAAGAAGAAGAATAGCGAAAAGAAGAATAATAGA
>CM054141.1:60661710-60676710 GCA_028751875.1 Rapana venosa
TGGTTAATAGACATGAACAGGTTTTTTATGCTTTTGACCAGGAGCACACTGACTCTGTAGAATGCAAACAGCCAGTAGAGACAGAGAAAGAGAGACAGAAAGACAGACAGAGAAAGAGAGACAGAAAGACATACATAGAAAGAGAGACAGTAACACAGACAGAGAAAGAGAGACAGAAAGACAGACAGAGAAAGAGAGACAGAAAGACAGACAGAGAAAGAGAGACAGAAAGACAGACAGAGAAAGAGAGACAGAAAGACAGACAGAGAAAGAGAGACATAAAGACAGACAAAGAAAGAGAGACAGAAAGACAGACAGACAGACACACGGAGGTAGACGGAATCAGACATATATATATATATATATATATATATATATATATAATATATATATATATATATATATATATATATATATATATATATATATATACAGACAGAAAAGAAAGAATTGCGAAAACGAATTCAAAGAAGAAGAATGCAAAAAAGAAGAAGAAGAAAGCTAACAAGAATGCAAAGAAGAAGAATGCAAAGAAGAAAAGAATGCAAAGAAGAAGAACCTTAAACTAAAACAGGTTAATAGCAATGAAGAGGTTAAAAACGAAACAGAAAAAAAAAGAAAACCAAAAGAAAGATTTCGATTTTGTTTCTTTTTCACACACGAATAAAGCAACAGATGATAGCTAGCTTTTTCTTTATCACCCTCCGTGGATATTTCGGAAGAAGCGCTGGAGGGTGGGGGAGGTGGGGGTGGGGAGGCTTTCATTATATAAATAGCATCTTCACCTTCTGGTTGTTCTGTGCTAGAACTTTCCCCTTTTCTATGACTTCCTTTATTCTGTCTTTCTCCTTACCTCCCTCTCTTTTCCCTCTCATGCTTAATTTCTACCTACCCAGCCCATTCGTATGCCTTTTTCAAGGCAAATCTGAAAATTGTTTCTCATAAACTTTCTGATGAACTGACCTGACGTCGGATTGTGTCGGCTGAGGCCAGTAGGCAGACCTCCTGCAGAGTCAAAAACACAGGAGACCAGACCTTTAACATTCTACCTATGTAGCCATCCTGGGAACGCAGAAGAAGAAGGGGAGAAAAAGAAGAAGAATCGCGAAGAAGAAGAAGAAGAATTGCAAAGAAGAATTAAGAAGAAGGATGCTAAGAAGAAAAAGAATTGTGAAGAAGAATTGTGAAGAATTGTGAAGAATTGCAAAGAAAAATACGAAGAATTGCAAAGAAGAAGAAGAATTGCACAGAAGAAGAATTGCACAGAAGAAGAATTGCAAAGAATTGCAAGGAATTGCAAAGAAGAAAAAGAAGAAGAAGAAGAAGAAGAAGAAGAAGAAGAAGAAAAAGAAAGAAGAAGAAAGAAGCAAAAGACAAAGAAAACAAAGAAGAAGACGAAGACGAAGAAGAAAAATGCGAAGAAGAAAAGAAAAAGAACAAGAATTTATATATCTGACACATACACTTCCCTTATATAGAAGGAGACAACCCCCTCACCCCCACCTCACCCCCTAAAAAACCCCGATATTGGATGGCTCACAAATAAAGGCCATTATTCTTAGATAAGATAAATAGGAGTAAAAATGGAACAAGAGGAGAACACAGAAATATATTATAAAAAGACGGGCCAAATCACAGAGAAAAATACTGCCCTTTCCATTCTGAAAGCAAGTCGGTATGAAATGTGGTTTGAGAATTTGAAATGTAGTGCCTTTTTTCTTTCCCCCCTCTTGAAACAACATCGTTTCCAGGCCTAGCCTTAACAGTAAGTGGGACAGAGGAGAGAGAGAGAGAGAGAGAGAGAGAGAGAGAGAGAGAGAGAGAGAGAGAGAGAGAGAGAGAGACAGACAGACAGACAGACAGACAGACAGACAGATACAGAGACAGAGAGACAGAGGGAGAGACAGAGAGATACGTAAATAAATAAATACATACATACATACATACATACAATACACTCATACATGCATACATACATACATACATACATACATACACACATACATACATACATACATACATACATACATACATACATACATACATACATACATACATACATACATATATCATGCATACATACATACATACATACATACATACATACATACATACATACATACATACATACATACATACATACATGCATACATACATACATACACACATAAATACATACATACATACATACATCGATTGAGAGAGAGAGACAGAGACAGCGAGAGACACAAAGAGACAGAGACAAACAAAGACAGAGACAGAGACAGACAGGGATAGACAGATAGACATACTGACAGACATACAGGGATACAGACAGACAGTTTGGGTAGACTCGAGGTCTAGAGTCTAGTTCCTATCAAAACAATGACAATCATATGATAACCCCAAGTAGAGGCAACAATGAACGCTTGAATGCAATGAGCCAAAAACGTGATGGGAAATATAATTTGAAAAAGAGGAAGAGAAAAACAGAGGTACCGGATAGGTAAAGAAAAAAAAGAAAACAAAGCACACAATTAAAGGAACGCGAAACAAATGACAGCCAACTAGTCCCTTAATTCACTGTGGAAAAAAGGTCAGAATAGAATGTTGCTTTAGAATTTGATAGACATGCCTTTTCTTTTAGCACGCATAAGAATAGCAACGCTTCAAAGCGTAGTTTGGGCGGTAAATGGAGAAAATTGGGGTACAGAGAGAGAGAGAGGGGGGGGGGGGAAGAGAGAGAAAGAGTGTGAAAGAGAGGAGACGGAGAGAGAGAGAGAGAGAGAGAGAGAGAGAGAGAGGGGGAGAGATGGAGAGAGAGAGAGGGGGGAGAAGACAGAGAGAGACAGAGAGACAGAGTGACAGAAAGACAAATACCGAGACAGACAGAGACAAAGAGATAGAGACAGAAACAGAGAGACAAGACCACCCAGCCAACCAGCCAGACAGACAGAGATAGGAAGACAGACAGACAGAAGGGAGAAAAATAGGATAATTGAATGGAGCACGGTGTAGAACAATAAAAGTAATCTAGTTGGGAAAGGAAAGGGGAAGACGAAAAGTAACAGGGACCAAAAAAAAGTAATGGAAATGAAACAAAAAAGGGAAAGGTAGCAAATGGACGTGCTGCAGCATACTTCCCCGTCTTACGAGGCACTCAGCGGAAACAGTCGTTGAACTATGTAACGAAAGTAAATTTTCCTTCTGAAGAAAAATAAATATAATAAGGAAAAAAGAGAGTCAACCATAGTATAGGAGGGTAGTAATAAGAACGAAGAATACGAAAAGAACAGTGCGAAGAAGAAAATATGCTAGCAGTAGTGACTGTGAAAAAAAGATTAAACGTGAAAAAGAGTGTAATTGAAAAGACAGAAAAAAGAATGCCAAGCAGAAGAAGAATGTGGAAAAGAAAATGCAAGAAGATGAAAACAAGAAAAGAAAGTAAAGATGCGATAGGAGAAGAATAAAACAAGAAAAGAATGCAAAGAAAAAAAACTGAAAAGAGAAGATGTAACTGCCAGAAAAAATGAAAAAGAAGAAGAAATGCAGGTAAAAGAAAGATAGGATAAAAAAAAAAGATAAAGAACACCACCAACCCAACTACCACCGCCACCACCACCAACAACACCATAACCACAATCATGACTGTCTGCAACATTAACAATATATAATAATATCTACAAAATCCTCGTTTGCTATTATTGCGTATAAAAGGATGACGGGAAAAGAACAAAAAAGTAAACAAACACACAGAAATAAAGAAAACAAGAACGACAGAAAGAAAACCGGTAGAAGCAATGTTGAGACCGTAGCATTTCATAACAGGTCATGGTGTGCTGTGATGAAATAAAGTTATGCGTCATTATTGGAAAAAGAGATTAGCTGGCCGCTAGCACTGGCGTTTATGATGATGTAGTGTCCCACAGATCCCCTAGACCCTTGGAACCCCACCCCCATCCCTAAAGCCTGACGAAAAGCTGTTAGTCTCTGCCCCCCCTCCCCTTCCTCACCCCCAGCCTGGCCAATATTTCCTTTATTCGTGTTATCCACATTCTCAACCTATCCCACCTCTTTCCTCTTCACTCACATTGACTGCCTTTATCAGTTTTACAGGCTGTATGCTAAGCTGTTCTAATTGTGTAAGTTTTGTTTCCTGGCTTCAGTTTCATCCAATGGTGGCACTTGTCTGTGTACGTGACTGCCTTTGCACACCATTAAAGTAGCCTTCTACTGACTTTAGAGATAATGTCTAAACACGACCCCTGTATATAATTACGCGTTTGTCATTTGTTCTCACTGACATGAGTGACCAACTCTTCCGAAAAGAAGAACGGATTTTAGCGAGTGCGAAAAATGCTCTTCGTGCATTTGCGCACGATGTCTTTGACTCATAGTCTTACCCAAAAGACTTTTGGGGGAAGTGGATGCAGTGCTGATGTCTACTCCAGGAAAAAACAAATCCCATTGAACTGGCGTGTCAGTGTCAGTGGTGCCTCGAACTCGGGCTGAATCCCAGGCCGTCAAATCGTGAGGGCACAGCTCTGACCACTAGCCTAGCTCCCTTCTCCCCCCTCCCGGGCCCCTGCTGACGTCAATAAAACAGCTTGGTTCAGTTCAGTGAATGCAGCTAAGATCAATGCTTCTCAGCTAGGCTAATAACATGCCAAAGGGTTATTGGATCAAACTATATTACCAAACCAAACTCAGTCTTTCCTTTTTTATTTCTGCTATGTTTTGTCTGAAGCAATCACTGAGTAGATGAGGAAAAAGGCTTCTGATCTTAATGGTCTTAAGGTCAGAGGCTTCAAGCTACATCTCTCAGCACTTGGGCGAATTATGAATGGAGTTTTTTTTTACACAGTTCTCTAAATCAACCTAATTGCAAACCTGCATAAAAATTATATGCTCCCCCCCCCCTTCTTGTTTTTGTAAACTCGCGTAGACAAGCTCAAGTAAATATACAGCCGCTTCTATGATTTACGACAGCATTTGTGTGGCTCTGCATTCGAGCATGCGCTCAATACAAGGTTCTACAAGCATGTTGGGTTGCACAATTGATGAGATATGTGTTAAGTATATAGTTTCGCTAGAAGGAGTATAGTGGTACATAGTTGTGAAATGTATGTTTGCGGTGACAGTTCTATAGGAAATAAGTTTACTTTTCTCCTTGGTTGAATATATTTTCACTGCTAGATGATTTCTTGTGGATCAATAAACAACACAAATCATACATGAACTTATGCAAGAGTTTACTAGTATTTCGAATTGTGCAGTGAATCAGATTTCTTCACAGAATATTTCTTGGCAGAAATAGTGCAGCAGTACAAAACTGCTCAAGATTTATATGCTCCGAGGCACCCTGAAAAAGGAACTGAAGTGAAACAACCAGCGAGGCAAGAAACCTCACAGGGAATGTGGTTTTTGTTTATGTTGTTCTATTGCGATCTGCTATGATCTGTTCTGTTGTGTTCGATTCTTTTCGGTTCTTTTCCCCCCCTGTTTGAGTGTTTTGTAGTGCCCCTTCCGCTCTTCTAGATCTGTTTCTTTTCTCTTTTCTGCTCCTCTCTTTTCTCTTCTCGTCTCTGCTCTTCTCTGCTCTTCTCTTCTCTTGTTTTCTCTTCTCTCCTATTATCTTCTTTTTCCTGTCTTCTTTTCTCTTTTCTTTTCTTCTCCTCACGTTAAAAAGTATGTAATGACTGAATAAGATAAAAAGCATAGAACGAAATACAGAGAGAGAAAGAGAAAGAGAGAGAGAGAGACAGAGACAGCCAGACAGCCAGACTGACAGACAGACTGACAGAAAGACAGAGACACAAAGACAGACAGAAGCAGACAAGACAGACAGACAGACAAACAGAGAGAGGGACAGAAGACAGAAACAGAGAGACAAAGAAACAAGTGAATACATTGAAAATCAACGCTTCAACAAACACACACACACACACACACACACACACTACTAATATGTTTATGCGCAACTGATGAAAGACCGAAATAGTAGAAGAAACAGAGAAGACTGCTAGCAAAACACTGCTAATCTGTTCCTTAAATACCCAACAGTTTGCAGCTCACGCACAAAGAGGAGGAAGTTAGCTTTATTTTCTACACCGATTATTATCACTAATTAAGCCCAGAATAATTACAGAGGAAAGGCCAACGAACAATCAAGCATTCACTGACCGGCCAAGTGCCACAGAAACCTCAGACTCGCTCTTTGAAAAAACAAAACGAATGGCCTGTTTCCGTGATTTCACATTCCTAAAGGGAGCGTTGCATCATTGTTTCTCTGTTTGTCTGTCTCTCTGTCTTCATGTATTGGCCAATGGCCTTTTTGTGAATAAATCTTTCGAGTTCGAGTTCAATTTCGAGTTCTTTGTCTCTTTGTCTGTCTGTCTGTCTGTCTGTCTGTCTTCTTTAGTCTCTTTCTTTCTTTCTTTCTTTCTTTCTCTCTCTCTCTCTCTCTCTCTCTCTCTCTCTCTCTCTCTTTCCGCTCTCTCTCTCTCTCTCTCTCTCTCTCTCTCTCTCTCTCTCTCTCTCTCTCTTCTCGTCTCTCTTCTCTCTCTCTCTCTCTCTCTCTCTCTCTCTCTCTCTCTCTCTCTCTCTCTCTCTCCTCTCTCTCTGTCTCTTTCTCTCTGACTGTCTCTCCCTGTGTCTCTCTCTCTGTCACTGTTTTTCTCTCTGTCTCTCTATGTCTCTCTCTCTGCCTCTCTCTTTCTCTCTCTTCGTGTGTGTGTGTGTGTGTGTGTGTGTGTGTGTTTACGTGTGTGTGTTACGTGTGTGTGTGTGTATGTGTGTGTGTGTGTGTGTGTGTGTTGGGAGGGGGTATGTGTGAATTCGTGAGTGCGTGGCTTTTTGTTGTTGCGTGTGTGTGTATATGTATGTTTGTCCGTCGTGTCCGACGATGACCCCCAAAACAGCAGAGGAGGCAGCTGCTGTTTTGGAAATTGGGCAGAAATTTGATTATAGTGGAGATGCCTTGCCCACAGTACATCCCCACTCTCTCGGCCAAGTGGGCATAAGGACAGACAGCGTTGGAGATGTTCTCCAAAGACCAACCAGCCCCCAGGGATGCAGTACATAAGGACTGTGCAAGTCAAGCCTCCTAGTCAGAGAATCATAGTCGATCACTAAAGACTAAGCTGTAAAGTGGAATTCCATGAGTGGGAAAGAAAGCCACTGCTCATACAGCCTCTCACTTTGCTGTTGCCCCCAGCGTCAATGGTTTAATCAAGAACTGTAATAAACCCCAGGCGCTGAATGCAAGACAAAAATACATACGTTCTAGCAACGCATACACGTGTATGTGTGTGTGTGCGTGTATGAGAATGTCTATCTCTCTGTCTGTCTGTTTGTTTGTCTGCCTGCATGTGTATGTGACTATTTATTTGTGACAGAACGTCGGCATGAAGGAAGCAGCGAAGGAAGGTACGAATGAAGAAAGAAAAAAAAGAAAGAAAAGAAGAAGGCGAGGAGGGCGATGATAGGGATGAAGAAGAGGAAGAGGAGAAGAGAGACGACGACGACGACGATGATGATGATGATGATGATGATGATGATGATGAGGGTGGTGGTGGTGGTAGTGGTGGTGGTGGTGGTAGTGGTGATTGTGGTGGTGGTGGTGATGACGATGATAATGATGACGACGACGATGATGGTGGTGATGATGATGATGATGATGTGATGATGGTTGTGATGATGATGTTGTTGATGATGATGATGATAATGATGATGATGATGGTGACGATGACAAGTAGGGACACATGGGCAAGGATGAGGGGGGTATTTGGGGCATGGCAAGACATGCGTCGTGGTTTTAGTTTCAAAGTCGGTGACCAATACTGCAACAGCTAAGGAGGGTACCTGGGAAACGGTGTGGAACATTATCTGTGAGCTGCAATATGGAAAAAGAGAGGAAAACAACCATATGGAAACGCACTACACTCTGTCTATCAGTAGAAACATTGTGTTGTTTTTCTTAACAGTCTGTTTTGTGTTCAAAACAACGTTCCAACATAAGAATAAAATACCTAACATGGAAACAATGAATCTGCATGTTTATTTACACGCATTCAACTCTTTTTTTTTTCTCCATGATGATGAAACACGCATATGCTTCTTTACATTCAGTCCTCGTGTGCACACAAAACAATACATAAGATATTTGACATTTGAAATACACATTTACAATAAAACAAAAACAACAATACAAATGTAGCCAGGCTTAGAACAAGACATTGAACAAATCCCAAAGAAGATAAACAGAAGGTGTGCAGTTTGTTCCATAAACGAAGAAGAAATATAGGTGGGTTGACACACTTGCCTTATTACACATCCCAAATCCTATACCTAAAAGTGTTACACAGAAAGATGGACAATGTAGGGGAGAGCGATAAAAAAAAAGAAAGAGAGAGAGAGACAGAGATAGAAAGTCAGCGAGATAGAGAGAGAAAGAGACAGACAGACAGCCAAACAGCCAAACAGCCAAGCAGACACAGAGAGAGTGTGAGAGCGAGAGAGAGCGAGAGAGAGAAAGTGATAGAGACAGAGACAGGCAGCAGAGACAGACAAAGACAGGAAAAGACAGAGACAGAGAGGCACAGAGACTGACAGACAGACATATAGACAGACATTATAGACGGACAGACCGACAGACAATAATTGAAATAAGGTCATGGTCTGTGAAACAGTATAACAGAAATCTAGTTCCGCTGAAACAGCAGGGCAGGGATGAGATGTGTGTGTGTGGGGGGGGCGGATAATCCGAGAACGAAACTAAAATAAAATAAGTAAAAAAAAGAAAAAGAAAGGGGAAGCCAAACTAGAGTATGACATAAGCACTTCCACTGTCTTTCCCCGCAGGCATTCAACGAAATCAGGTCGTTTGTAACTATGTATTAAGCTGACCCTTTTCTTCTCAATAGGGAAAAAAAAGGGAGAAAAAAGTTGTCTGCAAGGCATGGCTTGATAAGGGAGTAAAGTGGAAGAAGAAGAAGACGAAGAAAATTTAAAAAAGCAGAGGAGGAGGAGGAAGGAGAAGAAGAATTGCAAAAAATACCCACCGACTGCGAAGAAGTATTACGAAAAAGAATGGAAAAAAGACAGAAAGGAACATAAATGCAAACGTGAACATGAAGAAAGAAAGCAAAGACTGCAACAAAGAGTGCAAAGACTAAGAATAAGAAGAATGCAAAGAAGAAGAAGAGAAAGAAGAAGAATGTAAAGAAGGAAGAAGAATGCAAAGAAGATAAAGAAAAATAATGTAAAGGAGGAAGCAGAATGCAAAGGACAAGGAGAACCCAAAGAAGAAGAAGTTCAAAGTAGAAGAAAATTTGCAAGCAAAACGAAACAAAATGCGAAAAAGAAAATAGAAGAAGAAGAAGAACAACAACACTAAACAAGAAGAACAAGAAGTAGACAATTACACACACACACCCTCCATCACCACCACCACCACCACCATAACTGCCGCCATTATTCAAAATTGTAACAGCAGCTACAAAGAACTTGTTTTATGGTTGCTTTATGAACGAAAGAAAGAAGAACCCGGAAAAAAACCCAACAACAAAACGAAACACGGAAACCAAGAAACGGTTTAAAGAAAAAACAAAACGGACAGTAAAAACAAACCTGGGAAGACGCCATTTGGGGTTCACAACATCTGAGAACAGTGCATGATGTGCTAGGGTAAAATACAGTTCCGCGCCATTATTGTGAAAATGAGATTAGCTGGCCGCCAGCACTGGCATTTATGAGGATGTAGTGTTCGACACAAGATCTTGGACCGTAACAAGCCTCACGAAAGTCTGTTCCTTCTCCCGGGGTTCCCCATCCCACCCCCCACCCCACTTTCTCCATAGTTCATGTATCCATGTTATCTGGATTCTCAACCTGTTTTGACAGCGTCCTTTCTACACTCATCCATTGCCATCAATTCAGCTTAGTGGAAAGCTTAATGTAAAGCTGGTTCGAGTGATACAGTTTGGTTCAGTTCAGTGAACACAGACTAAAGGCAAAGGTGTAGGTGTTCCCATAACCTAAATGTCGTAGGGGAGCGAGGCGTCAGAGACTTCACTTCTCTAGGGGCCAGCATATTGAGGGCGGCGCCCATCTCCTCTCTCGCGCTGCTTTGCCTTTCCTGACACTAAAGAGGGCAGGTACCCATTAACAGCTAAGAAGCGGAGATTAATGCTACTGAAATACGCTCGTAATCATAAGTCAAACAATATCGCTCAAGGTGACTAAACGTTTCATTATATTCTTTGTGGTGTTTTTTCTCTGTAGTTATCACCGTGGAGATGCTGAAACAAGCTTTTGATATTAATGGTCTTAAGGTCAAGCGGTTGAAGGTTACACTCCGAGGAGAACTTTTAGGATTATGGGTGGAACATTCTGGCTTTTACTAGCTAAACTTGTTTGGACCTATAAACATAACTCTATGGCGTTGCATTGAGATCAAGCCCGAATGCTCAAGTTTGTATGACATGTCAGCAGTTAGTTGGTGATTTGTGAAAACAAGCATTGGAAAAATGCACCCATGGTTTTATCAGCAGAAAGAGTAACATTACTCTTAATAGAAGTGATGTGGTGGAAGACAGTCGTAGACTTTTCACACGCACGCACACACACACACACACCACACACACACACAACACACAACACACCCACACACAACACACCACACACAAAACAAAAACGCTACACACACGCAAATAGTATTTTTTGTTTTGATTAGAAGTTATCCAGGAACAGACAAACTTTCGTAATTGCATTTCCCCCAAATTTAGGCTTCAAAACGACTCTTTCCACATTTTGACATAAGGTGAACCTTTTCACAATCTGATTGCTTTTGTCAATCGAACCCTTGCCCTTTTTGCTTTGTTTTAGAAAAACAATTTATTAAAGAAAAAAAATGCACCAACCAAAGTTTGTTATTATAATGCCCCAAATTTCCAATCATGGATTAAAATGTTATGTTTGAAAAGGCCATGTTAAGATTGCATGCATCCAAAATACTACGTAGCAAAGCTACATATACTCCCCAGTCAACACAGAAAAGTAAAACAGTCAAATACTACTAATAAAAAACCCCAAGAAAGATACAAGGAAAAGGTAAAGGATATAAGTTAAACAAAGCACAGGGAGTGAAATTAAAGTAAATGTAATGTTCAGTAAATCTCTCGATATTTACGTCTTGGTCATGATTTATTAATGCACACAAAACAATTTTTATAAAAACAACCACAGGATAAAGATTGAGGAATTTATACAGACTATGATTAGTCTCAGAATAACGAGAATTACTCTACATTCTTGGCAGAAAAAGTTAAAAAAAAATTTAGAAAAAATTTAATAACTAGAAGTGAGACTAGAACCGACCCCGGGGCGAACGCTTTCAAACATTTGCTCGCATACGTTTAAACCTTTCCCTCTTCGTAAGAGTAGGGCCCTTGTGTGCCGGTTGGGGAAAAATGACAAAAGTTCAAACCCATACACACGGGGACGGAGTAAAAAACACATGCTTATTCCATTTCCCTATAAAAAGAATACAAAATAAAAAAAAATAAAAAGATAAAAACAGAAAGGGAAACAACAATGAAACAAAAAACAGATAAACAAACAAAATAAGGAACGTTCAAACATCCAGACATTTTTTCCTGGCCCCGTTCAGGACACAAATGGGGGGGTCACAGGAAAATAAAAAAAAAATTTATGAAATTTATACAAAAGCGGTTGATACCGTTTTTTAAATTTCTAACAACTGGACAAAAAGGAAGGGGAAACCCGCCTCATTTTACCGCCCAATCGGGACGGACAAGCCAAGGCTTGTTTACCAGAGAAGCCCGAACTCATGGGAAAGGGCCCTTTTCTCAGATAAAGACCCATGCGCTATGCAGAACAGGGAAATTCCCTTTTCCCGCAAGCAAATTCTTTTAATGGGGGTTTAAAATTATGCTTTTGCTTCGGGGTCATGGTCTGTCTGTCTGTCTGTCTATTTGTCTCTTTTGTTTTTCTCGTCTGTGTCTGTCTGGTCTGTTCTGTCTCTCTCTGTCTTTCATTTTGTTGAATAAGTGAGTTTCCAAAGCAAAAATTTTTTCTTTTTTTTTTTCTAAGGAAGAAGAATGCAAAGAAGATAAAGAAAAATAATGTAAAGGAGGAAGCAGAATGCAAAGGACAAGGAGAACCCAAAGAAGAAGAAGTTCAAGTAGAGAAAAATTGCAAGCAAAACAAAACAAAATGCGAAAAAGAAAAAAGAAGAAAAAGAACAACAACAACACAAAACAAGAAGATTAAGAAGTAGACCATTACACACACACACACACACCCTCCATCACCACCACCACCACCATAACTGCCGCCATTATTCAAAATTGTAACAGCAGCTACAAAGAACTTGTTTTATGGTTGCTTTATGAACGAAAGAAAAAAGAACCCGGAAAAAAACCCAAAAACAAAACGAAACACGGAAACCAAGAAACGGTTTAAAGAAAAAACAAAACGGACAGTAAAAACAAACCTGGGAAGACGCCATTTTGGGTTCACAGCATCTGAGAACACAGTGCATGATGTGCTAGGATAAAATACAGTTCCGCGCCATTATTGTGAAAATGAGATTAGCTGGCCGCCAGCACTGGCATTTATGAGGATGTAGTGTTCGACACAAGGTCTTGGACCGTAACAAGCCTCACGAAAGTCTGTTCCTTCTCCCGGGGTTCCCCATCTCACCCCCCACCCCACTTTCTCCATAGTTCATGTATCCATGTTATCTCGATTCTCAACCTGTTTTGACAGCGTCCTTTCTACACTCATCCATTGCCATCAATTCAGCTTAGTGGAAAGCTTAATGTAAAGCTGGTTCGAGTGATGCAGTTTGGTTCAGTTCAGTGAACACAGACTAAAGGTAAAGGTGTAGGTGTTCTCATAACCTATAATGTCGTAGGGGAGCGAGGCGTCAGAGACTTCACTTTTCTACGGGCCAGCATATTGAGGGCGGCACCCAACCTCACTCCTGCGCTGCTTTGCCATTCCTGACACTAAAGAGGGCAGGTACCCATTTACAGCTAAGAAGTGGAGATTAATTCTACTGAAATACGCTCGTAATCATAAGTCAAACAATATCGCTCAAGGTGACTAAGTGTTTTATTATATTCTTTGTGGTGGTGTTTCTCTGTAGTTATCACCGGGGAGATGCTGAAACAAGCTTTTGATATTAATGGTCTAAAGATCAAGCGGTTGAAGGTTACACTCCGAGGATGACTTTTAGAATTATGGGTGGAACATTCTGGCTTTTACAAGCTCAACTTGTTTGGACTTATAGAGATGACTTTCTGGCGTCGCATAGAGATGAAGCACGAATGCTTAAGTTTGTATGGCATGTGCGCAGTTAGTTGGTGATTTGCGGAAACAAGCGTAGAAAAAATGCTCCCATGATTCTATCAGCAGAAAGAGTTGTATTTTTCTTAACAGAAGTGCTGTGGTGGAAGACAGTCGTAGACTTTACACACACGCACGCACGCACGCACGCACGCACGCACGCACGCAGACACACACGCAAACTAGTATCTTTTTGTTTTGATTAGGAGTTATCGAGGAACAGGACAAAGCTTTCGTAATTGCATTTCCCCTGAAATTATAGGCTGCAAACTTGACTCTTAGCCGTACATGTTGACATCAGTGTGATACCTTTTCTACAATCTGATTGCTCTGTCAAACTGACCATTGTCTTATTGCTTTGTTTTAGAGAAACACGTTTATTAAAGAAAAGCAAATGCACCCATACCAAACGTTTTGCTAGTTATCAATGCCAGCAAATTGCCAAGTCATGGATTAAAATGTTATGTTTGAAAAGGCCATGTTAAGATTGCATGCATCCAAAACACTACGTAGCAAAGCTACATATACTCCCCGGTCAACACAGAAAAGTAAAATAGTCAAATACTAATAATAAAAAAACCAAGACAGATAAAAGGAGAAGGTAAGTGATCTAAGTTAAACAAAGCACAGGTGGTGAAATAAAAGTAAATGGAGTGTTCAGTAGATCACTTGATATTAACGTCTTAGTCATGATATATTGACGCACACAAAACAATAAAAAACACACACTCAGGATAAAGATTGAGGAACTCATACAGACTATGATTAATCTCAAAATAACGAGAATTACTCTACATTATTGGCAGAAAAGTTTAAAAAAATGTCAGACATAAAATTCAATAACTAGAAGATGAGAATATGAACCGAGGCCCCGAGTGCGAACGCACGCAGAACATTTGCTCACACGTTAAATCCTGTTCCGCTTTTCGTAAGAGTAGGCCATTGTGTGCCGGTGGGAACAGATGACAAAAGTTACAAAGCCGCATACATACGGGGACCGGACGTAAAAAAGCACATGCTTATTCCATTATCCTCGATATAAAGAATACAATAAATAAAAAGAAAATAAAGAAGATAAAAACAGAAAGGAAGTCATACAAGTAAAACAAAACACAGATAAATACAGAACAAAACTTAAGGAAACGATTCAATACATCACGAGACATTGATTATCCTGGCCACGATTCACGGACACAAAATGGGAGTCACAGGAAATAAAAAAAACATTGATGAATTCATACAAAAGACGGTTGATCACCGTTTAATTACTAACAGACTGAGACATAAAGGAGAGGGAAGCCCGCCTCATTTTACCGCCACAATCGGCACGGACAAGCCAGTGCATTGTTACCAGAGAAGGCCATGAACATCATGGAACGGCACTTGTCTCAGATGAATGAAACCCATGCAGCTATGCAGAACAGGGGAAAGTTCCATTTCCTGCCATGCAAATTCTTGTAAATGGGTGTAAAATTAGTGCTCTGTTGCTGTCGGTGTGCATGTGTCTGTCTGTCTGTCTGTCTATTTGTCTCTCTGTTTGTTTGTCTGTCTGTCTGTGTCTGTCTGTGTCTGTATCTGTCTCTCTCTGTCTTTCATTGTTGTTGAATAAGTGAGTTTACCAAAGCGAAAACTTTTTTCTTCTTTTTT
>CM054141.1:60681710-60694210 GCA_028751875.1 Rapana venosa
TAACGTGTATGCAAGATGTTCTCTTTGTGTGTGCGTTACCGTATGGAACCTAGGATTATAGTCTTAGTATGGAGGATTGGGGAGTGGGGTTGGCACTAAAGTTAACTCTAGAGGAAAACACCTCTTGAATGAGATTTTAGCCTGGGTCAGCAGATCACGAGTGCATCACTCTAACCACCAGACATTCCTGTCATGTGTGTGTGTGAGTGAGAATATGTCTGTGTGAGAGAGCGTGTGTGCGTGCATGCGTACGTGCGTGCATGCGTGTGTGTGTGCAATCAGACTAGCATACAGAGAGACATATTATTGATGACCCATCAACATGGTTAACATTGCTCAGTTACGATATCATTATGATGCGTTGATACACATAACACATAAGGTAAAGGAGCCAAGGAAGCATGCAAATGGAGAGAGAGAGAACAGTCAGTCACCATTTAATTACTCAGGGACTGAGACATAAAGAAGATAGAGCTGCCTCATCTACCAACATAATGGACCATAACAAACCAGGGAGTTCTTAAGAGATGTGGCCATGAAAATCAGAAGCTGATGGATGATAAAACTCAGGCAGCCAGTCACAAAGAGATATGCACAGATTTTCCATTATCCATGTTCCTTATTTCGGTTGTGGGCTGGACATTTCAGACTGCCTCTAGGGTTGTAAACTGTGTGTTCTTTTTTTACAATTGTTTTTATTCTTTTAATTTGAGGATAATGGAATAAGCATTGATGTGCTTTTTTCAATCCAGTCCCCGTGTGAATGCTGTTTTGTAAATTTTGTCATCCATTCCCACCGGCACAAAAGGCCTACTCTTCCATAGAGTGGAATGGGTTTTAACATATGCGCAAGATGTTCTGTGGTGCGTTTGCTCACGGGACCTCGGTTTATAGTCTCATCCGAGTGACTTTTGGGGAAAGTAGAGTCAGCACTGATGTCAACGGCAGGGGAGCAATGCACCATAATTATATTATAACTCTGCGTGTGTGTGTGTGCATGCGTGTGTGCTTGCGTGGGTGTGTGAGTGTGTGTGTGTGTGTGTGTGTGTGTGTGGGCGTGTATGTGCATAAGTGTGCAGACAGACTAGCAGACAGCCAGACAGACAGACAGACAGACAGCAGACTGATCACAAACGATCCATCAACAAGGTCAACCTCGCTCTGTTATACTTTACTTATGATGCATTGCTACACATAACCAAGAGGGAAAAGGAGCAAAGGAAACATGCATAGCAAGAAGAGAGAGAGAGAGAGAGAGAGAGAGAGAGAGAGAGAGAGAGAGAGAGAGAGAGAGAGAGAGAGAGAGAGAGAGAGAGAGAGAGAGAGAGAGAGAGAGAGAGAGAGAGAGAGAGAGGACAGTCGACCACCACTGAACTAATCAGGCACTGGGACATAAAGAAGAGAGAGCTGGCCTCACCTGACCACCACAATGGACACTAACAATTATGAGACGTGACCATGAAAATTGGGGGCTGCCAGGGTCTATGGATAATAAAGCTCATACAGCCTATCATAACGGGAGACCTGCATATTTCCTGTGATGCATGTTCCTTATTTCAGTTGTGGGATGGTTTTGTTTGACTCTCTAGGGTTGTAAACGCCATGTGTGTGTGTGTGTGTGTGTGTGTGTGTGTGTGTGTGTGCGAGTTCACACACGTGTCTGTTTTAAGTATCTTTATTTATTTTTTTAGTTTATTATTTCATATCAAGGATAATGGAATAAGCATTCATGTGCTTTTTTAAAGCCAATCCCCATGCATGTGCAGTTTTGTAAATTTTCTCATCTGTTCCCACCAGCACACAATCACCTACTCTTTCAAAAAGTGGAAGGGGATCATCATGTGCAAAAGATGTTCTGCATGCGTTCGCACATGGGCCTCAGTTGATAGCCTCACCCAAAATTATTTTATGGAGAGTGGAATCAACACTGATGTTATCTCCAGGGGAAAATTCCCCTTGAATGGGATTTGAACCTGGGTTGTGAGATTGTTAGAGCAATGTTCTATTCAAAAGGCTGTTCTGTCCTATGATGGACCTCAGCGATCTGTCTGCCTGCTAGTCTGTCTGCAGGTCTGTCTGTTTTATGTGGTGTGTGTGTGTGTGTGTGTGTGAGCCTATGTGTGTGCCTCTGTGTGTGTAGTTGAGTTTGTATCTCTGTGTGTGTGTGAGTGTAAGGGTGTGTGTGTGTTTGTGTGTGTTTGTGTGAGTATGTATGTGCACAGAAAGCCTAGCAAACAGACACACACACAAACAGACAGACAGACAGGCAAACAGACCGACCGACCAACAGACAGATCACTGATTATCCAACAACAAAGTCAACACTGCTCAGTTATGATTGTATTACGATGCATTGCTACACATAACACAGAAGGAAAAAGAGCAGGGTATCCACAGAGAGAGAGGACAGTCCGCCACCATTTAATGACTGAGGGACTGGGACATAAAGAAGAGAGAGCTGCCTCATCTGACCACCACAAGTACCACTAACAAACCAGGGAGTCGTTAAGAGACGTGGCCATGAAAATCAGGGGCTGGCCAGAGTCCATGGATAGTAAAACTCACAGAGCCAATCAGAAAGGGAGATGCGAGTATTTCCTGTCATGCATGTTCACGATTTTAGTTGTGGGCTGGTTTTCTTAGACTATCTCTAGGGTTGTAAACTGATGTGTCGATGATGTGTGTGGTGTGTGTTGTGTGTGTGTGTGTGTTGTGTGTGTGTGTGAGGAGTGAGAGGATAGAAAAGAGAAGAAAAGAGAGAGAAAGTGAGAGAGAGAAAGCATATGTGTATTTGCATGTGTGTGTGAGGCCAATAAGAATCACAAAAAGACAGGCAGAGAGACAGACTGATCACTGATAATCCATCAACAAGGTCAAACCTGCTCAGTCATGATGCCATTATGACGCATTGATACACATAATGCAGAGGGAAAAGGAGCAGAGAAACATGCAGATGGAGAAATAGAGAGAGGACAGTTAATCATGTTACTAACTCAGGGGCTGAGACATAAAGAAGAGAGAGCTGCCTCATCTGACCAGCACAAGGGGCACTAACAAACCAGGGAGTCGTTAAGAGACGTGGCCATGAAAATCTGGGGCTGGCCAGGGTCCATGGATAATAAAACCCACAAAGCCAATCAGGAAGAGAGACGTGCATATTTCCTGTTATGCATGTTCCTTATTTTGCTTGTGGGCTGGTTTGCTAGACTCTCTCTAAGGTTGTAAATGCTGTGTGTATATAAGAAAGAAAGACAGATGGAAAGAAGGAAATAACATAAATAATGAAAGAAAGAAACATGCAAATGTAAACAAAACATATTAGATTTGCATTACAATCATATAGATTGTAAGTAAGGCCTCCCATAAACAGCTTGCAATGGTACATTTCTTTATAACTCTCACAATGTACAGTTTATAAGAATGGCCATGACTAGTTATAACAAATACGAGCAAAGAAACAATATCTTCAGTGATAAAACCCAGACAACTGCATGTGCTTACACAGACATACACAAACACACTCACACATAGGCACATAAACACACACACACACACACACATTCACACACATACAGATTCACACACTCACAAATACACACACACATACACACACACACACACACGCACGTGCACACGCATGCACAAATACACCCGGGCACACACACACACCCGAGCCAGCGCGCGCCACACACACACACACACACACACACACACACACACACACACACACACTAATGTAACAAGACAGAAAGAAACAGGCTTCCTGGCTGACAAAAACGGATGCTTCCAAGACAATTTGTTATTGGTTACTCCTGAGAATTCCACACGCAGGATACTTAAAACACCTGTTTCTGGAGAGATCCAGGAAGTATTGTTGTTGTTTTTCGTTTCGTCTGTTTGTTTGTATAGATTTGGCAGCCCTTGTGTGCTTCTGTCCTGTGTTACTTCCGTTGGCTTCACGTGATGTTATTTCAGACAATTATGTTTCATTTGACTGTATCGAATTTTCGATTTTCTTCATAAGATATTGTTTGGTGTGTGTGTGTGTGTGTTGTGTGTGTGTGTGTTGTGTGTGTGTGTGTGTTTGTTTGTGTATGTTAGCGTGTGTGTTTGAGTGTGAGCGTGTATGTGTGTGTGTGTGTGTGTAGGAGGGGGGGGGGGGGTGGCTGCGAAGGATTTTTATGAGACTTTTATGTGTTTTTGTCTGGTAAGTATTGAGAGCGCGCGGGCGCAAACACACACACACACACACACACACACACAAAACACACACACACACACACACACACACACACACACACACACACACACACACACACACACACACACACACACACACACACACACACACACCCTACACACACCACCCACACACACATCCTACTCCACTCACTCTCTCTCTCTCTCTCTCGCTCCTGCACACGTGTACAAACAGACATAGCAACTCTAGCAGACAGGATTACTACTATTTTTGGGGGTGGTGTTAAGGTGTTTGATGTGAAACACACACACACACACACACACACACACACACACACACACACACACACACACACACACACACACACACACACACATATTTAAAGAACGAACTGGTCAAGAACATGCATGTGACTATTTTCGCTAGTCCCACTGACTGCTGAAGATTCTGTCTACTCCTGAACCCCGCTCAACGCAATACATTAGTTAGTACCAGAGTACTGTCAGTGTAATGTCAATGGACACACCCATCACTGTTGTTGACATACTATTGAGTAAGTAAGTCTTCAATTTTAACGTCTTTCCACTATAAGCGATGCAAGACGGCCCTAAAATAGGAGACTGAATGAAAGAGATGGATGGATGGATAGATAGATAGATAGATAGATAATAGATAGATAGATTGATCTACTCTGTGTGATGCGTGCATGCGTGTGAGTGTGTGTTGTGTGTGTGTGTGTGTGTGTGTGTGGGGTGTGTGTGTGTGTGTGTGTAATAAATAGTAAGAATAAGGGAAATACACAAATAGTATTCTTAACATAAACAGATCAAGAACAAAATTTTTCAAAAAAAAAGAAATTCGAAGAAAACTACAACTACAATAAGTGCCCTATAGGACTTAACAATGAACCTCTAGCAATGTCAAATGTTAGCTTTACATTGTTCAAAACTTCGTCAATTTTATTCTCAGAAAAGGCAGGGAGATAAGGTTTTAAATATGTATAAATAAGTATTTAATGACATACTATTAATTTTTATAAATAAAATAATTTTAAAAAATAGTATTATTATTAATAATTAATAATAATGATTTATTTTATAAATAAAACAATTTATAAAAATAATTTTTATAAATAAGTATTTAATGACATACCATTAATTATTTTGAAAGTGCTTGCTGTTTTCAGCTCTGCATCCCTCTTTTCTCTATCTATCTCTGTCCCCCTGTCACTCTGTCACTCTATCTTTGTCTGTCCCTGTCTCTGTCTCTTTGTCTCTCTCTGTCTCTGTATCTGTCTGTGTGTGTTCTCTCTCTGTCCCTGTCTCTGTCTCTCTGTGTCTGTCTCTCTTTGCGTCTCTCTCTCTCTATCTCTCTTTGTCTCTGTGTCTCTCTTTGTCTCTTTGTGTCTCTGCCTCTCTCTTTCTGTCTCTCTGTCTCTCTGCATCTGTCTGTCTGCCTCTCTGTGTCTCTTTGTGTCTATCTCTGTGTCTCTCTCTATGTCTTTGTCTTTCTGTCTCTCTGTCTGCCTGTCTCTCTGTCTCTCTCTATCTGGGGGAACGGGATAGCCTAGTAGTTAGAAAATTGCGCTCGCAATCTGCTGACCCGAGTTCGATTCCCGTTTAAGAGGATTTTTGCCCTGGAATTAACATCAATGCAGACTCCACTCTCCCCAAAACTCCTTCGGATTAGACTATAAACTGAGGCCATGTGTGCGAACGCACGCAGAACATCTAGCGCACACGTTAAATCCTGTTCCACTTGTCGAAAAAGTAGGCTATTGTGTGCCGGTAGGAGCAGATGACAAAAATTATAAAACTGCATACTTACGGGGATTGTATATAAAAAGCCACGAGTACTTATTCTTTTTTCCCCGGTATAAAAGAATAAATAAATAAAATAAAATATATCTCTCCCTCCCTCCCTCCCTCTCTGTCGTCTGTCTGTCTCTGTCTGTCTCTTCTCTCTTCTCTCTCTCTCTCTCTCTCTCTCTCTCTCTCTCTCTCTCTCTCTCTCTCTCTCTATAACCACTCCTACCCAAGTCACACTCTGCATCTGACTGGAATACCAGATTCCACTCCTTGGTGACTGTGCCAGTAAACTGTCTGGGTAAGGTATTTCTGGACATTCATTGTGCAGCGTTCACTGTTAGTTTTTCCTTGGAAGGTCTCTAACTTGCAGAACATAGTATACTCTCTCCTGCTCTGTTTCTGTCTGTGTTTGAAAGAACTCTCTTAGTCTCTGTCTACTTTGGCTTCTCTCTACCTTTCTTTTCCTACAGGGTCTGCTGTATCCCGTAATGATATTTTCCGAGGACCCTGGTTGCAGAACATTAGGTAAATGCTAGTATAAATATCGTTCATTGCATGATGTCTGCTGTGCTATGTTTTTAGACTGCTTGCATAGGATGTCATCTCTTTTACATATATCTACTTCTTTCTCTGTTTCTCAGTATGCCATTTTTATGTCTTTATCTGTCTTGGTCTCTCCATACATTTTTCTGTCAATGTATAAATCTGTCTCTTTCTCTGATAATGAATCCTGATTTATTGTTGTCTCTCTTTCTGTTTGCATCTATTTCTGTTTATATCTTTGTCTGAATCTGTCTATCTACCTGTCTCCCTGATGTTCCGTCTCTGTCATGTGCACGTGCTATCTCTTTGTCTCTATCTCTTTTTTCTTCTAAGTCGTGTCTTATATTTGTGTCTGTACGTATACAGGTGCGATTCCTTTCTTTAAGTCTTTATATCCCTCACTGCCTCTAGACCTAGTTCTCTGTCTGCCTACCCATCTCTTTTTCTGTCCTAGTCTCCTTTCCACATGCCTGAGTGTCTGTATGCCTGTGTGTCTGTCTCTGTCTCTCTGTCTCTGTCTGTCTCTCTGTCTGTCTATTTGTCTGTCTGTTGATCGGTCGGTCTCTCCCTTCCTCTCTCTCTCTCTCTCTCTCTCTCCTCTCTCTCTCTCTCTCTCTCTCTCTCTCTCTCTCTCTCTCTCTCTCTCTCTCTTCTCTCTCTGGTTTAGCCCAACAAACTACTCAAGTCACACACTGTGTCTGATTGAACTGCAGACTGTTTTTCTTTGGAGACTTGGCCAGTAAAGTGTCTGGGTGAGGTATTGGTGGACTTTCATCTCTCAGTGTTTGCCCTCAGTTCTCTGGCAATGACTCTGTCCTGCACTGCATGCTCTTCGCTGCTCTGCTTCTCTTTGTGTCTGACTTTGCACTGATGTCTGTGTCTGCTTCTGTCTGTTACCTCTCCCCTCACCTTTTCCACTATCAGCTCTGTTGTACAACAGAATTATACTTTCTGAAGACCCTGGTGGTAGAATGTTTGGCAAATGCCAGTGTAGACGAGGTTCGCTTAGTGGTATTTGCTTTTGGACTATTTCGGGAGTGTTGGTTTCGTATATGAGGTCCTCCCTCTTACTTTTCATTCAGAGTAATGCTTCTATGTCTGTTTCTCTGTCTTTAGTCCTTGGTGTCTTCCTTTTAATATCGGTTTCTTCTGCTTCTATATATCTGTGAGTCAGCAAGTCAGTCAGACAGCATACGAGTCAACCAGTATACCTGTCTGTCTAGTTATGTCTGCTTTATTTCCTGTCTTGGTCATACCCACACTCTCCTTTTTTCAGTGCCATTTTGTTTCATCTTTCTCTCTGTCTGTCTGTCTGTTTTTCTGTCTGTCTCTGTCTGTTTATATCTCTCTCCCTCACTCACACACATATACTCACACACACGCACGCACGCATGCACGCACTCATGCAGAGTTTCAAACACATGCACACACACATACCCACACACATGCACACATAGGTGCACACACACGCACAGAAGCAGACACACACACACACACATACACACACACACAGAAGCACACACACACACACACAATCTAAACCACACAGGTCACATAAGTGTCTGATTGAACTGCAGACTGCTTTTCTTTGGGGACTTGGCCAGTAAAGTGTCTGGGTGAGGTATTGGCGGACTTTCATCTCTCAGTGTTTGCCCTCAGTTCTCTGGCAATGACTCTGTCCTGCACTGCATGCTCTTCGCTGCTCTGCTTCTCTTTGTGTCTGACTTTGCACTGATGTCTGTGTCTGCTTCTAGCGTTTACCTCTCCCCTCACCTTTTCCACTATCAGCTCTGCTGGAGCACATGATTATACTTTCTGAAGACCCTGGTAGTAGAGTCTTTGGTGAATGCCAGTGTAGATGAGGTTTGCTTCATGGTATTTGCTGGAAGACTATTTTGGGAGTTCTAGTCTTGTATGCAACATCTTCTCTTACTTTTCGTTGACTTCACTGCTTATAAGTTTCTCTGCGTAGTATTCCTTATGTTTTCTTTTCATTTGTTCTTCGATGGGTTTGTGTGTGTGTGTGTGTGTGTGTGTGTGTGTGTGTGTGTGTGTGTGTGTGTGTGTGTGTGTGTGTGTGTGTGTGCTTGTGTGTGTGTAGATGCCTGTTTGTTTTCCTATCTGTTTTTTTATTTCATAATCCATCTTTGCATCTGGGAAGATATTAGTTTCTGAAACGCTCTTATCTCTTTCTCTGCATTGCTAATTTGTCTGTCTGTTTGTCTTTTATTTATATGTGTATTTGTATGTCTGGATGTTTCTGTCTTCTTGTTTCCATCTATCGCCAGTAGAATCACAACTATTGGGGTTGAAAAAAACCTAAAGCACACGTAAACTTTATCTACCACAACCAACAACAAAACCAACAACTCGCTGCGTATTGTGAAACATAAAATACTTGTTTGCTTCAAAAAGATATTTTAGTACAGATGAACAAACTCCTGTTGAAACAGAAACAAACGATCATCCCATCCACACACACACACACACACACTCACACACACACACATTCACACACACATACACACATACACACATTCACACACACACATTCACACACACATTCACACACACAAACATTAATTCACACACACATTCACGCACACAAATATTAATTCACACACACAGTCACGCACGCACGCACACACATACACAGACTCACACACACACATTTAGCTTCTCTTTCTTTCCCTCCCTCCATCCCTCTCTCCATCTCTTGCTCTCTTTCTCTCTCTCTACTTCCCTCTCCCCCCCTCTCTCTCCCCTCCCTCCCTCTCCCCCTCTCTCCCCCACCCTCTCTCTCTCTCCTCTCTCTCTCTTTCCTCTCTCTCCTGTCACACTCATTAGGTCAATGAATGGAAAGATACCGCTTTCAGTTAAAAAAACCCACAACAACCCACAAAAACCAACCCACAAAACTTTGCCCATAAACTGTCTTGGCACTGTCACCGGGGGTACGTATCAAGTTGTGTTTGCTGCCAGGTTTCTGGCAATCCCTCTGCCTTGCAGAACATGATCTCTCCCATTCTGCCTTGCCTGCCTCTGTTCGGTGTCTGGCTGTGTGGCAGTTACTGGCCATCTCTTGTCTGTGCTTGTTCGTTTACCTGTTGTGTGCTGTTTAAAGTGGTGCAGTAGTTTGTTTTGAACAACAGACTTTGGTAGACACTCTCTTCCCATGCGTGATGTCACTGTGTAGGTTTTTTGTTTGTTGTTGTTGTTGTTAAGATGTTATTTTGAGACATTTTATATTGTTCTCCTTGGGTTTTTTTTGCGTATTGGTGTGGGAGGGAGTGAGGGTTTCGTTGATATTGTTGTAATAATTTGTTTAAAGTCTTAATTCCTATGTATCCTTTTACAGTTGTTGTTGTTGCTGTTGTTATTGTTGTTGTTTTTGCTGCTGCTGCAGTTGTTGCTGTGGTTGTTTTGTTATGTATTTTGCTTGCTTTTGTTTTTGTTTCTTTCTTTCTAATTTTCTGTTTACCCCTTTCTTTGTTCTGTTGAATTTTTGTGTGTTGGTTAACTTTTTGTTTTCTGCATGTTTGTCCTATTTTTTTCTGTTTGCACGTGTGAAACTGCCCATTACAATACATGGTTCCCTTGTTGGTGTCCTTGACTCTGACAATATTAAGGTCGTTCTCAAAACTGTTTAATTCTTTCTTCGGTGTTGGTGGATGTTGGTGCATGTACGTGTATGATGTTTAGACCATGATGTTTTGGTGTTTAACTTCAGCGAGATGATACGATCTGATTGTATTAAAGCTTTAGATTAAAAAAAAAATTCTTGTATTTTATACTGTTATTTCCAAGATAATGGAATAAGCACTCATGTGCTTTTTTCCACCCAGTCCCCGTATGTGTGTATGCAATTTTGTAAGTTTTGTCATCCGCTCCCACCGGCACACAATGGCCTACTCTTCCGAAAAAGCGGAACGGGTTACGCAAGATGTACTGTGTGCGGGACCTCGGTTTATAGTCTCTTCCGAAGAACTTTTGGGGAGAGCGAAATCGGCTTGCTGCAGCGTGCTTTCTGTCCAGCACAACAGCAACATCATTGATTTGTGCCATCCTCTTCATAACCGCTGCACACAGTTGCATGGTCACCGTGTGAGCATCCACCTTCAGCACTCCATCCGACTTTGACAAGGCCACTGATGGTTCTCTGGATCTTGTTTTAACCCCCAGTTCTTTTGCCAAAAAAGGCGAAGCTTTCCAGTCTTTAGCCCAGTTTGAACATTCCTCCTACCTATTCTGATGGTGTTCTCCTCTCTTCTTCTATCTTGAGGAGTCACGAGAAATGTGCTTCAAGCAGCAACGAGATTCGGGTGAAGCACCGCCACCACGCTTTATCTTTCATCATCATTATCGATCCTCCCTCCCTCCCCATTAGCACTGGAGTTCTGTTCCTTCCTGGGATCCTAAAGAGACCTGACGAAAATGGCCGTTTCTTTTTCTTCCCTTGTGTTATTGCGGGTGCAGGTCTTGGGAAAAAAAGAGTGTAATAAGTAGTTTGTCATTGGTTTCTTGCTGTGTGCATCTTTAGTCTGCCCCCCCTTCCACTCCCGCTATAGAGCTACCTGGCATAGTTGGATCTGCCAGGGACTTGAGTATCAACGGGGATAGCTTGGAAGGATCGTAGCTGCTCAGCGCAAGGGTGGGGTAAAAAAACCCAACAACAACAACTATCAATACTTATCTGTAGCACTTGGAAATAAAGATTATCAACTCTCTCTCTCTCTCTCTCTGTCTCTGTCTCTTCTCTCTCTCTCTCTCTCTCTCTCTCTCTCTCTCTCTCTCTCTCTCTCTCTCCCGCCCCCTTTCTCTCTCTCTCTTATTCTCTCTCTCTCCCCCCCCCTTTCTCTCTCTCTTCAAATTCAATTTTTTTAATTATCTCAGAGACATTGAAACTATGAAGGGTCAAGAGCCATACATAAAAACATTAAACATGTACATATAATATCACACACACACACACACACCGCGCGCGCACGCGCGCACACACACATTGGAAAGATTCGCACGCATGCGCACGCATTTTTATGACATGAAGCCACAATTGTTATAACATGTTGTATAAGACAAATATCAATGAAATCAATACTCTGTTCTATTAAGACATTGAACACAGTCTAAAAAATAACACGCGCACGCATTTTTAAGACATAAATCAAAATGGCATAACATTTAAAATAAGACATATATCAATGGAATCCATACTCTATTCTATTAAAATATTGAACACACTTTAAACTTTTTTTGTTATCTCAGAGACAGAGAAACTCCGAAGGGTTATGAGCCATACATAAAAACACTAGACATGTAAATATAATATCACACACACACACACACACACACACACACACACACACACACACACACACACACACACATAAAGAAAGACATAAATCAAAATGGCATAACATTTAACATAAGACATATATCAATGGAATCCATACTCTATTCTATTAAAATATTGAACACATGCTTCCAAATGTCTCATACTTTTTCTAGCTGAGCTCTTTATCTTTCTCTGTCTCGCTCTGTCTCTCTCTGTCTCCCTCTGTCTCTCTTTCTGTCTTTCTCTCTGTCTGTCTGTCTGTCTGTCTGTCTGTCTTCTCTCTCTCTCTTCTCTCTCTCTCTCTCTCTCTCTCTCTCTCTCTCTCTCTCTCTCTCTCTCTCTCTCTCTCCCTCACAGGTTTCTATTTCCCCAGACTAGCCTCCTTTGTGTCTTTGTTCTGTATGTACTCTTCTCTGTTTACAACCGCTAGTACGCCCTCAGGTACCTCGGGCCCACATTGTTCGTAAGTCGTTGTTTTTTAGCTCTGTGGGCTGATTTATGAAACTGCACACTGACAGCTATTCCTCCACCTCCCTTTCTGACAGTCCGTTGCAATAAATCGTCTGCTTGTCTTGTGCTCGTCGCTGTGACTGTGTGTTTTGTGTGGTTTTGT
>CM054141.1:60699210-60711710 GCA_028751875.1 Rapana venosa
CAAAAGATATTTTGCAGTCTGCAAAGCGATCCATCTGTTTTTTAAAAAATTGTCCCAAACTATGATTTTTTATCAATCATTTTTTGGTACATAATAATTGTATCAATGCTCCTGCAATAGCAGAATGTTGCAAACAAACACCCCTGCAGCCTTTTTTTTAGGCATACCTGACATGCATACCCTCAAACTGCTTTACAGATCTTTTAAGTCCTAATTCTCAGACTCCAGCGAAATGACCAACAAAAAAGTAGCTGACATAATTATGTGACTCGAAATAATTAATCTTGTTGCATAGCCCTCGCGATGTTTCTTCCTTACGTGAAAACAGACAAGAAGAAAAAAAGAACATCAAAAGCAGACAGCCATAAAGAGAAAAATTAAGAAAAAAAAAGACAGGAATGAAGGAAAATAAAAGAACAAAAAAAAAGCAGACATTAGATGAGACAGACAGACAGACAGACGTCTAGCATATAGATAGACAGAAAAGCAAACTAAAGAGAAGACAAAGCTGCATGCCTACACAGAGACAAACCAACCAACACAGACAGAAATATCAGCACTAAACATCAACGCAAATGTGGATGGCAGGGAGAACTGAAGACACCTTCTGGTATTGGTTTGACGCTGGTCGCTGATGGTCATACCTACCTCCACACACGCAGTCATCCTAGTAACCACTATTTGATCAGAAAGCTATCACAGATATTGCCTTCGCTGAAGCGTTCTCGTCAGATTTTCTTCCCCGTGAAATTTGGTCTGGCCATAATTATGAGAACGCGTAGTGTCTGGTCTTTTCCAGCGCTTGTAACTCTGCAGGAGGTCTGCCCGTATGCTTCAGCCCACACATTCTGAATTGAGGGCAGCTCATTTCAAGTTTTACCAGAAAAAGAACAATAACCAACTGTACGATTTTCTTGGAAAAAAGCAGGAGAATGGGGTTAGGTAAGGAGAAAATAAGCACGCGAAAAAAAGGGATAGAGAGGAAAGGGAATAGACCGAAACACAGGGAGTGATAGGATAAGGGAGATTTCTAGCACATAACTTGCAGAAAGTGGAAACCTTGTTTTACACAGAAAGGACCCCTGCCATCCCGAGGGAAGAGGGAAACATGGCGGTCTGAAACAGGAGGAAAGGATTCTAGGAAGCTCGTAGCTTAACAAGGAGTGGGGCTTGAAGATCAAGTTGTATGCAGATCTGCTTGTACATAACATAACAGCCTTGCAGTAACAAGAGACGTGATGATTTTCGCGCACGCGCGCACGCGGGCGCGCAAACACACGTATCTCTCTGTCTCTCTCTCTGTCTCTCTGTCTGTCTGTCTCTCTGTCTGTCTGTCTGTCTCTGTCTGTCTGTCTGTCTGTCTGTCTGTCTGTCTGTCTCTGTATGTCTCTCTGTCTGTCTTTCTGCCTGTCTGTCTGTCTGTCTCTCTCTGTCTCTCTGTCTGTCTTTCTGTCTGTCTGTCTGTCTGTCTCTCTCTCTCTCTCTCTCTCTCTCTCTCTCTCTCTCTCTCTTCTCTCTCTCTCTCTCTCTCTCTCTCTCTCTCTCTCTCTCTCTCTCTCTCTCTCTCTCTCTCTCTCTCTCTCTCTCGTACACGTGCTGTGTTTCGTCTTTGATATCTACAGCATTATACTGCACGCAGCAGCAGCTAGTGAGAGAGAAGCTGACCCTGTGCACACCGCTGTCTTCCGATCTCGTAAATCAGGCGCTGCTTTTTTCCCCTGCACGTCACTGACCGCTAAGCTCTAATGTCCATCAGGTCAAGCTAGGGCTGGCCATTACATGCTGGGCTGACCCCCTGACCAAGGGATATGCCAGTCACTGACGTCAGTTAAATGCGAATACTAGTATAAGATTATATAATAATAATAATAATAATAATGATAATAATAATAATAATAATAATAATAATGATAATGATAATGATAATAATAATATAATAATAATAATAATAATAATAATAATAATAATAATAATAATAATAATAATAATAATATATTATTAATAATAATGTATGGAATTTATATAGCGCAGAATCTTTGTAAAGCAACAAATCAAAGCGCTCAGGTGACTTTTTTTTTTTTTTTTTTTTATGTGTGTATGCGGTTTTTAAATTTTGTCATCTGTTCCCACCGGCACACAATGGCCTACTCTTTCGAACAGCGGAACTGGATTTAACGTGTGCGCAAGATGTTCTGCATGCGTTCGCACACGGGGCCTCGGTTTATAGTCTCATCCAAAGGAATTTGACAGTGATGCTTTGGAAAAAAAAGTGCGTTGGTGGTCTAGATATATACATGCATATGCATGTAGACGTTTGCACACACACACATACACACACACGCACGTACGCACACGCACGCACCCACCCACACAAACACACACAAAACACACACACACAAAACACACACACACACACATGCTATAAAGACATATGGGTTTGAATCCAGCTACCAAAAAACCCCAAAACAACCAAAAAACTTAAAGTTCACATGGAATCAAGTATTCACACGGAAAGTAAAGTAAATTATTTCACTCTGGTTCTCTTCCTCTCCTTCTCTCCTCCCCCGACACACACCAACCAAAACTAATGTTCTCTCTCTCTCTGCCTCTCTCTCTGTCTCCCTCTCTCTATATCTCTCCCCCCCCCCCCCCCACTTACTCTCTGTCTCCCTCTCTCTATGTCTTTCTCTCTCTTTCTCTTTCTACCCCCTACCTCCCTCTCTCTCTCTCTGTCTGCCTCTCTCTCTCTGTCTGCCTCTCTCTCTCTTCCTCTCCCCCTCCCTCTCCCGCTCTCTCTCTCTATGTCTGCCTCTCTCTCTCTCTCCCTCTCCCTCTCCCCCTCCCTCTCCCTCTCCCCCTCCCTCTCCCTCTCTCTCCCTCTCCCCCCCCCCTCTCTCTCTCTCTCTCTCTCTCTCTCTCTCTCTCTCTTCTAGTTTTCTCCTTCATTCTCTCCAATCTTGCCCCCTGTTCTATCTGTCCCTAAAGCTGGAAATTTATTTGTGGTCTTTACGGCTAAGCAAACGCAGCAACCGTTGAAACACTATCACCTCGCACACGTTCCTCTGATCTATGAGGTCACCGCTTTGTCTCTGTGTAAGCCAATGACCGCTTCTGACCAGCTGGATAAGCAGTGGTTGCTAAGTATGGGTCAGGTAACAAAGCTCGGGTTATGAGCTCTTAGATCAAAAGAAATTAGGGTGGGTTTTTTTCAGACTTCCCCCCAAACCCCCAAAAATCACTAACTTGATGTAGGTTACTACGTAGTTGGCAAAGAAAAGAAAAACAACAACAACCCAACAACAGAGAGGATGAGAGAGAGAGAGAGAGAGAGAGAGAGAGAGAGAGAGAGAGAGAGAGAGAGACAAAGACGGAGAGACAGAGACAGAGAGAGAAAGGGACAGAGACAGAGATAGAGACAGAGACAGAGAGTTAGAGAGAGTAAGAGAGAGAGAGAACTGTTGATATGATAAATCATGTACGTCAGTCTTTGGTTGCTCGAATAGCTTAATGATTATATTATCATATTTGCAATTTTGTTGAGTGTGTGATTTTAAAATTTAGGTATAGGGGTTTTCTTGTTGTTGTTGTTGTTGTTGTTGTTGTGTTGTTGTTGTGATTATTGATGCTTTTGCTTTTCGTTGGTTTTTCTTGTCCCTGTTGTTGTTGTTGTTGTTGTTGTTGTTGTTGTTCTTCTTCTTCTTCTTCTTCTTCTTCTTCTTCTTCTTCGCAAATCTTCTTCGCAAATCTTCTTCGCATATCTGGTTGTTGTTGTTGTTGTTGTTGTTGTTGTTGTTGTTCTTCTTCTTCTTCTTCTTCTTCTTCTTCTTCTTCTTCTTCTTCTTCTTCTTCTTCTTCTTCTTCTCTTCTTTCCCTATTGTAATTGCCCTTCATGGGATGATTAAAGTGTTTTGACTTGACTTGACTTGACTATTAGGTAGAATGCATAGTGCCTGGTCTTCTCCTGTGCTTGTAGCTTTGCAAAAGTTCCACCTGCTGGCCTAAGCTGACACATTCCAACTTCATTGCAGCTTTTTCAAAAGTTCAAGAGACACGATGTTGAGATTTGCTTTAAAAAATCAGGAAATTAGGCTTGATAGGCAGTAAGAAATCATGAGAGAGAGAAAGAGACTGACAGACTGACCGACAGCCAGACAGCCATCAGGCAGACAAACAGAGAGGCAGGCAGACACACACACACACACACACACACACACACACACACACACACACACACACACACACACACACACACACACACACACACACACACAAATGCTTTGGAAAAATCTACAAAAAGAGTATAAAACCTACCACCTTTCTTTGTTAGATACTTTTGCACACACACACACACGCATACACGCACACATACACGTACACACACACGCGCGCACACACACAGAAGCAAAAATGTTGATAGAATGAGGGTTAATTTTTTGCACACAGTTTGCTGAAGGTGGGAATGCTGTACATACTGAAAGAGCCCCTGGAACCCCAAAGGAGACAACACTCTGATTCAGGTACCTAAGTTTTCCCAAAGCGCTCACACTGAATCCGATACCTCTCCTACTTTTTCGTCGTCTTTGTTTTTAAAACATGAGACTATCAACGGAGTACCCATAAGCAAACGCATGCATTACGTAATGTTTTTGCATTAATTGATCCATGTGTTTGTTTTGGATTTTTTAAAGAGTGATTTAACAATGACAAGCAGTTGAAATAAAACTACTTATCTTGTACCTGCACACTTTATGTTGGGTAGTAATTTGGCATCAAGGAAGTAGCTAGTGTTGTATGGGGTATTTAGAATGTGTTCATGGTTGCACAATCTACAAAAAAGCATCTAAAAAGCGAGTGACAATATTGTTGCTAAACACATAGATGTACTCATTTACAGAAGAACGTGGCAGGATGGTTAAGACGTTCACATGCCTAACACGTAAACCCTTACGGTTTAGGGTTCGACTCCCAGCATTGCCCCGTCTTCCCAGTTTGATAAAAAGAAAAAAAATCACAATGAATATTAAAGTCCTTCAGAGGAGACTATGGCCAAGGTCACATGTGCGAATGCATGCAGAACACCTTAAACATATGTGACAAAATCTGTTCCACCTTTTGCAAGGGGAAGTCATTTTGTACCAGCAGGAATGAATGAAAGAAACTTTAACATAACCCGCATTTACACAGGTGTCGAGTTTAGACACCTTACCCGAACTGAAAATGTGGCAGCTTAGATGGTGTGAAAAAAGGTCACACAAACACACATATTGTCACTGGTGAACCTTAAAACACTAGCCTAGCTGCAGACCCATACCCCACCAAAAAGTGGAAGCGTGCATGTGGCAATTAGTTATATGTGTGAACACATGCACAACAATGAGTACAAGCACTGCCAGCTCCCGATACTTGATGTTTTTGTTTGCACACGCACACACACACACCCACACGCACACACGCATGCACGCACACGCATGCACACAACACACACACACACACGCGTGCGTGCATGCACACACACAAACACACACACACACGCACACAAAAGTGTACATGAAACTATGCACACGCATGCACATACATGCGCAAACATGCACAAACAACACACTGCTACAACAATACCTAAACAGCAAACCATGCTATATATGTTAACACTCAGCCCTAGATCAATATTTCCAAAAGTGAAACAAAGTGTAGTCAACTTCAGCTTCTTCTCTACCCCCCCCCCCCCCCCCCCCCCCCCCCCCCCCCCCTGATCCCACCCATTGACAACCCTCTGCCCACCCACCCCTCCCCCTTATCCAACAAATCAAATAAACCACCTACCCACACATAAACATACCCATCACTCCATCCCCCTCCCCTGCCTTTTCCCTTTTTCTTCCTCTACACCTCAACCTGGCCATAGATCACTCAGGAGGGGTGTGTATCTGTGATCTTCACAGCTTAGTCACGTAGCAACCAGTCACACCTTGTCTCTTTGCACACACACACTGTTCTCCTGTCTCCCCTCAGCATTGCTTTGTTTCCAACAAGTAGGTGACTGACTGACTGATTGACTGACTGACCTGGTCAGGTCTGTTTGGATAAAGCTGTGGTTTCTAGGTACAAGTCAGGTGAGACGCTCTGGTCACAGGCTGTCAGGTAAAAGGATAGTGATGGCGTTTCGCAGTGTACAGCTAGAGATTAGTGGCTTCATGTTGAATGTTTCCATTTGTTTTGGGTCCCATGTTTGGCAGCTTGCAAGGGGTGAAGATTTTGTGCATTGATCTTTCCTGTAACAGTTAAAGACGTGTAAAGCTTAATTATGTGGATAATAATATGCACTTTTTTCAGTGAAGTGCTTATATTTTATATGTATGCTTCCACACATACAACTCAGGTAAGAAGCCTCATGCAAATTATACACACATGCACAAACAAATACACATACGCACATACACATGCACGCACATGTACACATATATGCAAGTGCACGCACATGCACACACAGCACAGCATAACACATTTCAAACAGACAGGCTTTTACACAATCAAGAAAAAAACACCGAAATGGAGCTAACTAGCTCTCTCTGCATCTTCCCACCCACCTACAAGTCAAAGAAGCCACCCACCCGCACATAAAACACTCCAGTCACTACTATCCATCCCCCTTCCTCTTTCTCTTTCAGTTCTAAACTTGGCTGTAGATCACCCATGCAGGTAGTAAACACCTGGTATCTCCACAGCTCTGAATCATAGAAACCATCGGGATGGACACTGTGTCTTGGCACACAGTGGGTTCTGATCTCTCCCATCAAAACCACTCTGAACTGTCTAGATAAGGTGTGGGCTGGGCAGTGCAGGCCAGGTGTCAAGCTCTTGTCTGTGACTTTCAAAGAGAAGAAGAGGGAGGCGGTGCTTTGTGACTCCTTGTGTCCCTCTACACAGGAAGTATTCAGTGGGACAAAAATGTAATCACAGCATCCACAACAACCAAAACTGTGTAACTCTTCTACGTGAGACTAATGACATAACACCACATGCTTGTATGCTCTGCACCTTCACACTCACACATGTGCACACGTACACACAGATATATATATTTATATATATTATTATATATATATTATAGAGGAGGAGAGAGAGAGAGAGGAGAGGAGGATTGATAAATAGATTATATATAATAATATTTGGTGTGTATTAAACTTTCTATTATTTCTTTCTAGTAGATAGACATTACAATAAAAACACACAAAACGCACACATGCACACCACATACAAAACACCCCACACTGAAAGCACATCACTACAGCAAAACTAAACCATGCAGCCTTCCATCAATTACAACAATAGAAAACAAAACTGAACATAACAACAGTCAAGACAATTTCCTAATCCTCTGACATCCCTCCACCACCCCCTCCTACATGCTAAATAACCCCACCCACGCCCCACCCACCCACAAATACGCCCCTATCCCTCACCCAACCTTGTTTCTTTCAATTCCCAACCTGGCCATGGATCATTCAGAGCGGTGTGTAGCTTTGATCTTTACAGCATGGTCAGGTAGCAACCAGTCACACCTTGTCTCTTTACACACACACACACACGCACACAACACACACACTGTTCTCTTGTCTCCCCTCAGCGTTGCTTTGTTTCCTCCAAAGTCAATGACCACTGACGTCCATCTGGATAAGCTGTGGTTGCTAGGTACAGGTCAGGTGCGAAGTTCTGGTCAGTGGTGGTGAAGTAAAAGAGACTGATAGGTGTTTATTTTCATGCTGTGGTTGTCAGAGAATAGTTGAATGATATCAGTGCCATTTTTAAGGAGTCCCAATATGGTGGTTTCGGACAATGACAATGGCAATGACAGATTATTTTATTGAAAGGATAATGAACAAGCACCCCATGAGATTTTTTTACACCCAGTCCCCATGGAAATGGAGATTCCAGGGTGATGGATTTTCTTAGTCAAAAGAGTGTACACATCTGTGCAAGTATGCAAAAAAGAAACTTATACAATGAAATTTGTGGAAGGATTTATATGCATTTTAAATTTATAACTTACAGTGATGGGAATACAAAAGGGAAAAATTTAAATGTTAACTAACTAAAAAAAAAGGATGTCTGTTTAAAATTTTCTTTTGCACAACTCAACGTATAGGCCCCACATACAAAACAAAACCCCACAAAAAAACACACACCACACCAACACTCTTCTCTCTCTTTCTCTCTCTCTCTCTCTCTCCCCTTTTCAAAGAAAGGCAGAAGAGGAGGGGGAAGAGTGAGAGACAGCCCGCCCGAAGACAGGCAAACAAAACAGACACACGGGACAAAAAAATACAGACAAAAAAGAAACAGCCCCAGGAGGAGAAAGCAGACATATTTTTTTTATTTATTATTTTTTCGGATAAGGGGGAAATAAGCACCCAGTGTTTTTTACATCCAGTCCCGGTGTATGGGTTTTGTAAATTTTGTATCTTTTCCCCACCGGCACACAATGGCCTCTTTTTTCGAAAAGGGGAACGGAGTAGCTGGCGCAAGATTTTGCGTGCGTTCGCAACGGGGGCCCGGGTTTTAGTCTCACCCGAAGGATTTGACATAGACAAAAGGGGACAGACAAAAACGGGGCCCGAACGGGCAAAAACGAAATTGGGACGACACTCGAGAGCGCTCTACTATATAACCCCAGACAGACTCACCAAAAAAACCCACACACATGTTAGAGGTCAAAAGTTAAAAAATAGTCAGTAGCTTGCTTGGGTTGCCTGCTAAGGGGCAAAATTTTAAAGGGGGCTCAGTACCCTACCCCTGTCAGAAACCCAAACTGGGTACCAGGGCTTTATGAGTCTGCGTTTTGGCGTGTAGCGGGTCCCGTCCCCTTTTTTTAGCCACACCCAAGCTAAACAGGGGCTAAGGCACCTCCAGACCAAAATGAGACACTGTTCGTTGTGCCATGTGTCGGAAAAAAAAACCACCACTTGTTACTACTAAAAAAGAAGACCCCAACCCCTTAAAACTTCCCCCCCCCCCCCCCCTCGGCGAAAAAAATCAAAAAAAAAAAAGAAAACGAGACAACTGACCCCATGCATCACGGCCACTGCAACCAATGGTCATAATCATCTTCAAATATTACCGCAACATCAATAAAAAACACACCAAAAAACAATATTGGTTTGATGAAAAAAATATATTGCAAAAAAATATCATGGGGATGTTAAAATTTTAATAATTAAGAAGAAGAAGAAGAAGAAGAGAAAGTGTGTGATGATGATGGGGTGGATGGTGGTGATGGTGATGTCGACGACGGCGATGACGCGAGGGATGGTGTTTTATGATGTGATGATGATACGACGACGATTTTCGATGAAAATGATGAAATAAAAGAAGAAGTGGGGGGTTTATAAAGATATGAATTATATCTCAGAATTAAATTAAAGTCGTTTTTACTTTATTCCCATATTTTTTTGAAACAATCAATCTCGATCACAAACACAACACACACACCACACACCACCACACACACACAAACACACACACACACACACACACACACACACACACACGCACGCACGCACACACACACATACACGCACATACACACACACACGCGCACGGAGAGAGAGAGAGAGAGGAGAGAGAGAGAGAGAGAGAGAGAGAGAGAGAGAGAGAGAGAGAGAGAGAGAGAGAGAGAGAGAGAGAGAGAGAGAGCGAGAGAGAGAGAGTGAGAGAGATAGTACATGTTTTGAGAATGTCAATAAAGTCCACTACAAGTTAAAGTGGCATAGATAAGACCTTGAAATTCCAACATCGATCACCACTAATATTTCTATCCACTATTGGCAAACGTAACACACGCACCCCCTCCTTCCCTCCATCCCTATACACACACACACACATACACACACATACACACACACACACACGTGCGCATCAACCTCACTCACTTCATCGGATGAGAGACCACAGAGTGCCAGAAACCTAGCGCTAAGCCCGCTTTGATCTAATCCACTCTCCTCACAACTCTTTGAAAAGCCCAGCCAGGTCATCATGGGATGGAAAACAATTGCCCAGCAACTGGACAATGCTTCACAAGCGCAGTGACAGACACGGAATCCTCTTTACCTCGCTAACCATCGAAGGCTACTCCCTTCCCTCCAATTATCTTCTCCCACAGCCGATCAGGAAGCGCAACACCTCCATCTCCAGACTCGCCTCAATTTGCGGACAAACAAATGACACAGCCTCTTCAAATCTTGAAAGATGGGGGTTTGGCAGAGATGGGCAGAAAGATCGGAGGAGGCTTTGTTCTAAGTGGCGTGTCAGAAACCTCTGTGGATCCTTGCTTGTGAACCTGTGCAGAGCTGCACTATAAGAAGAGTTCTACCGAGTCGATGAGGAGGGTTGTACAGGAAACGTGGCTGTGGTTATTGTCCTTGGCTGTCGTAGTGGCTTGATCTTTCTTTGAAGACTTTGCAAACAATGTGTGAAAATGGTGGATCAGTCAATTTTGCTGTTAAAAGTTTGCTCAACTGCCCTTGTTCTTATTATCTTTTTTTCTCCCTTTCATATATTGCAGGTCTCTCAGCAAAAAGCTGATTAATCAAAATGCAATTATCTGTTGTTCTTTCTTTCTGAACAAAAAAGGTTAACTGTATACAATTCTATGAAAATCTTATTAAAGATATGCGGAAAATTGTTGCTGTTTCATTTCATCAGAACAGCAGAAGTTGTTTTTTTAAATATCTTTTAGGGAAGAGCCTCTGCAGGCATATTCAGGCTAAAGAACTGTTATAGTTTTATATGTTGATGTCGGACAGTGGCCTGTGTGTTGCGTTAAGAGCTTTTTAAAAAAAATAAATAAATTAGAAGATGCATACAATTGCAATATAACAGAGAGAGAGAGAGAGAGAGAGAGAGAGAGAGAGAGAGAGAGAGAGAGAGGAGAGAGAGAGAGAGAGAAGGAGAGATAGAGAGAGAGAGAGTGACAAAGAGGGAGATAAAAAGAGAGAAAGAAAGAATGAATGAATGAATGAGAGAGACACACACTGACAAACAGAGAGCAAGCGATTCCAGACCAACACAGAAACAACAGAATACAACCACAAGTCCAGCAAAAGGACACACAAGCCATTCAAACACGGATTCATACAGAGACACACACTCAGTCACACACAGACATAACTACAGAGACACAAACAATCCCCAAACCAAAAACAAACAATACACAGATCAAAATAAAAATGAGAGAGTAGAGCACAGAATGAGCAACACACACAACAAGGGCTTTTTCCTGTCAGCTCCACAGCTCGCAAATCATGCATTAGCGTCAGCAATGATTGGCGGAAAGGACCCAGGCTTGTTGAGGGCCAACAGACAAACCAGCCATCCTGATCAACAAAACCCCTGCATCTGAAGGAAGAGACCATCACTTAGAGTAGACAGCTCTTGGCCGGAGACTGCTATCTGCTCTAAATGACATTGATCCAAATAACCCCGGCCCCATCTGGCCACAATGGCCACAATGGCAGGCCACAATTTCCTTCAGGGTGGGTGATGGCCACTTTTGTCTTCCGTGCTAAACACCCCGACACTACTACAACTTATGGACGAAAATGAGAGATACAAATACATCGGGATAGGAAAAGAGCATTTAGGACGAAAAGGTATAAAAACAACAACAAAAATCCCAAAACATGGAGTTTCTATTTATTTGTTTAAATTGTTGTACATTTACAGGTGTGCAAGTGCGCACGCGTACGTATGTGTGTATGTGTGATGACAACGACAACGACGAAGGTGATGATGATGATGATGATGATGATGATGATGATAATGATGATGAAACAACTGCTGCTGGCTTTAAGTAACCTGGGCTCTTATTATCATCGATATGTATATACCGTGTTGGTTCATTTGTTTTATCTGGCCATTACCATCTATAATAGTTCGATAATGCTTCACAACAGGAAATCGGAGTGTAAGCACACCAAGAAACGCATAAACCATCATGTCAACCCAGGAATAAAAAAGACACTGTTTTTTTCTGGTCGATGCCAATTTAAAGTCATGTTCATCCAGCGAAGCAATCTTTCATCTCCCCTCAGTCACTGCCCGGTCAGTGTCACTGACCCTTCCTGACAACTCGGAAAAAACCCCTGTGGTGGCTAAGAATAGATGGAGAGAGAGAGAGGTATCAGTCACTGGACTTTGGATCAAAGAGATTATGAAGTATATAATTTACACTTTGCTACTGCAAGGTTGTGGTGGTACTTTTGCTCTTGTTGCTTTCAGTGAATGTATAAGTTTGCTGGTTAGAGGTGTACGTTCATTAAATTTGCCTTAGCAGGTTTTCATAATGAGCGCGCGAGAGCACACACACACACACACACACACATGTACGAGCTCGCACGCATGCAGACACACACACACACTTACGCATGCACGCACGCACGCACTCACACGTACGCATGGACACACACACACACACACACACACACACACACACACACACACACACA
>CM054141.1:60716710-60726710 GCA_028751875.1 Rapana venosa
CTGCAGCTGCTGCTGCTGCTTCTGCTGTGGGAAATTAGAGTTTGGTTCTCATTCCAATACTTGAAGTTAGAACTCGAGTAGCTGGAATTGTTGGTAATATTAACACATTGCGGGGAAATTTGTATGCAGATGTAGCAAGATGGTTGACGTGGTCTACGGGGGGGAAAAATATCTGGGCTGTAAAACAGTGGAAAATTGTGGATTTTGTTTTGGCTGACTGGTTCTACTTGTTTTGTTTAGTTTTTCTTTTGTGCAGTTTATGAGTTTGAGGGGAAACCGTAACAATGTTTTTTGTTTTCCCTCAATTTTTTGTTTGTTGGGTTCGTGTACTTATTTTGCTTTAAAATTTATTTGTTATATATTGTTTTTTCCGCCCTTAGTTCATTCACACTATTTATTCATTCTTTTTGTTTTTATGGCCATGTGGGCTTGTTGTGTACAGTTTCCTTGTCAGTAAAAATTTAAACGTAGCTTATTTTCTTCTACTACAAATACTGCTGCTACTACTACTACTACTACTACTACTACTACTACTACTACTACTACTACTACTACTACTACTACTACTACTACTACTACTAGCTGCTGCTGCTGCTGCTGCTGCTGCTGCTGCTGCTGCTGCTGCTGCTGCTGCTACTGCTGCTGCTGCTGCTGCTTCTGCTGCTACTACTACTGCTGCTGCTACTGCTGATGCTGCTGCTGCTGCTGCTACTGCTGCTTCTGCTGCTACTGCTGCTGTTGCTTCTGCTGCTACTGCTACTATTGCTGGTGCTGGTGCTGGTACTACTACTACTACTACTACTACTACTACTACTACTACTACTGCTGCTGCTGCTGCTGCTGCTGCTGCTGCTGCTGCTGCTGCTGCTGCTGCTGCTACTACTACTACTACTTCTACTACTACTACTACTACTGCTGCTGCTACTACTACTAAAACAACCACAACCACCACCAACACCACCACCACTACTACTCCTACTCCTCCTACTACTACCACTACCACTACCACTACTACTTCTACTACTACTACTACCACTACTACCACTACTACTACTACTACTACTACTACCACTACTACTACTACTACTACTACTACTACTACTACTACTACTACTACTACTACTACTACTACTACTACTACTACTACTACTACTACTACTACTACTACTACTACTACTACTACTACTACTACACACACGCTTACACACATAGAGGTTGTACACTCAGGGTGATGGTTTTTGAGGACAGGGACAGAAATGAGATAAAACAAGAGGAGATAATCTTAGGTTTGAAATAAGTGTGTCTTGAGGCAGGATTTAAAAAGCATCATAAGTAGGGTTTTGGCGAAGAGAGAGAGAGGGGGATGTCATTCCAGACCAATGGACCAGAAACAGAGGCAGATATGTTTTTTCAGAGGTCATAGGGGGTAGAAAATTCTCACAGTGCTGTGACCAGATCAGACCAATCTGTAGCAGGTTACTTTAAAAGATTAAAGCTAGATCTAGTTTGACTTTCAGAGCCGTCAGTGTTCAATCAGTGCAGCAGCTGCTATCCTCTTAGTATCGATAGATTTTGTTGTTTTCAACCAGAAAGTCTAACATAGAGTATGCAAAAAAATACACGCATCTTTGCTTTTTCTCCTTGGTTTAATGTATGTTCACTACGAGGCGATTTACACAAGCAAACAGTTATAATAATAGTATTGTGAAAAGAGTGTAGGAATATGAAGGGACATCTTTCCAGCTTTTTAAAAAAAACAAAACTGAAAAAAGTGCTGGACTAAGTCCATGTACTGACTGTCTTTAAGTTTATGAAAATAAAAAGAATCTGAACTTGTTTAGAAACTAAAACAAATCACTCAGCGACACATACACACACGCAAACAAACACACCAGGAAATAACTATTATTATACGTCACTTTGGGACAAAATATCACAAGATTAGAACCGTTGTTTACAGCACTTCCTCCCCTTTGTATCAAGCCAAGCCAAGAAAAGGACAGCTATGGTTTCCAGACCAAATCTCATTACCGCCATGACAGCAACAGTAGTTTTCCCTCATCTTTATAGCTCTCGTAAAACTGCTGGACTATCGCAAGGTGTTGCTTGATAATCAATGCTGGTTGCCCCGTGCTGTGCTGCTGATACCACTATCGGCGGATTGCAGAGGGTGGGGGGGATATTTGTAGGAGGAGTTATTCTGGGGACCAAGAAAGCAGACTAGTTTCCTGTTATTAATCCCGCTTGTACCATGTTATGCTTGTTCCTCGGCTAGAGCACTAAGGTGTACCAATGATAAGGTTGTTTTTGTGAATGCAACCGCCTCCCCTCCCCCCCCCCCCCCCCCCTCACTATTAAGGTAGCCGCATTCCGATTTCGGGGATGGTCAAACACGTTAGTTAATGGTGTCAGAAAAGTGCCAAGACCTTCCGTAAAATGCGTTCGTGGTTTGGAAGGACGCGTTAACAGTATGTTCATATTCAGGACGACCTTTTAGGGTAGCAATCTACACTATCTTCTCCCAAAAGTAGACTACACATTCTGAAGTCAGTGTTTGGCTACCTGCACGGTGAGCTACTTGAATACACCAGTGTGCACTTTTAGTCTTGCGGTGACTCTCATGTATGGTGAGTGAGACAATGCACAGTCTGGGTGACTGTCCAGCGTGTTAAACTGGGAAACGCCCAACGACAAAATCAACAACAATAGCAACAAAAACAACAAATAGTATCAATGGTTGTAAAATACGATAATTGTGCGTATACACGAGACAAAATCTAATAGGCAAGAACAAATAAGTGAAGAAGTATTGTCATTACACAAGATGAATGAAAGAAGACGAGGAAGAAGGAATACCCTAATTAAAAGCTAAAGGTACAAGGCATCCAAAGTGAATGAATGATGGAGCCACAGAACCAGAGGAAAAAAAACTGGAATCGAAGACAACAAAATAAGGACTAAAATCGGGGGAAATTATTAAAACGGGAAACACCGGATTAATCCACTTGGTAGGGGGGGGGGGGGGGTGGGGGCGGGTGCAAAATCAGTAAGATATTAAAAGAAAGAAAAATACAAAAGAGAAAAGACAGTAGAAATAAAGAAAGAAAGAGAAGGAAACAAAAAAGTAGAAAGAAACCAAGACAGAATGAAAAAGAAACCAATCCACACAATATGTAAATCACTTTTTCAGGCACACACTTACTTCTTAGCATACTATGTCCGTATGTCTGTACTACTATATAATTTTTTTGTTGTAATTTCTTTTTAGTGCTTTGTTGTCATGAAACGAAACGAATTTTTTTTAATTAGACCAAGACCAACTAAAAAACTGAAACTTAATTGAGAAGAATGTGACTAAAACTGATGAGAATCTGAAAGCCTAAACAAATCCTTGTCATCATGTCTACCTGTTTTCATATTTTGCAGACATACATACATGCTACGAATAGCAAGACAAGAAATCGTAGAACTAGGAAATGATGCCGACAGAAACATCCTTCTGGGTCGAAGATTTCTCAAGAGGAATGGCGAAAGTAAAACCATAACATCAAGGGCTTTTTTTTTCCAAAGAAAGCAAAAGAAAAAAGATTTGAAAGGAGCAATACTCATACGTCTTTGGTGATTTCTGTCAAATACTCACAGGCAGATGTGTTATGTATGCCTACGTGATAGCCCCCTAGTACCGCCCCAAACAAGCTTTACGCGCCATTGTTACAGCACAAATCTTGTTTATTCTTTCAAAGAAAACGTAGACGAAGAAGAACGCTGAAAAAGCCCCTGCTTTTTTCCCTCCAAAGGTGATTACTGTACGTCTGCCGGGGATACGAAACGCTGCTTTTCTTCTTCTTTTTTATTTCTTGGGATGTCGTGTGGTAAATCAGCTTTAGGGTTATACATTTCCATTGCTTGCTTGTTTGTTTGGGCTGGCTATTTTTTGCAGCATGCTGGTGCATCCGTTTTTGTGTCTCTCTTCTTAACCTGTCCATGTTCAGCCATATTTGTTCCCCGTATGTCGTAGTCTCAGAACTTCTGGTTAGAGGGAGTTTTATATAATACAATTCAGACTGTGGCAGACAACAAGGCGGGAGAGGGCCTGCAGTTCTCATAAAGCTTCACCACTGTTCAGTGATGCTTTAAAAATGCCACGTACACAGTACACTGTGCACCATACCCTACAACTAAAGTCAAGGGGATTTTCAAACTCATCCAAGACATAGCGGGTGTGCTCTAGCCTGGAGTATACAAAAATCCAAACTCAAGATGAATTTAAGAACAAGTCTAAGATTTAAGAACGAGTTGTACTTTATAGAACTAAACCAGTGAGAATAAGCTAAACAAAAACAAACAAAAAAGACAGCAAGTCTTTTCTTGTTGAGTTATATCGATTATCGATGCTGCTATTCAGCGCTCGCCACTTAAGTGCATCATAAATCACTCTCAACACACACTGTCTTCCCACCTTGGTCCAGGCCAATGGATTGGCTTCCTTTTTGTCAGGTATAGATGAAGGTCAAGTTCTCAGGCCTACATCATGATGTTGCACTGCAATTACAATTGCATCAGGCAGAGTGTGGCTGCCTTTATGGTGAAATTCGTGACAAAATGCACGGTCTGTTTGACTCTCGAGGGGTTTAAATTGGGGAACGCCAAAAAAAACAAGAACAACGGAAACAAAAGCAACACAATAGAACAAATACAACAAAAACAACAAAAGAAAAAACGAGAACAACAAGAAAAACTAAACTAATGATTCTAATCCTGGAAAAAGCAATGTGAAGAAACTCACTAGATAGTTTGTGTGGATGGGTATGTCTAAATACCTCTCGACACAACAGCCACACTCCAGCTTCACACGATTTCACCTCCTTTGACAGAGGATTCAGGTTGTTATGCTGGGAGCTCTTCGTAGTTTCAAAGCACAACATCAATTTAATGAAGATAGTGGCACTTTATTCACATGAATTATCGACAAAGTTGAGTTGTTGTTGTTTCTTAGGTGGACCCAAATTATATTTCACCATGTTTAGTGGTGGCTTTTGTTGGCTTTTTTCAGTTTTTCTGGTACAAACTAGGCCCAAGAGACACCCACTGTATAAAAAGGTAAAGGTAAAGGAGTCCCATAACCTATAAGGTCGTAGGGGAGCGAGGCTCAGGACCTCATTTTGGGCCCAAAGTATTGAGGGGGGCGCCTCTCCTCTCCTCGTGTTTCCCTTTCCCCTGACCCTAAAGAGGGGCAGATCCCCCATTTACAGTGGTGAAACGGGGGGGAACTGTACTGAAGAAAAGGGCGAAAAAACGGTCACCCCCCTTTTTAAACCCACTGAAAGGTAAAAAAATTTTAAAAATTTTGAGTGTTACTTTTTAAAACAGATAAGTAAACGACAAAAAAAAGACGAAAAACAATCGTGTAACAGCGTGTTTTTTTCGACTGTGGCAACTTAAAGGAGTTAGTGGTATGAGCCCTCTTCGCCAATGCATTTTTTTTTGAATGTGAAGAAAAATTACGCATTTTTTTTTGAATAGCTGGTATTTTTTATGCTGTATCAAATATGCGTTTTTAAATCTTTTCAAAAACCGTCAAAGCGAGAATACGCAAATGTTGTTTGAAAATTTGGGTTGATTGATCGATTGATTGTATGAATTTTTTTGGTTTTTTTCACTCTGAGGGAAAAATTCATTTCTTATATGTTTGTTTCTATTACTGTCTTAGATATGTTTTAATCATGCAAAAAAATTTTTCCCTTTAAAACAGAGGAAATTAAAAGTATGTTTTGAATTGAAAAATCAGGAAGCTAATCCCCTGCGTATTTTGTTAGCTTTGGCCGTCCTATCAAAACACACTGGTTGCTTTGTATTGTGTGTAACTTACCCCGTTTTTAAAAAAAAAAATTATGATTTCCTTTTCGTGAAAAAGATTAAAAAAGTGAAAAAACAAATTAATTGGTCGAAAAGACAAAAAGAAAAAGAATGAAGTAATCGCACCTATCGCATTATCAATAATTATAATTTCCCCCCCCCCCCCCCCCAAAAACCCCCTTCACGCCCCAACAATTACCGTGGGCATAAAAAACAATTTGGTCTTCACTTCTCAATCGATTTGGAGCGAGATGCAGGTTAAAAAAAACCCTGAGACTGCTGTGTTTAAATCTGCTTTTCAAAACCCTTGCCCGAGAGATAAACGGGGGAAATAAAAAGGCCCCCCCCTGTGGCCCCCAATTCTGAAACCCCCACGGCGCTAAACCTCTTTCCCCCGCTGGCAACCCCCTCACCCTCCTTTCCCCCAATTACTTCCCCCAGACCGGTCACAAAACCCAAAATACAGCCTGGTCTCTAAAATGTCTTTTGCGGCCTCGGTGGTGCAAGCCCCCGAATCATAAACGAGGGTTTGGGCCCAAAATCTCCAGCAGAGTGGAAGACCGCTGTCAGTGGTGTTTTTTAGGTAGAATCCTGTGGCCCTTGCAAGTTTGAGGAAAATTTTTTTTTGAGTCGGAGGGCCCAAGGGGGCAAAGATCCGCGATTGTCGTCTGTCTCTCGTTTTTATTCTTTCTTTGGTGACTTTCCCCAAAAGCTCCAGATGGCAAGTCAGTAAAGTGTCCGAAAAAGGTTTTTCCCTAACCTTTGTCGTGTTGAAAAGCGGGGTCAGAAATCTCGTTCCCCTTGGCTATATTTGAGGGCGGCCCCCTTTTTTTCTTATGCTTTACCTTCCTGCCCCAAAGGGAGAAGTGGTCCCCATTTTCTGCTTGGGGGTTTTTTAAAGAGTGACACGCGACCCCCACCCGGGGAAACCACGCTAACGTTCTTTCTTTAGCTTGGGCAAAGTGAGTGTCTGACCAATGACATCCACCCCCAAAAGTCATAAATGTGCTGTAAAACTCCCCCCCCCTGATTGAAAATTTTCTGATATAATTGTCGAATTATCGAAATAGTGCATTGGTTTTAAGTTTAACCAAAATTTGGGTGACTTAAAATATGAATGTGTGAAAAAGGGGGAACTAGTGATCATAATGATATAACAATTTTACATGCTAACGTCCGGATTTGTCGTTTTAGTGAAGGCCAAACCCTTTTTTTTGAGGCCCTTGTTCGGGTTTTTATGTTGTCATTGTTTATTGTTTTTTTTTGGTTTGTTTAATGAAAAATTTTCGTTTTACGCCGTTTTTATTTATTTACTTATTTTTAAAGTTTTTTTTTTGGCGTCGTTTAACTATGACCCCCAAATTTCATTTTTTGATCTTGAAAAAGGGAACGGGCTTACACGCTTGCACCAAAAAAAACGGAATTATGGGAACAGAATTTTAGAAATATTCTATTTTTTTGGGGGATAAATGCGTTTGCAATACAAAAATAATAATTGGGGTTTTAAGGTACAGGGGGAAAAATTGAGAAAAGGCTTTGGTAGATTGGGGGATATTAAAAAGGGGGGGTATTTCAAGTTTTTGGTCCCCCAGGTTTGCTTATAACCCCATTTAGTTTTGTTTGTATTCATCTTTTGTTTGTTGATATTGATTTTTTATCACTAATATGTCTTTTCTATTTTGCAAAAGACAGTTTCAGTGATAATCAGTTTTTTATGAAAAAAAAAACAAACAGTTCTATAGTTTTATTGACGCAATGAATTATTTTAATAATATTGACGTAGTGCAGTCATCATTTTTTCAACTCATCTTCATCATATTAATGATGCATAAAAAAAAAAAAAACCCAAAAAGGGTGTTGTTGGGGTGGGGGATTAAATTTGAAGGCAAAAAAAACCCCCAAAACCCCTTTTCAACGTCATGCCGGAAAGGCCAGCAGACTTCTCAAGTGCTCCTCTGTTAAGCAGTTACTACCATGCCTGTGTCCATGCCTCCAAACACAGCCTTTGTCTGTTTTCTTCCTGCTTTTTACCTACCCCACATCAAGTTCCCCGTAAAAATTGCTTTAAAATGATTCTAAGGACATAAATCCCCATCAAATTTAAAAGGTTGTTTATATTTTGGATTTTTCCCGTCGTAAAAATCTTCGGTGGTTTGCGTGGTTTTCCCTTTTGGGGATGTCCCTACCCTGAGTGTTTCCCCATGGGCAGGTGGGCTTTGTTACAGTGTGGAGTGTTTTCGTGGGTTTTGTTAAAGGTGGTAAAATTGCCTGGGATTGATTCCTTTTGACCGTTTTTTTTTGGGGGACGGGGATTTTTTAAAGATTGAAGTTAAACCCCTTTTTTGGTTGTGAGTGTTGCTTTTTTCTTGGGAAAGATCAAAGTCCTTTTTCTTTATTTTATACTACTTTTAAGTCAAGGAAAATTTCCTTGTTTAAAATTGAGACCACCCCGGAGATCGCGTGCCCCAAGAGGCGCCCCCACTTTTTTTTTCTTTTCCCCGTCTGAGTTATTTGCTTTTTTATCAGATGCTTTTTTTTTCCCGACTTTTGCTGGAACAACGTTTGTTGCCCCGGGGTTTTTTAGTGTACTAAAAAATAAATTTTGTACAACCCTGACTTTGGTATTTGCCCCATCCCTTTTTCTAGCACCAAGAGCATACTCTGGGCCAATGGATGTGGGGGGGGGGGGGGGGGGGGATTTGGGGCCCAAAAGGGGTTCAAACCACCGCACATTCCGACCCCCGGGTTTTAAAATTTTTTAGGCAGGTATTTTAATAGACAGCCAATCCACCCCGTTTTTTTTTTGTAAAAAAGTTCTGTGTTTCCAGTACAACAGTGTTTATGGGTTTTGTTTTTTTATGTTTTGTTAATTTTTTGGGCTTTTTTTATTTGTTTAGGTTTTTAGCTTGTGTTTTTTTCTGCTCTCCGTTTTTTTGATTTTTTTTAGGTTTATCGTTTTTTTGCTGGTTTTTGGGGGTTTTGTGGTAAATGCTTGTTGTTTTTTTTTTAATGTGATTTTGTTTTTTCTTAACCCCCTGTTTAAAATTTTTGGTAGCTTCTCGTTTTCAGGATGCTTGTTGCTTTGGGTTTTTTTAATTTAGTGTTTCTTTTTTTCTGTGTTATTTTTTCCCCTTTTCCATGCGTACCTGGAAGAGAGAGAGAGGGAAGAGGGAAGAGAAGAGAGAGAGAGAGAAAGGAGCAGAAAAAAAAAAACAAAAAAAAGAGAAGAGAAAAATTAAAAAGACGATAACGAAACGGACAGAGTAAGAAGTTGGAACTGTTTACACGGCCTTATTTTTTGAGTTTTTTGGAAAAAAATAAAAAAAAAAAAGAAAAAAAATCAATAAATTTAGAATCTAGTTTAAAGCAAAAATAACACACCTAAAATCAAAAAAATAGGAATACAGAGTGTTCCTTTTTTAACTGGCAGCAACAAAGATGGAAAACCACTTTTTCAAGCATTAAAAGAAGGAAAATAAGGGGGAATTGAGTTATCTTATTTCAAAATTTAAAAAATCCCCTTAGAATTCAAACATCATTTTAGTTTTTAATGTTTTATGGAGATGAAAAAAGGCCCAAAATTTTGAATGTTGGGATTTTGGGCATGGCCATTTGGGGTTTGAAAACCAATGCCTGGTCTCCCGCTTTTGTGACTCTGCGGGGGTCTGGCCCGCTGGCCTCGCTAACATCCCACTTTTCGGGCAGTATTAAAAGTTTCATGGGAAATCAAATTAAAATTTTTTTTGGAAAAAGGAAAAAAGAATAGGTTGGGAAAAGGGAGACAAAAAGCAAGAGAGAAAAAAAAAGAGAAAGGGAAGGGGGGAGAGAGAAGAGAGGAGAGAGAAAGGGGGAGAGAGAGAGAGAAAAGGGGGAAAAGGGGGGGAAAAAAGAGAGAGAAAAAGGGGGGGGAAAAGGGGAGAGAGGGGGTGTTTGGGAAAGGGGGAAAAAAAAAAAATGATAGGAAAGGGGCATTTCTTCCATGATTTTTAAAAAAGGGGATTTATGTATACTGAAATGGTATGAAAAAAAAGAATTTGCAGAGCTTATGTCTATGGGTTTTTTCCCTTTTTTTTCTTTTCGTCTGTCTGTCTTTTCTTTTCTTTCTTTCTTTCTTTTGTCGTCCGTCGTCGTCCCCCCCCCCTCC
>CM054141.1:60731710-60734210 GCA_028751875.1 Rapana venosa
TCACGTCAGACCATTGCACGGAATGGACAGCTAGCTAGCTCTCTTTGGAAACGCTATCAGTGAAAACAGCATCGATGCAACCACTGTTCCAGTTTGGACACTGTCTGTGGTTTAGAACTGCCTCCAGTAGGCTGGCTTCTGTTCTACTTTCTATGTATGTGAATGTTTCCAATAATGTCATGGAAAGCGTCAGTAAATTGGTGGGGTATGAGACTGTGGGATAAGAGGTTGAAAAAGGGTAAGGGTCAAATACTGGCGTTACTGTGTGTGTGTGTGTGTGTGTTTGTGTGTGTGTGTGTGTGTGTGTGTGTGTGAATTCAGAATCTGTTAATCTTATATTTGTGAATGGTCCCATACGCGCATGCGCGTGAATGATTGGAATAGATAAGGCTCTTTGATTTATTTGCTTTACAAAACTGAGTGCTATAAAAATTGCATATGTTATTATTATGATTGCTTTATCATTTATAGTTATGATTATGACTATGACTATCTCTATATATATCTCTATATCTATCTACATATATCTATCTATAAATATATATATATATGTATATATAATATCCTTGTTTCGTTATTGAATGAGACATCATCAAATTACACTCTGTTTATTGTTTGTTTCAACACCAGTCAAATTTTTTTTTCAGATAAACACAAAAAAGGACGACTAGTACAAAAAAGGAACTTTTTGAAAAGGTTCGAAACAAATACGGATTGCTGATTGCAAATCTCGAAAGACGGGGAGCAAAACCAAAAGACGTCCCCTTTCCCCCCCCCCTAAAATTTTTTTAATTATTATAAATAACCATATATATATATATATAATAATATAATAAAAATTATATTAAAATATATACATATAATATCAAAGGCTGAATAGTTTCTTCTTTGGGTATAAAATGGCATTGACTTTTTCCCCTGAAATCTGCAGGAAATATTTTTTCAACCAAAAAATACCACCTAGTTTCACACAAAAACACACACACACAAGCACACACCACGCACACACACACACACACACGCACACGCACGCACGCACCACACCCACACCACACACCCCACACACACACACACAACCACAACACACAACAAAGCTGTCTCTCTTACTAAACCCTTTTAAAAACAATCCAAAAATCCCTTTTTTACTTTTAAACAACAATTATTAAAAGAGATATCAGGTTTTCGTAAAAGAATTCCTTCACACAACTCTTACCAAATTCAGACATTCCTCACAAAAATTTAATGAAAATAAAAAAACAGGGCCTTTTTTTTGTTGACTTTTAAAAAGCATTTTATGTAATCAAAAATTCCTTTTTTTTGCGTAAACTTACTTGAATAAATAACACCGAAAGAAAACTTTTGAAAAACTTTTGTCGAATAGGGAGCACTAGTAACTGCAAATAATCAAACATCAGAATAGACCTATTAAACAAGGATACCACAAGGGCAATATTGGGTCCACTTCTTTTCAATTAGTAAATGATTACCCCAATTTCTAGAAATGTAGCTGTGAAATTTTTGCTAAATGACACATCCCCAAATTGTAGGGGGGAATTTGACCCCCACGGGATTTTACAATAAAACTTAAACCCAAAAATTTTGAAAATTTGGGGTTTTCTTGGACCAGCTAAACCATATGTCCCTAAATACGCGAAAAACTAAGTTTTGTATGTACTAGCAAGAAAAAAAAAGAGACAAAAATGAAAGAAAAATTCCAACCTCTGTTGATAGGTAAAAGAAAATTTGAAGAATTTTGACTCCCACAAATTCTGGGGGGAAAAAATTATTGAAAAAAATCTTACTTGGACGCCCCTGTAAAGGCGCTAGAAAACGTTTTTCTTCCCAACAACTAAATTATCAAAAATAAAACATTTTCGAAAAACCACTCTCGAAAAAATTTTTTTTTTTGCGGGCCTTTTTTTTTGGGCCTATATTTGACTATGCTTCCCCTTTTTGGGGACAGCGCGTGCTAAAAATTTTAAAAATTGATTCATAGATTAATAAAAGACTGAAACTTTTTTCTACTAAAATAAAACCTCCTAACCATCAACGATTATGGGAAAACAAAAACCTAACCCTTAAAAAACAGATTTTAAACAAAAAAAAGCTCTATTTGTCCAGAAATTGTTAATGGAAATGCCCCCACAAAGAAACACCATAGCTTCAAAATCAATTAACACAGACATAATCAACTACTAACAATTTTCCAGACCAAAAAATTTAAACTTTACAAAAAAAGCATTCTTTTACTCAGGGAAATACTTAAAGGGGAAAAAGCTCCCAAAACGCTTAAAAAGTTCAAAAAAAAAAAACCCAATTTTAAGACACAGCTAAAAAGCCATCTAATGCATGAATAAACCCAGGAATTTACTAATAAGGCAAATCAAACCCGATTTAAAAGGGGAAAATCAACCAACTTTAAATTTTCCAGCACTAATGGTATTTTCCTTTCAAAAAAATTCAAATATGTCTTTAGACCAAAATTCTAAATCACACAAAC
>CM054141.1:60739210-60751710 GCA_028751875.1 Rapana venosa
ATAAATGGATAAATAGACTGTGTGGATGAATGAATTGATGGATATAGTGGATACATGAGTAGCTTAATATGATGGATTAATAAATGGATGGAGAGAGTGGATGAATAGATGAATACACATGGTGGATAAATGGATGGATGCTCAAATAAATAAACTAAAGAGGAAACGGAGAGATCAGTAGACAAATTAATGGATGTAAAATGATATTCTGGTAGATTAATGGATGAAAGAAGTAATGTATAGATGGAGGGACAGATGAAAGGATGAATGAACGGAAAGATAGATTGATGTTTACAAGTACTTAAATTAAGATAGAAGATGAAGAAGAGATTATGTGATTTTGTATACCAAAAAAATAAAACCAAGGGAACGTAGATACTTGGGACACAAACAATGATTTGTGAAAAAGGAATTTAGTTATAATGTATTTGTTCTCGTCTCTTTTGAGAGAGGGAGGAGAGAGAGAGAGAGAGAGAGAGAGAGAGAGAGAGAGAGAGAGAGAGAGAGAGAGAGAGAGAGAGAGAGAGAGACAGACAGACAGAGACAGGCAGACAGACAGAGGCACACAGACAGACAGAGACATGCGGACACATAAGTAGACAGCGAGTGTGAGAAAGACAGAGACAAGACAGACAGACAGACAGAGACAGGCAGACAGACAGAGGCACAGACAGACAGACAGACAGAGACATGCGGACACATAAGTAGACAGCGAGTGTGAGAAAGACAGAGACAAGACAGAAAGACAGACATGTGGACAGGAGGCAGTAATAAGGAATGACAGAACTACAGTTATCTATGCAGGCAGACATTAACAGACAAACCATGACAGAGGACAGACAGACAAGACAGCTGTGCAGAAAATTTTTGATGAATCTTTCCACTCCCATCCTCGTCCCTCCAATAGAATTTAAAAAAAAATTAGCCTGCTCACGAAGACTGCTGACCTTAGATCCATGAAATGCCTGTGATTTTTTAAGTCACTTTTAATACAGAAAGTAGATGGGGCAGAATACTGTATCAAATAACAAAAACATGCGAACTTTAGGACGGTTCTGTTCAGTTGGCTTTGTTCGCTGCTTGATTGGTAGGTACATTGGTTGGATCTGTCTGTCTCTGTCTCTGTCTCTATCTCTCTCTCTCTCCCTCTGTCTCTCAGACGTATGTGTATGTGTGTGTTTTTGTGTTTGTGCGTGCGTGCGTGAGCGCACGAGTGTGTGTGTGTATGGGGGCGCGCGCGGTTTCATTTCTACCTGGCTGGTAGATCAAGCTGGTTGACTGGATGAAACTGAATCGTTTGATTATGAAAACATTTGCTATTATGTATGTGAGTTGATATTGCAGCATACATGCCATTGATCAGTAATGTTAATTTTTAACCTAAATCAGATTCACCTCCACCTTGACCTTTCTCATAGTCAAGCGGACTGTGGGGCACCACTGAAGACTTTGCAACAAATACAAAACCAGCCCCCAGAACCCAAAAACCAAATTGGATTCACACACTTAAATCATGACCTCAACTACTACACCACTTAGGTAACCAAATCATCAGCTAACCAGTCAACCTATAAATCAACCAACACACATACCGACCAACCAGCCAGCCACCCAATCAACAAACCAACCAAGCAACTAACCAACCAAAAAGTTAAATCGTCTGGTTTGTTGGTACTGCCTTCTTACGTGAATAACGCATTGTAGTACAGACATAATCGTCAAGTTACATTCTGACCAAACAAACCTAATTGAAGCGCAGTCTGGACACTCCCATTACAGGGCAAGTCTGGACAGTCCATCTTGTGGTAGCTGTCCACGTCTTGACTGGCATTGTTAAGGACAGCGCTTTGGTGATGAATCTCTGCTGCATCGATTGAGATGTCTTGAATTTCTTCGCTAGAACACTGTCCATTTTCCCCTTTCCTATCTGTTGGTTTGCTGGTGATGTTGGTGGGGGGACAGGAGTGAGGAGTCGAACGGTTACTGTCAGAAGTGTTTAGGGGCAAATGGTGTATAGACTCCGGACTCAAGAATACTTTAATGTCTCAATGGAGAAATTATGAGAGGCATTTTGAAATTATAATTACACAGCATGCATTATCAAATAATACAGATTAAGAAGTAATACATTATTTTAAAAGCCGACAACAACTACTTCACACACACACACACACACACAAAACACACACACACACACACACACACACCACACACACACACACACACACACAACACACACACACCACACACACACACACACACACACAAAAAGTCCTTCGGATGAGACAATAAACCGAGGCCCCGTGTTCGAACGCATGCAGAACATATTGAGCACACGTTAAATCCTGTTCCGAAGAGTAGGCCATTGTGTACCGGTGGAAACAGATGACAAAATTTACAAAATCGCATACACACGGGGACTAGATATAAAACAACACAGGAGGGCTTATTCCATTATCCTCGATATAAAAGAATTTTTAAAAATGAAAATAAAACACACACACACACACACACACACACACACACACCCGCACCCACCCATCCGCACCACACACACACATTACCACACACCAGTAAAGGTTAAGAGCAGCAAAGCAAAACACAACAAAGCAATAATTCAAACACATCTCATGAAACACATCATCATCACAATCAATACAAATATAACAAGTAACTTTACACTAAAAAGAAAAACATAACAATATTTTGATTAGCAAAATGTTTTAACACTATTTCTCCTTCACCCATCACAACTCACATGTACTCTTTTGCCTAGGAGCATTTATGTATAAAACTATAGATGTTACAATTTGCAGTATAAGTGTGTACTATTATTATGATTCTCAGCAAGATGCAACATCAATTGTTTTACTCCTTTATTCTTCTTTATTGTAGCTATAGTCCTTTCTGCAGCACTGCATTATGTTATTCATTATGAAAAAATGTGCCTGTCTAAATCACCTGGTAATAAACATATATATTATGGAACCAATGAAAAAATAGTGAACATTCATTCTGTTTTTTTCCACATTTATTTGAACATTATTCTTTCGCTTTTGTTGCCTTCATCAATTTTGTTGTCGCTGCTGCTGCTGCTGTTGCTGTTGTTGTAGGTGTTGTTATTGTTATTGTTGCTGTAGCTTTTGCTGTAGTAGCTGCTGTTGTTGTTGTTGTTGCCGCTGCTGCTGCTGCTGCTGCTGCTGTTGTTGTTGGTGGTGGTGGTGGTATTGGTGGTGGTGGTGTAGCTGCTGCAATTGTCGTAGAAAGAACTCTACCCTTCCTCCCTGTTATACCAACTAGACCACTAACAGTACCATAATAGCACCAAGAATGTCTGGCTGAGACAGACAGACAAGCACAGCTGACAGAACCTAAAGACTGCCGTCAATTAGGAGGCTGGAACGACCTACACTCAGCTGATGGCCAACACACAAACACACAGCTCTCTAATCCACACTCATTTGGCTTTTAGCCTGGCCAATGTAAGACTGGAGGAGGGAGAGGGTAGTGCTAATGGAAAGGGTGGTCTGGTGAGGGGTTTAAGCCAGGTCATCAACTTGTGTTGATGCTGCTGCTGTTGCTAATGATGATGACGACGGAGACGACGATGATGATGATGATGGCGATGGCGATGATGATGATGATAATGATGATGATGATGATGATGATGATGATGATGATGATGATGATGATGATGATGATGATGGTGACGACAATGGTGATGATCATGATGGTGACGACAATGGTGATGATCATGATGACGACGACGACGATGATGATGATAATGATGATGATAACAATGGTGATGATCATGATGACGACGATGACTATGATGACGACGACGATGATAATGATGGTGGTGATGATGGTGGTGGTGATGATGACGACGATGGTGATGATGATGATAACGACGACGATGACGACGATGACGATGGTGATGGTGATGATGAAGTGAAGAAAACTGAGGGAAGAGGTGGAGGAACAAAGATTATGAGCATGACTTGGAGAGATAGTATATAAGGGTATTGAGAAAGAGGATTAAAAGACAAGAGTGCTGTCCGCTTTTTCCTGACTCTGTCTCCCTGACCCTGTCTCTGTCTGTAAGTCTATGCTCCTGTTTGTCTATCTGTCTTTCTGTCTGTCTCTGTTTCTCTCTCTTTTTCCCGCCACACTTCCATCTCTCTCTCTCTCTCTCTCTCTCTCTCTCTCTCTCTCTCTCTCTCTCTCTCTCTCTCTTCTCTTTCTCTTTCTTTCTTTCTCTCTCTGTCTCTCTCTATCTCTCTCTTTCTCTCTGTTTTCTTCCACCACCGTTTCATCCACAAGACACTGAGCAGTGTTCTGAGTGCATATTTCTTTTTTGGAATAAGAACATAAAGTAAGCGTTTTTGTGCCACATGTATTCAGCGTACATCAACACACCCACAGCAAAACTCTACACGAAAGCAAACACTCTCCTAGGCAAAAATATCCATTTTCAGACAAGAAACTAAAACAAACGGGTGGCGCTGTTTGTTGTTTTTTTGCGGCAGGCAACGAGGTCTTCAGGGAAGAGCAGCTCGAATTTCATGCAGGGCGATCTGCCGTGACTATAATTGATATTCGATTGAATAAGAATTGCCCTACCCTTACACCTAGTATACTATATAAATGCTACTGCATTATCCTTTGGATGAGACTATAAACCGAGGCCCTGTGTGCGAACGCATTCAAACATCTTGCGCACACGTTAAATCATGTTCCGCTGTTCGTAATAGTAGGCCATTGTGTGCCTGTGGGAACAGATGACAGAATTTACAAACCTGCATACACACGGGGATGTAAAAAAAGCACATAAGTGCTTATTCCATTATCCTCGTTATAAAAGAAGAAAATAAAAAGAAAAAAATAGTACACTACACTACACTAAACTAGACTGCACTACACTAGACTGCACTACACTAGACTACACTACACTAAACTACGCTACACTGCACTGTACTGCACTGCACTTCACTGCGCTACACCACACTACACTACACTGGACTACATTACACTACACTACACTGCACTGTACTGCACTGCACTGCACTACACTACACTGAACTACACTGCACTGCAGTACACTACACTACACCACACAACACTACACTACACTCTACTACACTACACTACACTACATTACAGTGTACTACACTACACCACACTGCACTACACAACACTACACTACACCGCACTGCACTGCACTGCAGTACACGCACTACACTACACCACACTACACCACACCACACTGAACTACACTACACTACACAGCACTACACAACACAACACAACACAACACTACACTACACTACACTACACTACACTACACTACACTACACTACACTGCATACACTACAATGCACTACATCACACTACACTACATTACACGCCACTCCCCTCCACTCCACTCCACTCCACTACACTATTTCGCAAATATTAGACATAATAGTTGAGTAGATAAACGGATATATGAAAGAAATCAATCAATATAACATTAACTGAATGAAACTAAACAGACCAATACGTCAATACATCTTCAATGGATCAATAGATCAATCTATTTAATGTTTCAATAAACAAGCAAATGGAGGAGAACCCAAAGTACACACCGTCGTATAGTGGACAGTCACCTTAATATTAAAAAAAAAAAAGAAACTTCAGCGCAGCAGTAAAACTACTGAATCTGTAAACACAGAACTGTCTGAGTAGTTGAGGATTACCTCCATTCTTTCATTGTCCACAAGAGTCTTGAAAGCTTCATTCAAGCAGTGGACATTCAGCGAGTTTAAAAGCCACACAATCCGTACTTGGTTTTTAAGTGATGTTGGTAAGAAAGAACATGGTAAGAAAGGGGCAGACAAAGCTAGGATATAATGTGGGGAGGGAAAGGGTGGGTGGGGGTGAGGGGTAAGGACAGACTGAAAAACAAAACACACGCATGGCCGAGAGAGAGAGAGAGAGAAAAGAGAGAGAGAGAGGAGAGAGAGAGAGAGAGAGAGAGAGAGAGAGAGAGAGAGAGAGAGAGAGAGAGAGAGAGAGACAATGACAATGACAATGACAAATTCTTTTATTTCGAGGATAATGAATAAGCACACATGTGCTTTTTTACATCCAGTCCCGCCCGTTAGGGATACATCTTAATAATAATAACCCAAAGAGAGAGAGGAGAGAGAGAGAGAGAGAGAGAGAGAGAGAGAGAGAGACTCAAACATTTAATGTGTTTTGGCCATAGGCATACATACACATTGAGGGAGGCGGAGGGGGGTGGGGGGGGTCGTCCATAAATATAATAAGAGAGAGAAATTCTACGATTCAAAGATGATGATGATGATGATGATGATGATGATGATGATGATGATGATGATGTGATGATGATGAGACGATAATGATGATGATGATGATTCTTCTTCGTCGTCGTCGTCGTCTTCTTCTTCTTCTACATTGACCGTCATATTCATTGAATGCTCAGACAAGCAACACCTGATGCCACAATGCTATGGTGCACTGAAGGCCCTACACGGGTCCAAAGAGCTTGTCCCACATCGACAGGTCAGCAGGCCAGATATTGGTCCTCAGGATTTGGTGTTTTGGACAGATTTGGAAGAAGTGTTTCACAGACATTGGAGAAGTATCACAGGGACACATCGCAGAGTCTCCAGTGTGGAACTTTGTGACCATGTGATTCTTAAGTCTGCAATGTCCAGACCTCTGTCTGACAGTGGTTACTTGGTCTTCTCTGGACAGGAGGTAGAAGTCGTCCTTACTGTTGAAATGTCCGAGTTTAACGTGGATCACTTCTGCTTTGCTTGTGTTGTACAATGTACTATACGTTTTAGGAAGCATGTCATGAGCAGGTTGATATGAAGAAGCCCTTCCTCCTCTTCCAGACACATAGGTGCACGTTGGATGGTGACTTAGCAGCAGTACTGACTCCACTTCCAAGGCTGCACTTCAGATGGCACGATAAACTAAGGTCCCGTGTGCTAAGGCGCAAAGAACATTGTGTGCACATGATTGTTGTAAACTGTTCTGCCTTTTGGAGGAGTAAGCCATCATGTGCTGGTGGAAACGGATAACAACATTTACAAAATCGTATGAACACAGAAGCTGGATGTATAAAGGTATATTAGTCTTAGTCTCATTCCATCGCCCTCAGAATAAAAGGATCAATGATGTTAAAAATCTAGCTAAATCGGTAAATAAATAAAGAAAGAAAGATATAAATAAAATGTGTTTGTGCATTCTATCTCATCGGTTACACGCACAGAAAGAAAGAGAGACAGACCGAAAGATAGACAGACAGACAGACACAGGCAGAATCAGAGAGATATACGCTAACACAGACAGAAAAATAGACAAATATACAGTCGACTGCTAGACACAAAGAAAATCAGCCACCTGAAGACATTTGATTGACAACCTTACGTCTGGTATTTTTGTTTTTAAAGCAGAGCAAACACCTAGCAAGAGAAAAACAAAAACCCCACAAGAGAACCAGAATTAAACAAAAAAGAAAGACAAGAAAACAAGAAAAAATAACAAAAAGAAAGCCAGTGAATTTGTGAAAGTCGGTATTGTTCTGTCTGAATTGACAGACGTTTGTCAATTTGTGTCTTCAAAATTGTTTTTATGCCTTTTGTACTGAAGAAAAAGCTATTTTTGTGTTCGCATCGTATTCTCTTTAAATAAAACACACCCTATTTTCTAGGCTTTTGTTACTTTTGATACGTTTTTTTTTATAGATATTTATCTTTTGCGAACTCATGGATTTTTAAAAAAAACTCTTGTACATGAGTATCCATGGCTTATTGTTGTTGTACTGACACACCAACCAATGCTCGAGCACATGCATGTCTCTGTGTGTATATGTGTGTGTATGCGCGCGCGTGTATGTGCACACATGTATGACCACCTGCTGTCACGCATGTGCATTCACGCACACGCGCACCCTCTCCTGGGAAAGCAGCCAAAATGTTAGAGTAGTCTGTTGTCATTTAGCATGGTGCACTTCTCTCTCTCTCTGTCTCTCTCTCTCTGTCTCTCTCTCTCTCTCTCTCTCTCTCTCTCACACACACACGCATGCACACACACAAACACACACACATATCTCTTCAATATAAACAAGAACAATGTTTAATATACTGCCACTATTGTTAAACAAGCGAACAATGACTTTTATTAAAATAAATAGTATTACCAAAAATAGCCTCTTGTACAAACATGCCTATCTCCCTGCAGTCAGCCCCCTACCCCATCCTACCTACTGTGGCACCTCCGCTAGAGCACAGGACAGCCAGTATTGATCAGCACACGCCTTGTGATTGTCTGGCGGCTGCATCAGAGTCATACAGATGCAAAACACTGCTGTTGATATCAGACTTTGATGGCATTCTGTCTGAACGTCATAGCCTAGCCATCCCCCATGAATCTCGTCATAGGAAAAAGGATGTTTTTGTCCTGGGTGTACTGAAGGTTGACATATCCCAACCTGAGTGAGATAGGCTGTATTCTGAGGTGTGATATTTTGCTGTACACATGTGTGGTTAAATAAAAATAATAATCATTGTCTTCAGCATGAACAAGTGTAGAGCTCTATTCTGCTCAGTCTAATGGAAAAAAAGTTTAACTCATGAATGCGATGACATGAGTGACATTTCACACTTACACACCCAAGTCAAAAATGGATATTTCACTGCTATTAGTAGTTAAAAATAACTATCAGTAAACTATTGCCTCACAGTTTCTTTGTGGGGTGCACAGAGGTACAACATGATAGCCTTTGGTTAAAACTCATAAATACACACATTCGATTCCAACACTGTTTCATGAAAAAGCTATGCATGGAAACTTATCACCATAGCAGTCCACTTTAGTGCGTTGCTGTATAAGTCACTGTGTGCGGGTGTCTGTGATTGCACGTGCACTAGGGCGAGTGCGTTCTCAGAGACCATTGTCGGCTTCCAGCCAAACACAACAGGGCTGGGGTGTCCCGCCACCAGGGGAAGAGGTGCTAAAAGGGGCGGTAACAAGAATGGCGTCCTGAAAATGGTCTGTCTCCGCTCCAGAAGCTGTCCGGCACTTTCTGCATGACCTGCCATCTGTTTCCATTTGTGGTTGAATGGACGGATGGACAGGATAAATGAATGGAAGGATGGACAGAATAGTTGAATGGACAAAATGATCAGATTGCACAAAATGTATGTTCATAAATAGACAGTTATATCAATGATGGATCTCTCTCTCTCTCTCTCTCTCTCTCTCTCTCTCTCTCTCTCTCTCTCTCTCTCTCTCTCTCTCTCTCTCTCTCTCTCTCTCTCTCTCTATATATATATATATATATATATATATATATATATATATATATATATATAGATATATATATATACATATACATATACGTATATTTATGGATTGATGGGTGTGATGGGTGGCAGCACGTGTAATGGAGCAAGAGGATGAATAAATAGGAGAGAGAAAGATATGAATGAATGGATAACTTGCTTAATAGATATTGCTGGTGAAGCTATTAGAGAGGTGGTAGTGTTTTCTTGAAGAATAAGGCTGAACACTTTGAAACATTTGGGGCAGGGAGAAAGAGGGAGGAAATCAGGAGATATAGGAACGCCTTCAAGCTCCAAGTACAAAGTACCTGTTAAAGTGTTACACAGTTACTTGTCTGTTGTGAGTTATATATGTATATATATATATATATATATATATATATATATATAATATTATATATATATATATTATATATAGTCAAGAAGGCAAAAAGATGAAGCAAACAAATGAAAACAAACAGAAAACTAGAAAGAAAAAAAACCATATCTGCAAATGAACAAGAAAACAGATAAAGCTTGGCAAGAAATGAATAAAAGATAGAAAAGTAGCTAAAGAAATAGAGACAAAACAAACGCAAACCTCTTCAAATTCAAAATATACTTTTTTGAACAAAAAGCTGGAGTCTGTTTTGCCGATACAGAGGTAGAGAACAGAAAGAGAATCACTGCTACTAGCATTCAACATTGGAACTGCTGCTAAGATAGTGAACTTTCTCCAGGCAAAAGCAAACCCTTGGGAATAGGCAACATCTGCCTACTATACTTTGAGTTAAATACCTTTGCGTCGTCGTCTTTGTGTTAGTGTCTGGTTTTAGTCTTAAGGCGTTTGATCAATAGATCACGCACGGAGAGTAGCTGTGGTCTTGGTTTTGCTGTTGTTGTTTTTGCTGCTGCTGTTATTGTTATTCTTGTGTTGTTGTGGTGATTTTGTTGTTGTGATTGGTAAGGTAGAGGTAATGGTAGTTGTATTGGTGGTGGTGGTATTTGTTGTGGTGGTGGTGGTGGCCGTCGTGATGGTGTTATTGTTTAATAACCTAATGTGTGGCATTGTATCATGGCGTGCCATATCTCATCGCGTCAGTGTTATATATTCTATTATGTTGTGACGCACTGTACCAAGTTGTGTTGACAGCGTATTGTGTCATATCACGTTGTGACATACTGTATCGTAATCTATTTCAGTGCACTGCATTTGCACTGTATTGCTTTGTAGTGTATTGCAATGTATACCACAGCCACTGTGTTTGTCTTTGTTATACATTTTTGAATGGCTTTTTTCCAGCGATAGCATCATTGTTACAAATGTAACTTTACTCTTTTTTATCCTCCTGTACCCCTGTGCCATTTTAAAAAAAAGCTGTTTTATATAAATGTTTGTCTAAACTACACAAGACTACACTTCACTGCACTACGCTACACTACACTGCGCTGCACTACACTACACTACACTACACTCCATATCATACCACTCCACTCCATTCCACACCACCACAACACTAAACTAGACTACACTACACTTGCACTATCACTAGCGACTACTCCACCTTTCACTGCACTGCACACTCTATCTTCATTATCACCACGTCCACACCACCACAACTTTGTAACTTTGATTTTTTCACATACACTTGACACATAACTTACTCTTATCCCTTACCCTCGCTCCACTCTTTAAAATGCTTTTTACTACACCACTTCAACACACAAACACTAAACTAGCTACACTACACTGCACTCACTACACTACACTCACCTACACTCCACTCCACTATACTCCACTCCACACCACTTCCACACCACCACAACACTAAACTAGACTACACTACACTGCACTACACTACACTACACCTCATATCCATACCACTCCACTACCATCCACACCACCACAACACTAAACTAGACTACACTACACTGCACTACACTACACTACTCCCCACCTCACTCCACTCCACTCTACTCCACTCCACACCACTCCACACCACCACAACACTAAACTAGACACACTACACTGCACTACACTACACTACACCCCACCTCATTCCACTCCACTCTACTCCACTCCACACCACTCCACACCACCACAACACGTAAACTAGACTACACTACACTGCACTACACTACACTACACTCCATATCATACCACTCCACTCCATTCCACACCACCACAACACTAAACTAGACTACACTACACTGCACTACACTACACTACTCCCCACCTCACTCCACTCCACTCTACTCCACTCCACACCACTCCACACCACCACAACACTAAACTAGACCACACTACACTGCACTACACTACACTACACCCACCTCATTCCACTCCACTCTACTCCACTCCACACCACTCCACACCACCACAACACTAAACTAGACCACACTACACTGCACTACACTACACTACACCCCACCTCATTCCACTCCACTCTACTCCACTCCACACCACTCCACACCACCACAACACTAAACTAGACTACACTACACTGCACTACACTTCACTACACTACACCCCACCTCATTCCACTCCACTCTACTCCACTCCACACCACTCCACACCACCACAACACTAAACTAGACCACACTACACTGCACTACACTACACTACTCCCCACCTCACTCCACTCCACTCCACTCCATTCCACACCACCACAACAGTAAACTAGACTACACTACACTGCACTACACTACACTACTCCCACACTCATTCACTCTATTCTACTCCTCTCCTCACGGCTCCACTCAACTCCACCCCGCTGCACTCCACTGCACTCCCCTGCACTCCACTCTCCTCCACTTCACTCCACTCCACCATTCTGTACCACACTACACTGCACTTCATCACTCCACACCGTACTACACCACACTACACCACACTACACCACACTACACTACATTACACCACACTACACCACACTACACTACACCACACTACACCACACTACACTACACCACACTACACCACACTACACCACACTACATTACACAACACAACACAACACTACACCAAACTATACTACATTACACGACACGACATGACACTAACCTAAACTTCACCACATTTCACAACACTACACTGTGCGACACGACACTACACTACACTACCTTACAGAGAAACAAAAACGGAAGAAAACAACGTCCTAC
>CM054141.1:60761710-60766710 GCA_028751875.1 Rapana venosa
TCTCAGACTATCAAGTATATGTAATGAAAGTGTTTGCTGAAGTCATGGTGAGAGATACAAGTGGGCACTTTCGTCGAGAAAGATTTTCATCTGCAAAAGCCATGGACTAACTGGTGAAGATGTGAAGTAGCGCTGCAGCATAAACTGTAAGTCACAGATACAATGTTCAGTAATTTTTTTTTTCTTTCTGTCTGCACGCTAGTAGTTTGAGTTTTTAGCAAGATGTCAAGATGGATCAAAACTGAAACCAACCCTTGATGCAATTCAGAAGCGTTTCTTTTGTAACCAAGAGAACTATGTGTATGGAGAAACAGCTTTTGTGTATCGTTACTCAGCCATTGTAAATATGACATAACGGTTGACATAACAGATTTTGATCTAAATGAAGAAAACTGTGAAGCCTGCACTGCTACTGATCGATTATCCACCTCCAAACTGGCTGACTAAGACTGTCATTCGTATATTTTTGTGGTTCCACTAAGAGCATCACACTCAGTCTATATTTTCAAACTACAGTCTCGTGGTACATTTCTTTGCCAAGGTATAGACTGTCTCCTATGGAACACAAAAGAATGCGAAGTTTTGAAACTTTTTGTTCAAACATTTCTGGCCAACAGAGACGTCAAAGAACTAAGAAAATGTTTACTGGAAACACCTATTGCCTTTTTTCAATGCCTTCCAGAACCTGTATTTCCTCAGCAGCCTACCGATGTGACACTGCCGGACTTCATTACCGGGCAGTCCAGCTCTCCTCCTCAGTCTGCATCCAGCATTCTGCAGTGTGAAGGGGGTACAGACGGAAATGTGGTCATTTTCCCTCCTACTCCTAATGTCCAGGTCAACGCACCGGAAAACAGCCCTGATGACACTGATGAAGACCACGATGCCAGCCCACAGAGCCGTGTATCATCTGTTAAAAAACAGTGTAAAAGACTTCGTAGACGCACTTTATGTTTTACACCAAAATCTTCCAAGATTAGACACTCTAATATATGTGCTCCATTCCCCTTAACAAAACAGACCAAAAACTTGGAATCGGCCATTGATTCCCTCTCTCAAAAGCTGAACAATTCTGTGAAGGAGCTAACCGCTCTTATCAGTGACGAAAAATATGCAGCAAAAAATGAAATTCGAGCATACACAGCTGACAAAATAGATGTTATTCAAGATGAAATAGAAAAACTAAAAAGGGAAATAACGGACCTACGCCAAAAATCAGATATCCTTTCAAAGGAGAAACCATTCATTAAAAACACACTGGGTAATTTACAATCTGACCTGAAAAAGTTAAAGCGCACCTCAATAAGGCTGTTTCACACACAGGCACTCAAATCTCCCCTTCTGATTACTACCTCAATGAAAATAAACAGACAAACACTTCCATGATCAAATCAACTGATTCCACCATGAATAATGATCCTTTAATGTCAAGTCCGAAAACTGTGAAAGCAACTGTCCCAGACACTATCCAGAAGACAACTTGCTCAGATCCCAGTGGATCTGACTTCACTGTTTCCCTCAGCCCCAGTGTAGAGCCCACTATGTACACAGTGCCCGTTCACAACTCCTTCCAGGTACTGACGGACGAGGGGCCGGGTGACAGGCACCCAGATAAGTCACCAGTGCATGCACAACCAGAAGAGGAGGACAGCAGATCTGATTCAAAAAAGGAAATAAATAAGTTTTTCCACCAGGAACCTACTTCATCCCCTGGGGCCAGCCCCCCTCCTATCGCATACCCTCCTCAAACCTCAGTCCTCCTCATTGGAGATTCCGTGCTTAAGTACATTAACCCCAGAAAGATGGCCCCAGGGGATGAGGTGGTTTACAAGATCTGTATTCCTGGCCTGACTGTCAACCAGCTGACGCACAGTCTGCAGTCTGTGTCAGTGTCATCACACTCCGTGAAGACTGTGGCTCTCCATGTGGGGGTCAACAGCTGCCCTGCCGGGCCTGTCTCTAAAGAAACATGGACGAAGCTGCTCTCACTCTGCAAAAGCATTTTCCCTAAGGCAACTGTTGTGGCAAGTTCTATTATTCCAGCCAGGGGTAGGCACAATTTAAACAATGCCATCTTTCCTTCTAATAAAAATCTTTACTCAGTTTGTCAAGTCCTGAATGTCACTTTTGTTGACAATTATGACACATTCACAGCAAAAACAAGTGCCCCTCGTTTAGCTTTGTATCAAAGTGTTATCCACCCAAGTGCAAGAGGCATAGCTATAACTAGCCGTTAACCTGAAGCAGGCTTTTCACTGTAGGCCTAACTATCTCAGTAACACACGGCAGGGAAGGTATACGTGATGGGTGACCAGTACCATGGCCGTCACCAACGACCTGTCCAGTCATACAGTTACCAGGCGTAAGAGATAGGAAACTCTTTTCCATCCCAAAATGACCACTCTATGACAATAGTAATGACCACAATCTTGTTCTGGCCACAACCCACAAATGCCGGGGCATGTCCACCTCCTAACTCATCCCTACACTTTCCTTCACTCCCCAGACGGAATGTAAATCCACTACAGCCATCTTACCAGCAACATTGTTTTTCTGATAACTTGGTCAGTCAACAGCAATAGGCCTCTTTGGTTCCGGCTTTCCCAACCCAACCAATACATACAAAGTAGACCATGGAGATGTCACTTTGAATGATAAAAGTATAATTCATTAGCTCATGAAGACCTGTTAATGACAGCTCGTTCAGGTACCCTGTTCGTAACAACCCTCATCCTTTTACATCTAGTCAGAATCTGTCTGCAGGTCAGAATGCCAGACAAGCTCATGAGCATAACGACCAGCTTCACCCTCTAGCCATGAAACTGCTAAGTATGGCTTCTCATATTCTGTCACAGCAGAATGTCAATACTATGTAACAATCAGGTGAGTCTTTGTGCTGTCTTATTTGTAGTAAAGATTGTTTTCCCTGAACTTCGAAGTGTTACAGATATAGCTACACGTAATAGCATTTTATGATAAATACAACCTTGATACCAGCTCCTGGATATCGGTAAAGAAAAGTTACATTACCAAAGCAAAAAGGAAGGCATATAGTATGTGCAGCCTCAAAAGCGTGTGTATAAAATTATGTGAAAGGCTGGAGTGAAGTGTATGTTTGTGGTAGGGGAATACGACAGTGGGGAGGAGAGAGAGGGGGGGGGGGGGTTGAGGGGGGAGTAAGAGACGGGGCTTAACTTAACTCCTCCCCTTTGGTGTGTGTGTGTGTGGTGTGTGTGTGTGTGTGTGAAAGTTCTGTGACATGTGCGTGCTGCAGTCAGCTGTTCTCACGGACTTCTGACATCGCTGGTCTGAATTAGTCTTGAGTGTTCATTGAAAACGTACAACCTGTTTTGCTGTGAGAGAGGGAATTATTCTCTTGATTATTATTGATCTTGTTTATTAATATCTTCCAGTGCCTTTACTGAAGGATAGTGTCACGTTTGTTTGATTTTTTTTTCTCGTATAAGATTTGTTTTTCTCATTGTAACATTTCTTCTTCTTTTTTATTTTTATTAAATACATTTTCCCTGTGTGATTATATAAGTTGTAAAAACTTGAAAGTGTGCATGTGGTATTGTTATAATCTTTTGTGGCATATGTTAAATGTTTCTTGATTCCTTTTGGCTTATAGGTCTCTTTTTCAACAATATTATTCATTATGGTATTTTGTACGTCAAATACTTTGGCCCAAAAGGAAGGGCTACGTAATGGGTTATCTTAATATCAACCATGCACTGAACAAGTTATCGGAGATTTCTCTCATTTTAGAAAATTCGGGAAATAATTTTCACATTTTCTGTTTTTCAGAATCCAGACTAACAAACCTTACCTTGGATTCAGATGTCTGTATACCTGGTTACAGTCTGTTTCGCAGTGATCCAAAATGTAGAAAGGAAACAGGATTGCTGATGTATTATAGTCAGTCTGTCACACTAGAGAGATTAGAACAGCTAGAGGGATTGGGGGTAGAGTCTTTATGGATACAAATTAAAGTAAAACACTGTAAACCAATACTTGTTGGATTTATATACAAGAAACCCAGCTGAAAAATCAAGTTGGCTAGAAGATTTTCAGGCCATGATGGATGCTGCGATGCTTCAAGATAAAGAGACGATTTTGTTTGGTGACTTTAACATTGACCTCCTTAAACGTCAGACTCAGTGGGTACAACTGTATGAATCATGTAACTTAAGTCAAATTATTGATTGTCCGACACGAGTAACAGTCAATTCGTCTACCCTTATAGACCATGTGTATGTCACGTCAAAACTAAACATCAAAGAATTATGTTGTCCTGTATCTAGCTGCAGTGACCACTATCCTGTATGTGTAACGTGGTCAAAGAAAGGAGTTAAGTTTCCAAGAGCATGTCACAAAAAGATTACTTACAGATGTTTTAAGAAGTTTAATAAGGACTCTTTTCTTTCAGACTTAGCTAACTCTTTATCACAGGTTTACCAATATACTGATCCTGATAAGGCAACAGAAGTCTGGGTAAACATTTTCACTAGAATCTATGACAAACATGCCCCTTTAATAACTCAAAGAGTGAAGCACCACATCAAACCTCCATGGTTAACTAAAGAGATTGAAAAAGAAATAAATCTTCGTAACTACTTGAAGTCAACAAATGACAGCAAATTTAAAGAACAAAGAAATAAGGTAACTACATTGAAGCGTAAAGCAAAATTAAAATATTATCAAGATTTAGTAACCAATAAAAAAGGGTCAAGGTCAGTCTGGAAAGTAATCAATAAATTAACCAACAAAGACTATTCTGAAGTACAGACAAATATAAATGATATAACTCCAAGCACAATCAACGATTACTTTGTAAATGCAGCTGATAATTTGTTATTAAATAATAACTGGGAAAAAAAGACTTAGAAATGTTAAAAAAATATTGCTCTGCAAAAAATATTGACTGTAAAGTGAATATTCCTTTTATATCAGTACCAGAAGTTAATGCGGCTTTTGTCTCTAAAACCTTCAAAAACAAA
>CM054141.1:60771710-60799210 GCA_028751875.1 Rapana venosa
AGGAACCTGGCATGGTTGGGTCACATCACGCCTAGCTCGAAACTCTCTTGCCCAGACTGTCTTACAGGGGAGACACTTGAGACTGAAAGACGTAGGAGCAGACAAGAATAATGAAGAACCGAATGCAGAACAGCGAAGACCGGACCAGTCTTGACATGGCGCTGTTGCCGAGAAAGTCTGAAGACAAATCAGCCTGGAATAAATTGTCTGCCAAAGAGTCTCACTTGACCACCCCCACCCCTCCCCCTGATGACCACCTTGGTCAAGGAATTGTTGCTGCTTGCTGCTGCTGACGCCCAGAGAAGCTGAACATTGTGAAAATGTAACCGTCTTTGAACAACAGAGTGAAGATAAACTATCGGTTTTGTTTTCCGATGGTAGTATCTCATCCATGTAAAGAAATGAATGACGTAGTCTTCAAAGTCTGTTTCTTCTTTTTCTCCTTTTTCGAAAGTTCATACAGCAACTATTGATATCTGTCATATGAACGAAAACGCGTTGTGCTGCCGCTAAGCGCCTGACACGTCAGGCCCAGCACATCCGACTTTGGCATGGAAGAGAAAGTCTTTTTAAGTGTTTATTTTAAACAACACGGCAGGATAATAGACCAAGAAGGCAGAACGAAGGCGAGGATGAGGTGACAAGAAGAAAAGGTACAAGGAGAGGGATAGAAAAGAGGGAATTCCAAACACAGAACTTCCAGAAGTCGAGGATGCTATTTATACTCACATGCCCCAGATGTCTTCACAGGGAAAAATATGTTTTAAATAATTGGTTTCGCTTACTTTCTCTGGTCATCCACACAGACCCAGATCCTTTGTGGGATTTAAAACGTAAAGTTATCTTTGCGCTCCCTACTCTGGCCTGCATTTATTTGCTTTCATTATCAATGCAATTACTTTGTTGTCCATTTCTTGCCTGGAACTCGGAAGTAAACAAATGGTGCGATTTCGCGTATGCGACCGTTTTTCTTCACTATTATAGCAGTCGTATTTCAAAAATATTTCTTGGAAAAGAGAAGAGAGAGAGAGAGAGAGAGAGAGAGAGAGAAAAGAGAGAGAGAGAGAAGAGAGAGAGAGAGAGAGAGAGACAGAGAGGGGAGACAGAGACAGAGACAGAGACAGAGACAGACAGACAGACAGAGACAGACTAGACAGAGACAGAGACAGAGGCAAAGACACACATAAAGACAGATACAGAAATTAGCCAAAGGAAGAGCCAAAAAAAACACACACCAAAAAACAAACACACGAACAAAAAAATCCCACATAAACCCTCGACACAGATTTAGTGTTCACGCGATATTAGGACTTCTTTCCCCTGTTTCCTGTTGATCGCCTTCGTGGTCTATACACTTTCTTCTGGTGGCACCTTTATGTGCGATCTTTCAGAGATAGTGCTTCCTCCGCCTTATCTGAACGTTATCACTGTCTCTGCTTGCTTATCCGTCTGTCTATCTGCCTGTCTATTTGTATATCCACCTGGTTGTCTCCGTCTCTCTATATCTGTCTCTTTCTGTCTGTCTCTGTCTCTCTGCCTGTCTGTCTGTTTGTCTTTCTGTCTGTCTCTCTCTCTCTCTCTCTTTCTCGCTCTCGCTCTCTCCCTGTAAGAGTGTGTTTACACACATACAAAAAGCAGAACATTATGGGACTATTTGAAATAGATGATATCGTGTTCGTATGTATATAGACCGTAAATATATGGCATTAAGTTTGTGTGAATAAAATGTTTGAAATATTCTGAACACGTTGATCATTTGAAACAGTTGTCTATTTCGTTGCTTGGCTCTGTTTAGCTCGATTGATACACTTCGTTGTCCAACCATTCACTTGCTTTACTGTACACCTCTTTAGTCATTGATTTTCCATGCTGGTAACTTCAGGCAAAGAGATAAATAGAGATAGATGGAAAAAAAAAGAAAGAAAGAAAGAGAAAGAACGAACGAAAGAAAGAAAGAAAAAAAAACGAACGAAAGAAAGATATATAAATAGATATATACATAGATAGATAGATAGAGAGATAGATAGATAGAGATAGTGAGAGAGACAGAGACAGAGAGAGAGAGCCCAGCATGTTCTGCTGTTTGTATGTGTGTAAATATACTCTCTGACGTTGTTGAGAGAGAAAGCATGAGAGAGAGAGACAGCCAGCCAGCCAGCTAGATATATATATATACATATATATATATATGTATATATATATATATATATATATATATATATATATATATATATATATATTATATATAAGAGAGAGAGAGAGAGAGAGAGAGAGAGAGAGAGAGAGAGAGAGACAGACAGACAGACAGACAGACAGACAGACAGATAAACAGCCAGCCAGCCAAAAAAGGCATACAGGCAGAGAAGCAGAGAGAGAGAGAGAGAGAGAGAGAGAGGAGAGAGAGAGAGAGAGAGAGAGACAGACAGACAGACAGACAGACAGACAGACAGACAGACAGAGAAAAGAGAGAGAGACAGAGAAAGAAAGAAAAAAGAGAAGAGAGAGAGAGAGAGAGAGAGAGAGAGGAGAGAGAGAGAGAAAGAGGAGAGAGAGAGAGGAGAGAGAGAGAGAGAGAGGAGAGAGAGAGAGAGAGAGAGGGAGAGAGAGAGGAGAGAGAGGAGAGGAGAGGGAGAGAGAGAGACAGAGAGAGAAAGCAGGTCAAGCGGTAAGTAAGTGTCAGTCCCCATATTGGACAGACAGAGACAGTGTCTGGACACCTTTCTCATTGCAGTACCTTTTAGCACCCCGACATCTCTCTTTACGTGCTGCCAATAACGCTGGAGCTGTCTGTTTCGTCAGGTTTAGGCATACACATTTGTTGCCAGAAAAAAAAAGACTAACGGTATTATACACAGATTTTACACATGCGTGTAAGCACATACATACATACATACATACATACATACATACATACATACATACATACATACATACATACATACATACATACATACATAATACTATGCAGACACTGTTGCATTTGTATTCTTGTACAAAAACAGGAATATGAATATGTACACAAGTGCGAATGGATACTGTGTGTGTGTGCGTATTCAAGCATGCACAGGTACATGATTATATGCGTGCATGTATAGATGCAAACATGTGCACAAACACACACACACTTACACAAATACATGCACAAACACGCGCGCACGCACGCACGCGTGCGCGCACAAACACACATATACGTACGCACGCACACATGTCATGTAATAAATCCCTTTTTACTATAATACTGTAGCCTATGAACTACAGATGAGAATGTTAAAAAAACAACATGGCGATTTGAATTCCCCGACCTTCTGTAATCCTCTGAAAAAATAAACAAACCAACCAACAAACAAACAAACAGCAACAGCAACAGAAGCCACAACAACATGAACAGCCAATTTAGCAACATCAACAACAGCAGCAACATTAAGAACACAAATAACATCAACAAATATCTGACCACAATATAATAGAATCTAGATCAAAACTACAGCTACCATTTTCTTTGAAGAAATTAAAGATTGCTGTTCATTCACTTCCTCCTCGCTTTTCCTAATTTACACTTTCTGATATTCTAATGTTTGTCTTTGTCTTCCTAACACTTGAAGACACCCCAGCCTTCCGAAGAGAGGGTGGGGGATCATGATACACTACTATTCAGATCCTCAGAAGATAATTCTTACTTGCTTTGGCATCGGTTGCGCTGGGTCTGACTTGTCAGGTGCTTCACAGCAGCGCAATGCACTTTCGCCCATATGACAGACAACTGTAGGCTAGTTGCTGTCTGAGTGTTGCACGAAGAAGAGCTTGCTTTGGCATAAACAGTGTTTGGTGTCGTTTTAGCATTGGTAGATCCTGTGTGTGTGTGTGTGTGTGTGTGTGTGTGTGTGTGTGTGTGTGTGTGTGTGTGTGTTGTGTGTGTGTGTGTGTGTGTGTGTGTGTGTGTGAGAGAGATAGAGAGAGTGTGTGTGTGTGTGTTTGTGTGTGAGTGTGAGAGAAAGTTTTTGTATATGTATATGCGTATATGTGTGAGAGAGAGAGAGAGAGAGAGGAGGAGAGAGAGAGAGAGAGAGAGAGAGAGAGAGGACAGAGACAGAGACAGAGACAGAGAGACAGACAGAGAGACAGACAGACAGACAGACAGACAGACACACATACACACACAAGTACACACTCACATACACAGAGTCATAGTTTTCACACTGTTCAGTTTCACATCATTACCCACATTCACATTGAGGTTCTAATCACAGTCAATTTTACCACCATTATTCTTTATTTGCCTATACGTTTGATTTGTTTCGGGGATTTTTTTTTGTATCAAGGTATCTTGCTGGCTGTCTATTGATCTGTCTGCCACTCTGCAGTCTGTCTTTATGTCTGTGTATCTGCCTGTCTACCTATCTGCCTGTCTGTCTGTCTCTCTGTCTCTCTGTCTCTCTTTGTCTTTGTCTGTCTGTTCTATTTCTCTGTCTCTGTTTCTTGTCTCCATTCCTCTCTCTATGTCTCTATTGTCTGTCTGTCTGTCTGTCTGTCTGTCTGTCTGCTGTCTCTCTCTCTCTCTCTCTCTCTCTCTCCCTCCCTTTCGCTCGCTCTCTCTCTCTCTCTCTCTCTCTCTCTCTCTCTCTCTCTCTCTCTCTTCTCTCTCCTCTCTCTCTCTCTCTTTTTCTTCTCTCTCTCTCTCTCTTTTCTCCACACACTGAAACAATGCAGAAAGAAGCAAACTGGTACACACTATAGTACTCATATAGCTCCCCTCCCCCAAACAAAATAAATTCTTACATATCTACAGTCTGGTCTGTTTGATGGAGAGGTCCTGAGTGGTCTGAATCTGTTGTCATTAAAAGCATTCATTGATCGTAGATAAAATTCTGTTTATCAATCCAGACATATATTGATCTTGTACATTACTCTGTTTATCAATCCAGACGTTTATTTGCCTAGCCATTTGCCCATCACTTTTTCTCCCATCGATTTTTACCTCATTCTCCACTTTTTGTTTGCCCTTAGACGAAACGCGCGCGCGCGCGCGCGCGCGCGAGAGAGAGGGAGGAGAGAGGAGAGAGAGAGAGGAGAGAGAAAAGAGAGAGAGGAGGAGAGAGAGAGAGAAGAGAGAGAGAGAGAGAGAACACTGACTATTGAACACATTTGATGTACATCATCCTTGGGCCTCAATACATAGGGTTTGGGGACGAATCAGAAGACAGTGAATTTAAAGCAATAGTGGTGAACTTATGTGATGATTAACATCTGAAGCTGACTGGTGTATCCAAAAGCTATTGTTATGCTTAATTTGATCCATAATTGATGCTAGTAATGAACAAAAGGAATCAGGACGTACACTTATTTACACATCATTCAAGTAGTTCTATATTATTCCTTATAAAATGACTCAATGCTGTTTTTCTTCTATCAAAGGAGTGAAAGATATACCCAGATATATTGTGTCTGAGGTCACCAGTTGCTACTCTAAGTAAATCTGAAAAATTTGTGCGTGTTCGGATTAATCAGAAATTGTTTTCTTAAATCTGTGAACATGATAACTCTAACAAAATATGGGATTCATTTAAAGCTTTTCATTTACCGAATTGGAAAACTTTGTCTTGAATATTTTCTCTATATCGCTATACATCGTTATTGAGTGACAAAACATTCAATCTCGTCTGTTTAATGGCAATCTGATAACAGTGCGTTTAGACTGATGAGAAATATTTTTATTTTAAAAAATGCTTTTCAATATTCCGTACTTAATGAGTGACAAAACTTTCAATCTTGTCTGTGCAATGGCAACCTGATAACAGTACGTTTAGAGGGAAGAAACATATTTTCATTGTTCAAAATGCTTTTAAATAGTCCGTACTTTTTATCTCTTTCTGTGTTTTTCTTACTGAACCACACGATTCTTGGATAAAGATATCGATTAGTTGACATTTCAATGCACACTGAAACGCCCCTACATTACCAATACCTTGTCCGAAACAGACAGATATACAAATATACACAAAACACACACAAAAAAAACACACATACAAACACATCCATGCGTTGCACTTCACTCTTTCTGTGTTGTGCCATGTGTTAGAGAGAGAGGGGAGAGAGGAGAGAGAGGAGAGAGAGAGAGGAGAGAGGAGAGAGAGAGAGAGAGGGGAGAAGAGGGGAGAGGGGAGAGAGAGAGAGAGAATACGAATACGAATACGAAATTTTTTATTGAGGGTAAATGGTAAGCTTACAGCTTCTTTACACCATGCCCTCAGGCCCCACCCACCCATTCCTTTCCCCCAAAAAAAAAACGCAAGGAAAAAGCCCAAAACATCTCAAGTTTAAATAATTACATAAAAAAGTTCAAGTAAATAAAAGACTCAAACAGACAAAAAACAAACAAACAAACAAACAAATGAGTAATAACAAACTTGAAATTATGATTTAGCACACTGACATCCATTTCAAACTGCTTTCAGCAAATCCCTTCATCTCCCATACCATCTCTAATCATGCATTTTTCATACAATTTTACACACATATGTTTACTTATACACATACACCTTCGTATGCAGACCAACAAATATGCATATATAAAAAAAAAATCAATCGGAGAGAGCAGTCGAACAGAAGAAAGAGGGAGAGAGAGAGAGAGAGAGAGAGAGAGAGAGAGAGAGGAGAGAGAGAGAGGAGAGACAGACAGACAGACAGACAGACAGACAGACAGACAGACAGACAGACAGACAACAGACAAGGAGGAGTGGAAATTGAAAGACATTCAACATGACTTGCATTTAAAATGGAATACAAAACCCAAACAAATTCCATAGACAAGACAAAAAAAATAATAATAACAATTTTTCTTAAAAAAGTTTTGAATGATGTCTTGGTAACTTTTTTAAATGATGACAGACTATTTTTTGTTGAGATTTCGGGATTTCATTCCATATTTTCCCCCTGGTATACCAAAGATGCATAAAAAAGGTCAATTTTGGGGGGGAAAAAAAATAAAAAACACGTTTACCTGGAAGTTTGAAAAAAATTTTTATTCAGTAGGGTGGTGCTAGATTTTCATAATTTTTATGAAAATACCTTTATTAAAATGGAAATTTGAGGTTAAGGAAAAATTTTTAATTTCTTTTTAATTCAGTTTGCAAGGAAGGGTTTTGAGGAGTATCATTTTAGAGAACGTCTGTATAAGCTCTAATTTCTTTTTAAGCGTTTTATTGCTGAGTCCAAAAAGTTGACGCATAATCTTTTTGGCTGTTGTGGGTTTTGAAATAACTTCCGACTTGTCATAAGCAATGCTTTATTTGTTTGGGGAAATTCTTTTGAGATGCTTCTTTGATAGTTTTGAAAGTGATTTGCCAGGAAGATTTTTTGTCTACAGTTAAACCAATTAAAAATTTTGGAAACTACCTTTCCAATACCCCTTTAAAATTTTAGATTCTTTACTTGATTTTTATATTTTGTCTTTTTGTTGTTTTACTATATAAATTGTTTTCGGATGAAAGAGCCCTATGATTAAGATCACCCCGAGTAAGTTTATATTCTTTATGTAAACATTGATATTATACTTGATTAGTCCCTTAGTATGAATTGTGTGTCTCAGCAAAAAGTTCACAAAAAAGATGAAACTTTATGGAGTATTTTATAAATGGAAAAAAAGAGTGGTCCCAGAAACTGATCCTGGGGGAACACCATATGTTTATAGGCATGAAAGAAAGACTTGCACCAGTCTTGTAAAACTGCTGCCTTCTATTTTCAAAAATGATGATATAAGGTCGAAGTTGAAGTTGGGGATAAATCCATATATCCACTAATTTTCTTAGCAAAAGATCATGGTCTAATTGTGTCAAAAGCCTTTGTGAAATTCCACATATACAGCACCTGATACAGATGTGTTAATATTTTCATGCCACTGTCTATAAGCTTGCCTTAACAGAGTATGACAAGAGTGGTTTTTCCGAAATCCACTTTGATTTGATGAAAGAGATCATGGTTAATAAAAAACATCGGAAGGTTACTCTTCAGATGGTTTTCAAGAGGCTTAGACAATGAAGACAGGATTGATATCGGTCTGTAGTTTGATTGGATTTTTGGGATCAACAGATTTGAAGAGGGGCAAAACTTTAGATCTTTTAAAAGCCCACAAAGGAAAACAACATTTTTTTTTTTTTGCAATGAAAGATTATAGATTATAGGTTATTGTGCTCAGATACTTATGGGTGCCGAGACCTTCAATTTTTTACTGTCAGATCATCTAAGCTCGTGCATTTGATTGTTTTAAAAAGAACCCAATTCTTTGTACACCTCATGAACCAGTAAATGAAATTAACTTAATCCTAGATTGTACATTTTTTAGAGCAACAAAATTTTTCTATTCAGATAATTCGTTTAACTTTGTATTATTGACATGAATCACTTTTTCTCCCACAGAAGCAAAAGGCTTATTGATATCTTCAGGAGCAGGACAGTTTGCGAAATGGGAATAGATGTTAAAGGTTTGCCAGCAATTGATTGATTGCTTTCAAACAGATTAGTATCTTTTCTTGATGAGATGAGATCACTAAATATTGTTTCTGAGATGCTCTTTTCATGGCTGTTATCTTACTTATTTGTTTCTTAAATTCTGCATCTTTGGCCTGTTATTCTTAGAAGCTTGTGCGTACTGCAATGGCTGACTTGATTCTGCATTAAACCATGGAGGTTTGTCTTTTAGTTTTACCACGTTTACTTCTTGTGTTTGGAATAGTTTGTTCAAAAACAGAAAATAAGGTATGATACCAAGCAGAAAGAGAAAGAGCTTCTTTCTGGGTCGGATTACTGTAAACATTTGAGTAATTGGCTTTACATAAATCGAACAAAAATTCATCAGCATTTAAATGTCTTTATAACTTCGGTTAGGAAATATATAGTGGCTCCTCTAGGTATCTTAGCACCTTTTCGAGGACCATGTCAGACATATTGGAAAATGATCACGAAGTCTCAAACTCTGGAACAGATGTTTTATATTTATTATTAGTAAGATTTGATAGTAATATGATTCAACATGTTTTAGAGATAAGAGTGTTTTTCGTGTCGGGGTTTTAATTAATGTGTTAAATTTATATGACGCAAAACACACTCTTCCAGTTATCTTGAGGTTTAAATAAATCATTTTAAGTCACGAACAAAAAGTGAGTTTGTTGAATGGTTAGAAGAAACATCATCCATCATAGCCTCAACCATACACACGTTCAAAACAACTAAAGTTCTTCTGGATTTTCTATACACAAAACAATCAAAATGATTTAATTCCTTTTTAAATTAATTTCTAACCAGATACTTTAATACCATATTTTTTCAAATTGATCCTTGTTTGAAATTGACGGAAATTGTGTAAATATGCTAACAAACCTGTTTCTAAATTGCTTTTTAGCTTTTTCTAATGATGGGATAATCCTTGGAGTAGACACATCATTGTCGTGAAACAACATTGAAGGCGTGTGATTCTGCAAAACCAAAAAGCATGGAAAAATTCATTTGAATTCGAGAGAACAGAACATTATATCAGATACTTTATTTAGCAAATGGACATATATTCAAATACCCAACTTTAAATCCCAAATTGTTTTAACCATTTATGAGTTTGGAAATTGTTTGCCATGTTGAGATTCTTTTTTAAAGGATAAATTGATCTAATATTGAAAACAAAATGCAATGATTTTTGAGCGAAAAACCTCTCAGTATAAACAGAAACACCAAGTAAGCAGAAAAAAGTTTACTTCAGGCACCACACACACAAAATAGGAATTCTACTATATATATAAAACAAAGATTATATAAAACAAGAGAAAACCAGATCAAACAGATAGCTCAAAACAAATTGGGCTGATTTGATAAAGGTAATTTAGTTTTACAATACTGCACCAGAAAACGTTCAATCTCCACGCATGAAGGAAGAACATCTAGAGGAGAATAATCTACCAAGAAACACATCAATCTGATGCACATCCAATAAAATCCTTCTGTTTTCTGAACCATTCAACGTAGTCCCCAGGCCGGTATATCATGCTGCTGACTAACTCCATAGTCATGAGGTACACAAGTCAGAAAACAATTTTCAAAAATGTAAGCAAGGTATCAAATAATCAAAACATATTTCTTTTCTTTTGTCTCATGAAATTATTCAATCTTGTGCTTTAGAAATACACAGCCAGCCGGTGGGTCAGGGTTGAGACACCACCTGTGGTGCCAAGTTGGTCATCGTGGAGTCCACTGGCCAGAGGGACCGTAGGGATGGGCCAGCTCTGCGCGTCAGAAGCACGGCCATTGTGGTGGGTGATGAAGGCCCTGGTCCAGCGTAAACACGAGGGGAAGCTGGTCTGCTTTGGTAAAGACCAACAACTTTGAAAAACCATTCGGAGGGTAGTGGTTAGGACCCAGCAATCTGGGTGTGACCCCTCAGGGCCATGCAACCAGAGTAAGGAAACTGAGGAGGGGTACTGCTGGGGCAATGCGGGAATGGGGAATGGGATGCTGTTCTAGTGTCCACTGGGCTGGGATTGTCTGATGTGATAAAGGGAATGACATATCTTGGAACCATTCATCACACCCTCTGTGGGCCTTTGTTCATGCATGTGTTCTTGCTGAAGGTTGTTCTATCATCCTGGACACTATTGTTACGTGAGGCAATGGGGGAAAGTCAGCGTTGACACCAGTGAGGTGCACGAAGCTTTCTGGGACCACTTGATACTTTGCCCTGCTCTAAGAAGGACGATAGATCCTGTCTCTATTTCTCATCTTAAACTGTTAAAGAAGGGACGACTTGATGTGTATATTGTTGATCTATGAATGAAAGTGTTTTCATTGTCAATGTGGTCAACAAGTAATAGAGGAGAGGGACTGTGGAAGGAACTTTTGGAAATTCAAAGCCATGCGAGCTGTTCCTCTTAAGCATAGGTGGACAGCATCCTTGTTCAGGGCTGTCGTGGAGCACCTTGTCTGTGACAAAGACTTTATGACTTGTTACTCTTGTCTCCTGCAATGAGTACAGGCAGTATAAAGGTTTCTGTTTGAAGGGCTATTGAGTTATCTTAGTGGTGCCTGCCACGAGCAGGGAGAATAGAGCTGACAGCAAAGAAGTGAAGGAGGATTGCACTGTTTGCACAAAGTGATAAGGAGTATTCCAGTCATCAGTTGGAAAACAGGTCCAGCCATGGACAGTCATTAACAGCAAAAACTGCACGATGACAGTCTTTACCTTGTTCATGTTTTGTAAGGGTACGCAACCAGTTAGTGGGTTTGAACAGTGAGTCAAGCCAGGTATGCATATTTTGAACAACAAGTCAGTAGGGCTTTTAGTCTCTTTAGGTCTATGTGTATAATAACTGGAGTCACCAATCAGTACAGATGAACAGTCAGAGGATGAGTCAATTTATTCAGTGTCTTGTTCATGCTTTTGTTTTGGAGTCAGTCAGTTGTGTGCTTACATGAACAGAAAGTGTCTGCTGTTTAGATTGGACATTGGTTTCTTTCTTAGGTATTAGGGTTATTCGTATTGCATGTCAAAGTGATGTTGTTCATCTTCACTGAGACTAGAAAGAACATGGGGGAAACGTTGTCAGTGGTCAAGTCTACTCGTTCAGTGGTCTCGTCATCCATCTGAGGTAAGGATTAGAAGTGCCTTGTTCACAGTCTTCACCAGATACAGTCTGTGCGGTATGGGACTGGTCTGAAAACCTTTACCTTGGAGCCTTTGGTTGTGTGAATGTGATGGTGGTAAAAGAACTGTCATTAGTATCATGTATTTCCTTATCTTTCTCAGCTGGAGTCATTGGCACTGAACAGTTGTGATAATGTCACATTGGATTGCCACAATTTTTCTTGGGGCACGTTTTCTGCTTCATTTGTTTGAGTTCAGAAAAACTGTTAACCCAATGCAGATTTCAATGACTGGTTTTTCCTTGATCAAGTTGTTCAGTTTTATGTCTGTTATCAACGATAAAAAAAAAAAAAAACTGATTTGAAGTCATTGACAAGAGTATGGTAAAGTTTCTAAAATTGTGGTCAACATGGACTTTGAGTTCATTTTTAATAGAATTTTTAAAGTCTTAGTCGAGACAGAACGTCAGGCTTCTGTTCTAAATGATGTTATGCATAAGTCAAGGTTTTAGTTTCAATACTTAATAGCTTTTTCTGTTAAGACTTCTGCATATGTTCTGATGGTCCAAGTGTTCGCCTACGGTGGCGTTTTGCCAGCTTCATGCTTTAGTGTAGGTTTTGTTATTTGTTTTGTAGCTGTCCAACATTGGCGGTAGAGGTGGATGGAATCTTTCATTCCGGTTTGGAGACACTCTCTTGTGCTCCTCCATTGTAAAGACGTGGTCATTCCACTGGTGTTGACCTGTTACTGCTTTTTCGGGGGACTGGATCCTGGAGATAAGTTGGGACATGTCGCTCAGGTGATCTGTCATGCTTTCTCGTCTCGCGACTGATTTGGTACGAAAGAATGGAGGAGGGGATGGGAAAGAGAAACGTTTTTCGTCACACAAAGGGAGCAGTTAAAACAAGATGTTGGCACCATTTCCTGACAAAAAAGTTAAATGGGACTGAAATCAGAGCTCCCCTAATGCAAGACATCATCACTTTCAACAGTGGTCAGTTACAATGTCTTTCAGATTTTTCCACACTCTCTCTTTATTCCCATCGTTTCATTTATCCCTGACAAAGCACCTGTCCGGTTGTTTTGGGTGTTGATATACAGTGATACGTAATGACCTTTAATTCACCTTGGGGAAAACACGGTATCACGATTTTGCCAGGTAGGATGGGGTGGATTGTTTTGATCCACATGGGAAGGGATATGGGGTTATTCACAGTGATCATAGTCTAGTTTTTCACTGTCCACTTAAATCTTTGGAATTGATACATAACGATAAAAAAGACCATTTCCTCCTTGAAATGATTTCTTTTTCAGAGCATTAGTGAAGGTTTTTGAAGGCAGTCTAATGTAGGCTGCAGTTTTTTATGTTCCACAGAGGAGGAGTTATCCATTTCAACCTACAATATTATGGTGAAATGCATTGACCTTTTTTTTTTTTTTTTTTTTAATGCTGTCAGTCAAGCAACTTCGCTCAGACAGGGGACCAGGGGAGAGAACTAGCAGGTATCCATCTTATACAGTTCAGAACACAAACGTCTATACACCAAGTTCACAGTTTAGGCAGCGCACACTGCACGTGCAGACAACACGGTTTACCTTGACACTGCAAATTTGCTGAACACTCTTCAGGAGTATACTTCTTCATAATTTCATATAAATATTTGAAATGGTAATTAAGAACAGTACCTTGATTCCAGAAGAAGTACACTGATACCTTTGTGCTCACATGATGGTTAGAAAAATGATCCCAAAATTTTGTGAAGATCAACAACTTGTATCATATCAAATTTTGCATAAACAAACAGAGACAATTCAACACGTCTTGCCTTGAAGGCAGGCAGCAGAGAGAGAGAGAGAGAGAGAGAGAGAGAGAGAGAGAGAGAGAGAGAGAGAGAGCGAGAGAGAGAGAGAGAGCGAGAGAGAGAGAGAGGAGAGAGAGAGAGAGAGAGAGAGAGAGAGAGAGAGAGCAAAATCAGGACAGCTACGCTTAAGGTGAGTTAGGATTTCCACATGTTGGAAAGGGCAGGCGTTAATGGATCAGATGGAACGCAGGAACAGGGAAGCCCTATCACAGACTTGTTGTTTATATGATGCTTATAGCTGCTGTGCCCACCCACCCCCTCCCTCACGCCTTTACCCATTTGCAATGGGTGAAAGTGTTAGGCAATAATTCATCTGAATGTGAATGTGAATCATTTCACCATGTCGTGGAATCCATGTCATCCTGATCACTTGGGTTGTAGAAATTATACATTTTGATTTCTGAAAAAATTGTGCTTTGTGTACAGTCTCCTTCCCACTTCTTCTTGTGCATGGGCTTTAGAAGCTTGACACAAACAATGTTCTCTCTTTCTGTCTCTCTGTCTCTGTTTCTATCTCTGTCTGTCTTTCTTTCTTTCTTTCTTTCCTTCTTTCTTTCTATCTTTCTTTCCTTCTTTCTTTCTTTCTTTCTTGGAATGCTTGTCTGTCTGTCTGCCTGTCTATTTGTCTCACTTCCTTTCTCAGTCTCTCCCTCTCTCTGTCTCTCTCTGTCTGTCTCTATCTGTCTGTCTGTCTGTCTGTCTGTCTGTCTCTCTCTCTCTCTCTCTCTCTCTCTCTCTCTCTCTCTCTCTCTCTCTCTCTCTCTCTTAGTTTTTAAACATAGGATAAACATATAAACAGCAAAGAAGTCGACATTATATGTATATATATATATATATATATATATATATATATATATATATATATATATATATATATATATTAAATATATATATATATATATATATATATATATACATATATACATACATACATACATACATATATACACACAGTCTGCTCTCTTCAATGAAAAGATCCTGAGTGGTCTCAATCTGCTGACCATTAACATCATCCATAGATCTTATACACATTTCTGTTGATTAATCCAGACATACATTGATTTTGTACTGTAACCTGTTTATCAATCCAGACGTTTATTTGCCTAGCCATTTGCCCTACACTTTTTCTCCTATCGATTTTGCCCCATTCTCCACTTTGGTGCTCTCAGACAGAACGCTAGGGGAGGGGAGAGAGAGAGAGAGAGAGAGAGAGAGAGAGAGAGAGAGAGAGAGAGAGAGAGAGATAGAGAGAGAAACAGACAAACAAACAAACAGACAGACAGAGACAGCAGGTCAGGGAGTGAGTGTCAGCCCCCTTATAGGGCAGAGAGAGATAGTGTCTGGATACCATTCTCATTATAGTCCCTTTTAGCACCTCTTCCTCTCTCTCTCTCTCTCTCTCTCTCTCTCTCTCTCCTCTCTCTCTCTCCCTCTCTCTCTCTCCCCTCTCTCTCCTCTCTCTCACTCTCTCTCTCTCTCTCCTCTCTCTCCTCTCTCTTCTTTTCACAGCCCTCTTTAGCTTCATGTATTGGTACCCTTATTGCAAAAACAGACAAGCAGACACTCGGAAAGAAGAAATGTATGCAAATTTGCATTCATGCATGCAAGTATACTCACAAAAATGTACACTTGTATGCACGTACAAATGTAAGTAGAATGATATGTATGCATGTGCATACCTGTACACGTTCCTAAATATATGTTAGTCTATAAAGAGAGGAGACGGGATAGCTCAGTGGTGACAGCACTCGCTTTCCCCCAGCTAAAGTCAAGCAGCATCGAGTGTGGTTACCAAGTAGATAGGTGAGCATTTGTGTGCCTTGGCTTATGTACAGTCCCCTAGTTCACCCCGCTATGAATGGGTACCTGCCTCTTTAGGGTCAGGGAAGGTAAAGCAGCGAGGGGGAGGAGATGGGTACTAACCACAAAATGCTAGCCCCTAGAGAAGCCGAGGTATCTGATGCCTGGCTCCCCTATGACCATTTAAGTTATGGGACATCTTTACCTTTACTTATAATTATAAAGAGAAGCATGCATACATGCAAGCACATTTTCAAATGGCATATTGCCCTACTTTGCAAGAGAACACAAATGAGCATGCATGAACACACACACATATAACACACACACATATATATATATAATATATAATATATATTTATATATATAAATATAATATATATATATATATATATATATATAATATATATATATATATATATATATATATATATATATATTTGTCATTCTCTCTCTCCCTGTCCCCCCCCCCCCCTCTCTCTCTCTCTTTCTCTTTCAGAGAGTTGCAGAGTTTTTCTCTCTCTCTCTCTCATGCTTTCTCATGCTCTGCCTGTCTGTTGTTGTTTCTTATTACCTTAAGCAAACACAGAAAACAAACACTGCCAATATTATTGTGATGCATAGCATTGCACTAAACACCATCATTACATGCATGAATCTTTGATAAATTTGAGGACTACGCATGTCCCTCAGTACTATCAATCCCTTGCCACCACAGGCAGTCATTGATTAATGCCATTCTACCAGAAGCTGTCCACGATCAGTCAACACTCTTGATCATACCCATCTCTCAATGTCCTTTTTACATTTGTTTCCCATCGACTATTTCCATGTTCCACCCTGATGCCTTCAGGCCACGTACCAAAGAGACAAAGCAGGTCAAGCAGTAAATGTCAAACACCTTGATAGACAGACAGACAGACAGTGTCTGGACACCATTCTCATTATAGTCCCTTTTAGCACCTCTTGTTCTCGCTTTACACGGGACCAGTAACACTAGAGCAGTCTTTCTTTGGTTCAGTTGTATACACACTTGCAGCAATAGACAGACAGACACGTAAAAACTAATATTGATGCATATGGATACTTGAAGACACATATGCCTTCATTTACAAGAATAAATTGTGCGTATTTAAACAAAACCAGTATATACATTAACATAATTATTCATTACTGCACACACACACACACGCGCGCATGCATGCATGCACTAACACACACGTACACACGCACGCACACGCACGCGCACGCGCGCACACACAGGTGAATATTTACACATATATCTCCCTCTATTTTTTCTCTGTCATTGTTTCTGTTTGTTTGTCTGACTGTATATGTCTGTCTGTTTGTCTGTGTCTCTCTCTGTCTCTCTGTCTCTGTCTCTTTGCCTGTCTTACTCTCTTACTCTCTTTCTCTCTCTCTCTCCCTCCCTCTCTCTCTCAATTTTGGTGAAACAAATACAGAATGCAGGTACCACCAATATTATTGTGATGCAATGCATTGTACTGGCACACCATACAAATTCAGTCATAAATCTTTGATAAAAATGAGAAACATGTCCCTCAGTACTATGAGTCCAATGCTATCACAGGCAGTCATTGACTGATCCATTTCTACCAGAAACTGAGTTGAGAGAAGGAAGGTGGCAGGATGATTAAGACGTTTGCCTGCCAACAAGTAAACCGTAAGGTTCTGAGTTTGATTCCCAGCCTCGCCCTTTCTTCCCAGTTTGACAACAAAATCGAACTGAATGTCAAAGTCCTTAGGATGAGACTATAAACCAAGGCCCCGTGTGTGAACGCATGCAGAACATCTTGCGCACATGTTAAATCCTGTTCCTCTATTTGAAAGAGTAGGCCATTGTGTGCCAGTGGGAACAGATGACAATTTTTTTTAAAACGCATATACACGCATAATTTTTTTTTTCAATTAAAGAAAAAAGTCATCTGAGCGCTTTGATTTGTTGCTTTACAAGATTCAGCGCTATATAAATTCCATACATTATTATTATTAGTAGCATTAATATTATTATTGATTGATGCCTTTCTACCAGAAGCTGTCCACAATCAGTCAACACACTTGATTGTACCCACATCTCAATGTCCATTTTACATTTGTTTCCCATCAACTATTTCTATGTTCCACCCTGATGCCTTCAGGCCACGTACCAAAGAGACAAAGCAGGTCAAGCAGTAAATGTCAAACACCTTGATAGACAGACAGACAGTGTGTGGACACCATTCTCATTATAGTCCCTTTTAGCACCTCTTCCTCTCGCTTTACACAGGACCAGTAACACTGGAGCAGTCTTTCTTTCTGTTCAGATGTTCACAAGCTTGCAAGTACAGACAGAAAGACGCAGAGACAGCAACGTTGATACATATGATACATGGACGCACGTGTGCAACATACGGCCAAGGGAAGGGTGGATTTTTTTGCATATATTTATGAACAAACCTAATGCATGCAAGTATATGAGCTTTGAATAAGAGTGTATGCATCATCATCACGCGTGTTTAAGCATGCACAACCACAGAGGCACATAGACAAACACAGATAAAGGAAAACAAACACATATCTATCTATGTATCTATCTATGTATCTATGTATCTATGTATCTATCTCTCTCTCTCTCTCTCTCTCTCTCTCTCTCTCTCTCTATATATATATATATATATATATATATATAAATATATATCGAGAGAGAGAGACACACACACACACATGCGCACGCACGCACGCACACACATACACACATCATCATCATCATTATCATCATCACTATCGTCGTCGTCGTCGTCGGCATAATCATCTTCTTCTTCTTCATCTTCATCATCATCATCATCATCATCATCATCATCATCATCATCATCATCATCATCATCATCATCATCATCATCACCGATGTACAACAGCAACAACAACAACGACGACGACGTCGACGACGACGACAATAACACAACAAGCAACAACACCAACGACAGGAAACAGAGCCTTCTTGGTTAGATGCAATAAAGCAAACAGACAATATCATCAATATACTCCTGATGTACTAGCAGCGACAACATCAGCGCATTCCTACGACGACACATAACACAACAAGCACACACCAACGACAGGAACAGAGCTCTTGGTTAGATGCAATAAACGAAAGACAAGTCATGCAGAGTTACCTATTTCAGATATGCTATTTGCCTTACGCGATCCTTAAACTTCTCCCTCTCAGTCGCTCTGAGTCTCTAACCCCTGGAAACCAGGTCAGGATTACATTGCAATTCTATTGCTTAGCGCGCTTGTATGCTTTCCTGCTCTAGCTCTGTCTCATCGTCCTGTCTGTGTGTATTTATGGCCTAATTGCTTGTCGTTTGGTTTGCCTTGTCTTCTTTCTATCATCTGTCTCTCTTCTTTATGTACGCCTTTGTCGTGTTACTCTCTCTCTCTCTCTCTCTCTCTCTCTCTCTCTCTCTCTCTCTCTCTCTCTCTCTCTCTCTCTCTCTCTCTCTCTCTCTCTCTCTCTCTCTACTCTCTCTCTCTCTCTCTCTCTCTCTCTCTCTCTCTCTTCTCTCTTCTCTCTCTCTCTCTCTCCCCTGACTCTCTCTCTCTGACTCTCTCTCTTGTGATCTTCTCTCTCTCTCTCTCTCTCTCTCTCTCTCTCTTCTCTCTTCTGTGACTCTCTCTCTCTCTCTCTCTCTCTCTCTCTCTCTCTCTCTCTCTCTCTTTCTCTCTTTCTTTCTCTCTCTGTTAAATCCACTTGTTTCAGCATGGATATTTCAGATATGTCTTATGTAATTCTCTTATTTTCATGGCATTTGTGTATATTATTGTCTCTGTATGTTTACGATAATTTCCTACGTTTATAACAGTTATATTATATGTCCACTTAGTACGCCCAACACTCTTTTGGATTTTGGTCTGACGTCTGAAGTCTGAAGTCTCTCTCATTCATTCAACTTCCCCTTAGGGATGGTGAGAATTTGACAGTATAACTAACATCCCCCGCATTCTGGAAATCATGCGCTTGAAATTTTCTCTTCCCTATCTTGTTCTACCTCGTTCCATTTCTTCTTGTTACTTCCTTCTCGTCTGTTTTCTGCCTTCTTGGTCCATTTATATGCTTTTCTTTTTCAGACTCGAAAGACAACAATTCTCTCCCATGCCGAAATCGGTTGTGCTGGGCCTGATTTTGTCAGGCGCTTTACGGCAGCGCAACATATGTTCGATCATATGTCAGATAACACTAGTTGTCTGATTGTTCGCTGAAGAAGACTCTGGTAACAATGATACATAATTACTTTCCATCACCGATAATTCTTTCACAAACACTCGCTTTCGAAAAGCTTTGTGATCTACAAACCCCATTTTGCAATGCTGCTGCAGTGATGAGGCCAGCTGAACGCGCCCTTCACTGAGACTGGCTACACAGCAGATCCCATTAGGCTACAGTCGTTCTAGTCCCTGCGTGGTCTGTGTCATCTTTTGGCTGGCATTGCCTTGATTATGGACTGTCGGTGAGAAGCGAAGAGAAGAGTGTGCAAAGTGCTCCATTGGCAGGTTAGATATTTTTCTCTTCGTTTCTCTGGGTATAATTATGATCAAGTCTTGAGCAGAAATCAAGTTTTGTTGTTGTTGTTTTTGTTTGGTTGTTGTTTGTTTGGTTTTTTTCCTGCTGTTGATGATGATGATGACGTTTTTGGTTTATTTTTGTTTGGTTGTTTTTTTTGGATGGTGCGCATGTTTTGTGCTCATTTCTTTGAATCCCTACTTTTTGCTTTCCTTTATCTTTCAGGGTTTCTTTGGGTTTATTTGTTTATTTATTTCTCTATTTCTCTATTTATACCACTTTAAGTCACAAGATTTCTCTGCGTAAAATTCGGGCTGCTCTCCCCGAGTAGAGCGCGTCGCCAAAAGAGCAGCACCACCCTTTTTTTTGGGCTGCAACTGTATTTGTTTCCCTATCAGAGTGGCTTTTTCCTAAGAATTTTGCCAGGGGCTACTCTCTTCTTGGGGACGGGATAGCTCAGTGGTCGGAGCACTCGCTTTCCTCCAGCCAAGTTAAGCAGCGTCGAGCGTGGTTACCAGTTGGATGGGTGACCGTTTGCGCGCCTTGGCTTCAGTACAGTTACCCCAGTTCACCCAGCTTGAAATGGGTACCTGCCCTCTTTAGGGTCAGGGAAGGTAAAGCAGCGAGGGAGAGGAGATGTGGCCGCCCTCAATATGCTGGCCCTAGAGAAGTTAGGTTTCTGACGCCTCGCTTCCCTACGACCTTACAGGTTATGGGACTCCTTTACCTTTACCTTTTTACTCTCTTCTTGCCGTGGGTTCCTTTACATGCGCTGAATAATTTTGTGTAACACACGGGACCTCGGTTTATCGTCTCATCCGAAAGACTAGCGCCCAGACCACCACTCATGGTCTAATGGATGGGGAAAAGGTTCGGGTCCATACGGGATTCGAACCATCGCACGCACACTTCTGACCCGGACTTTTCGCTTTCTAGACAGGCGCGTTACCTCTAGACCACCGATCCATTGGGGGTTTTGGGGGTCTCACTTTGTCTCTGTTTCTCTCTTGCAATTATACTCTTAACTTAATACACACACACACTTACACACACACACACACACGCACGCACCACACACACACACACACAACACACACACACACACACACACACACACACACACACACACACACACACACCACACACACACACACACACACAACAATCGTCTAATATCACTAGAAGTGAACAGATGTAAAACGGAAGTCAACAACAACAACAGCAACAACACACACACATTACATGCATGTATGTGTGTATTGGAAGGTCAGTCACCCTTCAGCAATCGGTTTCCTTTACGTTGATCAATCAGTAGACTTTCAAGTTGAAACACATACACACACGCGCGTGCGCACACACACACACACCACACACACACACACAACCACACACAAACACGCACACACACACACACACACACACACGCCAACACACACACACACACACACACACACACTTACTCCCAAAAAAACCCTATATTCTAATCAGGATAGGGTTCAGCTTTGTGAAACAATCTCCTACACAAGCTGTCTATGGCAGAGCATATTTTGCAGAGCTCCGTCAGAAACGAGGCCAATTAGACCCCCACTTATCTCTGGTGAGCTGCACAGCTGGCAGCAGTACAGACGTTATTAGGCCTAACGGACCCCGCTTGCCTTCTGCCGTGTTCCACTATAAGCTGGTGTTGCTGTGGAGTAGACCCGACCGTAAGCATCGGATTTCTTTAAGGAGTCTCGTGGATAGAGAGGATATGTGTTCGTTTCATACTGTCTTTGTGAAAGCGGAATGGTGGGGGTTTCTTTGTTGACAGTAGCATATTCTCGTTCTGTGCCCTTTTTTCTGTTTCTCTGTCTGTCGCGGATCGGGCGTCTAGAGGTAACGCATCTGCCTGGAAAGCGAAAAGTTCGGGTCGGAAGTGTGCAGTGGTTTGATCCCCGTTTGAGCCAGACACTTTGGCTGCACACCGGTATTACAAAATCCACTAAGGCATCCACAGCAATAAAAACCTTTTTTTTTGTGAAAGACTAGCCTCTGACTCAAAACTTATGTGATTTTGAACAAATTCGGTAGGTTTGAATTTTTTTAATTTTTCAGCAAGCACTGTACCCCCTCAGTCCTTTGTCGTCTGCTAGCTTCCTTACCGCAATATGCATGCGCGGGGTCAACGCTGTAGGAATACAGGCAAACCTCATTTGATGGTTATTTCCAACTTTCTCGTGACTACCGGGTATTGCTCTATGTCCTCAATTTCCAAAACAAGTGCACAGTCCATTTTTTCATGCTTAAAAAAATCTGTGAAAATCACCAACATTTTTTGTCCACTCGCACCCTATACAAAATACTAGGTGACCCCCAAATTAATACCGGTGTGCGGTGTGCGGCCTTTCCCCCACCCATTAGACCATGAGTGGTGGTCTGGATGTGGGCCTTTCAGATGAGACCATAAACCGAGGTCATGTGGGTTACACATTAATCATTTAGCGCACGTAAAAGAACCCACCACAATAAGACAGTTGTCCTTGGCAAAGGTCTGTAGAAAAAAGTCACTCTGATAGGGAATCAAATACAGTTGCAGGCAGGATAAAAATAATGGAAGGGCTGCTCTTGTGCGACGCATTCTTCCCAGGGAGAGCAGCCCGAATTTCACGCAGGGAAATCTGCGTGACTTAAAGTTGTACAAAATAACAATAGATAAATACATTTAAAAATATCTCTGTTTATGGTTTGATAGACTTTCATTCTATGAGGATTTTTTAATGAAAAAAGGTATCTGTCAGAGTCGTCTATATTCTGTGTACATAGGGTCAAAAATAGTCACCATCGTGGGAGTGGTCATTATAATCATGTACTCTCTCTCTCTCTCTCTCTCTCTTCTCTTCTCTGTCTCTCTCTTCTCTCTCTCTCTCTCTCTCCTCTCTCTCTCTCTCTCTCTCCTCTCTCTCTCCTCTTGATTGTTTTGTAGTTTGATTAGTTGTGTGTTGACATTGGCAGGAATAACGCTATTACCAACGTTAGTCCCAGTTGAGCCTTGAGCTGTGTTTTGTTCTGTAACCTTAGCTAAGAATTGATTGAAGTGTTGGTCTAAGTCAACACTTTTATTTAAGGGTTTTGGAACATGGCTTTTCAGGAGCACAGTTTGGGATACATGCCAAAGTAAATGATTATAGCAATGTCTTATCAACAATTACGGAAAGTTCTGTTTCATTTTCTTCATATGTTCCCCCTTTCCTTTTTTATTTTTTTATTTTATACCACTTTAAGTCACGAGATTTCTCTGCGTGAAATTCGGGCTGCTCTCCCCGGGGAGAGCGCGTCGCCACAAGAGCAGCGCCACCCTTTTTTTTTTTTCTTTTGGTCTGCAACTGTATTTGTTTCCCTATCAGAGTGGCTTTTTTCTAAGAATTTTGCCAGGGACAACTCCCTTGTTGCCGTGGGTTCTTTTACGTGCGCTGAAAATTTTGTGTAACACACGGGACCTCGGTTTATCGTCTCATCCGAAAGACTAGCGCCCAGACCACCACTCATGGTCTAATGGATGGGGAAAAATTTCGGGCCCAAACGGGGTACGAAGCGCGCACACACCCGACCCGGACTTTTCGCATTCTAGACAGGCGCGTTACCTCTAGACCACCGATCCACTTTGAATTGCATTGTAGCCAAAGGCCAAGGTACAATAAATCATTTCAGAGTCTCTCTCTCTCTCTCTCTCTCTCTCTCTCTCTCTCTCTCTCTCTCTCTCTCTCTCTCTCTCTCTTCTCTCTCTCTCTCTCTCTCTCTCTCTCTCTCTCTCTCTCCTCTCAACCTCTCTCTCTCTCAGTCTTCTGTGAGCGCACGCGCGCGCGTACACACACACACACACACACACACACACGTGCGTACGCGTTCTCTCTCTCTCTCACTCTCCTTTTCGAACAAACCTATCAACCAGCCAGCCAACCAACATTCGAAACAATCAACATAATTATCAACAAACAAAGAAACAAACCAGCCAACCACCCAAACCAGCAAATAAACAAAAATTCCAAACAGACTCACTATGATCACCGCTATACTGGACTTTCTCATGCAGAGGCAGAATACTATACTTTCATAAAAGACAACAGCAACAAAATAAAAACAGAACAAAACAAAACAGAAACCCATCCCTCTCCAGCTAATCATAGAGTTTGTTTTCGGAGGCATTGCATTGCTCACATAAGCTGTCTAGCTAAGGCCAGGCAAATTTACCAGGCTCCAGCAGAAACGAGACCAATTAGACCTCCACTTCTCTCCCCTTAGCTGTGCAGTTTGATAGGATTACAGACCCCTGGAGTGGGCACTAGTGCTACTTGCTGTTTTCTTCCGTGGGTTGGTGTTGGATTAGAAAAGAGGGGCAGAATGTTTCAAGTGTATAGTGTTGAGGGGTATGGTTTCCTGTCATTAGTTTTTGAAAGGTCATTATTAATGAAACTGTGGCTTAGGGAAAAGGGGGGAAGGGTGGGGGTGGCAGGGGTGGAGTGGGGTGGCGATGTAGAGGAAGTGGGGGGATGCGATGTGGAGGCTTTATTTTATTTTATTTTTGTTTTGTACCAAGGTTGGTGGGGAATTTTTTGTGTTGTGCATACCATTATTTTGTGTATTATTTTCATTTGTCTGATTGTCGATCAGTTAGTGTATGCCAATTGATTTAGATTTTTTCGCTTTTTGTGTGTGTATCAAAGTCTTATTACTTCTTTGTTTGTTTGGGGAGGGAGGTATTTTACGTGTGTGCGTGCATGCGTACATGCGTGCGCACGCGCACGCGCGAGTGTGTTTGTGTTTGTGTGTGTGTGTTTGTGTGTGTATGTGTGTTTGTGCGGGTGCAAAAGAATAAGTAAACGACATAACGATGGCATCGATTACAGTGCAATTATCGTCATCATCATAGTCATCATCAACGGCAACATTAGGAGCAGCAATAACAAAGTCACAGACACCATTGTTGTTATCATCAGTTATCATCAGAACATTGGCATTGGCATCTTCTTCTTCTTCTTCTTCCTCTTCTCCTCATCCTCCTCCGCCTTCTCCTCCTCCTCCCTCCTCCACCCCCCTCCTCCTCCTCCCCCTCCTCCTCGCCATCCTCCTCCTTCTCCTCTCCCTCCTCCCCTTCCTCCTCCTCCTCGTCGTCCTCCTCCCATCATCATCCTCCCCCTTCTCCTCCTCCCCCTCCTCCTCCTCCTCGTCCTCCTCCTCTTCTCCTCCTCCTCGGCCTCCTCCTCCTCCCCTTGCCCCTCCCCCTCCTCCTCCTCCTCCGTTACTAATGCCTAAAGTACTGAGGAGGAGGAGGAGGAGGAGGAGGAGGAGGAGGAGGAGGAGGAGGAGGAAAACGCTTGATATTAATCATTGAACCAACGACTTCGGTAAGGATGATGACGACGATGATGGTGAAAATAACGTTGGCGACAACGAGAGTAGCAACCATAAAAACAAAAACGACGATGACGGTAACGATGAAGATGAAGATGATGATGATGATGATGATGATGATGATGATGATGATCAAGAATTCGTGTTTTTCTTTTAAATTTCTTGGCAATCCAACACTTTCATTATTTTTAAACTCATTAACTATTTTTTCTTTCTTTCGTATACAGTTGGTAATGGATCAGCCATTTAATCTTTTAATGTTGGACCGTACATTGAACAAGGTTATATCTCTGTGCTACTGGCCACCGTGAAATCTTCAACCCTTGAATAATTCCCTGGGCCTTGTTTAGAGTGGTGTTGTGTTTGGTTTGTGGGCGAGTAAAGTGGGATCAATTTACTGCCATCGAAAATAACTAGGTAATTAGGAACGTTGTGTGTGTGTGTGTGTGTGTGTGTGTGTGTGTGTGTGTGTGTGTGTGTGTGTGTGTGTGTGTGTGTGTGTGTGTGTGTGTGTGTGTGTGTGCGAGCGCGCGGACACACGCACGCACAGGCGCGTGTGCATGCACGCACGCACGCACGCACACACATACAGAGACGCACATACACAAACACACATACACATATGCACGAACACACAATCACACACGCGCACACTCACACATGCACGCGCACACGCACAAACATACATACATAAGTACTTACGCCGCATAAATCCATTCACACACGTAAGCAGGTACACTGACACACACACGTACACACACACACACACACACACACACACACACACACACACAACACACACACACACACACACACACACTCACACACATATATACAGACACGCGCACCCCCCCCCCCTTCCCACACACACACACACACGCGCACACACATGCACACGCACACACACACACACACACACACACACACTTACATTCAATATAAATATTATAGTATATCCTTTTCTAATCAATCGACCTTACTATTTTTTTTATATTTTTATTTTTGGTAATTCGACTTTGTCTTCGAATGCTTACAACAGTTACGAAACATACCTCCCATATGTATCATCTTCTCTCTTTATGTAAACTTGCACACTCACCCCTACTTCCTTCATCCACACCCACACCACACCCACTCCCTCCTCCTCCACACTCCCCCTTCCTCCCCCAACCCCCCCCCCCTCCACCCCCTTCTCCTCCTCCTTCTCAGACACTCCTCCCTTCACTTCTAATCAGAACAGCAGCGAGCAGAGCCGGTGCCGGTGCCAGTGGTGATGCCAGGGTGGCACGAAGAAAAGTCTGGCATGCACTAACTGACGGGAACAGCTGAATCTCAGAAACTAAAGAGCGAGGTCAATTAAGCGGGCTGGCACCAAGGCCCTATTAGCCGCTGCCGCTCACATAAAACACTGCTTAAATGTCAACTGTCTTGATTTCTCATTTCCTTTCCTTCCTTTCCTTGGTTTCTGTGGCTTGTGATGTGAGGAGGTTGTGGTTGTGGTAGTGTGTGTGTGTGTGTGTGTGTGTGTTGTGTGTGTTGTGTGTATGTGTGTTGTCTGTGTGTGTGTGCTGTGTGTGTGTGTGTGTGTGTGTGTGTGTGTGTGTGCTGTGTGTGTGTGTGTGTTGTGTGTGTGTGTGTGTGTGTGTGTGTATGTGTGTGTGTGTGTTGTGTGTGTGTGTGTGTTGTGTGTGTGGGTGGGTGGGTGGTTGGGTGTGTGGGTGGAGAGGGGTGGGCAGCTGTGTGTATGTGTAGGTTAGAGGGGTGGCGTGGGGGTGGTGTGGGTGTTGGTGTGTTGGGTATGGGTGTGTGTGTGTGTGGGAGGGGGGGAGGGGGGTTGTTTGTGTATCTATTTATTTATTTAGGTGTTTTTTTAGACTTAGTTTTTATTTCATTAGTTTTTATTTCTTGGTTTCTTTATTTGGTTATTCATTTATTTATTTATCATTCTTTTATTTCGGAGATACTGGACTAAGGAAACATGGCGGGTGTGGTTTGTTTTCCATCTAGTCGCCGTGTGCATGCGGTTTTGTGTAAGTTTGTCATCCGTTCCCTCAGCCTACGATTGCCCCAGAACGGGTTTTACGCGCTCGCGAACGCGCATGTACGCGCGTGCGAGTAAGTAAGTAAAAGTAAGTCTTCAATTTTAACGTCTTTCCACTTTAAGTGATACCAGACGGCCCTAAAATAGGAGACTGAATGAAAGAGATGGATAGATAGATAGATAGATCTACTCTGTGTGTTGCGTGCGAGTGTGTGTGTGTGTTTGTGT
>CM054141.1:60814210-60819210 GCA_028751875.1 Rapana venosa
GTGTTGTTGTTGTTTTTTATTGATCAGTAACGTAAGCTGCAATAAAGCTAATGCAGCAAGTTCGTTTCATAAGCGGCAGGTAGCATCAGTAGCAAAGTCCTGTCTGTCAGACAGAAGCAGACGCCAGTCATTCTACAACATCGCTTCAGTGAACATTACCATAGAATGCAGCGAATGGGCAGGTCAATGTGGTCATTGAATGATATGAGATTCGGTGACTCAGAAAGTGATTGTTTCTCTAAAAAAATCTAGTGTCACACTAGTGTGCTGTTAGGACATTTTTTTTTTTTTACAAAATGTTATGACCTGTAAAGAAATGCGCAACGTAAAATAAGTATTCTTGTTGTGTCAGTAGTGGCGATTTCTGATTCATGATGGATCGAATGTGTCAGAAGCATTGCTAATCTATCCATTTTAAGAAGATTAAGACAATGTTTTATTGTTGGAGAATGTGCAAGCAGTCTATTCTTTATTTCATCTTATGTTTACCGCAACTCCCAAGGTCAAGAACATACGCACACAGCACACAGCACGTATGCACATACGCACACACATACGGACACACGTAGGCACACACGCACTCACACATACATACACACACACGCGCGCGCACCCACGCACGCTCGCTCACACGTACACGCATACGCGCGCATATGCGCGCGCACACACACACACCAGAACCAAATAGATAATTTATAACTGATGTTTGTTTTGTTGTGTCAAATAAGTCTACTTGACGTAAAAGGCAATAACATATTCCGAATCTAAAGCCTGAATCTGAATCTGAATCACACACACGCACGCACACAGGTAATGTTTTGGGTTAACTTAGCATCTAACTTTGTAGCCAAAGTGAAAAGTGATATCAGGTAAGACCGACAACAACACTGCCGCAACGGTTTCTTTTTTGAGTAACCTTTACACCAGCGCAGTCAAGTAACATTTCATTTGAAGTTAGAAAGTACGTTTTCTCGAACTGATGGTCTTTTTGGAAGCGAGGTGATTGTTTGCTTGTGTTATTTGTGGTCTTTGCTGTGTATCGTTTTCAGTGTCTTCAAAAGTTTTACAGCGTTTCCCCAAAACTATCATGATAACTGCTTCCCGCTGGAAAGAACAAATAGACAAAGCGTGTGTAGCCAATGTTTTCTTGTTGTTGGGTTTACTTAGATTTTTGTTGTTGTTTGTTTGGGGTTTGTTTTATGAGATTTGTTCTGTTCTACTCGTGTTTTCTTTTTAGCTAAACTCTTTTGAAGCACGCCTATGAAAATCAGAAATGTATATCATTCAGTAAAACTGTGCACAATAATTTTGACATGTTTTTCTTACAGATTGTGTCTTTTGTAATCTGTCTTTGATAATGGAAATACAAACAAATGAAGAAAGATTATTAGCTTTGTATGTCTTTACTTTCTGGCGATATTATCTGAAAAATCAAGAAAGCCGTTATTGTACTATGCGCCCCTAAGACAGAGGTAAACGTGTGAAACAGCTAACAGTATCGCCGCTGATACTCGACAGTCTTGTATTGTTTGTATCTGTTTAAACATCCTCTGTTTGACGATTGAACAAAAAACGCATTCCAAAACATTTAACTAACATTGAAAATTTTTTTTACAAAACAATGTTTTCGCTATTATCTGGTCACGTCAAAGTGTTTTCATAATTTGAGTAGAACACAGCAAGGTGGCGTACTAGCTTTCAAACTGTCCGATATGTTTCAGGAACAACGCCACAGTCGCACATTCGGACATACTCCTGTTTCTGTGTTTGCGTCCATGTCCCTTCTTTCTTTCAAAGAGATGTGTAAAGAAGCCCTTCATCCTCTGAGACAGCCAATGGCATCAGCGGCAAAGTGTTCTTTGTCTGACTGAATCAGCCGCCAATCAGTTGCTGTGTCCGCTTCAGCGACATAGAGCATCAAGAGAGGGCGGAAAGCTGGGTGTGTGTCGGCAATGAGTTAACGTCAGTGACTCCCCAAATCATCCCCTGTCTGACAGGTTTATGTCACGTCCTTGCGCTGATGGAGCCTGTTTACAGATGGTGTGAGGATGAAACCAGTGGTTGGGGTGTGTATCGAACATGTAAAGTCTCTTTGTTTTCATGTGTGCTATACATTCACAATTTCAATTTCCTCTGGAATATAAGGACAAAAGTCATATTTAACTCATTCAGATCACTGTGTCAGAAACATGCCTTTTCCTTGTGTGGTGGTGTTGACATTGTTGAAGTAATATACAGAATTAATGGTTAATATATCCCCCCTAAAAGTACAGTTATCTTGCAATGAATCCTCATGTAGAAGGAAAAGATAAGATGCTGTGGAAATAGGCAGGCATGAAAGTATGGGATTAACCAATAAAACCTCCTTCTTACTTAAAACAATGTCCATAAGTCTTTTCACCAGTCTGTAGTAGAATATCAAATTAATCCAATCTCTTCAGTGCTGTCAATATTACTTTGGCATTAGAGATGACTTTTTCAACGATGTTTGCAACTGCTGTCATCATCAAAACAAACTTTTTTTTTTTGTATTGATTTTTAAAAATTCTTTTATGTCGATGATAATGGAATAAGCATATATGCGCTTTTTAACCTCCAGTTCCCGTGTGTATGTGGTTTTGTAAATTATGTTATCTATTCCCGCCGGCACACAATGGCCTACTCCTACGAAAGCGGAATAGGAATTAACGTGTGCGCAAGATGTTCTACGTGCGTTCACACACGAGACGTCGGTTTATAGTCTCATCCGAAGGACTTTTGGGGAGAGTGGAGTCTGCACTGGTGTTAACTCCAGGGGAAAATATCCCCTTGAACGGGAATCAAACCCGGGTCGTCAGATTGCGAGCGCAATGTTCTAACCACTAGGCTATCCTATCCCCCAAATCTGACAAAGTTAGACGCAACCCTCTGAAAAAGCCTGATGTCTTCTTCTCTTGTATGATTTATTTTTTCTGTTCCTCGGCTGGAGCGTCTACATTTACCAGTGGTGAGATGTTGTACATGCGCATGACTACACACCTTTAATGTCGCCGCATTCCGACTTCAGAGATGATGTCAAACACGAAACCAGCATGCATGCAGTTTTCTAAACTTTATTATCCGTTCCATCTGGCATACAACGGTGTTACTCTTCCAAAAGGTGAAAGAGGTTATAGTGTCTAGGAAAGATGTTCTGCGAGCGTTCGACTATGAAACCTGAGTTTATAGTACCATCTGAAGAACACTTGGGTTAGATGAGTCAAGTCAAGTCAAGTCAAAAACAATTGAATCATCCAATGAAGGGCAATCACAAGTCGATTACAATATCATAGTCCGCATTGAAGTTAAACTCCAGGGCAAAACTCCGCTTGAACAGATGCTTCAGCGGTGGCTCGTATCTGGGCCGTTACACCACGAGCGTGACGCTCTTGCCTCTAGGTCATCCACACTCCTGTCGTTTTTCAATGATGATCTCTCAGACAAACTGACAGAACTGTCGTTGTGAAGCCAGGTATAGAAGTTGATTACAGGACTACTAGTAAATGTCGTCATTACTGGTGTGTCAGCCTCAGAGCCTGCAGACAATGACGAACTCCACTGATCAACAAGGTGTCTGTCACGTCATGTTGATGTTTGCTGTACCTGAAGATACCATAGTCTTATTTTTTTTCTTTCTTTCTTTCTTTTTCTTTCTTTCTTTCTTTCTTTCTCTCTTGTTTTCTTTCTTTCTTTTCTTTTCTTTCTTTCTTTCTTTCTCTCTTTCTTTCTGTCTTTTCTTTTTCCTCTCTTCTTTCTTTCTTTCTTGCTTTCTTTCTTTCTTTCTTGCTTTCTTTCTTTCTTTCTTTTCTTTTCTTTTCTTTTTTTTTCTTTCTTTCTTTCTCTCTCTATTTCTTCCTTCCTTTCTCCCTGTCTGCGTGTGTCTGTCTTTTTATGTATATTTTTTCTTGCTTTTCTTCATTTCTTGCATTTCTTAATGTTTCGTTCTTTTTGTTGCTGTTGTTAGCATTTTTGTATAGATACAATAATTGAACACATAGGATGTGCTTCCATCATTGTTCCTAATTCCGTTGAATTTAGTTAAAATAATGAATCCTGGATGTGTAGATATGCACGAAAAATTAATATCAAACCAAAATATCTACAAAACAAATACAGCCATCACCTAGATATTATGACCATGTTCAGTAGTGAAGGCGAAAGTCAACCCATAGACAACGACCACACAAGTCATATTCACTTTGACCTCTATTTCGATATATACAGCTACAGTTAGCAAAATACGTAATACAAGGAATGTTCATTAAACCTGACCATTCCTTTTCATTTCAATATACGGTTCTGTTATGCAAGATGCTGTAAATTATCCATGGTGTGTGAATCTTGCACGTTTGTAAAGCAACTTCATGTATCTTCTTGCCATCAATATGTTATGCTTCGATGAGAATATTTAAAGTAGCATATGTACTATTATCCACGCATGCGTTGTCGTACAGAAATGAAAAAAAAAGTATTCAAGCCTACCAAGAGGCCTGTATGCAAGTTTATTTTACCAGTGCAAAATACAAAAGTATGTTTTAAGTAGCTTGCGTTCTTCCGATTGTATGTTGTTTTTCTAAACGATATTTGATTGCTTGACAAAAGAGTTAAAAAGTGGAAAACTGCAATGCTACCATAAACAAGGTCATTAGATGTTCAACTACCAACACTCAAAGCTTAAATGTGAAATAGCTGCACTTTCCACGTGTCTAATAGTATATAACACTCTTACTTTTGCCCCATATATAATGTGGGTTAAGTCTGTGCAAACATGCTATTTTTGGAGTGGAATGGGGATGGAAGGTGGTTTTATGTGGAGGAGGGAAGGGAGGGGGATGACTGTTGATGAGCTTTCAATCAAGCCGACAGATTCATTTTGGGGAAGCAGGTCATCACAGCTGATTGAAGAACCGGTGACTGCCATCATCGCTGGCTCCTCGGCCACTCAGCGGGCAGAAAATGACCACTGGCTAACGACGTCTCCA
>CM054141.1:60824210-60836710 GCA_028751875.1 Rapana venosa
ATAACCTGTTAATCGACAGTTTTCTCCAGGCTGGTCTGTCCTCAGCTTTCTTGTTAGGAACAGCGCCATGTGACATGGACCACCTTATCTTTGATGTTCTGCTCCCAGTTCTGCCTTTTCTCTTCAAATGTCCTACAAATGTGTCTGGTAGATTGTTTTTTTTGCAAGGAACTTAGGACGTGTTACAGGACCACACAATGCCGGTTTCTTTTTCTTTTTGCCATGCTGGAATGTTTCTTCCTCCGATCCTCCGCCATGTTGATTTTTGCTTTCGTCCTTCTCCAGTAATGATCTGTGTTCTCTTCCTTCTCCAGTAATGGTGTTTGTTGTCTTCCTTCTCCAGTTAGGAAGTTTGTGGTTTTTCTTCTCCAGTAATGATGTTTGTTTTCTTCCTTCTCCAGTAATAATGCTTGTTGTCTTCCTTCTCCAGTAATGATGTGTGTTGTTTTCCTTCTCCAGCAATAATGTTTGTTGTCTTCCTTCTCCAGTAATGATCTTTGTTGTTTTCCTTCTCCAGCAATAATGTTTGTTGTCTTCCTTCTCCAGTAATGATCTTTGTTGTCTTCATTCTCCAGCAATGATCTTTGTTGTCTTCTTCCTTCTCCAGTAATGATATTTGTTGTCTTCCTTCTCCAGTAATGATGTTTGTCGTCTTCCTTCTTTAGTAATGGAATTTGTTGTCTTCCTTCTCCAGTAATGATGTTTGTCGTCTTCCTTCTCTAGTAATGATCTTTGTTGTCTTCCTTCTCCAGTAATGAAGTTTGTCGTCTTCCTTCTCCAGTAATGATTATTGTTGTCTTCCTTCTCCAGTAATGATTTTTGTTGTCTTCCTTCACCAGTAATGATTTTTGTTGTCTTCTTTCTCCAGTAATGATCTATGTTGTCTTCCTTCTCCAGTAATGGTGTTTGTCGTCTTCCTTCTCTTCTAATGATATTTGTTGTCTTCCTTCACCAGTAATGATTTTTGTTGTCTTCTTTCTCCAGTAATGATCTCTGTTGTCTTCCTTCTCCAGTAATGATGTTTGTCGTCTTCCTTCTCTTCTAATGATATTTGTTGTCTTTCTTCTCCAGTAATGATGTTTGTTGTCTACCTTCTTTAGTAATGGATTTTGTTGTCTTCCTTCTCCAGTAATGATCTTTGTTGTCTTCCTTCTCCAGTAATGAAGTTTGTCGTCTTTCTTCTCCAGTAATGATGTGTGTTGTTTTCCTTCTCCAGCAATAATGTTTGTTGTCTTCCTTCTCCAGCATTAATGTTTATTGTCTGCTTTCTCCAGTAAAGATCTTTGTTGTCTTCCTTCTCCAGTAATGATGTTTGTTGTCCTTTTTCTCCAGTAATGATCTTTGTTGTCTTCCTTCTCCAGTAATGATCTTTGTTATATTCCATCTCCAGTAATGATCATTGTTGTCTTCCTTCTCCAGTAATTAAGTGTGTTGTCTTCCTTCTCCAGTAATGATGTTTGTTGTCTTCCTTTTCCAGTATTGATCTTTGTTTTCGTCCTTCTCCAGTAATGATCTTTGTTTTCGTCCTTCTCCAGTAATGATCTTTATCGTCTTCCTTCTCCAGTAATGATGTTTGTTGTCTTCCTTCTCCAGTAATGATCTGCGTTGTCTTCCTTCTCCAGTAATGATCTTTATCGTCTTCCTTCTCCAGTAATGATGTTTGTTGTCTTCCTTCTCCAGTAATGATCTGCGTTGTCTTCCTTCTCCAGTAATGATCTTTATCGTCGTCCTTCTCCAGTAATGATGTTTGTTGTCTTCCTTCTCCAGTAATGATCTTATCGTCTTCCTTCTCCAGTAATGATCTTTATCGTCTTCCTTCTCCAGTAATGATCTTTATCGTCTTCCTTTTCTGCCATGATGATGTTTGCTCTCATGCATGCTTGCTTTTTTCTCATCTGACATGTTCATGTGTTTGTTTTCTTTTTCCATTGTTATGTTGATGTTTGTTTTCTTTCTCCATTGTTATGTTGATGTTTGTTTTCTTCTTCCATTGTTATGTGATGTTTGTTTTCTTTCTCCATTGTTATGTTGATGTTTGTTTTTCTTTCTCCATTGTTATGCTGATTTGTTTTCTTTCTCCATTGTTATGTGATGTTTGTTTCTTTCTTTCATTGCCATGTTGATGTTTGTTTTCTTTCTTCTCTGCCATGTTGATGTTTGTTTCTTCTTTCGCTTCCATGTTGATGTTTGTTTTCTTCTTTCGCTTCCATTGTTGATGTTTGTTTTCTTCTTTCGCTTCCATTGAGTTGTTCTGATGTTTTGTTTTCTTCTTCGCTCCATGTTGATGTTGTTGTCTTCTTTCTTTTGCTTCATGTTGATGTTTGTTTTCTTTCTTCTCTGCCATGTTGATGTTTGTTTTCTTCTTTTGCTTCCATGTTGATGTTTGTTTTCTTCTTTCTTCTCTGCCATGTTGATGTTTGTTTTCTTCTCTTCTCTTGCCATGTTGATGTTTGTTTTCTTCTTTCTTCTCTGCCATGTTGATGTTTGTTTTCTTCTTCTTCTCTGCCATGTTGATGTTTTTTTTCTTCTTTCTTCTCTGCCATGTTGATGTTTGTTTTCTTTCCTTCTCTTCCATGTTGATGTTTGTTTTCTCTTCTCTGCCATGTTGATGTTTGTTTTCTTCTCTCTCTTCTCTTCCATGTTGATGTTTGTTTTTCCTTCTCTGCCATGTTGATGTTTGTTTTCTTCTCTCTTCCTGTGATTTGTTCTTCTTCTGCCATGTTGATGTTTGTTTCTTCCTTCTCTGCCATGTTGATGTTTGTTTTCTTCTCTTCTCTTCCATGTTGATGTTTGTTGTCTTCCTTTCTCTGCCATGTTGATGTTTGTTTTCTTTCCTTCTCTGCCATGTTGATGTTTGTTTTCTTCCTTCTCTGCCATGTTGATGTTTGTTGTCTTCCTTCTCTGCCATGTTGATGTTTGTTTTCTTCCTTCTCTGCCATGTTGATGTTTGTTGTCTTCCTTCTCTGCCATGTTGATGTTTGTTGTCTTCCTTCTCTGCCATGTTGATGTTTGTTGTCTTCCTTCTCTGCCATGTTGATTTGGTTTCCTTCTTCTGTGTGTTTGTTTTCTTCCTTCTCTGCCAGGTTGATGTTTGTTTTCTTCCTTCTCTGCCAGGTTGATGTTTGTTTTCTTCCTTCTCTGCCATGTTGATGTTTGTTTTCTTTCTCCTTTGCCATGTTGATGTTTGTTTTCTTCTCTCTCTCTTCCATGTTGATGTTTGTTTTCTTCCTTCTCTGCCATGTTGATGTTTGTTTTCTCCTCTCTCTCTTCCATGTTGATGTTTGTTTTCTTCCTTCTCTGCCATGTTGATGTTTGTTGTCTTCCTTCTCTGCCATGTTGATGTTTGCTTTCTTCCTTCTCTGCCAGGTTGATGTTTGTTTTCTCCTCTCTCTCTCTTCCATGTTGATGTTTGTTGTCTTCCTTCTCTATCATGTTGATGTTTGTTTTCTTCCTTCTCTGCCATGTTGATGTTTGTTGTCTTCCTTCTCTGCCATGTTGATGTTTGTTTTCTTCCTTCTCTGCCAGGTTGATGTTTGTTTTCTTCCTTCTCTGCCAGGTTGATGTTTGTTTTCTTCTTCCTTCTCTGCCATGTTGTTTTCGTGGTTTTTTTAGTTGTACTATAGTGATACTTCTTTTTTTCTATCCTCTTCCGATATATTAATGTTAGCTTTCTTCCTCCTCCGCTATGCAGATGTCTGCTGTCTACATCCACTATGTTGAAATTTGTTTTTCTTTTTCCACTGCCATATTTATGTTTGTTTTCTTTCCTTTAAAGCATGTTTGTATTTGTTTTCCTCTTCCTCCGCTAGGCTTAGACATGTTACCCAGTTCAACTATGTCCATGTTTGTATTTTTATGTATTTTAGTTATATCAGCTTAAGTAACGACAGATTTCTCTGCGTGAAATTCGGGCTGCTATTCCCGGGTAGAGCACGTCGCCACAAGAACAGCGCCACCCATTTTCCCTCTTTCCCTGTCTGCAACTGTATTTGTTTCCCTATCAGATTGGCTTTTTTTCCTCTACATAATGTTGCTAGGGTCAACTCTCTTGTTGCCGTGGGTTATTTTCCGTGCGCTAAATAATTATGGGTAACACACGAGGCCTCGTCTTATAGCCTCAAACCGAGATGATGTTTGTATTTGTTCCTCCTTGGCAAAACTGATTCGATTTTCTTTCATTTCATCCAAATTGATGCTTGTTTTCTTCCTCCTCTGCCCTGCTGACATTTGTTGTTGTTGTTTTTTCTTTCATGCTTTGCCATGTTGATGTTCGCTTCTTATCTGCCTCCACTATGTTGATACCTGTTTTCTTTCTCCTTCGCCATGCTAATAATTATAATTTCCATGTTCAACTGCCACTGTGTTAAAGTTCGTTTTGTCCCTCTTCTGCCATGTTGATACTGTGTTTTCTTTATTCTAGTCCGTATTATTGGTTGTGTTCATATTCACTTTGTTGGAGTTTCTTTTCTTCCTCCTCATTCACGAAATGTAATTACATGTGTAGTTATCTTTTTGTTCTGTTTAATATAGTGGAAAGCGGGTTCTTCTGCTCAAGACAACGAATTGTGTTCCGAACTAAGATGTTGCACTTGCAAAAATTATCAGTTCATTGATTTGTCCATTTATTGCTTGCTTGTTCGATTGATTGATCTATTACTTGATTGGTAGATTAATCGATTCATTCATTCATTTATTCATTCATCCGTTCATGTATTTCTTTGTTCAATTGATCATGTACTCTTTCTTTGATTCAGTCATTGAGTGATTGATTCAATCAAACAATCAATCAATCATTCATTCATTCATTTATTCATTCATTCATCCATCCATCCATTCATTCATTCGTCCGTTCATTCATTTATTCATTCATTCATTCATTTATCATTCATTCTCCTTTATCTTCATTTTCTTCTTCTTCTTCTTCTTCTTCATGTAATAAAGACTTTTTTTTTTATTAAAGAATCATTAACAAGGAACACTTTAAAATAAAAACGCACTATTTCAAAACAAAAGAAAACAAAACAGAACGTCTGTATTTTTTTGTTATTTGTGGGGCTGTGACAGTGATCCAAATAATCTGTCAGTTCCTTCGCTTTGATTATAACGCTAAACTCAGGCTTGCGAACAAAGTTAATCAAATACAGAGAGAGAGACAATGACAATGACAATGACAAATTCTTTTATTTCGAGGATAATGAATAAGCACACATGTGCTTTTTTTACATCCTGTCCCCGCCCGTTAGGGATACATCTTAATAATAATAACCCAATACTTATACAGTCTCACAATAAAAACAAGGGGAAATAACCCTTTTCAAAACAGCTCCCCCCCCAACAACCCCCCCCCCCCCCCACCCCCCAAAGCAAGCAAATAAAAGAAAACCCTAAAAATACCCCCCACCCCCATCCCCCAAAAAGAGAGAGAGAGAGAGAGAGAGAGAGAGAGAGAGAGAGAGAGAGAGATAAATAGAGAGACAGAGACAGAGAAATTGAGAGAAAGTGAATGAGAAGAGAGAGATAAAGAGAAAGAAACAGAGAAAGAGGAAGATACATAGACATACGGAGACAGAGAGAAATTTATTTATTATTGATTGATTTATTAATTTAATTATTCTTTTATATCGAGGATAATGAAATAAGCACTTACGTGCGTTTTTACATCCAGTCCCTGTGTGTATGCAGTTTTGTAAATTTTGTCATCTGTTTCCACGGGCACACAATGGCCTACTCTTCCGAAAAGCGAAACAGGATTTAACGTGTGCGCAAGATGTTCTGCGTGCGTTCGAACACGGGGCCTCAATTTATAGTCTCATCCGAAGGACGAGAAGAAGGAGAAAGAAAGAGGGAGGGAGAGAGAGAGAGAGAGAGAGAGAGAGAGAGAGAGAGAGAGAGATAGAGAGACAGAGACAGAGAGACAGACAGACATACAGAGAGAGTGAGAGAGAGAGTGAGCGAGAAGAGAGAGAAGAAAGAGAGAGAGAGTGAGAGAAGATAGAGGGAGAGGGAGAGAGAGACACACAGATAGATACAGAGAGAAACAGACAGACAGACAGACAGACAAACAGAGAGTCAGCCGGAGAGGCTCTGAAAAAACTCTGGACTCAAGATATATATACATATAGACATAGACCAGACCCTCTTCCAGAAGGAGGCATACACATCATACTAATTGCTGAAGACTGAATCTTGCATACCTCCTGCTTGTTTCAACAGTCGCGTACGCAAAAATCTCACCATTGGTGAACCTCCGAACTTTAGGAGAGGACAGGAAAACATATATACGACTCTTTTATGCGAGTTAATCACTACTTTATAGGTAGTTATGTCACAGAAATGTTGGCGACTCGAGTCAACAGGGCTGGAAAAAAAATATAAAAAGACAAGTAATCTTTACAAGATTCAGCGCTATATAAATCCCATACAGTATTATTATTAATATTATTATTATTATTATTACTATTATTGGCTCTTCAGCTATTCAGGGGATAGACAATGACTACCTGACTAACGATATCTCAAGCTCTATCACACCATTCTACTGTCTGGACTATTTAAGCATGGCAGGATCAGACTGTGGTAAATAGGTACTGATCTCTAAATTTAGCGATTTCCATTTTGATAATACTTCTCTTGACATGTTTGTTTGTTTTTCTGTTTAAATCTGGAATAGAATAAAATGATATGCATGTTTGTTTGTTTTCTTGGTTTTTCTTCCGTTTTTTTTTAAATTTTGATTTGTATAATTATGTTCGTATTGTTTTATTCATGTTTACATGTGTATAAGGGGACGGAATAGCTCAATGGTCAGAGCACTCGATTTCCCCAGCGAAGTTTAAGCAGCATGGTGCGTGGTTACCACTTGGATGGGTGGCCGTTTGAACGCTTTGGCTTCAGTACAGTTCCCCAGTTCACCCAGCTGTAAATGGTTACCTGCCCTCTTTAGGGTCAGGAAAAGCAAAGCAGCGAGGGAGAGAAGATGGGTGACGCCTTCAATATGCTGGCCTCTTAAGAAGTTGAGGTCTCTGATGCCTCACTCCCCTACGACCACATAGGTTATGAGACACCTTTACCTTTACATTTGTATATTCGTTTATTATTTTGACGCTGATTTTGATCCCCAAGATCAGAACTCCACTGAAATCTGTTATGATATAACAAGTCACTCAGGGGCCACCAGCCAGTTGGGCCCTGCACTACTGATGGATCAATTTGGCGGGTTCCAGTAGTTGGTGCCTCTTCTGAGCTAAAGTACGCAAGACACCACCTACTAAGCCTCCTGCTGACCACAACAGCAGCTTAGTGGCAGTGTTGGACTGAGTGAGACGCCTGCCCTGGGTGATGAATGCCACAAAGTTCCTCCAACGACCATCTCTTGCGAACCTCAAGCATGGCACCAAAGGCTTTGACACAACTTACCATAGGCACAGATGTGTGAACGAAATTAAAGTTGAGATAACCAAGGTACCAGAGTAACTAGGTCCGCTAAATCTGATACAGTTTTCTTTATAGTTTGGTAATGAATTGTGCATTGGTGCTGCAAAAGAACTGCATGTGCCCTGTGACTACGTGGCAGAGCTTTACTCCACACCCTGTATCAATATCTGTTCTGGCATGAACCAAGCCTGAGAGATACAGGCAGCTTCAGTGTTGGTCATGTGTAACTCGAGCATCACTCTCAAATCACATCCATAAAGTAGATGAAGCCTGGCTGTGTTACACTAGTCCTCTCAATGAGTCCATAACAACCCAGCTCTTGGTAGGAACCAGGTGAAGTCAGAAAGAAAACCCTCAATGACTATGGGACTCGAACCTGCAACTTTGCAGACCGTAACTTAAAGTGCTAACCACTGCATCTCAGTGGCTGGTGCCAACTGTACATCTCTGTATATATTCCACTGCACACGACTACCGTCAATCTACTCTATTATCCTTTCAAAACTCCAACTACTTTTTTTACAGATCACTATAATTACGGTCTCACATCTTCTATAACTGTTGACAGCACTGTCCTAGAGCATTTATCTAAAAGTGCTTGAGTAGTACCAAGGATGGATCACAAAAGCTGTGGTCTTAACGAGGGTCAGCCAAAAGTGGTTTGTGTCTGATGAAATCAGTTCCAGGTCAGCTAGCGTCTTGATGTCAGTCCAAACTACCAGCCAACGCAAACAGGGTATACAGTCCGTAAATGGTTCGAGTCATGGAGGCATTAAATGTATAGTGCTGAGACGTCATTCAAGAAATAAAATGACTGTGTCAAAGCCTGTGGCGCCATGCTTGAGGTTCGCAAGAGATGATCGTTAGAGGGGACCTTGCGGTTTTCACCACCCTATGTAGGAGTCTCTTTCAGTCCGCCACTGCAACTTGCATAGATTTTAAAGATCATGATGCTAAATACTATATTTTACAATTCTCTGTTTGTCTCTCTCTCTATACCTCTCTCTCCATTTCTCTCTCTCTCTCTCTCTCTCTCTCTCTCTTCTTCTCTCTCTCTCTCTCTCTCTCTCTAGCTCTCTCTGTCTCTCAAGTGCACGCCCACACCCTCAACATCCTTTCCCCAGCCAAGAGTTTAACGTTAAAGTGCATACGAAAAAAACAACCCAACTCATATTCTTTTAAATGACGAGTACTATCGTATCGACAACAACACAAAAAGGAAAAGAAAAGCACAAACGATCTCGGTAGGAATCAGCCACCAATCAGTGGCCTTGCCCGCTTCATTGGAGCCAATCAGCAAAGCCGGTGGTAGGCTAGGTAAGTGTGGGCGATAGACTAGCATCAGCGGTTCACAGAATGGTTCACTGGCTGACATCTTGATGTCACCTCATTGTGATGTTGGGGCTTGTCTGAAAATGCAATGGAGGGGAGGCTGGAGTAAGGGGTCCTTGTAGACTGTGTTGCGGGTTTTGGTATTACTCTTGTTATATCATTTCCCCAAGGTAGTAATTATCCTCTAGGTGTATGTACACGTATGTGTGTGTGTGTTCCTTCCTTCCTTCCTTCCTTCTTTTCTTCCTGCCTTCATTCCTTCTTACCTTTCTTTCTTTTTTTTCTGTCTTCATTCCTTCCTTCCTTTCTTTCTTTTTGTCTTTCTTTCTGTTAGTTTGTTTGTTTGTTTTTTTATCTGTAAGTCTCTCTCTCACTCTCTCTCTTTCTCTCCCTCCCTCACCCACCTCTCTCTCTCTCTCTCTCTCTCTCTCTCTCTCTTCTTTCCTTTATGTCATGCATTATATGTCTGACGTCAGCAGTGTGTAAATCCGAAGTGGATGAAAATATCCCTGACCTCAGACACAGACACCCTGTGCTCTGCTCCATCAGACATGAAGGGGAAATAGCCCACAGAGGCCCATTGAGGTTCTGCCTCTGCAAAAGTGATATTATAGCTGTCGCTCACCCAAGTGCAAACCTATGATCTATCTGTTTAATTAGTGGCTTTCATTTATTTGCTATTCCAGAATGAATTTTCTTTTATACGGGGGTTTATGTAATATATATTACGATGTTTTTGAATTATAATGATTCATTAATGCATTTTGGGGATGTTATACATTCCAGGTATATTCAATTTGAAAAAAAGAACAAAATGTTGTATTATGTTGGACGTATTTTTATATGGCAGAACTTGTTTGGTTTTATTTGTTAGTTTAAAATAATTATCTGCTCATCTCTATAGTAGAATACTGATAACGTATATGTTTTCTTTATATTTGATAGGTAATTCTTCTACTTTTTTCCCCATAATCTTCTAGTTTCTGCCATTCATCTGAACTCACACATCAGCTGCCACATGCATTATTCTTCTTGTATTTTGTTTCAGCGTTTGCAGGCTGTAGGATTCAAGCAGTGACTGTTTCTGCTACCTGAGAACCCCGCCCAAAAGAGATGCTGTGTTGCTGCTGCGAAAGCTGATGTCCTGCCTTTCGCCGATTGTAAAGATCGTACTCACCTATGTGGTCTTAATCTTTCAATTCGAATTTCCCCTCTGATTTTCATGCAGAACCCATTGATCGAAGAACTACAAGACCTGCAATACAAATAATAAGAAACAAACCGAAATGAAGGAGCAAAACCAAAAACGCTCCCCCAACCCTCCCCCGCCCCTCCCCCCCCCCCCCCCCCCCCCCCACCCGCCAAAAAAAAAAGAAAACCCAAAAAACAAAGAAGAAAAAACAACAAAATAAAAAAAAACACCAACAAAACCAACAACAACAACAACAAGAAAACAAAAAAAGCAATCAAAAAGACAAAACAAAGCAAAACAAACAGGCATACAGAAAAAATCCCATCCAAACCGGGTGTGCACAATTAACAAACCCCCCTCCATCACAAATTAGGCATGGGCTGGTTTGGCCCAAAGCCAACCACAGTTACTACCCTATACAGCCAGCAGACTGCGATTGGTCGAGCGGGCTACCACTGTCCTATAAAACCCCGTTCAAAGACCTCATTCAACCACAGGTCCTACCCTTCCTTTTTGTAGTTCTGCGTTCGCAAGGATGCCCTTTACCCCAAAACTGTGTTTTCAAGTGAGAACATCTTGAAGGAAAATAATAGAGGCTAATAAGTTATTGAGTGCAAATGAACTGCACTACTGTTTCGCTTAGGCGGTCCCGTGTGCTTGTTTTACTTTGAAATGTAAAAAAAAAATATCACAAAGACGCTGAACTTCATCTGCATTTTGTCTTCCTTATAATTACATCGTTTCTTTGTTGCATTTAGGGACAAAAACAGTTTTCTTTTTAAATTCAAAGCCAAGTTTTCAAATATGAGCTGTTGAAACACTCTAAGATATGTTGTAAAATGTACGTTAGCAAACAAAAACGAGCGCAACAATAATGAGATGATAATCATACAAGATTCTGTGAAGCACCCTTTCATCATCAAAGACATAGACGAGGAGGTTTTTCCATAACAAGCCAAGTGAGAAATGGAGGAGTGGGGAAGAGTTTTGATGGCTTTGTGTGTGTTTGCTTTTCTTTTTTTCCAATAATTTGTGTGTTTGTGACAGTGATCCAAATAAACTGTCAGCCTCTCTGCTTTAATTATGACAGTGAATGCAGGCATGCGAATACGATCAATAAGACAAACAGAGAGAGAGAGAGAGAGAGAGGGAGGGAGGGGAAGAGGGGGGGGGTCATGTAATCAGACATAATAGAAAAAGAAGGTAGGTTAACAAGAAGAAAAACATTATAGAGTGAGAACTACACAATGCACAGTATCAAAACAAACACACGCGCAATATAGAGTGAGGAAAAACAAGTGCAGGTAACCAATTACAACTTCATTCCAATCATAAAAGTGATTTTTGTTCAAGATTCGAAAAAGGAAGTAAAAATGTTCACTACAGGATAAAAGATATATCTAAACATGTCTATATGATATATTTATATAAATATATATATATATATATATATATATATATATATATATATATATATATATATATATATATAAGAGAGAGAGAGAGAGAGAGAGAGAGAGAGAGAGAGAGAGATATCACAAGACACTGCTAAGATTTTCCTGGACTAGCAATGATAGAAGTCAAACACTCTATCAACTCAGTTCTAGCATCACTCCACTGAATAAAAAGAAGAAAAAAAATCAACTCATTTGTTCACTATCCCCACACACTAGTGACTAAAATCAACTCCGTTTTTTCACCATCTACACACACTAGTGACTAAAATCAACTCTTGTTTTTCACTATCCACACACACACTAGTGACTAAAATCAGTTCCTGTTTTTTTACCATCCATACACACTAGTGACTAAAATCAACTTCTGTTTTTCACCATCCCCACACAATAGTGACTAAAATCAACTCCGTTTTTTCACCATCCACACACACACTAGTGACTAAAATCAACTCCGTTTTTTCACCATCCACACACACACTAGTGACTAAAATCAACTCCGTTTTTTCACCATCCACACACACACTAGTGACTAAAATCAGCTCCGTTTTTTCACCATCCACACACACTAGTGACTAAAATCAACTCCTGGTTTTTCACCATCCACACACACACACTAGTGACTAAAATCAACTCCGTTTTTTCACCATCCACACACACACACTAGTGACTGGTCATGGTTGCGTTCCTTGATGTTATTATTATGGTTGATGCATCTGAGACATTTTGACAACTGCTTTCTTTTTGCCTTTTTGTTTTGTGGTGTTTTTTTGGGGGGATGGAGTGGAGGTGGGGTGGGGGTGGGGATGGGAAGAGGGTGGGGGTGGCAATGACGGGACCTGATGAGCTTCCAGACAAGCCGACAGATTCATTTTGGCGAGGCTGGTCATCGGAGTTGATTAAAGGACGGGTAACTGTCGTCCATTGATGGCGCGCCAGCCACTCAGAGGGCAGAAAATGACTACCTGGCTGCCGGAGTCCCTAAGCACGCCATTTCGCTCTCTGGCCGTGTTGTGTGTGTGTGTGTGTGGGGGGGGGTGGGGTGGGGGGGGGTGAGTGTGTGTGTGTGTGTGTGCGTGCGTGTGTTG
>CM054141.1:60841710-60859210 GCA_028751875.1 Rapana venosa
GTGTGTGTGTGTGTGTGTGTGTGTGTGCGTGTTTGTGTGTGTGTGTGTGTGTGCGTGTGTGTGCGTGAATGTGTCTTTGTGTGTCTGTGTGCGTGCGAGCTTGTGAGATTCAGATTCAGATTCAGATTCAGAATATTTTATTGCCATTTAAGTCATGTAGACTTATTTGACACAACAAAAACATCAACTATAATTATTATCTATTTTGGTTAAAAGTGATGTACACTAAAAACATGTATTTTACTTCTCTTTTTCTCTCTTTTCAAAACACTCATACACATATCTGATGATATCTGCTTGATATATATCAACTGTGATTATGTCACTTAATTTATGTACACAGTTTTTGCGTTCTTTGTCTTTCGTTTTGATTTTTAATAACAAATTATTTCTGAGTTCATATAAAATGCATTCATCAAGTATATGAAATTCATCTTCAATTTTGTTACAGTGTCTACATTTTCTGTCCTCTCTGGATATATTTTGGTGTCTCCCTTTCTCTATCATTAAATTGTGACAGCTTGTGCGAAATTTACAATATGTCTTCTTATGAGTTTTGTTTTCATAGTTTACTAAGTATGGTTCCAATCTGTATTCTTTGGTAGCAAATTCATAAAATTTTAGTTTTGCAAACTCTTTCTTTTGGTAGATCCAAAATGTTTTATACATGTCCTCAAGTTTTCTTCTAACAGCATAACTCAAGCGATGAACATTAAGAGTGCTTTGGTTCTTCCAGACATGTTTGAATCCAATTGTGTACAGAATATTTTTCACTGTGTTTATCCATTTATCGTATGTATTATTCTGATACAAATAATCGTATACTATTCTAATATAAGAGTCTGGTTTTGATTCTGTCAAATGAATCCAAAAGGACACTTGTGAGTGTGGGTGTGAGTGTAGATGTGAGTGTGTGTGTGTGTGTGTGTGTGTGTGTGTGGAGAGAGAGAGAGAGAGAGAGAGAGAGAGAGAGAGAGAGAGAGAGAGAGAGAGAGAGAGAGAGAGAGAGAGAGAGAGAGAGAGAGAGAGAAGAAAGAAAGAAAGAAAGACAGACAGACAGACAGAAAGAAAGAAAGAAAGAAAGAAAGAAAGAAAGAAAGAAAAGAAGGAAAGAATAAAAAAAAAAAAAAGAAAAGAACAAAAGAAAGAAAAGAAAAGAAAGAAGAAAAGAAAAAAAGAAAAAAAAAGAAAGAAAGGACAGAAAGAAAGAAGGAAAGTGAGAGGGAAGAGGAGAGGAGAGGGAGGGAGGGAACGAGTGACATTCAGGGACATAATCATGGACGCCAAGGAAAGTGAAGCAGACTGGCATACAGGACAACAGCAAAAGTACAACAGACAGACAGACAGACAGAGAGACAGACAGTCATGCAGGAAATCAGAGAAAGTACAACAGACATACAGACAGACAGGCAGGACAACAGCGAAAGTAGAACAGACAAACAGACAGACAGACAGACAGTCATGCAGGACATCAGAGAAAGTACAACAGACAGACAGGCAGACAGATAGACAGGCAGACAGACAGGCATGCAGGATGGCAGGGAAAGTACAACAGGCAGACAGACAGACAGCAGACAAGCATGCAAGACAGCAGAGAAAGTAGGGCAGGCAGATAGACAGACAGAACGTCAGACAGGCAGATAGACAGACAGACAGACAGACGTGCAGAAAACACTACGACACACAGACAGACACATAGAAAGACAGACATGCAGGAAAACAGAAAGGCAGGCAGACAGACGGACAGATGAAGAGACATGCAGGACAATAGACAAAGCAAGTACATACATACAGACAGACAGACAAACATAAAAACAAAAGAAAGTAAGAGAGACAGACTGACAGACAACAGACAAACAGACAGACAGACATGCAAGAAAACAGAGAAAGTGAGATGGACAGACGGACAGACAGACAGACATATATGGATTGTTTAGAGGAAGAACGGAAGAATGTGCTTATGTTTTAAGCAGACTGCATGCATGTTTGCCAAGCTAGCCATCTCTCTCTCTCTCTCTCTCTCTCTCTCTCTCTCTCTCTCTCTCTCTCTCTCTCTCTCTCTCTCTCTCTCTCTCTCTTCTTGGAAAACTAATGCAAAGTGCCAGCCAAAGCCAATGGTCTAAATGTGCTTTATTGTTCTTCGTGCAAACCGTTTTCACACCTATTTTCTTTGACTCATTCCGCCGTTGCTTAGAGCAGAATGAAGCAGACATTTCGCATCATTCTTAGTCAGGAATGCACATGTCTGTGTGCATGTCTGTGTGCTGCCTCTTTTCTCGCGCTCTCTTCTTTTTCTGTGTCCTTTCCTCCATTCTCTGTCTTTGTGTATGTGGTTTGATTGTGTCGTCTACATGTGTGATTGTTTTTTTACAAGATTCAGCGCTATATATATAAATTCCATATATTATTATTATTATTATTATTATTATTATTATTATTATTATTATTATTGTCTAAACTGTGAGTCTTCTTGTCTGTATCTATATGTATGTCTGTTATGCCTGTCTGTCTGTGAGAGTGTGTATGTGTGTGTCTACCTGTGTGTCCATGTGTCTGTCTGTCTTTTTCTATCTCTCTTTCTCTCACAGATACACACTCAAACACATTCATACACACAAACACACACACACACACACATACATACACACATACGAATATACACATGCACACACACACACATACGCAAACGCACACACATGCGCACACATGCACATACACACACATCAAAACACACAAGCACACACACACGCACGTGCACACATACCCACACATCAAAACACACAAGCACACGCACGCGCATGCACACTTACATCAAAACACACAAGCACACACACATGCACACACACACATCAAAACATACAAGCACACACACACGCGCGCGCACACACACACACACACACACACACACACACACACACACACACACACACACACGCCAGCAGAACAAAGAGGCAGACATAGAGGGATGGAGACAAGCGGACGAACAAAGTCAAAGCAGGGACCAAAACAAAGAAACAACCAGAAACAGAGGAAGGGTCAGGGCCGAGTGAGAGAGAGAGGAGAGAGAGAGAGACAGAGTCATAGAGAGAAAGAAAGAGAGAGAGAGAGAAAGAGAGAGAGAGAGAGAGAAAGAGAGAGTGAGAAAGAGAGAGAGAAAAAATGAGAGAGAAACCGAGAGAGAGAGAGAGAGAAAAAATGAGAGAGAGAACGAGAAAGAGAGAGACGGGAGAGAGAGAGAGAGAGAGAGAGAGAGAGAGAGAGAGAGGGTTGGAGGAGAGAATGAAGAAGACAGACATGCAGGTCAACAGAGAAAGTAAGTCAGGCAGACACACAGACAGGCAGGCAGACAGACAGACAGACAGACAGACACACAGACAGGCAGACAGACAGATGGACAGACAGACATGCAGGAAAACAGAGAAAGTTAGACAAGCAGGCAAACAGAAAGAAATTCAGGAAAACAAAGTAAGACAGGCAGACAGACAGGCAGACAGACAGGCAGACAGACAGATAGACATACAGAACAGCAGAGAAAGCAAGACAGACAGACAGACAGAAAAACATGAAAACAAAGAAAGTGAGACAGACAGATAGACAGACAACAGATAAACAGACAGACAAACATGCAGGACAACAGAGACAGTAAGACAGAAAGACAGACAGACACATAGACATGCAAGAAAACAGATAAAGTAAGATTGACAGACAGACAGACAGACAGACAGACAGACAGATAGGATCGTTCAGGGTAAGAAGGGAAGAATTAGTTTTTTGAGCAGACTGCATGCATGCACATATGCCAAGCGAGCGATCTCTCTCTTCTTGGAAAACTAATGCAAAGTGCCAGCCGAAGCCAATGGTCTAAATGTGCTTTATTGTTCTTCGTGCAAACCGTTTTCACACCTGTTTTCTTTGACTCAATCCGCCGTTGCTTAGAGCAGAATGAAGCAGAAATTTCGCATCATTCTTAGTCAGAAATGCACATCTCTTTGTGCAAGTCTGTGCGCTGTCTCTTCTCTCGCTCTCTCGTTTTTCTGTGTCCTTCCTCCATTCTCTGGTTAAGAGCGCGCGCGCGCGCGCGTTTGTGTGTGTGTGTGTGTGGTTGTTGTGTTGTTGTTGCTGTTGCTGTTGTTGTTGTCATCGTCTATGTGTGTGGTTATTTAGAGTGTAAAGCTGCTTGTTTGTGTCTCTATCTGCATCTGTGTGTCTTTGTGTCTATGTCTGTCTACCTGCCTGTCTTTTTCAGTGCCTGTGTGTCTGTCTCTGTGTATGTTTCTTCCTGTCTGTCTGTCTATATGTCTGTGTAGATGTCTGTCTTCCTCTTTGTCTTTCTCTCTCTCTCTCTCTCTCTCTCTCTCTCTCTCTCTCTCTCTCTCTCTCTCTCTCTCTCCTCTTTCTCTCACGCAAAACACACACACACACGCGCGCGCGCGCGCGAGGACGAAGAGGCACGCAATGAAAGGAGACAAGCAGACAAACAAAGACAAAACAGGGACCAAATCAAAACAGAGAAAGGGTCAGGGCCGAGGAGAGAGAGAGAGAGAGAGAGAGAGAGAGAGAGAGAGAGAGAGAGAGAGAGGAGAGAGAGAGAGAGAGAGAGAGAGAAGAGAGAGAGAGAGAGAGAGAGTGGAGCTTGATATTTATTATTCTTACTCAGTATGCAACAGCTTTCGTACTTCTAACAACGTTTACACACTTTTGATTTTAGAAACAATCTTGCTTGTTAATCACATGTCCCATCTATCTAGTTTATAATTACTTTTCTGTTTCAGTTCGTGTTTCTTGCAATGTATGTGTTTTTGTTTTTGTTGTTGTTGTTATTGTTGTTACTATGAACGTTGCTATTTTGTCTTTATTGTCCTTGTGCTATATTGACGCTTTTGTGTAAGATATTTTTGTTTAGAGATTTATTTCATCTGGTCCTTTTTTGTCGTTTTTCTCTTCCTTTCTCTTTTATTTATTATTTTCCTTTCTCTTCTTTCTATCGTTTGTTTGTTTGTGAACTAATTCATTCTTCCTTTCGTTTTCTTCTTAGCCATTTCTTGTGTTTTGTTCTTCTCTTTTTCCCTTCTCCTCCTCCTTCTCCTCCTCCTCCTCCTTCTTCTTCTCTCCTCCTTCTCCTCCTCCTCCTTCTCCTCCTCCTTCTTAATTAAAAAATCCTTTCAACTAAATCCATATCATATCAGTAACACAACTTTACACCATAGATCTTAAGAATAATCGAATTAAGACCAACAAAGCAGACTGCAACGAAATGCTATCCTAATTCTATTTCATTTAAAACAGCACATCGATGAGTTATAAATCCAAAACGAATGTCAAACAAAACGCGCAATGACAGCACACCAATTTGTTACGCGGCATTACCCAATGAAGTAACGAGTTTTCAATTTACACGATGTTCTAGAAGCTGGAAGAATCTGCTGACTTGGGCATAATAAAATCATTCTTCTCGTTTTAGTTTGTTCGCGTGAGCAGATGCTTCTTCAGCGTGTGATGTTGTGGTAGTGGGTGTTTTTGTTTGTTTGTTTTTTTGTTTGGTACTGTCCTCCTTGGTAGTGTTGTCAATATAAAATGCTACTACTTTTTGTGGGTTTCTTTTTTGGTGGAAGCAAATTTTGATGCATGTATGATTCCACGGAGAAATAGAGAGACAGACAGACAGACAGAGAGGCAGAGAGGCAGAGAGAGAGAGAAAGAGAGAGAGAGAGAGAGAGAGAGAGAGAGAGAGAGAGAGAGAGAGGAGAGAGAGAGAGAGAGTGAGATATAGACTGACAGACACATGGAGACAGGCAGACAGAGATACAGTGATAGAGAATGAGCATGGCAACACTTTACGCTCATTCAGAAGGGAATATTGGGTAATGGGGCTGGGCACAAAACCCATTTTTTGACTCAAAATAACATTATTAATAGCACCTAAAATGAACTTCATGTCATGGATTCCATATTATAGGTTTATAAAGGATACAAGGTGTTACTACTTTTTTCATCACATATTTATACTCATACATATATCATATCTTTAGCTGATGCTGTATCAGGATTGATTGCACATGGAATTTTCAGTAATGACGCATCTCAGTTATGGTTTCCTCTTGGCAAATAAATTGTGGTTGTATTTCTGTTCCACTGTTTTGTGTCTGGCATCTTAAAATGAAAATCATCCTTTATGTGTGTACATTTCTTAAAACGAACTCAACAATCTCCTTTCAAGTACTTCTAGTTTCTTCATGTTCACTGGAAATGCTCAATGCATGTTTGATACACTCTGCACACTTTACCTCAGGTTCTATATGACGTGAATGTAGAACCTGTGGAAAATATAGAATCTCCTTAATTATGATTATATTTCTCATTTTTCATCTTAAATATACCATCACAGTCATAACCTTTTCCCTCCTTCATCACATTGCAGTCGCATTCAGATTCATTCAACCCTCTATAACTTGACTGCATTGCTAGGTCCTAAAGACTCGTGTCCTTTCGGACCAAAACGCACGTAAAAGAACTCATAGCAATTACAATGTCGAAAAGAGTAGGGGCAGTGTCCCGGTTGGTATGGTCAAAATTGTTAGGCTCTGTTCCCTGATCCTTTGTGCTGAAACTGTGAAAGAAATAAACATACAATTCACACACACACGCATCACACACACAACACACACACACACACACCAACAAACCACACAACACACAACACACACACACATCACACTGCATATGACATCCGTAGCACTGCACAGACTATATATATATATATATAATTATATAAAATGTAAATTCGAATATTTATTCCCTTAAGTGTATAACTCAGCAGAGTTATGACAGAGGAAGATATGTACCTCAGCTGTCTCCAGACATAATCAAGATCAGTGTATCCAGACATACCAAGATCAGTGTATCCAGACGTAATCAAGATCACTGTATCCAGACGTAATCAAGATCACTGTATCCTGACATACCAAGATCAGTGTATCCAGACGTAATCAAGATCACTGTATCCAGACGTAATCAATATCACTGTATCCAGACGTAATGAAGATTACTGTATCCAGACGTAATCAAGATCACTGTATCCAGACGTAATCAAGATCACTGTATCCAGACGTAATCAAGAACAGTGTATCCAGACGTAATCAAGATCACTGTATCCAGACGTAATCAAGAACAGTGTATCCAGACGTAATCAAGGTCAGTGTATCCAGAGATAATCAAGATCAGTGTATCCAGATATTATGAAGATCAATGTATCCAGAGATAATCAAGACCAGTGTATCCAGAGATAATCAAGGTCAGTGTATCTAGACGTAATAAGATAGTGTATCCACTTTCGACAGAAAGTCTATTTGTGAACTGTAGCGCCATACATCAGTTGCTTCGGTTTTCAAGGTGAGATAGACAGCGGCTTGATGCTCAGCACTGTGCCGAGAACATAGCTAGCTGCAATTTCACAGAATGAAAACAATGACAACTGGACCTTCAATTGTTTCTGAATACTCCAAGAAAGGTAGTTAAAGTATCACACGAAAAATAAAAAATAAAACAAGGGTGGCGCTGCTCTTGTGGCGACGTGCTCTCCCCGGGGAGAGCAGCCTGAGTTTCAAGTAGAGAAATGTCGTGACTTAGAGTGGTGTAAAATAAATAAAAAAATTAGTCACTCACTGTATCGTGGTTTGATACGGTCACTGTCACCCTGTTGTCTTTCGAATGTGTTGACTGCATTGATGATAGTTTGGAGAAAGAACATACTGATTACCATAAACAGTCATGTTAATAACAGAATCACAATCAACAGTGTCAACAGAATAGAAAAAACTTGATAGTGTGGGTAGATGTTTTTGGTTGGTTTTGACATGTTTGCTCTTCTCTTATCTCTGTTTATCTGAGACGGACATTTTCTCCAAACCGTTGCACATGGCAGTGGAGTAACACTACAATTACCAGTATTTTCCTACTCAGTTGCAGCACATTTTATGGTTTGATCGTTTCTGCTGTCCACTTGGATCGAGGACAGGGTAATAATATCTTGTAGTATGGACTTCAAGAAGTGTGCTATTTTTTTCTGACAGTACTGTTACTTGGACATGTGAAATCATAGAAAAGTGAATTCACTGGTGGAAAGAGCACCTTGCTAGAAGCAATGTAAAAGAAGTCATAGAGAGAGATAGACATGCAGAGAGAATAAAGACAGGCTGAAAGACAGACAAACAGACAGGCAAAGAGAAAGAGAATGAGAGAGAACTAGAGACACAGAGGGGGAGAGAGGAAGAAAAAAAAGAGAAAGAAAAAGAGAGAAAGAAAAAGAGAGAGTTTTTTAAATTCTTTTATATCGAGAAGAATGGAATAAGCACTTGTGGCACAAGAGAGAGGTAAACACATATGTTATGATATTAATGTAGCCCAGAATGATAATGGAAGATTAATCTATTCACATATTTCAAACAGGTCGATAAAGCACCTTTTTCTATAATCGTATTCATAGCTAGAAACAATATATTCGATGCAAGCATGCCTAAATGTTATAAAAACAGACCTGAAAATCACCAATGCCAACATAACGGTGTGGCATTTTAGCATTCATGAACACAAAAATCATAAACATATATGACATTCACATCGCAAGTTTGAAATAATGAAATCATACATTCATCCTATCATCATCATCATCATCAGACCCGTGACCTTGGCGGTCGTGGGGGAGACATGAAAGACGATGCCGTGGTAAGCCTCCTCCATCCATCTCGGTCCTCGGCTCTGCGCAGTAGTGCCGAGTCATTCATCCTGGTCCATTCTCTGATGTTGTCCATCCATGACTTGTTCTGTCTTCCCCTCCTTCTGCCACCTTCGAGTGTTCCCTGCAGTACTGTTTTGGGCAGAGTGTTGTGGCGGTGACGTGGCCGAACCATGTCAGCTTTTTCTTCTTGACGATGGTGAGAAGGGGTTCCTGTGGACCTGCCAGCCGTGTTATTTGACTCTTGACAAATTCGTTGGTCTTTCGTTCTCTCCAGGATATGCCAGTAGTTTTCTATGGCATTTTGTTTCGAAATGACTGGATTCGCTTTGCTGTTTCAGCAGTCAATGTCCAGGTTTCACTTCCGTACAGCAGGATCGACTGAATTAGGGCTTTGTAGAGCTTTAGTTTGATTGGGAAACTAATCTCTTCACTTTCCATATGGTGGTGAGTTTTGTCATGGAAGATGTTGCCATGGCTATTCTGACTTTGATTTCTGTCGTCGATCGCCCGTCCCTTTGTGAGTGTAGCGCCGAGGTATTTTAAAAGCGTCTACCTCCTCCAGTTGTTGGCCGTTCATGTAAATTTTAGCGGTGGCATTGCTCGTGCTGTTCACAAGTACTTTACTTTTCTCCGAGCTCACCTCCCATCCCATATGCTCCAGCTCTGTTCTCAAGTCTGGTCGTAAGATCTTGCAGCTCTGTGTTACTTCCGCCCATGAGGTCAATGTCATCGGCAAAAACCGTAAGTTGTTTGGAGGGTCTGCCGCCAATGGAGATGGTAGGGTGGAAGTCATGGAGGGTCTCTTCATGATGTTTTCCAAGAACAGATTGAACAGGGCTGGAGATAACAGGCATCCTTGTCGGACCCCAACTGTGGTTTTGAAGTAGTCTCCGACTGATTGTTCAGAAGGACTGCACTGCTTGCAGTGTTGTATAGTGCTTGAATGGTGTGCACTAGTCCTTCTTCAATGCCAAACATTCTGAGGACCTGCCACAGGCCTTCGTGCCATACTCTGTCAAAAGCCTTCTTGAGTCGATGAAGTTGTGGAACAGGTCTCTTGATGTTGAAGATGTTTTTCCATCATGATGGGCAGTTAAAATCTGTTCGATTGTGTCTGCACTGCCTGAAACGACTTGTTCCTCTGCAAACGTTCTTCTGCACATCTTGGAGTCGATACAAACAACTTGAGCATGATTTGCTGGCGTGGCTGATGAGCTGATTTTCTATGGTTTGCTTGCGTATTCCCTTCTTGGGCAGGGTAATATTGAGTGATGTGTCAGTCTGTTGGCCACTGTTTTGTCTCCAATTTCTGACAGATAGCTGTAATCATATGTGAGACAGTTTCGCACCTCTAGAAGCAATTTAAAGAAGCTCTAGTGAGTATATTGCTGCTCTGGGACTTACACGGAGGGCGGATGGCTATGTCCACATCTTCCACTCAGTAAGAAGGCAAGGATGCTCTTGATTTGCTGCTTTCTTTATTACTCTTGTCAGTGTATTGGTAGTTGTAATCAGTCTTGACAATATTCAGACACTATGTTCAATGCAGCTGACTTATTGTGAGGCGTTTCCGAGAGCTGTCATCAATGACTGATTATTTGGTTAAGTGTTTGTGAGTTCTAACAGGTCGTAAAGCCTTTTACTGTTGCCACTTATCATGTTTTTTCGATCTCAATCACATATGATCATGATCCACTTCTCTAATGGCCTTAAACATTGACTTCGAATCACGAGATGTGCCTCCATAATCTTTAGGGTTGGAAGACTGTTGGTTTCAGTGACCATTAAGTATCGCAAGGTCAAGATGTCATTGGCACCATTGGTGTTGATAATATTTAGTATTTTCTATACTAAATAGCAAAATCAGGAGTAAAAACAAAGACTATCACACAGAAGACAGACAAATAGACAGATGCTCTCCGACATAACGACAGACAACAACATAGGGGGACAGAGCCAATGACAGAGGCACACAGATTGTTCAAAACGTATCACACACCCATTTCTGGATACTAACTATAACGAAAAAAATGGTAACATTCAACAAAGAATAGATACGCAAACAGGAAAAAAATCATGTTAACAAGTAACCATGAAGGCAGATATGACATGAGCAAAAATACATCTTCGCTTCTTGATCACAGAGTCCTTAAACTGACCAGACGGCCAAATGGCGTGACTGAAAATGGTTAGACAGAGAACAATTTCCCCAGGCACCGACGCTCATCTAATGTCTATCGATCACAACAGACTTGTTAGTTACGTTCACTGAAGCAAACACGTGGAATGGTGGGTAGTTGATTACGTTAGAAGGGAAAAGAGGTGTGCTGTTGTTGATACATACTGTTTTGAGAGACTACAACATTCCTCTTCGTTGCTGGGGTTTCTTTTGACAAGTGTTCCGAAGACACAAGAGCAGTACAAACATTTGCACACTGGTAACAAGAAATATGCATTGCAATGCTCATGTGTCGTTTTGTTGCTGGTGCATTGGGAAACCAAAGCTGAAGTCACCATGAGACTTGAGCAACCAGGGCGAACAATTCATAGATGGTTTTGTAGTGCATGATGATCAGCTGTGATGAGGATAGTATACTGATGCTGCTATTGAAGCACTTGTGCTTTGAAATTACTTTACAGGGCTGTAATCTATGGTTGGGGATGGGATAGCTCAGCGGTCAGAGCACTCGCTTTCCCACAGCCAATGTTAAACAGCATCCAGCATGGTTACCATTTGGATGTGGGGCCGTTTGCGCGCCTTGGCTTCAGTATAGTCCTCCAGTTCATCCAGCTGTAAATGGGCACCTTGCCCTTTAGGGTCAGGGAAGGAAAAGCAGCGAGGAAGAGGAGATGAACGCCGCTCTCATTATGCTGGCACCTAGAAAAGTGAGGTCTCTGATTCCTTGCTCCCCTACAACCACAAAGGTTATGAGACACCTTTACCCTTTTACCTTGTAGTCTGTGGTTGCTATATATAATATATTCCTGTGTCAGCAGGACCTGAGAGAGCAGACACTTGCGATGTCTGTCAGGAAATTTGAGCAATACTCTTTAAACTGCAATCGTAAAGTGGATGGAGTTTGATTGTAGTTCCAGTCTTTCCCGATGAGCAAATAGCAAACGCATCCTGGTTAGGAGCCAGCAGGACTCCCCAAACTCCCAATGACTGCTATAAGATTCAAAACCGCGATCTTGCTGCCTGTAACCCAAGACGCTGGTTACTGGGTCATAGTGGCTTGTAACATTGATAAACTCTCCATGGACTTCTGACACTGAAGATGCCGCATGACGGGTCCAAGCATAATTTAGGCGGAGAGATCGGATCAGGCGGCATGGAAGCAGCAAGGCAAGAACATCACAGAAGATGGGGCCGCGACACAATGTATGACAGTGCCAGTAATAACCATTGTCTCTGGTCACTGATCAGAGCAGCTGTGTACAGGCCAGACGTGTACATAGCGTGACAGAAGGTGGTTAGACAGGCTGTCATTATCTGAGCCACTGACGCTCGTCTAATGCTCATGTTCCCGACCACCGACTCTGATAGCTGGTTTCACTGGAGCGAGCATGTCAACTGATTAGTTGCTTGTTCCGAAAGACACTGGGTAGATTGTTGCAACTGCATGTCTTCTTGAACAACCTAACCCTTTAACTCTGGTTGAAGAACATGCGGATTGAGAACCTGGTACAGTTGATCAGAGTGCCTAAAGATGAAGTACCATTTGTTCATGATATTTGGAAGGAAAATGTGGTACATGGTATTTTTGACCAGAGGTTAAGCAAAGCTTTTAGAAATGTATCAATAAGATGCCCTAATTATGAACCTGAACTCGAAAAGCAAACATAAAACAATCGTAGGCAGGTTTTGTATCTTGAAGCTATAACTGAACTTATACTATAACAAGACGAACAAGTCATCAAAATCGTGTCAACAAGCTCCACTCTATTTCTTCTGCAAGTAATGCTGGGGAAGCCACACACCTGTTGTAGCAGAACGAGCCATCTGTGTCCTGCAGCATAAATACTGCAAACATATCCATCATGCACTCCTCTACCAGGAGAGGGATGGACTCCACCAGGTTCAAATGACTCAGTCTGGACAAAAGAAGCAGTGCACGGCACCAAGAGTGCCCAGCAGCGGAGCGAACAATAACGCCAGGTCCACTAGGAGAAATGCTGATCCTCACAGGGCATCAGGCTTCATCACTCACAACGACCTTAAAGTAATCATTGGCCAGCAAGAAAATAAAGACCTGCACTAAAACAGCCTCAGCTCCCCACAGAGGGAAAGATGCACACACACACAGAGAAATCAGGAAAAGAAAACTTGCTGCGATGATAAACTGCCATGAGATACAACATGGGTGATCATTACCGCTAAACAAACTGACCTTAACAACCATTTTATCACCAGTTCCCTTTTTTCAGTGGGATATCAAGTGCCACCCTGTGCATCCAATTAGCCAACTCAGAACATTGATAGCCCTACCGGGACACCCCGTCAGCTCAGCTTTGGAGCCTTGTGGCTTTAGGTGATTAACTCCCTAATAGCCGTTTGATCTCTGAAGACTTATGCTTGGACTTGCTTTTTGCGCCATTATTCCATGCTGTGCCCCATGCAGGTTTGACAGTCAGGCTTGATGTCAATGCTACGGCGTGTTTGTGCTGTGCGTTGTTTGGGACACTTTTGGACACAGAGGGGGGTGCATGATTTAGTCATTTACAGACTGGCTCATTTTCTGTTCTGACTATTTAACCTCTTTGTTTGCCTGTATTTACTTATTGAAATTCTCAACTGTTTATTTTTGCATATCTATTTATATTTCCTGAAATTGGTGTGCTGCTGCCTTTGCGGTGCGCAAACGGTCTCATATACACAATTTTATTATTGATGAAACTTGGGGCACTGTCCTTTTTTATTTATTTATGTTTTTATTTATTGAAACATTTTATTTATTTATTTATTTACTTATTTATTTATTATGTATTAAACATGTTTTATTTGTTTTTGGTTGTTTCTGAGCGTACTCTGTTGTGTATAACGGACATTGTTGGCAACATTTTTTAAAACAAAATCCCGGCTGCTACCTAGAATGAGAGAAAATAGGATATTGCCACAACTGCACAAGTCAACACTGCTGTTGCTCTCTGTCTAAATGTCTGTGTATAAAAAATAACAGATCAACACAGTTTTCTCCTTCTCTAAAACCTCTTGGCATTATTCTTAATTCCAAACACTCTATCAAGTAACACTTCTATATGATGTACAATCTTGGAGAACACCTTACAAAAATTCACTATTCTGAAGCGTACTATTTAGGCTTCTTATTTTTTCTTCAAATAAAACTAAGGTAATGAGTATAGCATTCTGTTATGCAAAAACCAAAACACGTCAGTTTACGTATCTGACTTCATGGTATCTGCCGTCTGCCCTGTAGTAGCTGGTATGTTTATTGTCTCTGGCCTAAAAGCCATCAAAACTAAATACAAAGGCAACTCAGCACCTCACTGTGTTGTCATCACGGGTTAGTACTAACTGTTCATAGATTGTTTATTTTAAATCGAGGACCCAGCGAAGTTCTTCTACAATGTTCTTGCTTATTTTGCATAGTCGCTAGAGATCTCCTATGAAAGAAACTTTCATGGTACATACAGGACGTTGGTTTCCATTTGACCCAAAATAATAACACATAAATCCCTACAATCCAACAGGTTAAAACTTTACCCCCACCCCCACCCCCACACACACAGAGTTGCATAAACACATTCATACAAACACACACGAACGCACGCACGCACGAACGCACGCACACACACACACACACACACACACACACACACACACACACACACACACACACACACACACACACACACACAAGCAGTGTATGCATGCATGCCTAGTTGTGAAATGACAAACTTGCCCCTTTAATAAAACAACAACAATAACAGGAACCTGCCAAAGTAAACCCAATTGAGGGTTAAAGCTAAACCGTTCATTACTGAGTCTTAAAGCAGTGCAAGCGCATTATCTGTACACAACATGCCAAACGTCTTACAGCAGAGAGTCCCTCATTACAGTACAGCCTGTCAAACATGCAGCAAACACACAACAAAGCATCTTATTAGTGCAGGTCTAGGCTTTGTTAGCTCGTGAAAGACATTCATCACGAAACGTGGTCAAAGGCCTGTACCAATGGACATTGCTGTAGGAAAGAAATGTCGGGGCTTAGAATGACGCTTTGTCTCTTGGCGCTTTTATCCTGCGTGGCTGTCTTGATTAGTTTTGTATTGACATTATTGTTAGTGTCGGCGTTTCTTCTTCAGCATCTGCTACTTAGTGCTGCTGCTGCTGCTGCTGCTGGCTGCTGCTGCTGCAGTTATTGTGATTTTGTGTCTATAAATGCTGAAAACACGCCTAGCTCCGATTGTACGTTAAATACATGCTTAACTATCAGCGCGTATAAAGAACAGAGGAAACTATCCTACAGCTTGATTTAAACAAATCGATTACTGTGTGATTTATTGCATAGGTTGAATGAACTCTCGTCAAAAGTACCATACATATTCAGATTGTTTCTTCTACCACAACTATCCCTATGCCTCTGATGCACAAGAAGGTGCAAGTTTGCAGTACAGCCTGTATATCCTCACATACGTTGCCTCCCAACTAAGTGGTTCGAGTCAAGTCTATGTAGCTGATAAAACAGAAGAAGAAAAAAGAAGAAGAAGAAGAAGAAGAAGAAGAAGAAGAAGAAGAAGAAGAAAGAAAGAAGAAGAAGAAGAAGAGAAGAATGCGAAGAAGAAGAAGCAGAAGAAGCGAAGAAGAAGAAGAATGCAAGAAGAAGAAGAAGAAGAAGAAGAAGAAGAAGAAGAAGAAGAAGAAGAAGAAGAAGAAGAAGAAGAAGAAGAAGAAGAAGAAGAAGAAGAAGATAAGAAAAAGAGAATAAATCATTTAGTACAAGTCGTAATATGGCCACTAAAATCGCTCTCAATGGTGTTTACTAAAGGACTTCATTTATTGGTGGTGGAAAGAAAATAAGCATACGAGAGCAGTGCATTTTCAATTGGCGCTTGATTTGTCGACTGCGTTCTTTGTCTTGGTGATTGCAGTGTTATCACTGTTTCTCCTTTTGCTGTTGCCTTTACTGTCGCTGCTGTTGCTGCTTCTGTTTAGGTACAGATGTAGCTTATGCTGGTGCAGTCATTTCCGTTGTTGTAACGTTAGCATTCAGTTACCTTTAAAAGACATTATATAGCCAAATAAATGCAACTACTTTAGTGTTATCGTGTTAATGCACTCAAAGATTTTTTGTTTGCAATTTATTTGAAATAAGTGTGTTAACAACCTCAAGAATTGTTTTTTTATTGCTATTTATAAATTTTATTTATTTTGTTTTGATTCTGATATTGTTTTGAGAGAAAAAAACACGTTTTGGCAGGATTTTAAAAAAGTGTTCTGGCTCTGCAAGTTCTGTATATCTCTAGCCTGATTGGTGAGAGGATACGTTATGCGTATCTGTGATAGGAAGTATAGAGCACTACCCTGTCACATAGTCCCAAAGAACATGCATTTCCATAACATCATCATGTTATCATTCCTATCATCATTGATCATCATGCAATAAATTAAATTATTGTCTTTGGTTTGGTGTCACAGCTGTTCTGCTTTCACGTGACATAAGTTTTGGTTTCGCCGTTCATGTGTATGCCCGTTGCGAGTCTGTGTCAAATCTTTTGGATATGAAGGATTACTGTAGAAGGTCATTGGATGGACCTTGTTTGTGGTCGCCACCCGGGGTGGGCAACACATTCAATCGGGTTTCGCGACTGAAATATTATAGTCGTCAAGAAGGGACTAAGCAGTTGGTTTCCTGAGCAAATGTTAGCTAAGAACAGACACCCCTGAACACCATCACAGGAACCAGGCAACAATACAAAGCTCCTTTGGCTGGTGGCCCCACGACAGCCTGACATTGATGGACTCTCTGAAGGCTTCCGACACTGGGAATCTGGGAAGGGCTTGGGTGGACAGATCGAAATGAACGGCATGGGAACAGCAGGACAGGCACGTCATAAAAGATGAGGCATAAAAACGCCTTCCCCAAACGCCTTAAACAAAGCTAAAGCAAAGAGATGCAGAGGCACAGAAACAATAAACAGAAGCAGAAGTAGGAGCAGTCAACTAAACAGCCAGAGGGAAACACAGATCAGCAGGCAGACATACGGATTGAATCAGCCAGTACGACAAACAGACAGACAGGCAGACAGAGAGACACAGAGGTATACAGATCGACATAGAAACAGACATACAGACACAGACACAGAGACAGAGATATCGACACAGAGACAGATATACAGACACAGACACAGAGACAGATATACAGACAGACACAGAGACAGAGAGATCGACACACAGACATACATACAGACACAGACACAGAGATAGAAAGATCGACACACAGACAGACATACAGACACAGACACAGAGACAGATATACAGATACAGACACAGATATAGAGAGATAGACACAGAGACAGACTTAGAGACAGAGAGATCGACACATAAACAGACATAGAGACACATCAGCCGCCATGGCGCAGTGGTTAGCGCCTTGGGTTACGGACTGGAAGGTCGCGGGTTCGAATCCCATAAGAGTCATAGGGATTTTTCGGACTCCGGCCGGCTCCTACCCAGAGTGAGTGTGCTGTGGGCTCAGTGGGAAGACTGGGACCACACAGTCGAGCTTCATCCACTTAACGGAT
>CM054141.1:60864210-60869210 GCA_028751875.1 Rapana venosa
CAATGTATTTTTATGCTATTTTATTTTATCAATACAACTTTTCCTTGCCCGAGGGTTGGATGTAAAAATCAACGCTATCATCATAATAATGTGTTTATTCATTTTGCTCAATACAAAGTTCCATTCATTCAAAGTTGTATTGAAAATTCATTCATTCAGTCTTTGTCTCTGTCTGTCTGTCTGTCTGTCTGACTGTCTGTAGGTTGGTCTGTCTGCCTGTCTGTCTGTCTGTCTGTCTGTCTGTCTCTCTCTCTCTCTCTCTCTCTCTCTCTCTCTCTCTCTCTCTCTCTCTCTCAAGCATATGAGTGCTTATTCCATTATCCTCGAAAAAAAAACTCTCTCTCTCCTCTCTCTCTCTCTCCTCTCTCTCATCCTCTCTCTCTCTCCCCTCTCTCTCTCTCTCCTCTCTCTCTCTCTCTCTCTTGTTCTCTCTGTGCACTAACAGGTGCGTTGTATTTTTCATCATCTTTGAATAATTGTCCTGAAGAGAACGTTAATTTTCAGTTTTCTCTTTTACTCTTTTCTGTTGCGTCCTCATTCCCTTGCTATTTTTTGTGTCTATTATTTTTCTTCCTTTAGGCTTCTCTTCAAAAGGAACCACATTCTGACCGATCTTTTCTTGTCGCAGTTGACACGTTCACACTGAAATGAGATACATTTGAAGTGAACGCTTATTGCATTCATGTTCTGCAGTTTAGTTTTAGAGGGGTTTCCATATTAACATTTTTGATTTACTTTTGGCCCTGATATGTTCTCATAATAGGCTCTGTGAAGACTCCGTAACGGTCTTAAGAGAAGCAGAACACGACAAAACTGTCCTGTGTTTAACAGGATGAAAGAGTCCGGTGAAGAAGTAAATAACTGGAATAACAAACAACAGGTCCTCTGAAACATCTCGATTCTATTTCGATGCATGTTTCATTTTGTCAAGGAAAAATATCGGGCTTTCTGAAGACGTATTGTATTGCTTGGTTTACACCTTTTTCTACACAAATACATCAGCAGACAGATAAACATACAAACTGATAGACACACACACACACTCACACACACACACACACACACACACACCACACACACACACACACACATGCAAGCACTCGTTCTCAGGAATGCATGCACGAATTCACACCCACCTAACCCCAAAACACACACACACACACACACACACCACACACACACACACACACACACACACACACACACACACACACACACATGTAAACACTCGCGCTCACGAATGCATGCGCGAATTCACACACACCTAACCCCCAAACACACACACATACACAACACACACACACACACACACACACACACACACACACACACACACACACACACACACACACACACACACACACACACACTCACAAACACAAACAACCAAAGAAACAAACAGAGGCCATATCGGTGTTGTCACCTCGTAAGGTTTTGAATATCAGATAAAAATGGTGCAACTATATACCAGTTAAACAGGCGACGCAATCAACTGTACTGACGTTCCTTGTATCAACGACCCGGCCAACCGTAAGGGTCAACCCAGGACGACCACTGCGTTGTGGAAACCCATCCGATCCAATCCGATCCAATGTTCTTGTTCTTGACACCAATGAAGATTTTGCAACCAGCTTCTTCCACTCTCCTCAGTCCTCTACTTTCCGTAGCAGTTCCTTCCACTCAAGGCCAGTCCGCTCTCTGATGTTGTCTTCCCATCGTTTTCTCTGTCCGCCTATTTGTCTCCCTCCTTGTGCTGTTCCCTGTAGGACAGTCTTGGCCAGTCCAGATGTTCTTCGTGTGACGTGCTCGTACCACTTCAGTGTGTGTCTTGTAACTGAAGTCAGGAGCTCTTCATATGAACTTCCACCTCTGAAAACTGTAAACCACATATTGAAACTGTGCAACCACATGAAAATGACATAGAACCAAAACCAGATTTCTTAAAACAACCTTGTTCCTATTGACAGCCTTGTTTATACCAGACGAGCGAAAAACCAAACGCTTGGTTTATTATGATAAATATTATTATCCAATAAGAAGATATATCTTAAGAAAACTAGAAGATTTAGTGTTGCAACAAAGTGGGCTTGATGTACTAACGTCTATGCCTCTGTCTCTCTCTCTCTGTCTCTGTCTTTCTGTTTGCTTGTCGATCTATCTATCTATCTATCTATCTATCTATCTATCTATCTATCTATCTATCTATCTATCTATCTATCTATCTGTCTATCTATCTATCTATCTATCTATCTATCTATCTATCTATCTGTCTATCTATCTATCTATCTGTCTATCTATCTATCTATCTATCTATCTAACTATCAATATATCTATCTATCTATCTGTCTGTCTGTCTGTCTGTCTCTTTCTCTATCTGTCTAGCTGTCTGTCTGTCTTTCTGTCTAGTCTGTCTAGCTGTCTGTCTGTCTCTCTCTCTCTAGTCTGTCTAGCTGTCTATCTGTCCCTCTGACTCTTTTTATTTGTCGATCTGTCTGTCTGTCTCTTTGTCTCTGTCTCTGTCCGTCTGACTGTCTCTGTCTCTGTTTTGTGTTTTTTCTATCTGTCTCTGTCTGCCTGTCTTTTTGTTTGTTTATATGTCTGTCTGCCTATCCGTCTGTCTATCCGTCTGTATATCCGTCCTGGTCTGTCTCTCTGTCTGTCTGTTTGTCTGTCTGCCTCTCTCTCTCTCTCTCTCTTCTCTCTCTCTCTCTCTCTCCTCTCTCTCTCTCTCTCTCTCTCTCTCTCTCTCTCTCTCTCTCTCTCTCCTCTCCTCTCATATTTCAAAATGCAATGCGATTGGTTTTTCTATGTCATCACCTAATTGTCGCAATGTTAGCTTGTTTATAGCTTTTGTTGTTTTCTTTTAACTTCTTTCCCTACATGTTTTCTTAATTCCTTTTTTTCTGTGTTGTTCAAACCACAAAAGTTTAATTAATTCTGACCAAAGGCTCTGAGAACATTTCACACTGGAATAGGATACATTTGAAGAGGGCGGTTTTTCCGCATCCATTTGTGTATGTGTGTGTGTGTGTGTGTGTGTGTGTGCGTGTGTAAGACAGAGAGACATTTATTTGTGTTGTATTTATTTATTTATTTATTTATAAATTTACTCATTTCCTCTAATTATTTATATCCAGGATAAAGGAATAGGCACCTATGTGCATTTTTTTACAACCAGTCTTCATGTGTATGCGTTTTTTAATATATATTTTTGTCATCTGTTATCACTGACACGCAAATGCCTACTCTTTTCGAAAAGAGGGAGAGAGAGGGGGAGCGAGGGGGAGAGAGAGAAAGAAAGAGAGAAAGAGAGAGAGAGAGAGAGAGAGAGAGAGAGAGAGAGAGAGAGAGAGAGAGAGATTTCGCTCGCGTTAGCGTGTGAGTGTATGAGTGTACATGCATGCACTCGAGTGTGCATGAGTGTATGTGTGAGTTTGTGTCTGCATAATAATGCGTTCAAATGTCATGAAGTTTTAACTTGTTCATGCTATCTTCTTTTGTAAGCACTATCTAGTGTGGCTTTGCGGTCCGGAGAAAGTTCATTTTCTACATTTATCTTGGGATGAAGAGGCAAGAAACACACAGAAGAAAAAAATCAAATGCACGCACTAACACCCACGAGTGCGCGCGCACGCACAAACGCACACACACATACGCACACGTGCGCTCGCACGCACACACGCACGCACACCCACACACACACACGCACGCACGCACGCACGCACGCACGCACGCTCGCACGGGAACTTGATATAACAAAAACACATGAGTGCTTATTCCAGTATCCTCGAAATAAAAAAAAATAAAAAAACACGCATACACCAACACCCCCACCCCCCTCCCACACACGCACGCGCGCGCGCACACACACACACACACACACACACACACACACACACACACACACACACACACACACACACACACACACACACATACTCGCATGAAAGCAGCAAGCAAGCAAGTGCTTAGTTTATTCAGTGTGCTATCTGTAAATAAACATGTAACTTAAACTTGACTTCAACACACACGGACACAAGACACAGACACAGACACACACACACACACACACACACACACACACACACACACACACACACACACACACATACACACACACACACACACACACACACACACACACACACACACACACACACACACACACACACACACACACACACACGTAGGAACATTAACTTTTCTTTACTGTTTTCTTGCCGTGTTTATTTTGGTTTAATGGGGTTTATGCCAGTGCAGACTCTAGTCTCCCCAAAAGTCTTTCGGATGAGAGTATCAACGGAGGTCCCAAGAACGAACGCACGCAGAACATCTTGTGCACAAATCAAAAGCCGTTCGGCTTTTCGGAATTGTAGGCCATTGTGTGTTGATGGGAACGGATGACAAAATTTTACAAAACTGCATACATAAGGGGACTGGATGTAAAACAGCACATGAGTACTTTTTGCATTATTCTTGATATCAAAAGAAATACATGCACAAAGAAATACTACTACTACTACTACTACTACTACTACTACTACTACTACTACTACTCCTCCTCCTCCTCCTCCTCCTCATCATCATCATCATGATGATAATAATAATAATATATTTCCCAGCCTGTTTATGTTGCGATAAACTAAAACTTACTTTTAACTAAGAAAAGACTAAGGTCACGGTGTTTGAAAGGGGGAAAAAATTAAACACTTAGCAAAAACTAAAATGCTTACATGATGTTGACCTTGTGGAAGTGGTAAACAGCTACATTCACCTAAGCATCGTGTTGATAACAAGACTAAGTTTTCAACCTTGGAAGTGTTCCTGTGTGTTACTGAAAGACAAAGATGCGTGCGATAACCTACGTACAGTTGATCAAAAATGGAGAAAAGAAAAGCATGAAACAAACAAACTTTCTTTTCAAGCTATTTGACGTTCACTCTATACTGTTGCATTCCTCTGAAGTGTGGGGAGTGAGGAGACTTGACAAGCTTGCAAAA
>CM054141.1:60874210-60877004 GCA_028751875.1 Rapana venosa
CTCACATCCTTTTTTTTTTCCAAATCAACAAACCCACCAAACCATCTCAGGCATGCTTGTGTGGCTGTCAGTTTTTGTAAAATATTTTCACATCCAGCAGCCTATTGTCTAGCAGAACACGTTTGCTTTGCTTTGTCTGCCAGGTATGCTAAGGCTCACGGCTCACTACTGATGAGGCAAATGTCATCTCACTGTGGCAACGAAATAGTTCTCGTAGTATTTAGCATTCTGGGTTTTAGCTGTCAAGCTGGTTCTTGTGGTGTAGCAAATTTGACTTTGATTTGGCAATATATATTTGATTTGAAACAGTTTTTTTTTTTTTTCACTGGTGATACGTGTTTGTTGGTCTAACCCCCTTTTCCCAAAACCCGCAATCCCCGGGGTTAAAGATTTTCACATTTAAAGTACGTTTCCTTTAGAAACAACAATTTCCCAACGTTTTTCCAAAGGTCTATGGCTAAAAACCTGACAAAAAAAGAGCTATTGGTAGCAGCCAAAACAGATGACAAATCTGAAAGGTTTTTTTTTAAATAAATTTTGTTCAATGACTTTCTGATCAATAGTTGAACAGGCTAAAAAACCCCCCGTGCGGCGGGAAAACAAAAACTTTCCCGCTCTTGCTTAGAACAAAAAATGTTTATGCACCCAGCAGTAGAGCTGTGTCTATAAAGTTACAGTTTCATAGGTGCCTGTCATAGCTAGTGGGTAAACCCCTAAGTTTTAGTCCAGCTTGACAGCAGTAAAGGCTGAAGTGGTCGGAACCCCTGTTCCCTGTCATACATTGTACCCTGACCAAGGCTCACGTCCCCCTGTCACTCTTAAAGGGTGTGCAAAGAGAAAGCTGTCGGTGTGGAAGGTATTTTTTTTTCTTTGGAAAAACAACACACCACATTTTCTCACCCGCACCCCACACAAACACACACACACCAGAGTCATGCCGTGGGAGGAGGCTTTATGTTTTTTGTTGTGATTTTTTTTAAAGGGGAGTCGTCGTGGTCGTGGTCGTGTCCCTGGTCGTAGTAGTTGTAGTGTAGTGTCGTCTTTTTTTTTTTTTTTTTAAAAAAGCATCGGAAATGTATCACCGATGAGAATTTCTTGTGTGCTTCTTTTAACCATCGTTCATCACAGATTGCTGCATGTCCAACCCCCCCTTAAAACCCCCTGCCATGCCTTTTCCGTTCCCTTCTTTATTGACTTCAGGCAGGGGGCAAGAGGCTGGTAAAAAACCGCAGTGCTTCCCTTCCCCCCAAAAGGAAGGTGTTTTGTGGGAAGGGGGTGCACGGGCTGGGAAAGAAACAAAACCCCTGACTCTTCTTCTGATGCTGTCGTTGTCTGGTGTTTTGCTTTGTCTTCTGTCGCGCCCCTGCTCTCTCTCTCCTCTCCTCTCTCCTCTCTCTCTCTTTTCTCTCTTTTCCTCCTCTCTCTCTCTCTCTCTCTCTTTTTTCCTCCCTCTCTTTCTTTTCTTCTCTTTTTCCTCTCTCTCTCTTCTCTTTCCTTTTATTCTTCTGCTTCAAAGTCCTTGGATGGACTATAAACCGGGTCCCGTTTCCAACGCATGCAGAACATTTTGGGCCATCGTTAAAACCCTGTTCCGCTTTTGGGAAGTGTGGTCTTTTGGTGCCGGGGGAAAAAAAAAGGATAAAAAAAATTACAAAACCAACACACACGGGACTTGGTAAAAAAAAAACACATGAGTACTTTTTCTTATCCTCGATAAAAAAAAAAAATAAAAAAGAAAAAAAAAAACAAACAGGAGAGAGGGGAGAGAAGAGAGAAGAAAAAAAAAAGAGGAGAGAGAGGAAGAGAAGAGAGTGTTTTTTTACCTTTAGCTGTATTACACTTTTTCAACTGCTATTTTAACCGGTTTTCGTATTATACTTTTTTTCTGATTTTAAATTTTCCTGGATGCTGTTTTTTATGCCCCCAGCAAAAAAAAAAGAATTAGAAATTCGTTCTGCTGTGGTGGGCATGGAATTTCAATTCACAAAGACTGTACTGCCAAGTCCCATTCTTTGCAAACCCCCTGCTTATTGCACATGTTAAAGTGGGGAAACATATAAATTTAAAGAACAGCGCTTGCTTGCCTTTTGGTGTGTGTGTGTTGTTGTTGTGTGTTTGGGGGTGGTGGTGTTGGTTGGTGTTGTGGTGGTTGTGTGGTGTTGGGGTGTGTGGTGTCGTTTTGTGTGCGGTGTGTGTGTATCAAGTCAAGTCAAGCAAAAAATTTATTCCAGTGGTACATTGAATAACAAAAACATTCTTTTTTTTCTTTTGCCTCTATCTAAGAACAAAAATTTTGTAATGATTATACTAAACACACTTTTAAATATTTACCATTAAATTAAACCATAAAAAAAAAAAGAGGAAAAAAAACGATAAGGAATACATGAAAATCAAATTACCAATATACATATACACGCACACACATATCATGCACCTGAGCGCGTGCGCGCTCACGCCACACAAATTTAAATAAAATTTTTAAAATTAAATAAAGAAAAACTAAAACGTTAGGACAAACAAATTACTTCACTTACTGTTTCATCCATTTTTTTCACGTTTATATTTTTGATAAAAAAAAGGACAGAATAAAAAAGTTAGAAAATACTAGGATTCGTATTTTGTAAATTTTCCTTACCTCCCTCCTTCCCTCCACCCGAAAAAGTGTGCTTTTTTTTGCCTCTACTTTTCAAATACGCTTTTTTAAAAAGACATATTCACAAAATAACAATCAAAGCAAAAAGAAATAAATAAAATTTTCAAAAATATTATTTTAAAAGGGAACAATTAAAAATCA
>CM054141.1:60877504-60892612 GCA_028751875.1 Rapana venosa
AAATTTCGAAATGTTTTAACAAAGACACTACTTATTACATCATTTCCTTTAAAATTAAACCAAAAAAAAAAAAGGGGAAAAAATCGAAAGGGAAAATCATTGAAAATAAAAATTCCCAATATACTATACACCACAAAAATACCAGCAAAAAGAGCGCGGCCCCTCACGTCCACACCACATTTAAATAAAAAAATTTTTTAAGAAAAAAAAAAAAAATCAAAAACGTTAGGGACAACAAATTATTTCACTTACTTTTATCCTTTTTTTCCCCGTTTAATTTAGATATAAAAAAGGTACAGGAATAAACAAGAAAAATACTAGGAAATTCGTCATTATGATAATTTTTCCTTTACCCCCCCTCCTCTCCTCCCCCCCCCCAGAAAAACTGTGCTTTTTTTCCTCATATTTTTAAAAAAGGCTTTTTTAAAAATGACTATCAACAATAAATATCAAACAAAGAAGTAAAATAAGTTTAAATAAGTTATTATAATGGGGTACAATTATAACCCCCAATCCCCACCCCATGAGACAAAAAAACAAATCCCCCAACCAAAAGAAGAAACAACAACATAACGAGGATAAAGAAAACGGGGGGGGGGGGGGGGGGGGGGGGGGGGAAAAAAAGGGGGGGGGGGGGGCAAAAAATTTGAAAAAAATTTTTTAAAAAAAAATAAATAATTTTAAACAGGGTAAAAATATACGATACAGAATTTGAAAGTAAAAGGGATATAAATAAAAATAAATAAAAAGTAGGTATAAATATATAATAAATTATTTAATTTTAAAAAAAATACGATTTATTGAAAAGGAAAAAGATGAGGGAGGGAGGGGGGGGGGGGGGGGGGGGGGGGGGGGGGGGGGGGGGAGGGGGGGGAGGGGGGGGGGGGGGGGGGGGGGGGGGGGGGGGGGGGGGGGGTGGTTTGTTTTAAAAAATTTTTTTTGTTTTTGGTTTTTTAAAGTTGATAATTTTTTTTTTTTGTAATTGTGTGTTTTTGTTTAAATTAAGGGGAAGAATTTTTGAAAAGTGAATATTTTGAATTTTTTGTTGTTTGTAGGGAAATAATTTGTGGGAAAAGTAAGGGGTTGTTTTTGGTTTTAGGGTTATTTGCTTTTAGTAATTTCTAGAATTAATGATTAGAGGGTTTTTAGTGTGTTTGAACTGTTTTTTTTTTTGGATACTTTTTAAGCGTTTTGGAGTTTTTTTCATAAGTCACTACCTGAGACAAGAATTTTTTTTTGTAAAGTTATTTTCTTGGTCTCGGAAATGTTAAATTTTATGTTGTGTTCATGATTTTAAACATGGGGGATTTGGGGGGGCATTTCCCTTGAAAACTTTCTGGACAAATAGAGCTTATTTAGATAAATTGTGTTTTTAAAAAGGTTAAAAGGATTTTTTGTTTTTCTTATAACGTTGATTGGTTGGGGAGCTTGATTTGAGTAAACAACGGTGTGTGTGTTGTTGTGTTGTGTGTGTGTGTCAATAAATCAAGTCAAGTAAGTCGAAAAAATTTTTTTATTTCCAGATGGACATTGAATAAGCATGCATTTGCTTTTTTTTCATAAACCCCTTTATCTAAGAAAAAATTTCGTAATGTTTTTAAACAAGCACTACATTATTGCTCGTTTACCTTTAAAATTAAAACCAAGGAAAAAACGTTGGGAAATACATTGAAAAAACAAATTACCACATATAATATACACGCACACAAAAACTCATCACACCTGGCGCGTGCCGCTCACGCCACACCACTTTTAAATAAAAAATGCCTCAAGAATTAAAAAAAAAAATCAAAAAACGTCGGACACACAAACCACTTCCCCTACTGTTTCATCCCTTTTTCACGTTTCCCTTTTAGATAAAAAAAAAATACAGGAACAAAAGTTAAAAAAATACTGGGCATTTTTCATACTGTCAATATTTCCCTTTAATCCCTCCCTCCCCTCCTCCCCCCCCCAGCAAACGGGGTTTTTTTTCCCCTCAATTTTTTCAAATAGCGTTTTTTTAAAAAAATAAAATTTACACAATAACTATCCAAGCAAGAAAGCAAAAAGATTACAATAATGATTATTAAAATACGAACTTTTTATAAAACAATCACCCTCACCATGAGAAACAATATAAAAAAATGATCCCCCCCCCCTTTAACAATAACAAAACGATATAACAAAAAAGCAGGGGAAAGGGAGGGGGTGGGAGGTACAAGGGGAAAAAGGGGAAATACCCCTTTCAAAAATTTAAAAATAATAATTTAAAAAAAACAAAAAAACCCAATTATTCAAACAAATAAACCCCTATATGATACAAAATTAAAAAAGCCCATATTCAACTGGACTAAAAAAAACTAAAACCCAAATATCAAACAAAAAAAACAATCCCTTATAATTATAATAACCAAAAACTGAAAAAAAAAAAAAGAAAAAATGAAAAAGAAATGACAAGGATGAGGAGGGGGAGAGGAAAGGAAGGAAGGGGAAAGGGGGAAAGGGGGAGAAGAGAGAGAGAGGAGAGGGGGAGAGGAAAAAGGAAGGAGAGAGAGAGAGAGAAAAAGAAGAGAGAGAGAGAGAGGGGAGAGAGAAAGAGAGGAGAAGAGAGAAAAGAGAAGGACACACTATCACTACAGGTTACCTAAAAAGATTTTTTTTTAATTTCCTTTTTCCACCGTTTCAACATTGCAGATTATTTACTACTTGCATAGATTCTTTTATTCTTTGCTAATAGTGGTCTTTCCTCCCTCCCCCTCCCCCCACACAATAAGTGGTGGACTGTAGTTTCTGTCCAGTAAGATATACTTGAATTTTTGTTTTTTGTAGGGAATCCTTATGCGGTAAATGAATATGTTTATTTTGCGTATTAATCAGGGTTGATTTGCCTTTTAGTCAATTCCTAGGCATTCATGCATTAAATGGCTTTTTTAGCTTGCCTTGAATGATTTTTGTTTTTGATACATTTTAACTTTTTGGGGAGCTTGTTCCATAAGTCACTACCTGAGTACAAAAAATTTTTGTTTTTAAAGTTTTTTTCTTGGGCTCGGAAATGTTTAGAAATTTTGATTAAATGTTGTGTTCTTGATTTTGAAGCTATTTGGTACTTGGGGGCATTTCCTTTGATAATTTTCGGGACAAATAGAGCTTATTTAGATAAAGTCTTTTTTGAAGGTTGGGATTTTTTGTTTTTTTATAATCTTGAGGTTAGGGAGTTTGATTGTAGTAAAAAAGTTTCAGTCTTTTTTAAACTAGAATCAATTTTAAATTTTGTATAGCATTTCCCCAAAAGAGATAAAACAAGTAATTAGAAAAAATATGGCCGCAAAAAAAATTTGCAAGAGGGGTTATTCAGAAATTTTTATTTTTGAAAACTGAAGACTTTTAAGAAGACTTTTTCCTTCGCCACACATGGTGGGCCAAGTAAGATTTTTGTCAATAATTACACCCAGAATTTGTGGAGTAATCTTCAATTACTTTTTTTATCTATAAAACAAGGTTGGAATTTATCTTCATTTTTTGTCTTTTTTGTCTTGCAGTAATTACATTAGTTTTTCGCGTATTTAAGGACAAGGGTTTTAAGTTAGCCCAAAAACCCAATCTGTCAAATTGTTTGAAGTTTGTTTGAAAGGTCTGTGGGGGTCAAACACTACAATAAGGGATGGGTATCAGCAAACATTTCACAGCACTTTAAAATTTGGGGGGTAATCTTTTACATAGTTTGAAAAAGAATGGACCCAATATTACCCTTGTGGTACTCCTTTTTTAAATTAGGGTACAGTTCTGATTTTTATTTTTTTCATTTAGGCTCCAAAATTCGAAAAAAGCTTTTAAAAAGATTTTTTCTTTTTTCGGGGTGTTGTTTATACAAGTAATTTTAGCAAAAAGGGAAATATTGTTACATCAAATCTTTTTAAAAGTCAAAAAAAAAAAGGCCTTTTTTAAATTTATTTTCATTGATGTTGTAGGAGATTGTCTGTAATTGTGAAAGATTGTGTGACGGAATATTTTTTTGAAAAACGATTTTCATTTAATAGTTTGTTGTTTACAAAGAGGAATATAGGGTTTTTGGGGAAATGTTTTTCAAAGGGTTTAGATAAGACAGCAAAATTGAAATTGTCGTAATTTGAAGGACAAGCATACCCTGTTTTGATGGTATATTTTTGCTATTTTAAATATGGCAGAAAGTTGGTTTTCTATGCAAAAAAAATTATACAATTATGTCAGTGTCCCGCTATAACTTGACCAAAGCAAAAATTATTTTTCCATCTGATTGTCTAAAACCACTTTTCTGGAACTTTTTTTGAAAGACAGGCTTTCCAAGAGTCTGTTTTGTCATTGGCGGGGTTTAAAAAGGGGAATTTTTTTTCTTTGATTCGATAATTTTTAAGAGTGGATCTTTTTCATTTGACTTGTTTTTTAAAATTTACTTTGCCAATGTTGGAAGTGGTTTTCAATTATCAGCGATATATTTTTAAACTGTTGTTAAATTTTTTGTTATGGTTTATTACTAATGATTGATGGCTTTCCATACTTGTCGAGAGTGGGGTTGTTGTAATTAACAATTTTGAAGTAATCACTTTTGATTTGCGTTTTAGTGAATTACTTTGTTTCTTTGTGTCTGAACGCTCTTTAAACCCATGTTTTTCAATATCTCTTGGGTGTATTTGGGATTCATGTCTTTTGTTTCCCAAAGGGGTTGTTTTTTTCTTGAACTTTTTTTTATAAAGGGGATGTTTGTGTTACTGAAGAAATGCCCAACCCAAAATTCAACGCTTCACGGGTCTGGGATTTGGTATATGGCTTTTAATGCGATTTTGTCAAGTTGAAAGGGAAAATCTTGCTCGTTAAAGTTTTAAATTTCCCTGAAAAAAAATAGTTTTATCCCCTCTTTAGGTATTTTGATACGATTTTTAACCAGTAAGCACATGGTTTAATCACTGCATCTACATGAGGGAGCACATACTTCTTTATGTGTTGTTTTGTGTAGTGGATTGATCTTTAATGTTTAGAGTTATTTTTATCCGATTGGTCAATCTATTAGTTGTTCTGGCCTACATGTAATTTGTGGCTCCTTTTTGGTTTGGTTTTAAAAAGTCTATATTAAAACCCCCAAGAATAATTGTTTCTTTTTTTAAAAAGTATTACCTCGTCCTAAGGAGTTAAATTTTTTTCTACCCATCTTGGGTTTCTAAAGGGATTTTGTAAAAATCCTTTTAAAAATTTTTGGGTTATTGGTTTTAATTTTTTTCAACCACAGGATTAAATGTCAAAAACCTCAAGGTTAATTCTTTACAACTGAGGGGGAGGAGCTATAAGTAAGTACCCGGTGATTGGGGTTTTTGGAGGGTCTTCACGGGAAAATTTGAATACCCTGGAAATTCGTGTGGGGCATCTGTAACATTTGGGAGAGTCGGGGTTCAGCAGGGGAAACAAATGAACCGATTTCCACTGTTTTTTTGTATGGGTTTCAATGTCATTTTTTTGTTTGTTTCATTGTTGATATTAGGTACCTACTCGGGGGCCCTTTTTGTTTGGGCCCCTTTTGAAGTTAGGACATAATAATTCCGGATTGATTTGGGTAATTTTTTTAAATTTTTGTTCGTACTTTTGTAAACTATCCAAAATAGAAAAACCCGTTTTTGTAGGTTTTCATTCAATAATCAAACAGGAGAATATAAAATAAATGAAGAACCCCAAAAAAAAACGAAACAAACTAAAGGTAATTTCAAAAGTGCTTGGATCTGCAAAAAAACCATCTTTTATCAACACAGTATAAGATCCCGTCCCCCCTTTAATTTCATACACTAAAGGAGACAAAGTATACCACCTCATTAAATGTGGAATATTTTGTAAAGAAAAACTAAAAACTCTTTTTTTTTTCTAAATCAATAACAAACCCCCTTCCCCAATACACATTCATATAAAGCTTAAAAAGGAAGATACAGCACAAACAGAGATACAAAAATAATAAGAATTTCTTGGGAAAAAAAATAGCAAAATTTTCTCTAAAACAACTTTCAGATGCTAGATCTCTGGTGTACAAAATAGCTGCTAATCACAACACAATTGTTTCAATCAAGCAGACTGCTTTAATAAACCCGCAATATAGCTGCTAGTGCAAAAAGTCAATGTTCGTCAAGAAGACTGCTTTTTTATCCAGCAAAATAGCTGTTAGTCAAAAGTCAAATTGCTTCAGAGGCAGAAAGATTTATAAACCCCACAGCCAACATTGATCAACACAATTTAATTTTCGGGAAAAAGAAAAAAAGAAAAAATAAAGGGAAAAAAGGGGAAAGGGGAAAAAAAGTATGGAGAGGGAAGGGGGAAATGTTGGGGGAAAAATGAAGCAATTTTTTTAAATTCTTTTGATCAATATCTTTTGGGTCAGGGGAGACAGGCACACACACAACACCACACACACACACACAACACAACACAACACACACACCACCACAAAACCCCAAACCACACCACCACACACACACTTCAGAACTACATGTGCACGCCGCATGCGCACGCGCCACCATACAAAAACTCTTTCATTCATCATATACCAACAAGTCCCTTGGGGATAAATAAATCGAGGCCCGTGTGCCACAAGGCAGAACAACTTGTGCACAGTCCCAAAGCCTGTCTCCTCTTCGAAAAGAGGTCATGCGCGCCCTTTGGGAACAGTGACAAAATCCCCCAAAACCGTCCCACACGGAAACTGTGTGAAAAAAAAAAAAAAAACCATGAGTGCTTTTCCCATTATCCCGATATGAAAGAACAAATAAAATAAAAAAAAATAAAGAAAAAAAAAATAAAAAAAACCCCCACATTTTTTTGGCACACTTTCATCCACCCATTTACACGCACATGCATTCACAGACACATGCACCCCCCACATTATTTTTGAAATAAATTTAAAATAGCAAGAGAGACATTACTAGGGTTTGTGTTGGAGAGGGAGTGCTGTGCTCCCTAACACACTGGCGACTTTGAAAATGGGGGGTTCCCGGGGGGGGGGGGGAAATGTGTGTCTGGAATATGTTGTGTTTTTCGTTTGGCACAAGGGGGGTGGGGGTGTCTCTTTTTTTTTTGAGGCGGGAGGTTTTTTTTATGTTTTACACCGCTCGGGGAACTGACCGGGAGGGGTTTTTTTTCCCCCTTCAAAATTCGGGGAAATTTTCCAAAGAAGTTAAAAATTTTTTTTTTATTTAACTTATTACAAACCCCTCCCTTGGTATTGGGGGTATGGAAAAGGTTTTTCAAAGAAAAATTTCCAATTCCAAAAAAAGGGGTTACAAGCCATGTCCAAAAATCCCAAAGGGGGGGGAAACCTTTTTGGGGGGCGGGGAAGACTTTGTAGCGGTGGTCATTTTGGGATCGCGGGGCCCTGCCTTTCGCTTTGATTGCCCCGGGGAAAAACCCGAATGTTAAGGGGGAAACGTTTTTAAACCCGGGTTGGATTGGCCTGGTACAAAACAGGTAGCTACCGGCCCCCCAAGAATTTTTTCCTCACAAAACCCTTTGCCTGACCCTAAGGGGTTAAATTGCAAGATTTTTTTTAGGCTTTAAAGGGGGTCTTTTCCAGGTGGGGAATGGGAAAGGAGGGGTTTTGGTTTTGGTGGGGAAGGGGTTTTTGTTTTGAGTAATGGGGTTTTTGGAAGGCTGTTTGCTTTTTGGGGTGAAGTAGGTGAATTGTAGGGCTTTTGTGTGACAAGTGTTTTTGGGTGTCAGCGGTTCGCGGTCAAAAAGCCCCCCCTTTTTGGATTTTTTTTGTACCCCTTGGGTTTATTTGGGTGTTTAATGTCGGGGTTATTTTTGGGGTTTGGGGAGGGGGGTTAATTTTGTGTGGTGGTTTGTTTTTGAGAGGAGGTGTTGGGTGTTTTAATGATGTAGTTTTGAGAGATTTCTTTTTGTTTTTGTGAAGGGTTTTTTGCGTTTTTTGGTTTTTGTTTGTGATGGTTTTTCCAATTTTTTAAGGGTTTTTGCTTTTTCAAAAATGGGGGTTCTGTTGGTTTTTTTTTGGGGTATTTGTGTATTTGATTTTGGTTGGGGATTTTTTTTGAGTTTGGGGTGTGGTTGCTGGGGGAGGTTTGTTTTGGAGTTTTTTTTGTTGTGTTTGTCGAAAGAGTGTTGGTTTCCAAAGTGGCTGGGTTTTTTGGTGTTGGGGGGTTTTGGTGGGGGGGGGGGTTAAAATAGGGGGGTTTTTTGTTTAAAAACAGAGGGGGGGGGGAAAGGGGGTGGTTATTGTCTGTTTTGGAAAAGGGTGGATAGATTTTAGGTTTTTTCTTTCTGGTGGAAAGGATGCTTTAAGGGGTTGGTTGGGGAAAACAAGTAAGGGGGGGTTGGGAGGTGTGTCATTTGGGTGTGGGTTGCATGGGACAGGGTGAAAATTGGGGTAGGGGGGGGGTTTTGGAGTGGGGAAAGTGGGGAGGGGGGGAAATGGAGGGGGGGAGATGGGGGTATCCTTTTTTGGGGAACGGGGTGAAAAGGGGAGGAGAGGCATGAAGTAGGCCATGGTACGGCCCAAGGGGGAAAAAAGGGTGGCAGGGGGGGAAGTGGCCGTGGGTTTCGGTTTTTTCCTCCCCTTTCCCCCCCTCCCCCGAAAAGTTTCTTTAAACGGGGGGGGTGGGGGGTGGTCCCGGGGAAATTTTGAGGGGTTAGGAAAAGGGAGTTTGCCCCCATGTTGGGGTGAGTTTGTTAATTTGGAAAAGGGGTTTTTAAAGGGGAATTATCCTTTTTTGGGTTTTTTTTCCAAACCTTTTAAGTTGGGGAAATTTTCTGCTGGAGCCCACGTCCCAATTAAAAAGCCCTAAAGGGTTACCGGGATGCCCCAAAAAAAATTTGGGGACTTTTGTGAACGTATTGTCCTTTCACACCTGGGAAGTTTTGAAAAGTTGTGGGCCATTTTGGGGTAAAACTTTTTTTTTTGTTTTGGGGTTTTAAAAGAAAAAAAGGAAAAAAAAAAAACCCCAAAAATAACCCCAAAAATAAAAAAAGAAAAAAAATTTAAAATAATAGGGTAAATATGCATTCTTTTAAAATTTAAACCTTAATTTAAATATTTTGTTATAATGGAATTTTTTATTTTTAAATAAAAAAAACCAATTTTAAAAAATTAAGTTTAACAAACCTTTTAATTTTCCCCCTTGTTTTTTTTCAATCCCCTTTTATTTTGGGTAAATTTTTTGCTGGTTAAATTTGCCACGTTTTTATAAATAAAAAAATAAAGAAAATTACGAAAAGTTAAAATCTATTTTTAAATTTTTTTGTTGACCATTTTTGCACTTTTCTGAAGATTTGCCATCAAATTCACCTTTTTTTTGTATAAAAACCCCTTGAAAAACGGGAAAAAACAAAAAAACCAAATAAATTTTTAACCCGGACAAATTTGACAGTTGCAAAGGGGGGGGGGGGGGTTTTTTTTTGGGGTTTTGTCATTTTGGGTTTTGTGGGGGTTTTTTTTTTTGGGGTTTTTTCTGGTTGGGGAGCCCTTTTTTTTTTGGGGGGTTATTTAAAAATTTTGGAATTTTATTTTTTTTCGTTTTGGGGCGATTTTTTACAACGGGGCCCTTTTTTTTCACCAGGGGACTTCAGCTTGTTTTTTTTTTTTTTTTTTGGGCAATCCAATCTTTGGGAGTATCACTTTTTATTTTTGTTATAGTTACCTGGAAAAGAAGGAGGACTAAGAGGAAAAAAAAACTAAAAAAACAACAACAAAAATAACCGCGAAACAATAAAATAAAGAAAACAAAGTCGCAAACAGTAATAGGATGAAGATCAATGTCATCTGCTGTGTCCCAAATTTAATGGCCATCACATTCGCGTAGCGAGCCCCTCATTCCTCAGGTTATAATTAAGGAACTGGTTACTCACTGACCTGTGTTTGGGCGAGGATAGACAACGCAGAAACACAATCTCACACAAGGGCACTTCAGTTTGTAAGCACGGAACACAATTTAGCCATTGGTCCCCCCATCCTGACATAAACACTTCCTCTTCAGACCGCCGGGGGCGGCCTTGTTACGGCAGAGTCCATTGAAGGTTACATCGTTCTTGGCGTTGGCTTAACGTTGGCCTACGTTTCACTTGAAAGTAAAAAAAATAAAGAAAACTTTACGAAAATGGTTAATATCTCATATTTTTCACAATGTTGTGTTAGACCATTTGCACTTTTCTGTTCATGAATCCTGACACACTCAACTGCACCTTTGTGTATCAAAAATCCTTGAAAATCTTCGGGAAAACCAGCTTCATTGTAGAGCTCCTTGGGACACGTCTTGACAGCTTGACGACGTGTGTGTGTGGTGTGTGTGTGTGTGTGGTGTGTGTGTGTGTGTCAGTGTGTGTGTGTGTGTGTGTGTGTGTGTAGCGTGTGTGTGTGTGTAGCGTGCGTGTGTGTGTTGTGTGTGTGTGTGTTATTAATATTATGTTATTGTAGGTCTGGTTTCTGCGTGTTTGGAGGCTGCTCATTCATTCACAAGAGCTGTGCTTTGTTTCCCGTTTCTTTATCTATCTGCATGTGTGTCTACTCTGCGAGTTTCCTTGTCTTTTTCTTTTTCTGACGACTGCAATCAATTACACTTCTTTGATTGCAGAAGGTCATTTTACATGCGCCAAATGTTTTCTTTACATACAACACAGTTTTGTCTGAACACAAAAAATGTATCACCTATCGCTGTGAATGGTGAAGTGAAAGTTTAGATTGAAACAAGGATTAAACCCTCAACTTCTTGCACCCTAGACGGTAGCATTATGTCTAGTTTATTGATGAGCATACTTTAAAACAATCATTTATTTATTTACTTTCCCATTGCTTGATTGTTTCCTTTGTTATTTTGTTTATGCATTGCTAATTACTTTAATTGATTCGTTAGTTGATCAAATGAGCCATTGTGTAACTATCAACATCCTTAGTACTCACGATCATGCCCGCTTATTATCTATCCCATTAGCACTCAGTGAAGTAAACATTGCTGTTGCCATAAATCATGCACTCTCAAGCACATTCGTTATCATTATGAAGGCCGTTTTGATAGAATTATCAGCAGCCTCATGGAACTCGTTTTTGGATAAAAAGTCGGGTTCACATGTAATGAAAATATATGTGGTTCTTTGACGATGCGTTTAGCACTGATAACAGCTGTGTAAGTGAGTGTGTGTGTGTGTTTGTGTGTGTGTGTAAGCTTGTGTGTGTTTGTAAGTGTGAGATAGAGACAGACAGATTGACATGCATACAGACAGAGTTAAAGACAGATACAGATACGTATACAGAAAGACAGTCAGACAGACAGACAGACAGAGACAGAGATAGATAGACAGAGAGATGCAGAAAAACAGATATACACAGAGAAAGAGGCAGACAGACAGACAGACAGAGATAGAGAGGGGAGAGAGAGGAAGAGAGGGGAGGGCACCCTTATCAAGAGAAACAGCATTCTTACGCGAAACGCTTATCATCTTCAACACCGTATCATACCTTCATGAAGACAAGGACTTTCATCAATGCTATCCTGCCCCGTCTTGACTCATCGCTTTTCATCTCAGCCTCTTCTTGGCACTTAGGCACCCATATATTCGCTGCATTTTGATATCAGTTTCTTTTCCTGATAAACGATGGCACAGCTGACAGAAAAATCCCAAACAAGATAAAGCGCCATAAAACAACCCACACGCGCATATGCACCAAGATTTACCAGCTGTTTATAGCGTGGCGTATTTTAAAAACGATGGGAAGACAACACCAGAATGTGGACTGGCCTTGAGTGGTAGATTTGCTACGGAAGGCAGAGGACAGTGGGGAGTGGAGGAAGCTGGTTGCAAAATCTTCAGTGGTGCCCCTCACGGGACTGCGGGATAGGTGAAGGTTGTAAAGATTTGTAAAGCTGCATATTAAACAAGAGTGGGGGACGGGATAGCTCAGTGATCGGAGCGCTCGCTTTCCCCCAGTAAAGTTAAGCAGCGTCGAGCGTGGTTACCAGTTGGATGGGTGACCGTTTGCGCGCCTTGGCTTCAGTACAGTTCCCCCAGTTCCCCCAGCTGTAAATGGGTACCTGCCCTCTCTAGGGTCAGGGAAGGTAAAGCAGCGAGGGAGAGGAGATGGGCGCCGCCCTCAATATGCAAGAGTATGACCAGAGTAGGATAGACGTATACAGAACATTTAATATCTCAGATGATAAGGATGGTAAACAAGGTGTAATGCAGAATTCTGTCTTTAATATTTTGACGACAGAGTTTTACTTTCTTTTCGCTAATGCATATTTCTTTATAAAAAAAAAAACAAACATGGGCAGCATCCCCGATTTGTAGCACGTGTGTGAACGTCTCTGTGTGTGTATGTGTGTGCGTGTGTGTATGTGTTTGAGTGTGTCTGTATACGTGTGTGTGTATGTGTGTTTTTGTGTGAGCGTATGTGTGTGTATATATGTGTGTGTTGCGTGTGTGAGTGTGTATGTGTGTGTCTGCGTGCTTGCATGTGTGGAGAGAGAGAGTGCATGTATGTGTTTGTGTTGTGGTGTGTGGTGTGAGTGTGTGTGTGTGTGTGTGTGTGGTGTGTGTGTTGTGTGTGTGTGTGTGTGTGTGACTGTGTTCCACAAGAATTATAAAGTATGACACAAAAAGCAGATAATGAAGTCCCAAGCCTCCCGAAAATAGACTTAGCGAAATGAATGTCTGTCTGTTTTTCATATCTTTATATATGTGTGCACCTCTCTATTTGATTGGTTCTATTTCTGTTTTGCACACTCTATGGGCGCTAGCTGAATACCGCTTCTCGAATATACTCCCTGTTGGGGGTGTGTTGTCTCTCGCAGAACATGGATCGAGTCATTTGAACTCTCGGTTGAAACCCGTTTAAGATAAGTCAGGCTCGGATAAGTTCCATACATTTGTTTTACGTGGCATGTCTCGATTAGTGATAGCTTGTTTTTGACAGTGGGGAAGGGAGTGAGTGAGTGAGTGAGTGAGTGAGAGAGAGAGCAAGTGGGTGTGAATGAGTTAGTTTGTTTGTTTGTGTGTGGATGTTGTGTGTGTTGTGTGTTGTGTGTGGTGTGTTGTGAATGTTGTATGTGTGTGTGTGTGGTCAACATGTGTGAAATAGAAGTATAACACATGCAGAGATAGAAAGATAGATAGAGAGACAGAGACAGAGACAGACAGACAGTTTAATAAAAATATATATAAAAAATTTTTATATATAAAAATATATAATATATAATATATATATATATATATATATAAAATATATATATAATAATAAAGATAGATAGAGATAGATAGACAGAGACAGACAACAGTTATATATAAAGATAGATAGAGATAGATAGACAGACAGGCAGATAGATAGAAAAGATAGATAGATAGATAGATAGATAGACACATAGATAGACAGACAGACAGTGACAACGACAGAGGCAGATGCAGAGACAGACATAAAATCAAGAGACAAGCATAATTATAGACAAACGACAAACTGATGAATAAAGAATAAAATTAAAAATTAAAAAAAAACAAGGGGTTACCAGCTAGGGCACCCAAGAAATCTGTTCTCCCACACAAAAATAGTTATCGTCTTTTGAGGGAAGAGAAAACAACAGATAAACAGCATACTGAAATTCTATCACAGCCCCGCACCCCCCACTTATGCTTAAGTATCCGATATTCTCTTTTTTCCCTTAAACATTTTAGTTTCATCACAATCGTCCATCTTCCCCACCCCACTACCACGTATCCACATTTCGCCACGTTTATCTCATTTACAGATAAAGGGCCCCATCACAGCTGACACACATCTGCACGTGCATCCAGTTTCCTCAAGTGGCTTGTGTTTGGGGGTCGTCAGCATGTGCACCTATGCCACAGAGAAGATAGACCTTTAACGAGTGAAAAAGGATGCCAAACAAAACATGTATTCTGCAGTAGATTTGTTTTGTATTATATAGTGTATTTCTCACTTTGTTAGTGTGTGTGTGTGTGTGTGTGTGTGTGTGTGTGTGTTGTGTGTTGTGTGTGTGTGTGTGGGGCGCGCGCGGCGTGCGTTACATTATCTACTCACATGAGAGGGATTTGTTTATGTTAAAGATGTGCGGGTGGGTGAATGATGGGAATTTTTGTGAACAGGGAGCATGCAAACATTAAATAATTTTTGTGGTTGTGTGTGCGTGCATGCGTGTGTGTGTTGTCAAAAAAAGAACGAGAGAAAGAGGGAGACAAGAGGGGAGAGAACAGAAGACAGAGACAGATAGATGAGCAAGGCAGAGAGACAGGAAAGAGACGGAGAAAAGGAGAGGGAGAGAGGCGATATATACATGCATGCAAAAGACAGACAAGAATGTCTACAATTGGAAATGACAAATAAAAAAACCGTTTAAAAGTACTGTACCGAAACTTTATCCCACACAAATAGTTATCGGTATTTTAAAGAATAAAACAAAATATAAAAAGCATGCTTATTATTGCGCCCACCAACTCTGCCCACTCAGTAAGGAATCCAGCTTTTCACTATCAATTCAGTTTCATCCCAAACATTATCTTCACCCAAGTTCACAATCCCAATTTCGCAAAAATTTCTCGTTTCCAGATAAGGCACATCCAGCGAAGCAGAAGTCACCGCAAGTGCATCCAGTTTCCTTAAACTTGTTGTGTGTTTGGGTTCAGAGGACACTAGTCCAGAGAATAGAAAAATTTTCCGCGTGCAGCCTTTACAAAAAAATTTAAAAGAGACGACAGACAGAAACGAGACAGAAACAGAGACAGTTACAGGAACAGAAACAAGACTTGGCAGGACAACAGAGAGACAAGCACAGATAGATTTACATTGTACAGAATAACAAATATTAAATTTCAAGAAATTTGAAACTAGCCACCAATGAAACTCCTCCACACAAAAAATTATTTTCAAGAACAACAGAGACTACACAAAATTTCAGATAAAAGCTATTATTTTATCACAGGAACTATCCAACCACCACCCCCCCACTTCTTTTAATCATATACCCGCTTGGCATTTTAACAAACGTCATCTTACCCCACTCACGTACTCAAAATTTCGCCACATTATTATCTCATGTCCGGAACAGGCCAACATCAAGCTGACACACATCTGCACGTGCATTACATTTTCGGGGGAAGGGGGGT
>CM054141.1:60893112-60895612 GCA_028751875.1 Rapana venosa
AGAGACAGAGACAGAGACAGACAGACTATATATATATATATATATATATATATATATATATATATATATATATATATAATATATATATATATATATATATATATATATATATATAATATATATATATATATATAAAGATAGATAGAGATAGATAGACAGAGACAGACAGACAGTTATATATAAAGATAGATAGAGATAGATAGACAGACAGGCAGATAGATAGAGAGATAGATAGATAGATAGATAGATAGACACATAGATAGACAGACAGACAGTGACAACGACAGAGGCAGATGCAGAGACAGACATAAAATCAGAGAGACAAGCATAATTATAGACAAACGGACATACTGATGAATAATAGAATAAAATTAAAAATTAAAAAAAAACAAGGTTACCAGCTAGGGCACCCAAGAAACTCTGTTCTCCCCACACAACATAGTTATCGTCTTTTGAGGGAAGAGAAAACAACAGATAAACAGCATACTGCATTCTATCACAGCCCCGCACCCCCCACTTTGCTTAAGTATCCGATATTCTCTTTTCCATTATCATTCAGTTTCATCACAATCGTCCATCTTCACCCACCCCAGCTACCACGTATCCCACATTTCGCCACGTTTATCTCATTTACAGATAAAGCCACATCACAGCTGACACACATCTGCACGTGCATCCAGTTTCCTCAAGTGGCTTGTGTGTTGGGGGTCGTCAGCATGTGCACCTATGCCACAGAGAAGATAGACCTTTATCGAGTGAAAAAGGATGCCAAACAAAACATGTATTCTGCAGTAGATTTGTTTTGTATTATATAGTGTATATCTCACTTTGGTTTAGTGTGTGTGTGTGTGTGTGTGTGTGTGTGTGTGTGTGTGTGTGTGTGTGTGTGTGTGTGTGTGCGCGCGCGCGCGGGCGTGCGTTACATTATCTACTTCTACATGAGAGGGATTTGTTTATGTTAAAGATGTGCGGGTGGGTGAATGAGTGGGAATTTTTGTGAACAGGGAGCATGCAAACATTAAATATTGTTGATGGTTGTGTGTGCGTGCATGCGTGTGTGTGTTGTCAAGAAAAGAACGAGAGAAAGAGGGAGACAGAGAGGGAGAGAGAAACAGGGAGACAGAGACAGATAGATAGAGCAAGGCAGAGAGACAGGGACAGAGACGGAGAAAAGGAGAGGGAGAGAGGCAGATATAGAGACATGCATGCAAAAAGACAGACAAGCATGTCTACAATTGGAAAATATGACAAATAAAAAAACCGATTAAAAAGTACTGTACCCAGAAAACTATTACTCCCACACAAATATGTTTATCGGTATTTTTTAAAGAATAAAACAAAATATAAAAAGCATGCTTTATTTATTGCCGCCACCACCCCCTCTGCCCACTCAAGTATAGGATATCCAGCTTTTCACTATCATTCAGTTTCATCACAATCATTCATCTTCACCCCAGCTTCCACATATCCCACATTTCGCCACATTTATCTCGTTTCCAGATAAGGTCACATCACAGCTGACACGCAAAAGTCACCTGCAAGTGCATCCAGTTTCCTTAAATAGCTTGTTGTGTGTTTGGGTTCAGCAGGAGCACTTAAGTCACAGAGAATAGAAACATTTACCCGCGTGCAAGCCAGTGACAAAAAAATAAGAGAGACTGACAGACAGAAACAGAGACAGAGACACAGAGACAGTGACAGAGAAACAGAAACAAAGACGGGCAGAGACAGACAGAGAGACACACAGCACAGATAGATTGACAATTGTACAGAATCACAAATATTAACTGCAAGATTCGAAACTAGCACACCCAATGAAACCTTCCCTCCCACACAAAAAAATTATTTTCAAGAACAACAGAGACTACACAAAATACAGATAAAAAGCACATTATATTTATCACAGGAACCTATCCCAACCACCACCACCCACTTCCTTCAACTACATAATACCCTGTCTTTGCTCCCGTCCATTTTCATCACAATCGTCCATCTTCACCCCAGCTTCCACGTACTCAACATTTCGCCACATTATTATCTCATGTCCGGATCAGGCCACATCACAGCTGACACACATCTGCACGTGCATACAGTTTCCTCAAGTGGCTTGTGTGTTGTGTGTAAACAGGTGCGCTTATGTCACAGACAATATAGACCTTTATCCAGTGGAAATGATCTCAAACAAACAAAAAACATTCTGCAGTAGATATTTTTTGTACCATCCCGAGTTTTCAGCACTTTAGTTCATTGTGTCTGCATTTATTCTTTAGCTCTACTCGAAGGGGATTTGTTTGGGTTAAAAATGGGTGGGTAGGTGGGTGGGTGCGTGGGAAATTTTGATAATAGGGTGCATGCAAACGTTTAATTGTGTTGATGATTCAGTGTGTGTGCGCGCGTGTGCATGTGAGTATTTGTGTGTATGTGTGTGCGTTAAACATGTGTGCTAAATAATAAGTAAAGCAGAGAGAGAGAGACACACACACACACACACACAAAGACA
>CM054141.1:60898112-60900612 GCA_028751875.1 Rapana venosa
TTTCAGTGCAGTCTCCCAATTCACCCAGCTGTAAATGGGTACCTGCTTCTTGACGGTCAGAGAAGGTAAAGCAGCAAGGGAGAGGAGATGGGTGCCGCCCTCAATATGCTGGCCCGTAGAGAAGTGAGGTCTCTGATACCTAACTCCACTACGACCACATATGCTATGGCACGCCAATATGTGACACATAGAATTTTACTTTTTTCGTCATATGAAAACTCTTTAGAGGACACAGACATGACCTATAATTTAAAGGCAGAGGACAGCAAGAACACACATGGTGTCGTTATGTATAACGAGATAGCTCAGTGGTCGGAATACTCACTTACCCCTAACTAACAAGGTTAAGTAGCATCTAGCATGGTTACCAGATGATTGGGTGACCTTTAGCACATTGTGGCTTCAATACAATCCCCCGTTTCACCCATCTGTAAATGGGTGCCTACGTCTTTAGGGTCAGGGAAGGAAAAACCCGAGGAAAGGAGATGGGACCGCCCTTAATATGCTGGCCCCTATAAAAGTGAGATCGCTAATGCCTCACTTCCCTACGACCTTATAGATTATGTGACACCTTTTTCTTTTTTATAACACCGTGTGGAAGTGAATGGTTAACTATATCAAGAATAACCGGAAAAAGCAAGGCTAATGGTGGTGTTTTCCCTTGCCTCATCGTAACAGCTTGTCTGTTGTGTTTTGGCTCTCGTCTTGTCACTGCTTGCATGAGAGGGGCACTTCTTTCACTAAACCCATATTATGTATTCTTGGTTGAGAGGACATTGACTGGAAACCATACGTGGCAACTGTAGCGCCACAACAGCATGATTTTCTCTCCTTTCAGATTTAAAAAAAAACAAATCACAGTGTCAGTTCTTATAAAAGGGGTCCAACATACGCTGTAAAGACAATGGAAACCCTTGAAGAGGCATATCGAATGAAATAATATATAATAATAAAAAGCTGGCAAACTGTAAACATCTGCTGAGTTATGTGTTTTTTCTGAAAGCCATACAGAAAAGACAACTCTATGTGTGTGCGTGTGTGTGTTTGTGGGTGTGAGCGTGTTTGTGTGTGTGTGTGTGTGAGAGAGAGAGAGAGAGAGAGAGAGAGAGAGAGAGAGAGAGAGAGAGAGAGAGAGAGAGAGAGAGAGAGAGAGAGAGAGAGAGAGAGAGAGAGAGAGAGAGAGAGAGAGAGAAAGAGATCATTTTTATTTGGAGGACAACAGAACAAGCACCCATGTGAACTTTTCCGCAGCTAGTCCCCTTGTGCATGCGTTTTTACAGCTTTTGTCATCCATACCCACCGGCACGCATTATTTTACTCTTTTGACAGGATCAACATATTTTGTGTGCGGTCACATAGGGGACCTTGATTTATATTCTCATCAGGAAGACTTGTATGTGTAGGGGGAGGGGGATAGTAGAGCCGGCACTGATGGTAATTTTATCAAGGGAGAACTCCCCTTCAAATAACGGACGTCTCGGTGGTAGCTTAAACCGGGGCTCGAACCCAGGCCGTCAGATCGCGACCACAAACAGAAAAGGCAGACAGACTGAGGCACACATATAGAGAGACATTCAACACACGGAAGGAACAACCGATTTACACTTGTTGGTCAAATAAAGTAGCCCCAATTTATGTCCCATCCCAACTTTATACTGTTTTGCTTGCATATTCCGCCTGTTTATCATTTTATTTCATTGTATTCCGAGATAAAATTGAATAAGCACCTCTTTATTTAAAATCCAGTACCTGAATGCATGCAGTTTGTTTGGTAAATGTTGTCACCCGATCTCACTGGCACACTACGGCGTACTCTTCTGAAACGCGGAAAAGGTTTTAACGTGTGCTCAAGATGTTCTGTGTGCGTTCGCACACGGAACCTCGGTTTATAGTCTCATCCGAAGAACTTTCGGGGGGAGTGGAGTCGGCACTGATGTTAACTCCAGGGGAAAAATCCTCTTGAACGAGATTCGAACCTGGGTCAACAGAACACGAGCGCAGTGCGTATCACCCTGCCTCTGAAGTCCTTGCACTCCATTACCTTGTGCATTTATTTTTCCCGGTGATAAGACGGCACAGTTGAAAAGAAAACTGCACGTGCATCCAGTTCCTTCAAGAAGCTATAGGTTGTTTAGTAGAGTGGCAGGGTGTATGTGTGTGTGTGTATGTGTGCGTGTGTGTGTGCATGTGTGTGTGATTATACGTGTGTGTGTGTGTGTGTGTGTATGTTTGTGCGTGTGTTCGTGCGTGTGTGCGTGTATGTGTGTGCGTGCGTGCGCACGCACGCGTGCTCGAGCGCTTGTGTGTGTACGTGCGCGTTTGCGCTTGTGTGTGTATGTGTGTGCGCGCGCACGCGCGCGGATGTGTGTGAAGTGAAAACCATAAAAGCAATTGCCTATCTCATCAATTTGGCACACGTTTCCTTTTCTATGCTTTTTAAAAATACCTTTGTACCACTTAAAGTCACGGCAGATTTCTCTACGTGGAATTCGGGCTGCTC
>CM054141.1:60910612-60913112 GCA_028751875.1 Rapana venosa
TTACTTTGACACATTTTGTCGCTGAAAATGCACGTCTTAGGACTCAACACAAACTCTTCTGTAATGAAATTAGGTGTGCATGACTGTGTGTGCCAGCACGTGTGTTTGAGCATGCAAGTATGACTGTGCATGCGGTTTGTGTGTCTTTGTGTGTGTGTGTGTTTGTTTGTGGGTGTGTGTGGTTGTGTGTGTGTGTGTATGCATGCTTGTGTGATTGGACAAGTACACTGACATACACAATGATGCACAAAACATCAATTTATAATAATGTGTCAGTCACGTTGATATTAGATGCCTGGCATAAAGGATGCAGAAATATGTCCATTACGTCATCCGCATCCAACCCATTCTAGCTTTCTCCCCTTGCCCCAGATTTGGTAGTTGTACAGGTCATCTAACAGAAGGATATTTTTGCTGGACTGACATTTTTTCTAATGTGTCATTTGGTGGAATGTGTTCCCTTTGCCTCTGCTTACTTTTACCTTCAAATTACAAATGAATGTCAAAAAGACACAGACATTTCGAAATATCAAAAAAGCAAACATCTGTACTCTTTACAACACATGCAGAAGCAAAGCAGACTGTTTAATTTAGGACCATGTCATAGCAATTTGCACTCAATGTACCCACACCACACAGCAGTACTTCTCATCACAATTGGTAACACTTTTAAGCAGATTCCTCAGAAAACATACTATGTTCTAAACACGTTTAGGAGATTATCAAAAATATTTGTTTTGATGAATTTTTGCAATGTAAAATGCTTGTCTAATTTCTTTCAACAAAAAAGAACATACATGATTTATCAGTTTAAAATCCCCGTAAATGGATTGGGACATGCTAGTGTTTATATGTCCCTTGAACAGATATGTTTCTTCTTTGGGAATTTTGGGTTAATGTTATGATGTTGTTGGTGGTGATGGTAATAGTGGTTGTGATGGCTGTGGTGGTGATGTTTTTCTTCTCTTGAAAGTGTCCTTACACCTTTTTTGTCGACATGGTGTTAGACTTATCAAACATAAAGAGAAAAAGGCGTCCAGCCAGACTGGCTGTTCTCTATCTTATCTTAGCCCACAAAAGTTGATGTCAATACAGACTTCTTCAAGGAAACCCTACCACACTGAGTTCTTTGCTATGACAATTACTGTAAGCAGATAGATTTCTCTGCATTGCATGTGTGCTAAAGCTCATTTGCAGGTGTGTGAAGAGAGAGTTTAAATGTGGACAAGTTCTGCACCAATCACTACAACTCATGTCACACAGTCAAACTAATCTGAAAATATATAATTCAAACTTTTATTCAACATCCCGAAAAGAGTTTGGTATATGATTGCTTTGATGGAAAGGGTTTAACTTTAATTTATTTTGTCTTTTTTGTTTGTTGTTTAATTGGTGTTTGTTTATTTGTGTGTTTTGATTGTGAAATAGTGTAGTTGTTTCCTTTTGGGTTGCACTAGTTTTACAATTAAATGTGTGGTCTAATAGACTATACAAACAGTATAAGTGAGAGAGAGAGAGTAAGAGAGAGAGAGGGGGGAGAGAAAATCGGAGTTAGGGTGAGAGAGGCAGAGACAGAGATCAGAGAGACACACAGACAGACAGAGAATGAGAGAGAGAGAGAGAGAGAGAGAGAGAGAGAGAGAGAGAGAGAGAGAGAGAGAGAGAGAGAGAGAGAGGGGGGGGGGGGGAGGGGGGTCCAGGATGAAAACTTTTTTTTTTTCAGCCAGGAAAATGTCACGTTGACCTGTCACCCCATTCTGACCAATCCAGCCTCAACTGCTGTGAGCAAATGTCCAGACAGCACGTGCGCTAAACAGGATTGGCAGAGGATCAGGGAGATCCTACTTTGACACATGTGGTCACTGGAAATTCACGTCTTAAGACTCAACACAAACTCTTCTTCAATGAAATTAGCTGTGCATGCCTGTGTGCCAGCACGTGCGTTGGAGTATACAGCGAACGCCTTTTTATTTGTGCGTATGCGTGTGTGTGTGTGTTTGTGTGTGTATGCGCGCGCATGTGTGCGTGCGAGTGTGCGTGGGTATAAATGTGTGTATGTGTTTGTGTGTGTGCCTATATGCATGTTTGCTTGCATTGATAAATACCCTGACATTCACAATGGTGCACAAAGCATCGATCCACATTATCCTGTCAGTCACGTTCATATTACATGTCTGGCATAAAGGATGCAGAAAGCTTTCCATTATATCACACACACACACACACACACACACACACACACACACACACACACACACACACACACACACACACACACACACACACACACACATCCAACCCATTCTGGCATTCTCATCCTACACGAGAACTAGTAGTTCTGCGGGTCAACTAACATAAGGATATTGCTAGGTGGACCGACATTTATGCCAACGTGTCATTTGGGGGAATCTGTTCCCATTTCCGTTGCTTACTTTTTACCTTTAAAATACACACAACCGACAGGTAGACATACAAACACATTTCCAAATATTAAAAAAAG
>CM054141.1:60918112-60960612 GCA_028751875.1 Rapana venosa
TTTATCTTACTTGAATGTCAAGGTTTGTAGCGATTATCAGAATGGTCATAATCAGCAGTAAGCATTATTGATTGACATTACCTTAGCAGCAATGCAAAAAAGAGAATATCCACTTGAGCATGATTACTTTCACATTGAAGATGAAGAAGAAGAACAACAAGAGCAAGAAAAAGAAGAAACACATAGAAAAACAAGAAAATAAGATCAAAACGTACCCAAAAAAATGCAAAGAAGAAGATGAAGAAGAAGAAGAAGAAGATGATGAAGAAGAAGGGCATAACGAAAAAGAAAAATAACAAGCTAAAGAAGAACAAGAAAAACTACACATTTTGCTTAAGACAAAAACAACTCACTTAACCTTCCCGCCCCCAAACACGTGTCTCTTATCCTTGCTCTAAAAACTTTTAAAAAATGAACAGCTTAGCCCAAAAAAAACCCCAAACAACATGTCTGTCAGCACACCAGCATTCTACAATCAAAATGTTTTTGATATATAGAACAGAATGCACTTAGTTTCAAGCTAGCAAGCTGGGGGGCATATGAAAATACACACAGCATTAATACATGCATGTGTGTGTGCGTATGTCTGTCTGTCTGTACACGTGTGCCTGAATATAACACAAAATACCTCATGAAAGTGTTTGCAAATTAAAGACAAGAAAATCTGGTATGGAAATTGGTAGGATTATCAGGGAGTCTCATGATTCCTATCTCCCCCTTTCAATATTACTGGAATCTTCTTTTCCTTCTCTGATAAAGCCACACACTTCATTACCAGCACTCAGCAGAACTGACCAGACTCTGTTGAAAGAATGGTCAGGTGGAATGGTGGCCAGCCAAACCGTAGCTATCATTTCTGTTCCTCTCCTGGCCTCTAACAGGGTCACGTCCGATTAAAAAAAATCAGAGATTGTTTAGCTAGTTTATGCAAATTGATCAAAAGCAGACTTTACATATTCTGTCCATCTAAACGTATTGTCCTCAGCTTAAAAGAAGCAAGACAATGAGTTTTACTCTATTCATTAATTATTCAAATTAGAACTAGAATAGATAGCCACAAATCATGACAGACTTAGGGCAAAGACACCATACCCAGCTGATTGTGGCTCACCTCAGCAACTCGCCTAGGAAGGGACTCTGCTCAGGCGTGAAGTCACAACAGTCTACACCCAGACCTGTTTGTGGTACGATGGTCAAAGGTGTGTCCAGTCCCATTGTCCTGTACTAAATCTTCTCTTGACATAGTCCGTGTTTCCTTCTTTCAGTGAAGATGTTTAACAAGAATCAATGTGTGGTCCGTATGATTTTCATCACTAGTAATGTCTACCCCTTTTCATCAATTTTGAACATTGGAAGTAATTATTCAGAATATTTGTGATAAACACAAATCATGTGATTCAATATACGACTGTATTCAGTTTGATTAACTGCCAATCGGTTTTGAAAGTTTTGTGCTTGCGTGCTGCCGATGTGTGTGTGTATGTGTGTGCACATGTGTGTATTTTTGTGTGCAAATGTGTGTGATTGGTGTGTGTGTGTGTGCATAATATATGTATGTGCCCTGACCATCTGTATGTTTTTCTTTACCTATCTCTCTATGTCTGTCTATGTATGGTGTATGTCTTTGAGAACAGACCTTGAGGTCGCACATCAATATTTACCAATCAAGTGCAACAAAGAAGGCAAAAATATTACTAATATTGTCGTGCAATTTTCTGATGTGTTCCTTCTATATTGATGGAATCCTCTTCATCATCTCCAACAAAGCTGCAAGCTCCAAGACCAGCAATCAGCAGGACTGACCAGGATGTGCCTGGACAATGGTCACTGGGAATAGTGACCATGGAAACCATAGCAATCGGGTTCTTTGTTTTCCTGTGTTCATCTTGTGGACTCTGAGGATGTCTGGTTCTGTCTGTGGCTATTTGAAAAGAATGTGTGTGTGTGTGGGCGTGATTCTGGCAGCCTGGTTGAATGTTTTATTTCTGCCCCTTTTAGTATCCCCCCCCCTCTCTCTCTCTCTCTCTCTCTCTCTCTCTCTTCTTCTTCTTCTTTTTCTTCTTCTTCTTTGTCTTCTTCTTCTGCCTCATCCCGTTTTAAAGTTCCCCTTGTAGAATGATGAGCTACTTCAAAACAACAACAGCAACAACAATAACAACAACAACAACAACTGGATTAACCTTTCATGTCATACTTTCCTTGTGTACTTTAAAGTTTTCCTCAGCTCAAGAATAACATTGCCAGTGTTGTAATATATTGCTTATCGAAGATAAAGCTGGACATGAGGACCACACACCCTGACAGGCAATAAACAATTAAGGCAAAGACACTCCGCGGATTGCTGCTTGCTTCAATGACCAGCCTAGGAAGTGAGTCTAATCAGGCGTGAAGTCCCAATCAGTCTATACCCCAATCCTGTCTGTGGTGAGAGGGTTCAGAACGAGTCTTGTCTTATTGTCCTGTGCTGTATCTTCTTTTTGTCGGGGTGGCGTGAGATTCTTCCAGTGAAGATTTGCATACAGTGTGGAGTTGCGTTGTATAGGGTTTTATTACTGTAAGTGGCATTTTCTTTCTTTTTCATTTTTTTCTTCAGGTTTGTTGCTCTCAATTTGGCTATTGTACTTAATGGAAAACTTAAGGAACTCTGTGTAATCAGATATGGAAAATAGTTGTGGTGGTATCAATCTTAATCAAATGAATCAAAATTTGTTGTTTTTTTAAATGTGTGTTTTACTGCATTGTGTGTGTGTCTGCATGTGTGTGCGTGTGTGTGTGTGTATGTGTGTTAGTAGTGTATGCGCGTATGCGTGTGTGTGTGTGTGTGTGCTGTTTTATGATGTCTGTGTTTATGTGTGTGTTTATAAATGTACTTTTTGTGCATTTCTCTGTGGTTGTGTGTGTGTGCTTGTGTGTGCATGCGTGCGTGTGTCTGCTTGCATGTGTGTTTGTGTGTGATGGCGTGCTTGTGTGCACGCGCATATGCTTGAGTGCAGACCTTGAGGTCTCCCATCACCACCAGCAAATCAAAAGGAGCAAAGGATGGAAGGGAAACCCCTAGTATTGGTCAAGGAATGTCCCGGTGTATTGTTTCTATCTTGCTGCAATCCTCTTTTCTCTCTCCAGGAAAGCCACACGCTTCATGAACTGCAATCAGCAGAACTCACCAGCCTTTGCCTACACAATGACCAAAGGAAATAGTAGCCACACACACACACACACACGCACATACACGCACACACATGCATGCACATACACGCACACACACATGCACGCACACACACACCATAATGGTCATTTGTGGTCCTCCTTTGTTTCTTCACACTGCCACTTTTTGTCCCTAGAACTAGCAGGGGAACGTGTCTAGTTCCGTGAGTATTAGTGCTGGAAAAAATGCATGTATGTACTTATGTGCGTGTGCGTGTGTGTGTGTGTGGTGTGTGAAATCGGCGATATGTTTGTGCTTGCTTTTTTTGGCTCTCGCATCATCATCATCATCATCATCATCAGACCCGTGACCTTGGCGGTCGTGGGGGAGACATAAAAGACGATGCCGTGGTAAGCCTCCTCCATACATCTCGGTCCTCGGCTCTGCGCAGTAGTGCCGAGTCATTCATCCTGGTCCATTCTCTGATGTTGTCCATCCATGACTTGCTCTGTCTTCCCCTCCTTCTGCCACCTTCGAGTGTTCCCTGCAGTACTGTTTTTGGCAGAGTGTTGTGGCGGGTGACGTGGCCGAACCATGTCAGCTTTTTCTTCTTGACGATGGTGAGAAGGGGTTCCTGTGGACCTGCCAGCCGTGTTATTTGGCTCTTGACAAATTCATTGGTCTTTCGTTCTCTCCAAGATATGCCCAGTAGTTTTCTATGGCATTTTGTTTCGAATGACTGGATTCGCTTTGCTGTTTCAGCAGTCAATGTCCAGGTTTCACTTCCGTACAGCAGGATTGACAGGTGGTCTGGTGGATCGGTGGTCTAGAGGTAACGCGCCTGTCTAGAAAGCGAAAAGTCCGGGTCTGAAGTGTGCGGCGGTTCGTACCCCGTTTGGATCGGAAATTTTTCCCCCATCCATTAGACCATGAGTGGTGGTCTGGGCGCTAGTCTTTCGGATGAGACGATAAACCGAGGTCCCGTGTGTTACACGTAATTATTTAGCGCACGTAAAAAAACCCACGGCAACAAGAGAGTTGTCCCTGGCAAAATTCTTAGAAAAAAGCCACTCTGATAGGGAAACAAATACAGCTGCAGAAAAAAAAAAAGGGTGAAAGGGTGGCGCAGCGCTAAGTGGCGACGCGTTCTCCCGCTCTCCCCGGGGAGAGCAGCCCGAATTTCACGGAGAGAAATCTGCCGTGACTTAAAGTGGTATGAAATAAAATCTGAGCGCTTTGATTTGTTGCTTTACAAGATTCAGCGCTATATAAATTCCATACATTATTATTATTATTATTAATTAGGGCTTTGTAGAGCTTTAGTTTGATTGGGAAACTGATCTCTTTACTTTTCCATATGGTGGTGAGTTTTGTCATGGAAGATGTTGCCATGGCTATTCTGACTTTGATTTCTGTCGTCGATCGCCCGTCCTTTGTGAGTGTAGCGCCAAGGTATTTAAAAGCGTCTACTTCCTCCAGTTGTTGGCCGTTCATGTAAATTTTAGCGGTGGCATTGCTCGTGCTGTTCACAAGTACTTTACTTTTCTCCGAGCTCACCTCCATCCCATATGCTCCAGCTCTGTTCTCAAGTCTGGTCGTAAGGTCTTGCAGCTCTGTGTTACTTCCGCCCATGAGGTCAATGTCATCGGCAAACCGTAAGTTGTTGAGGGGTCTGCCGCCAATGGAGATGGTAGGGTGGAAGTCATGGAGGGTCTCTCTCGCATAGATAACTCAATAAAATCTCTCTCTGTTTATTTCTGTCTCGCTCTGTCTCTCTCTGTCTCTCTGTATCTCTCTGTCTGTCTGGCTGGCTGTCTGGCTCTCTCTCTCTCTCTCTCTCTCTCTCTAGCCCCTCACTTTTGTGAGGGTGAACAAAATAGTCTGGTGGTTAGAGCATAACTACATCTTGAAGGCGTGGTTTCGACCCAAGGTTCGTGCCCATTTGACGGGAATTTCCCCCTGGAGTTAACGTATATGCTGACTCCACTACTTCCAATTCAACTCATTTCAATTATTTTTAATGTCCTCTGTTTAAAGGACATTTTTTGTAGTAACGAAAATATGTTTAAACAAGAAATAGAATACTTTCATAAAAAATGAATACACTTGATGAAAGGTTACAATTGATAAACACACACACACACACACACACACAAACAACTCTATTAAAGAAAATTATGTATATGAGACTATTAACCTTGGTCTGTGTATGAGCGTGCACTTAACATCCTACGTACATGGTGCAATTTGCCCCGTCCCTTGGAAGAGGAGGCCATTCTGTGTCTGTACAAACATGTATCTACTCATGAACTTAATGCAAACAAGACACGTGAGTGCTTATTCCATAATTTTTCAAAATAAAAAACACAATAAAACCAAGCTAAGGCAGTCAACAGGAGGTTATTTAAGATAAAGTTAAATGATCCAGGTCTTGTATTTATTTATCCGAATTTACTGCCCTCAACATTTATCTTCTCCTTTAATTCTCCGATGAGCCATTCTGGAACTCTGATGAAGTTGCAGACTGTGTTTCTTTGGTAAGGAGAATTTATTGAAAATGATTCCTCTCAATGTGCTGAGTGAATACTGGCTGGTGTGGTTGCTTTCATGAAAGCCATCAAACGCTGACGTGAATTACAGGGTCTAAAACGTACCAGTTGGTCTTCAGCATGCGAATGCACATAAATAGAACTGAGACACTTCTAAGTTTGCACCTCAAGTTGACTGAGAGGGTCGCAAATCTGCTCACCCTTAATTCACAAGACACTGCTGGTGAGACACTCAGCTTAATTAAGAAGGGCCTAATCAGTCTGATGAAAGATTGCTTCTTTACAACAGAGCTAGACCAGACAACCACACATCCTGACAGGAAATAAGCAATGCTAGGGGAGAGATACACAGCTGAGTACTCCATGGTTCAGTGACCAGCTGAGGGAGTGACTGTAATCAGGCGTGAAGTCACAATCAGCCTTCACACAGACCTCTTCATGATACAACGGTCAAAGTTGAGTCTATCTGTGTTGCCTTGTGTGAAATATTTCTTCCTCACTGTGTATGTCTTTTCCATTAAACCTTTATGTAGCACAACATGTCGGATTTGTACGCCTTTCATTAAAAGAAAAGCACGTACGTTTCTCATGTCCTTACATTGAACATTTACAGTTCATTTTGAGTACAGAGATGCTGTTATCAGAATCTTTTGAATTATCATCCTGATCATATAATTAAGATAAAAATATGTGCCATAAGGAATCTAAATTTTGTTTCAGAAGAAGAAGAAGAAAAATGAAGAATGGTCTGGATGTTGCCTTAAACTACCCTCACATTGTCATGCATTCCATAAATGAAATTTCAGCAGAAACATGACTAAGCACTCCTTTCCTCTCTTCCTCATCCAACATACAGTACATTTTTTTTTATTATGACTGAATTTGCATTTACTGTAGATATTGCTTCTTACTAGTGAGATGTTCCAAGCATGTATCATTTTAGAGGATTGCAGGGACTATTCCTTCAAATTCTCCGCAATGAAAAGACTGTATATGCCGTTTGCACAAAACTCAACTTATCTTCAGTATTGTCATCGACTTTATGGCATCAGAGCACCACTGTGCAGAATCACGCTGTCTTGAAGGGATACATCACAAGGTAAGGGCTGATCGAGCTAGTCCACTAGTACTCTATGCAGAAACATGCCTTGGTTTTGTTTCTTTCATTTCTGTTATCGCATGCAGTGTGTGTGTGTGTGTGTGTGTGTGTGTGTGTGTGTGTGTGTGTGTGTGTGTGTGTGTGTGTGTGTGTGCGCGTTGTTGTTGTTGTTGTTGTTGTTGTTGTTTTCAATTTAACGTCTACTCACTCTTAGTGATTTTAGACAAATGTGTGTGTGTTTGCGCGCGCCTACGTACATGTGTGTGTGTGTGTGTGTGTGTGTGTGTGTGTGTGTTTAAGTCAACATAGTCATGCAAACCAAGGAAAACGAAGTCTGAAAAGAAACGAAATGAATTGTCTAGGAGTACCCGTCTTTCTCTCCTCTGTGTTTCCAGAACTCTCTTGGTCATCTTAGGTAAAACCCCACGCTTCATAACAAGCCCTGGACCGTGCTGATCTGGCTACGTCTAGACAAGGGAATGGTCTCTAGGGATATTGACCACATAAACCCTAGCGGTCAGTCATTTCCGTTCATCTCTTGTCTCCTGACTTACCCCACTTGACCCTTGGTGATGACGTGTGACTGCTTCTTGTGGCTAAGTGGAAAGGTTAGAAAGTGCGTGTATGCTCTTAGGTACCTGTGTGTAGGGGTGTGTGTTTGTGTGTGTGTGCATGTGTGTGTGTGTGCGTGCGTGCGTGCGAACGGTAAATGAGTGCCTTTACATATGTTTTGCTCAGGTAAAACGGGGAAGAGTGTGACTGATATTTTTTAATTTTTAAAATTTTATTCTTTTATATCGAGAATGATGGAATTAGCACTTTTGTGCTTTTTACATCCAGTCCCCGTGTGTATGCGCGTTTGTGAATTATGCCATATGTTCCCACCGGCACACAATGGCCTACTCTTGCAAAAAGCGGAACAAGATTTAACGTGTGCGCAAGATGTTCTGCACGCGTTCGCACACGGGGCCTTGGTTTATAGTCTCATCCGAAAGACTTTTAGGGAGAGTGGAGTATGCACTGATGATAACTATAGGGGAAAGTATCCCCTTGAACGGGAATCGAACCCGGGCCGTCAGATTGTGAGCACAATGTTCTAACCACTATCCAAGCTCCCTTTATAGGCGTGTGTAACAATAGTAGAGGAGGGGACAGCTGGAGGGCACTTTGCATTTTTTCACCATTATTCTAGAGAGATTTATTGCATTCCACCTCATCTTCCTTTTCCTTGGAATTGCTTTGGAGACACACATTGTTCTGTGGATTTTTTCTGTTATGGATACTTTTCTTTTGTATGTCTCTACTTCTGACTTTTTACTTTGTCTCATGCCATTATCACCTTTTTTCAGAATCCGTGTTTGCTGGGAGTTTTACATATAACAACAAGTTATTTGAAAACATGGCCAGGATTGCATACTTTAATGGAATGAGCTTAAGTTAAAGGAAGAGAAAAGTCAACTACACTGTTTGCTTGTTTTCTGTGTACATTTCTACTAGTGTTTATCATTTCATCCAACATGTTTTGGTAACCAGAGTACTTCATATCAGCGTTTAACATCTTAATGTTGTATTGTTTCTTATGAAAGCGTTGCCGCTAACGACCATCACGCGTGCACCCAGTAGGTGCAGTGGTTTTGCCTGGTGTGTCCTCAACTTTCCCTGAAACTGACCTTCATGCTGCAGATCTCACCATCCTCCTATGGATGATTACTGATGACGCAAAGATCGGCAAACCTGCTCTGTTGGGAATCAGCTCCAGCAACAACTGCCCATCTGGGTAATGAGCCAGAGGACTGATGCATTGCAGTGCCAGCGGGGCCTGAAGCCTCGCTTAATGAGGCATCGTCTGACTGAAGGAGAGTTTCTGCTGAGGTGGTGATGCAGTTTAATCAATTAATGGTGGGAAGGTGCATGGCAGTAATTCTTATGTTTTAGTGCAGAATGAATTGAGGATCTTGAGCAAAAATAAAACATGCGTCATGACACTGTCAAGAAACAAGCTGTTGGTATGAGAGACAGTCTTTTTAGTAGATCGGTGGTCTAGAGGTAACGCGCCTGTCTAGAAAGCGAAAAGTCCGGGTTCGTATCCCGTCTGGGCCCGAAACTTTTCCCCCATCCATTAGACCATGAGTGGTGGTCTGGGCGCTAGTCTTTCGGATGAGACGATAAACCGAGGTCCCGTGTGTTACAGAAAATTATGCAGCGCACGAAAAGAACCCACGGCAACAAGAGAGTTGTCCCTGGCAAAATTCTTAGAAAAAAGCCACTCTGATAGGGAAAGAAATACAGTTGCAGACCAAAAAAAAAAAAAAAAAAAAAAAGGGTGGCGCTGCTCTTGTGGCGACGTGCTCTCCCCGGGGAGAGCAGCCCGAATTTCACGCAGAGAAATCTCGTGACTTAAAGTGGTATAAATAAAATATAAATAAAATAAAATAAATAGTATCGTTTAAAAAGAATGAAGACAGAGTTTCAAAGAGAATGAAGATACATTTCTCTTCCCTATGTACAGTAAGACTCCCCACGAAAAACAAAGATCACTTTGAAAACAGAGAGACATAATAACAGATAATGACTGAACGTAGGTTTCTGCATGGAAAACACAGTATTTTGCATTATTCAGAATAGTGAAGGCTCTTTAAGATTTCCGAAATCAAAATTGACTATAAGACACAAATAAGAAAATAAACAAAAAGCCTCGATATATTAACAGCAAAGATGAAATGAAAAAAAAAGTAGCTTAACTTGTGTTTTTTTTCTTCGATGCCTACCTAGGGATTTAATCGGATGGGCTTCTCTAGAGCTATACGTATATTTTCTAAGCAGCTATCAATAGATCCGGTCAGCCCCTGTCTGGACATTGGTCACTAGGGATATTGACCAGCGGTACCGAAGCAATCTTCTCTCTCTCTCTCTCTCTCTCTCTCTCTTCAAAGAGACGACTGTGCTTTTTGACCGCTATTTCCCAGACTAGACGCACGCGCGCGTGTGTGTGTACTTGTGTGTGTTTGCAAGTTTTAGCGCGCGCACGCGCGTGTTTAAGTGTGTGTGAGTGTGTGCGCGCGACAGAGAGAGAGGGAGAGAGAGGGAGTGCTGCAGACACAGTTTGTATATTATACTGCAGATATGGCTGGTTACATATACTGCAATACAAGCAGATATACACTAGCTTTAGGACATTTATTTTTAAAAAATCAATATTCTATATCAAGGGCTTGCTATGCTCCCCAAAAAAACAACAGCAACAAACAAACAAACAACAACAAAACACCAATCACATATTTCAAAGCATCATAACACGCGATAGTAAGGCTTTGGACTTCGGTTCCATAATGACCCTCCCCGAAAGAACACTATTTGGCCCGGGCCATAGATTCAGTGTTCTTTTGTTTGTTGTTTTCCTTCAGTTGCTCACACAGAGTGCCCAGGACGTGGCCTGCTCATTGACAGTGCCTGCCGATCGGGAGATTGGGAGCGCTCGGCCATTGCTACCGGTAATGCAGGCCACATGTAGTCTACCATCAACACAAATGTAGGCCCGGGGCAGTGTGAGAAGGGGGAGGGTCTGCCCAGTGCAAACACTCCCACACACCCTGCCCGACCCTACCCGGTACCCCTAGGGCGAAACTGGGCGCTGTTTGTGGTTATACAGGCCTGAGCGTTCAATGCTCACACTGTGGCAGCTATCTTTGCCAGACAGTGTCCTTTTAGAACTATTTTCTTTAGTTCTGTTATTTGTTTTTTCTTTCTCTTCCTATCATCTCGATTTTTTCTGCGTTTCTTGTTTGTCTATCCTGGGGGAACCATTGGCATCATTGTGCATGAGAGAGCTCGTGTTTACTGGAGTAATGACATAAATCGTAATCCTTTCAACTTGGCTATAGGTCTCTCTCTCTCTCTCTCTCTCTCTCTCTCTCTCTCTCTCTCTCTCTTTATCTATCTATCTATCTATCTATCTACCTATATTTCTACCTTCCTAGGTATCTATTTATCTCTATCTCTCTCTCCCCCCACACACACACACACACACACAAGTCCTTCGGATGAGACTATAAACCGAGGCCCCGTGTGCGAACGCACGCAGAACATCTTGCGCACACCTGAAATCCTGTTCCGCTTTTTGAAAGAGTAGGCCATTGTGTGCCGGTGGGAACAGATGACAGAATTCACAAAACCGCATACACACGGGGACTGGATTAAAAAGCACATAAGTGCTTATTCTATTATCCTCGATAAATATAAAAAAACACATTGGGAGATGGGATAGCCTGGTGGTCAGCGTGGTGCGCTTGTGATCTGCTGACCCAGGTTCGATTCCCGTTCAAGAGGATTTTTCTTCTAGAGTTAACATCAGTGCCAACACTACTTTCCCCAAAAGTCCTTCGGATGAGACTATAAACCGAGGTCCCGTGTGCGAACGCACGCAGAATATCTTGCGCACATCTTAAAACCCGTTTCGGTTTTCGGAAGAGTAAGTCATTGTGTGCCGGTGGGAACGGGTGACAAATTTACAAAACTGCATGCACACGGGGACTGGATGGTAAACAGCACATGACTGCTTATTCCATTATCCTCGAAATAAAAGGATAAAGTAAATAAAAAATAAACATTGGAAAGGTGTCTTGAACAAAAAAGACAAGTCTCCAGCTATTCATCTGTTAAAATTGTTACAATTGTGGTGACCAGCTTTTGGAGGAAGCTGCTCGCAAAACCTGTAGTGGTGCCCTGACGGTCAACCTAGACTACGGAATAGCTGAAGTTAAAGGATGCACTTATTGCCATTACTAAAGATGTTATTGAATAGGTAAAGCACGATACAAGCTATTCATGTAAATTGTCTAAAGAATAAACTATTGTAGAATAAACCGTTGTATTCTCTCTCTCTCTCTCTCTCTCTCTCTCTCTCTCTCTCTCTCTCTCTCTCTCTCTCTCTCTCTCTCTCTCCCTCTCTCTTTAAATTATTCTGCTACACGCTTCGTCACTCGGATAAAAAAACAAAAACCTGGAGCTACCTGAATTATTCTAATCTTGTTTATTATTTTATTATAATTTTGTTTCTTTATTTTGTTATCCACTCTATACAGTTATGTTTTGGTTTTACTTTTTTACTTTTATTTTAATTCCATAAAATGTAGGTCTATTTCAGTGTCTTTTTTCTTTACATTTCTAGCTGTCTATTACAGAGCGTGTGACATATTTTTTTGTATTTCTTACTGCCGATTTTGCTCTATCTGTGGATCAATTCTTTCTTCTCTCTTTCAACTTTTTTTCTTTTCTTTTTCTCTATTTGTATAGTTGCTCTCGTTCCACCCCCACCCCCATCCCCTACCCACCTCCTTCCCTCGGTTTTTCCCCTACCAGTACTTTTCTCTGCTTTACACCTACCACCCACCCCATCACAACAGGTCTCACTGGAGGAAGAGTTCCGGAGAGCTGTAAAGCAACACTGGATCGTTAGAGAAAAGCGACGGGCGGTACAGTGTGTAGACATTGATCTGTTGGTCTGCCCCCCCAAAAAAAGCAGGATTGTCTATTTTGTATATTTTTTGTCTATTGCTCTATTTTGATCTGTAGAGCTTTGCACGTGGGCTGTGTCATAGTTTTTTGGTGTGACTGTGTTTTACACACACACACACACACACACACATACATACACACTGTCTCTGTCTGTCTGTCTGTACTTCTGACATCATATATATATATATATATATATATATATACAGACACACAGACATATATATATATATATATATATATATATATATATATATATATATATATATATATATATATATATATATATACACAAATACACAGACAGAGAGCCAGAGACACACAGAGAGACACTGCACCGGTTACAGTCCCTTCTCAAACGTTACGCGGATTAGCCTCCCTTCCTCTGCACACACGCTATTGCAACAGGGTTGCCAGTAACAAGGTTAAAGGGTGGTTACAGAAGAGGTACTGTTCTTCGCCTCTTTATATCTCAGCTAAAGCGTTCTCCCTCCCCAATAGCTGTGCAGTGAAGTGTTAAGAGAGCCATCAGTGATGTGGTCAGGTCAGGCGAGGAACAAAATGACATGACTAAAAGGCAGGTGAAGTTTCTGATCGCTTTCATTTCTGGATGTGAAAGTTTGTTGCATGAGTCAGGGTGTGGTAGCTTTTGACATTTACAGGTTATTTTCTCAAAAAAATGAGATTATTCTAGAGTTGTCGACAACCGTTATCTTCATGAATACTGAAATGTCGTTATTCATGTCATGATATCATGTATCCCGTTGTCTTCTCATCGTGTACCCCATGAACCCCTTACAACCAGCCTTTTTTTCCAATTCTCCGTTCTTTAGCTTCTTGCAGTATTTTACTCAGCTGCAGAGCTGTTCTTTTCGATATGTCATCCTCCCCTTTGCTTGACTTAATTTTCCTTTCGTAAAACATTGAAAAATGAAGAAATATATTCCTACTATATTCCTACTACAAATACCAAATGCTTACAGGAATCTGATTGTCCATTCAGATGCAGATTTCTGAAAACATTTTAAAAACTGCTATAAATTGGTTGTCCCTATCAAAATCCACAAGATATATGGCTATCTTGTTTCAACTGTTTCTTGTTCATGGAGAAAAGCTGTGAATGATATCAACATTTGTGAGAAAAAGCTCAGTTTGTATTCACAAACTCTATACCAAAGCTGTTGTTAAAACTGTGCCTTTTATTGTTCACAAGTGCATAATTTCCCGCAAAAAAGAAAAAAATTAAACTTGTACTTCTTTATTGTCATTATTAGGTTTATTCTTCATATACAAGATATAAATTAGCAAATGCAACTAGCAATTAAGCAAGCATGATATCATGCGACACTGACTTTCATAAGACGCGTTTTATCTTCATCACATTTTTTAATCTAGTCATCACGTTCAAACTCTGCATTAGACTTTCTTTGCACCGATCTTTCTTAAAGTCCCCATCACAAGACGTGATAAAGCTGATCTAACGCCAATCGCAGCTTTTCCCTTTTCGAGCAGCTCATTTCAAGCTGCAGACAGCAGTCCCCATGGGAGTAGGGGCTCACTGAGGAGGCAGAGATCGCCGTGCCAGTCTCTACTGGGACACAGCGGAGGGGGAGGACTGGCCATCGGGTTAATGAAGCAAGCAGTGGACGCTTTGGAATGCGTGCCCTTTATTGAGCCCCTGCCCAGCGAGGCATCAGTTCTCTGAGGGGCAGAGTCTGTCCAAGTGATGGTGGTCAGAGCGGGTTGATCTTTGATTCATAGTGTGTGGGGACGCATGCCATGATTTTATTTTAAGAAACATGTTTTTTTTCTGTCTTTCTCATTAAGTCAAAAGAAAGGGGAGGGAGGGAGGAAGGGATAGGATAATGGTTAGAGCTTTGCGCTCACGAGCTGACGGCCCATGAGGGTTTCAACCACCACCACCACCAGGTTAAAGCCACCCGTTTATGGGTGTTTTTTTCTTTCTACTGTGTAATCACGCCAGTATTGACCCCTCCACCCCATCCCCCCATTTTTAATGTTTCACTGCCTCATCTTCTGTCACATCCCCGTCCCGCTGTTCCCATGCTGCTCATTTCAACCTCCCCGCCACAGCCATACCCAGATTTCTCCCATAGATTTCTGTGTATGAGACTATAAACGTCTGCAAAATCACAGTCACTCTTTAAAAGCCCGTTCTGTCTTTCAAAAGAGTACGCCATTCGTGCCAGTAGGAAAGCATGTCCCAAAGATATATGAAAATCTTAAGCACGTTTGTTTAGGTTATCTTCATTTTATGGTTAAACATCACATGCAACATTACGATTTTTCATAAAAACCCAACACTTCACAATAACATTGCTGTTTCACTAACAGGAGAAAGGTGTGTTTTTACGTCTAGCATATCAATGTGTAAGCCATATTCCTTTCGTCTTTTACCAATAGCTATTTCTCCACCTAGCCTCACCCCCCACCCCCCTCCTTGATAACTTTGATCTTCTCCTGTTTCACCACTGACGCTCCTGCCAGGATCCTTTTCCCCTTGTTTGTGTAGGAAAAAACATGTTCACTCCACTGTCCAATGCCTTCTATTTCAGCTCTCTGTCATACACAGCCCTCTATCAAGCTTCAACCCACGTGCAGGCATCAAAACCAGAGCAGGGCTCTTAGAGAAGGGAGAAGTGACACCGATGGTAAGAAAGAGGTGATAGGCAGAGCCATGTCTACATCGATCTGTTTGCCTGGTACAGCACAGTTGTGTCTATCGATCACCTGCTTTCTTTCAGAGGCGGCATCAGGGAGTCCTGTCTCTGTCCCTCTTTCTCCCTGACTGTCTGTGTGTGTGTATGTGTATGGTTGACTGTCTGTCTGTTTGTCAGTGTAAGAGAAGCAGCATGTGTGTGTGAATATATATATATATATATATATATATATATATATATATATATATATATAATATATATTATATATATATATATATTTGTGTGTGTGTGTTGTGTGTGTGTTATGGGGGCGCGCGCTCGCACAAGTTTATCTTTCTCCTCCTTTTCACAGACATCAGCGCGCCCTGGCATGTAGAGGTTTGTATACGTGTTTCTGTCTCTTTACATACACATCGTTATTTGTGTGCCTAACGGACCATGCCCAGTTACACAGTTTCAAATACACTTGCCCCTGTGAGCAGCGCATGGTTTAACTAACACGGTCATGCATCAGGGAAAATGGCGCTAACAGAAAGTAAATATCTGAAGCCATTTTACCATCATGTGTATGCATTTCTGTTCACTGTTTGTATAAGACAATAGAATGAGCCTCCATTTGCTTTCTTTATGGAAAGTCTCCGTGAGCGTGCACTTTTGTAACATGCAGTGGTTGGCTCCTACCAACACACACAAACCTGCTCTTCCAAAAGTCGGAACAGTTTTGAACGTATGTTCAAGATGTTCTACGTGCATTCCATCGGAAACACTTTGGGGAAGCGAGGTCGGCACTGGTGGTATCTATCTGCAGGGAAACACAGCCTTCGAATGGGTTTCTTGGTGGAGGTTTCGAACCTTTGTTGGAATCTGGGTCTGCAGTCATCTGATCGCGAGTGCACGGTCTAACGCTCTAACCACCAGGCCATCCCGGCCTTCATTGAACACCACTAGAAACTGTGTGATAATGAAACACGAAGCTTAATCAACGTTGCAGATGGCTGAAATGAAGCACCTTTGGCTATGAATTATTACAGTAAGGTTTTGTTTTAGTCTTGCAAATGAGGTGCCTGTCAAAGTGGCTGAAATTGAAGTAGCCGGGATAGTTCATCTTCGAATATTTTTGGTTTTGGTTCCAGATTAGCCTGCGTTTCTGTGTGTGTTAGCATGTGTGTTAGCGTGTGTGTATGTGTGTGCGTGAGTATGTGTGCATGTATGTGTAAGCGTGCGTGTGTATGTGTGCGTGCGTGAGTGTGTGTGCATGTGTGTGTGAGTGTGCATGTGCTCGTGTCTGATTGTGTGTGCTTGCCTTACTTCACTTAACTCTGGACTTGCAACACGCCTCCGAAACGTCAGACGGATTAGCCTCCTTCGTTTCTGCACCAGTGGCGCAGCCAGAAAGGTTAGACAGCAATAACGTTACCCGTTAGTAAAGAGAAAGTCCGCGTTCATTGCCCTGGTATATCCCAGCTGAAGGTTCCTTCCTTCTTTCTCCCCCATCCATCCTCCATTAGGGCAGTAGGGTGGAGGATAGCCTGCAATGATCTGCTCAGACTGCACCACATTGGCGTGCATAAAAAGCTTGCCTCTGTATGATAGCTTTCAACGCTTGCTCATAGACGGCAAAGGCATAAACCAATGTCTGGGAATGTCAGCAGTTTGGGGGGTTTTCATAGACAATATATCATTTTAGTTTTATGTATAGCCCCTGGTTTCATCAAGGGATTTCATTGTTTTACAACTACCTTGAAACTAGGATACCAATCCGCTTGCCCATTTTTGTCATGTGCGATCTTAGCAAAGAGGATGAAAGATCAATTCCAAACACTCAGGGGCTTCTCAATTTCAGCAGTGGTTCTTTAAAAAAAACCTGCTGTTTTCAACCTTTGGTATGAGTGGATGTCTCTGTCAGTGTGTTCTTCTTTTTAAATAGTACTCGCCTTCAGTCACCCCTGAAACTCAGATTGTTTCATAGTTCATACTCTGCACTGTAACTTTTTCTCTATGTGTATCACGTATATTGTTATTGTATCTTATTGTCTTGGTGGTAGCTCAAACTAAGGGTTTGATCCTGGGCTATTAGATTGCAAACACAATGCTCTAACCACCTAATAATCCCATTTTGCACATATTGACATCTGGAAAGTCTCTTAACCTTGGTCAACAAACTGTTTTGACACCACGATTCTCTTAACGAAAATACCCAAGCTTTAGGTTTGGTATTTCTTCTCAAAATGTTGCGATGTCAATCATCCTCTCTTTTTGTGTGTGTGCAAGATTTCGACAACAAAATAAAACCATCTTTGCATGGCAAGTGTAAAAACAGGTTAAGACCTATGCTTTACAAATCAACCACCCAAGTTTACTTGCCTTCTGCTTTCAAACCTAGCACAACACATCGATCCGATGCCATTGTCCACAGTGTGTACACACGAGCCAGGACCAGGGAGCTAGTGCAGTGATGGCATTACCTCACAGTGAAGGGAAGTCAGCGGTCATCACCCTGCTGCCTCTCAGCGGAAGTGAAGGGCCCTTCCTTCCTCCCTCCCCTTCCCTCTCTGGCATCAGTGCAGTGCAGTGGAGTGCAGTGGGTGATAGCCTGCAATGATCTGCTCAGACTGCTAACAGCTGGCGTGACTAACTCTCGAGGAGCCTGCAATATACCTCACGTTACCTCTGACACTAATTTTGCAGAGAGAGAGAGAGAGAGAGAGAGAGAGAGAGAGAGACTTCAGACTTCAGACTTTTATTGTACATCGGCCTTAGGCCACAATACAAAGGAATGACGGGTGTGTGGAGTGGACATATGACATGAGTGTTATAAACAATTACAGTCAATGTATATAAATATGAAATGATATATCAGCAATAATAAAGAAATTACATCACCCATTTCTTGAATATTCATCACAAATCAATTCACGTTCGTCATAATCGACAATGTTTTGAATGTAGTTTTCATCACTATAAGGATCCATTTCTATAAAGTTATCTTATTTCTTCTGTTGGTTGCATAAAAAATAAATCGTGATAAATTATGTCTATCAGTAGATATTGTAGCTTTGAGTAGCACGTGCAAAGGAAGTCTCTTCGCATCTTTAAGAAACTTGTGTCTCAAATCTTCATAGACAGCGCAATTAAATAAAAAGTGTTCTTCATTCTCTATTTGGTCTTTACAAACAGGGCACTGCTTATCTTCATTTGAACTACTATAGCGATGTGTATTATTGTTTAGTGGTAGCGCATTCACTCGTACTTGAGTAACTGCAACGCGAAAGCAATATGTATCCATTTCACTAATATACTTCTCTCTTTCAAAAACAATCTTAAAGTTTCTGTAACTATCATATCTACTGCGATCTCTGATAGTGCCAGTCCATTCCTGGGTAAACCAATCTACAAGTCTTGTTTAAAGGCACGTAAGAGCATTTTTATGTCTCCTACTCCTTGGTTTAACCAAACGATATTAAACCCAGTTATGCAGAATACTTCCCTGATTTTAGAGACCCAGCATTGTTTGCCCTTTTTATCTAATTCTAACAACAATACAATAAGCTTTATGTGGCAATCTTTCAGAATCCATATGTAATAATTTAAATCAAAATCTTACGCATGCAAAATACGTATTTACATATAATGGGTACCTGCCCAGATCTCCATACACCATTTTATTTGGTGTCTTGACAGGAACACCTAAAAATCTTTTACAAGCGATTAAATGTACTTTTTCTAGATGCTCTAGTCTATTCAATCCCCAAATTTCAGCTGAATATAACAGTATTGGTTGGATTTTGGTATCAAAAATTTTTTTTAAATGTGTTTACTGTCATTTCTTTACACTTCTGAAAAACTTTGTTAAGCTGAGTAACTGCTTTTTTACCTTTAGTAACCAAATGTGATGTACCTCTCTTTGCGCTAATCATAGATGTAAAATTAAATCCTAAATAGCAATAACTGTTAACTACTTCTAATATCTTATTATCAAAGAACCATTTTTCACGTTTTCCTAAGTGCCCCCCTTTCCTAAATACCATAATCTTAGTTTTGTCTATGTTTACACTTAATTTTATATCATCACAACAAGTTTCTAAGACCTTTAATTGATTTTGTAAACCAGTAGGTGGGGAGAGAGAGAGAGAGAGAGAGAGAGAGAGAGAGAGAGAGAGAGAGAGAGAGAGAGAGAGAGAGAGAGAGAGAGAGAGAGAGAGAGAGAGAGAGAGGAACAGACAGACAGACAGAATGACAGACGGGAAGAGACAAAGAGAAAGATTCAGGCAGACAGATAGATAGACACAGACAAAGGAAAAGACCATGAGAGAGAGGTAAGGAACACAGAGGGAGCAAGAGAGTCAGAGAGATCAAATCAATGACATCAAGAACAACTGTTGGAACTTTTGAGTTGCTTTTTTACGTATTTGCTAATTGCAGTGGTGATACATTTTAAAACTCATTTTGTCATAATAATTTTTACTTTCCACTGGAATTTTTTTTTCATTTGCTTGTTTATTTTGTTTTGTTTGATTTTTTTTGTTTGTTTTATTTGGTTTTGTTTAGAAACACTACACTATTTCGCTAAGACTGGTCAATGCTTGATTATTTGATGAGAGAGACAGAGAGAGAGAGACAGAGACAGAGACAGAGAGAGACAGAGAGGTGGCGCTGCTCTTGTGGCGACGCGCTCTTCCCAGGGAGAGCGTAGCCCGAACTTTACGCAGAGAAATCTGCCGTGGTATGAGCATGAACAAAAAGAACAGACTATTTCCCTTTGGGATTTATAGGATGTTGCCATAGATCAGTGTAGCGATAGTCATCTTCAAGCGTTCCTCATCTGCGCAGGTCTAACTGTTACAACTCGAAGACACGTAAGGTTATTTCCAAGGATGCAACTCTGGCATAGCTGGCAGCTCTTAGCTCCTTCAGTAGCCATAATTACATTGTCCCAGCCTGAAGAAAGGGGAGATAATCACATTTTGCACTGGGTATGACTCTTCTCTCCAGCGTCAATACACGCGTGGTTTAATGCTATTTGAAGCTAATTTGCCTGGCAGGACTATGCACTTTCGGGGCTTAGTCATCAAGACTGTTAAGTATGGAATGATGAGAAGTGGTCTGAAGTTAGTGCTTTTGAAAATATCAAATCATTTATAGCGAGTTGAACATATTTGATCATTGATGCTATTCATAATTGTGTTGCTATTTGTTCTGTTAATGAGGGTTCAATGTGACTGGTTCATTTTTTTTTGAAGACATGTTCGAGAGATACTAATTTTCAACAATAAGTTTTGTGTATAATTTACAGCTAAATACACCTGTATTTTCGGTTTTATCTCTCAAGGTGACTTTATATATATTTTGAAACAATAACTACACACATTGCCCTCGCAGTTTTGCAAAGTATAAAATGCTTGAAAAGGAAAAATAAACCGGATGGTGACAAAAACAGCCAACAAGAGCGAGGTGCTTACACAAGCAGCAGCTAGTGCTGAAGAAAGTTGAGTGCCATTTCCCTCAGTCCTTCGCATTCACTCCATCTTCTACGGTCTGTCTCCTGACTGCCTGTTTGGCTAAGGAAGCGCTGGCTTTCAGCTCCAAATGAACTCCCGGCACTAACTTCAGGATAGGAGGCCCCAGAGAAAGGGAGTTAAAAAGACGGCCAAGGCTGCAGTCCCTGTTCATAAAACCAGAAAGGCTTGATATGTTTTCTTCATCCAGAAAGAGAAATGGCTTCTGTCTGAAGCAACATAGCTTTTTTTTCCCCATGATCGCAGATGAAGCTTACAATAGAAGGTTCTTGCTGAGTCCAGTATTACTTCTGTAAATAGACACACAGAGCTTTTGTTAGGGCATAACTATTTTAAAGTATCTGCATTGAAAAGGGTCATACTGGCAGTGTGATTGACACGCTTTGCACAGTCAGCAAAAACTATACTTCCAAGCATATAATTATTGGATAATATGATGTCAGGGAAATGTTTGTAACATCAAAAGAGTAAATGATGCTAAAAAGCATTTCAAGTTGACAAACAATGCATTTCTGATAGTCGAACTCAATGATGATGTAGAACCTCATATAACAATCCTAAAATAACGAAAGACATCCCCTTTTATCCACCGTTTTTAATCAAACAGGTTTGCTTAGTTTCCTCCACATTGAAAAGTCTTTATTATGGGAATTTGTGCCTTTTTTAGATTAAGAAAAGGTTATAAATGTCATTTTTTGCTATTTTCATGCCTCAGCTTTTTCATATTGGACTTATTTAAGACAAAATAGGCATGTCAGATGACAAAACCTAAGATAAAATTAGCAAATATGTATGATATTAATAAACAATCGCTCATGATTGCAAAAATGTCAAATGAGAACTCCTTAACTGCTCAGGAAAAAAAATTGCTGATTTACTCGATTCTAACGCTCACATAGATTTTAGGAATCATTTGATTAGGAATCATTTGCTTTTCGATCTGCAGCGCGTGAATTGACAACTTACCTGATGAAGGAGAGAAGGTCAGTTTCCGCAGAAAGTTTGCAGACTGAGGGGGGAGGGGGAGGGGGTGTTTGCTCTTTTTCTCTGTTGACCATGTCCATTTAACGACAACGTCAGTTAAGGACACAACAAACGTCTCTGACAAATCGTAATTTCTGATTATAGATTACAGAGATTGATAACTATTTTACAAATGTCTTTCACATCTACATGAAGTAGCTAGATCAAACTGAGAGAGAGAGAGAACTCTGAACTCTGAACTGGTTTATTGTGCATCGGCCTTAGGCCGCAATACACTTTCAAGAGCAAAAATGGAAGACACAAAACATAAAGAGAGAGACAGACAGGAAGACAGACATAGATACAGACAGACAGACAGACAAAAAGAGATACAGAGAGACAGACAGAGATACAGAGAGACAGAGAGAGAGAGAGGCAGCGACAGAGAGAGAGAGAGGCAGCGACATAGAAACAGAGAGGGACAGACGAACAGACAGCAGACAGGTATTTAAAGACCAAACAGTGACAAAGGTACAGTGAAAGAAAGAGGAAAACAACTCAAATATCGTTTGACACATATGTTTGTGCATGCTTCTGTACTTTTAACAATAAAGCATGCACTATTTATTGTTATAGTATTAAACAAAAGCTCTGACAGATAATTGATTACGACTTTACTGTGTGTGAATGACATCCATGTTGTTGTTTTACTTAAGAAGTATGAAGTTAGGGTTGCTGCTTTTTTAAACACAAAGCTTTCACAACAGATTATAGCGTATACAAAGAAAGATATACGTTGAAGGGCCCACATAAACATGTAAAATACTCGCACGCTATTTTTACAGCGTTAGAATTTTGCATATTGAAAAAACCCATACAAACACAAACAACAAAACAAAGCTTCATTCAACCCATAATTTTCTCCTTTTTTCTGCAATGATGTTGATAACAACCTACATGACCGAAGGGAGCTAACCCTCCGCCCTAAACAAAATGAACTCAGACGATAATTATAGGCAAGCTAAGAGACCCTAAAGGAAGCGTGTTAAAAGAGATTGCCTCTGATGCACGTGCCCTTCAAATAATTGGGCATAGTGGATATCTTTCTTCGTCCAAACAGACTAGTGACGTTCTGCTGGAACAGCACAGCAGTTCACCGTGATTTCACAAGAGAAATGTTCAAAGTTACGCCTACATTAAAGCTATACAGGAGTATTTCAGGGGGTTTTTTGCCAGGGAGAATTTAAAAATATACTGAATCTTTTATAAATAGTCATATGCTTGTATGTATATAGTCTTTCGGTTATAAGCAATATCTAATAGTTCCTTTAAGTTGCATAACTTTTCATAATCTGCACTTATATCTGTAGGTCACTTAGGCAGTTTCATACCACCATGTACACTTTTATTGCTTTTGCACTAAACGTTGATAGACTGTACACACAAGTAGGAAAGCAGCAAAGTGTATTTGGATAAAAAGAAATTGACGAATCACATTGTTTGCCAGGACTAGAACTTCAAACTTGTCTGAATGTGCAATATGATAGCATGGATAGGCGTGGTGCTTACTTTTTGGGTTATGAAACATATGTTCTTTAAAAGAAAGCAAAGATGTATGATTCTGAAAGACCTATCAGCTTTTGGTACACCATTTTCTTTTTTTCTCAAATTTATGTTGAACTTTTAAAATCTATTTTACATTTTTTTAACTTTTTGTTTTGTTTTTATTACATACTCTTGGTGACCGTTTGTTTTTTTGTGTCGGTGTCTTTCTATTTTATGGACTTTTTTCTGTTTCATGTTACATCTCTTATGAAACCAGATTGCAGCTACCTTAATTATGGACAAAATGGTGGCATATGCCAAATCTCATCATTGAGGAACAACGGAACTCTAGTTGAGGGACGAAAACAAAAAGAAAGGTCCCATCTGTTGCTTTTGTAGTATACCATTTAGATTCCTTTCTTTCTTCATTTTGCTCCTTTATTCCAGTTCACGACCTTGCTTCTAACAGTTCCCAGCCTTTTTTTCTGTCATTTTATGCATTTCGGCTTTATGAACTGGAATAATGAAGATGAAACCCACAAAGTAGTAAAAAGTGACATGTAAGGTTATTTCTGTTCATGTCATTCAAAAATAAAAGCGAATAGCTCAAGTTAAAGTGGGTTTTTTTGTTTTAATATTTTGGGACTTTTTACAATAAAGAAAATGGAATTTTCGGGGCATCGATTCAAATAAACAAATGTGACAAACTCTGATTATTAGATATAGAAAAGTTAACGAGGTAATACAAATGAAAGATGTAAAAAAAAAAAAGAATTTAGGCTCGAAACGGACCTCATAATAATCATGTATTTTTAGCTGTTTGTTGCTTATGGTTGGTGATCATAGCTGGATACATGTAAAAAAACAAACAAACAATGCAGACGGTTTTAGCTTTATTTATAATTCAAATTTCCGCCGTGTTTGTGTGTGTGTGGTGTGTGTGTGTGTGTGTGTGTGTGTGTGTGTGTGTGTGTGTGTGTGTGTGTGTGTGATTGTCGTGTGTTTTGGTGTGGTGTGTGTGTGTTGTGTGTGTGTGTGTGGTGTGTTGAGAGCGCGCGCGCGCTTTGTCTGTTAAGATGCGTGCAACTCTGTAATGTCTATATCGTTTTTTGTAGATTGTGTACTTTAAAAATGCCAATCATAATGTTTCAGATGAGATATGGATTCTTTGAGTCTTGTGTCTTTTTAGTCTTATCTGACTAATGTACCTATTCACGTTCATCGATAGAACATCCGACAGAATAATCAATAGCGCTTTTATTGTAAGATATACTATATATGCATTGAAATGGGTGTATGTGGGCTTTGTGCGCGGGGGCTGCGCGGTGTGTGTGTGTGTGTGTGTGTGTGTGTGTGTGTGTGTGCGCGCGCGCGCGCGTGGGTGTCAATGAGTGTGTGTGTTTTATTTCTTATGCTTTTTTGTACTAATAACTCGTTTTTGATTCATTTCGCCCATTCTTTTCATCATATTCTACTTTGTTTTACTTGAGAATGTCATGTTATGTTTTGTTTTTCGTTTCAAATCATTTTGTTCTTACCGTTCCTTGTGTATTTCTGTCCTATGTCTTGCAGCTAACAGATCCAAAACATTTCTCTTTTCAAATCAGGGTCAGCTATCAATCAAATAAAGCTTGAGTCTGTCTTCAAGTTGTCTCTGTCCATGAAACTTAAATAATGCAATTGACCTAGGGTTCATAGCACATACTGCTGCACCACTCATACATGAAACTTAATGAACAACTATGATAAACAGCGAATTTGAAAGAAAATAAATAAAAACTCTTACTGCGTCAAGATAAAATGGCATAACACCGTATAATGCTTCTTGTGCAGTTGGATCGATGATTTGGCTAGACGGCTGACGTTTGCTAGAAAACGCAATGATTAGGGGACTGGAAATCAGAAATGCACAGACAGACATACAGAAATACAGGCAGACAGATAGGCAGACGTATATAGTGACATAGAGAGAGACTCACAGAAAGACAGAGTATACACACAGAGGGAAAGACAGATGGATGTAGTTAGTTAGTTAGATAGATAGATAGATAGATTTATAGATAGATAGACTGACAGACAGATAAATAGATAAATAGATGCATAGATAGATAAATACATAGATACATAGATAGAGAAATACAAAGATACATAGAGTATATGTATGTGTGCGTGCGTGCGTGCGTGCGTGCGTGCGTGCGTGCGTGTGGTGTGTGGTGCGTGTGTGGTGTGTGTGTGTGTGTGTGTGTGTGTGTGTGTGTGTGTGTGTGTGTGTGTGTGTGTGTGTGTGTGTGTGTGTAAATCAGCTTCAAGTATCGCTATGGCGTTTTTTGTCTTCATTTGTCTCCCCCTTTCTGGCGGCCCGCGTAACGTTGTCTCTTTTCCCCAGGTCAGGATTGCTGTTTTTTTTACCTCTGTGTCCCTCCATCATCTCTTTTTACTCAGAGTAAACACTATCTATGTCTCACTCTCTGTTTAGAGTCCATATCATTCACTCACATTCCCAATTTGGATTGTTTTCTTACAAATCACCCGCCTTCTTTATTCCTTGATGTCCTGTCTCTCTTAGGAATCCCAGAGGCCATGATCAATAGCAAGGGAAGTTGAAGGCTTGTCACACTGTCTGAACAAACACTTCGGTTTCCAGGGAAACTGCGATATCCAATAACGTTGCAAGCAGACCAGTAACACTATGGTAAGGTGACCACGTTCTCTTCTGTCCATCTCTCCTCGTGCTCTTGATAATCCAAGTATTTTTGTTTTCTTCCACTAGCCAATTTTTCGATAATCAGGCTTAACGTATCATACGGGGAGAGGGGGGGGGGGATGGGATAGCCTAGTGGTTAGATCATTGCGCTCGCAATCTGACACCCGGTTCGATTCCGGTTCAAGGGGATATTTTGCTCTGGAGTTAACATCAGTGCATACTCCACTCTCCTCAAAAATTCTTCGGATGAGACTATAAACCGAGGCCCCGTGTTCGAACGCACGCAGAACATCTTGAGCACACGTGAAAATCCTGTTCCGCTTTTCGTAAGAGTAGGCCAGTGTGTGCCGGTGGGAACAGATGGCAGAATTTACAAAACTGCATACACGCGGGGACTGGATGTAAAAAGCACATAAGTGTTTATTCTATCATCCTCGATATAAAAGAATAAAGCTAAATAAAGTAAATACTTTGGCGTAAGAGAGAGTTGTTTGTTTCTGGAAAAAAAGGCAAGAGAATGAACCAAGACGGCATGAAGTAGACGAAAAGGAGGTGATGTGACGAAACGGAACTTGGAAGAATCAAGGAGAGGGATAGAAAAGATGTAATTTTTAGCACATAATTTATAAAAGGTATAACGTATAAATTACAGGACCCCTGCTTCCCCGCCATGGTCTGACAAGTTGATGTAATTGTCCATAAAACAGCGCGCTTAAGAAATGAATCTGTATAACTACTGTTATATGTGCTGAACGTTTAAGAAAGCATTGTATTTTACGGAGCCATTTGCTGGTGTGGGTAGGATAGTCACTAACACTAAACAAAGTGTAAACGTAATGAATGTTAGCAACAGCAGTTGAATTTGGAAGTCAATTTAAGCTGCATTTATTTAATTTTGTGTTGGTTTTTTTTCTATGTTGTTTTATTTATGTTATTTAACTATATTTCTATATGTTATGGCTTGGTTGCTGAATAGGACACTACACAGATCTTTCGTTCTTCGGTTTCATGTCTCCTTTAGTTTCCGAGATTCCGTGATCAATGCTGGGGAAGAGGGGTAGAAAAAAGGTTTAATACTGTCTGGGCAACTCTGTGGTTTCCAAAGAGACCAGCAATACCCAGAACACAGAGAATGTCCAAGGACACCCACTTTCACCTGATCTTCACTCTCATCTCTCTTGCTGCTGATCAAAGAATCTGTTTCTACTGCCAGCCAGATTCCTCACCAAATACATTTATCTTACTAAACAGCAATGGTACTCATCACTTTGAAGTATAAACTGTCGTAAAGTGAAGCATATCATAAACATCAACTGATGATGTAGTTAACTGGAATCCCTTATCTGTTGACCAAAATGTTAATCGACATTTTTAATATCTTAATGGGTTTGCACCCAATCCCTTTAACTTTCTTTTGCAAAGTCCATATCTTATGTTGCTGGTTTCATTTTGTTTAACTTTTTGGTCTGCCAATTTCATTTGAAAGACTTTATTGTTGGGTTTGCTCTGTCTTAGTGTATGCCATTTAAACTTAGTAAAGAGTAGGAGGGTGTAGGTGTAGTAACACAATTTTCATTGTGTACTATTTTACACGGGACGGGATGGCTCAGTGGTCGGAGCACTCGCTTTCCCCCAGCCAAGTTAAGCAGCGTCGAGCGTGGTTACCAGTTGGATGGGTGACCGTTTGCGCGCCTTGGCTTCAGTACAGTTCCCCCAGTTCACCCAGCCGTAAATGGGTACCTGCCCTCTTTAGGGCCAGGGAAGGTAAAGCAGCGAGGGAGAGGAGATGGGCGCCGTCCTCAATATGCTGGCCCTAGAGAAGTGAGGTCTCTGACGCCTCGCTCCCCTACGACCTTATATGTTATGGGACTCCTTTACCTTACCTTACCTACTATTTTACAGTTACGCATATACACACACGAACGCACGCACGCGCGCACACGCACACACAAGCGCACATATACACACACACCTACCAATCCCAACACACTGTATTTTGGCAGACATCAACAGTCTGAAACGAGTTAGTAAGGTGGGTTTTTTAAACAAAAATGATTACTTTGGGGCTCACAAAGCAACATGCGGCAACATCTAGTCTTCAGTTTCATACACTATTCTTTGAGAAACCCCGTCTTCCAAAAAACTAGTGTGTGGCAAAGCCTCAAAAGAAAATGAAATGAACATGCTATACTAGGAAAGATGAAAAGGAGTGTATGTGCTTTGCTGCTTTGCTACTGCTGCTCCTTCTCTTGTTGATGTTTCTGCTGATGCTGCTTCTGTTGCTGCTGCTTCTTCTGTTGCTGCTGCTGCTTTTTCTATTACTTCTGCTTCTGCTGCTTCCATTGGTTTGATGAATTTGACCAGACAGTTGATGTTTTCCCAAAATACTCTATGTAGGAAACTTGGAATTGGTATGTGTATGTGTCCGTGTGCGTGTGTTGTGTGTGGGGGGGGGGGGGGGGTACGCGCGCGCGATCTTGTGTGTGTGTGCGTGTGCACGCGCGCACATGTGTGTGAGCGTGTGTGTGTGAGGGCGCGCGAAAGCGTATGTGTTTGTGAAGGAATAAAACAGAAACACCACTGAGATATAGACAAAAATAGAAAAGAAACAAAGAAGGAAAAAAACCCACAGAAAATGTATAGGTGACAAGAAAAAAACAGACAGAATTCACAAAGAAGAGAAAAGGGAGGGAATAAGAAAAAAGCCAAACAAAAAATTGGAAAGAAAGTAGCCAAACAAGTCCATATAGGAACGAATGACGGTCAAAAAAGCAAAATGAAAAGAAGAAAGAAAGAGCAGAGAAAGCGTATGGAATGATATATTTCCAACGTACAATCTTAAACAAGAAAACCTGACCGCGATGGTTGGTGTTCAGTGATTTCTAACCAATAAACCATTTAGTTGACACTAACCTATCTCTTAAATCCATCACGGCCTCACATTGGCCTGTTAATAGCAAAATAAAACTCTCGCCCATCCTTGTGAAGATTGAGACAATAACTGTCAATGCTCGGGTCATAGTCCAGGTGGTATCAGTAATGTGAGACTTCTCCGCCCTTACCAAACGACCCTATGCGGGCAAAGTAATCAGACACAGCTGTATCATGTGTTGCAATGAATCCATAACCGGTACGTGTTGTGCTCAAGAACTGATGCACCTGCTTACAAAGTTTATCGTGCGGGTAAGATCCACTTGACCTTGAACGGTGGTCTGGGTGGTAGTCTTTTGGTTTGTACACTAATCCAAAGTCACGTGTGTAATCTGCAATTAGCCCACGTGACAGAACAAAAGGTCAGACGACAAAGTTGTCTCCTTCACCCTGATAAGGAAATAAATGTGCCATGTAGACAGGACAAGAAACGGGTGGGCGGCGCTACATGCTCTTGTGACAATGCAATTCCTGCGGGCTGACCAGCCTGGGTATCTTACTGACAAGTTGGCTGTGACTAGAAGTGGTGTACATTCAGTATAGTTTGGAGATAGCAGACATGCAGCAGCTGATTTGATAAATAACAAGGCTTTGGAAACTAACTAATAATATTACTTGATGGCATTTTACTGTCTGCTAGGCTTCTGTTCTTTTAAATGTTTAGAGAGTAACTTTGTAAATAGTGTGTCTATTATAATTTGGTGTTACGTGGAGACTACCAAGAAACCACACATACGCGCGCGCGCGTGCGCACACACACAAACCACAACCTGCATTCTCCTTAAGAGAAGAAATAATTGATATAACTTGAAGTGGGGTATGACTTCCCAAACCATAGCACGGTACTTACAGCAGTCATTCACACAGATGTGTTATCTAGTGCACACGTTCACCCCCACAGTGCTTCCCAGGTGTTCAGAATAAGATATTTTTGGCAACCGCTAGGATGTTAGGCTGGGAATGCACTGAAACTAAAGAAATATTCACGGCTTGTTTGATTTTTAAAAGAAATGACAACAAAATTTGCACATGAAACACATGAGCCACGTTTTTCCCTTTTAAAACTGTGTTATTCAAAATTTTCATTTTAATAAAGTGTTATGCATTTCCTTTTTTTTAAAGTGTCAAGTAAAAATATTTTTTGAAAAGGTCTTTTCAGAAGGCAAAATCATTAAAAAGAACAACAACAACAACAATCGACAATGCTGCAAAATAAAACGATGCACAATATTTGCACAAGCGGCAGTTTCAGGTACAGTGAGGTACCATTCTCCCCGATCCTTTGTATTCACCCCTGTGCTCCCATACAGTGGATGGCAGCGTGCTTGGCGAAAGGAGGAGAGCTGCCTTTGAGCTCAAAATAAACTCCAGGCTATATCTTAGGGTAGGAGGCCCCCAGAGGAAGGCGTTAAAAAAGATGGTTATTGCTGTAGTTGCTCTTTACAAATCCGAATTTCTTGAGTTTTTTTTTTCTTCTTCCTCCGAGAGCCATGACTTTCTGTCTGGTGCAACAAAAGTCTCCCACGTGACAGCAGCTAAATTTTAAAAAAAGATTTGCGTGTGTTTAGAGCTAAAATGACCGAGACAGCTTTGGAAAAGGCCAAAGCTATCTATAGTCTGCATTTTCGTTCTGAAGTCAGACTTTCGATATGATGATGACGCTTTTCATCACTAGCAAAATAATGTATTCAGATACAAGACTATACAGTATGTGTCAGAGTATTGTGTGAAGCATCTAACGTAGCTACCAAGGTTAGAATATGCAACTATGTTATTTTGAAATAAGATTGGAGATGGTAAATTACAAACGAAAACAAAAAAATACTTTCTTCAACTTGTTACTATTAATCTGTTTTCATACAGGCGTGGCAAATTAATTAATGTAATACGGGGCACAGGCATTAGAAAGGTTTTGCACAGATTGTTAATAGACTGTTTATATATTTATGTGTGGTTTGGGGTAAATTTCTCTTACAAATATTTAGTTTTAATCAAGGCTCCCAGGGCCTTATAACAAAGGAGCATTTACCATTTTTTTCGTAACTATATATAGGTATTCAAAGGAAGTAAAGAAAAAACAACAGGAACAGAGAAAGAAACAGACAGACATACAGACAGATTGAGACAGACAGAGAGAGAGGCAGAGATGAATGGGCAGACAGACGGACTGACAGATAGACAGACAGACAAAACGACAGTCAGACACACAGAAAAAGAAGACGGAGAGTACAAAAGAAAAGCATAATGCGAGATATATACAGAACGACATCCAGACAGAGAGGGAATCAGGAAACAGGAAACCCTTTTCTACTTCTGTTTCTGTCTGCTTTGGTGCTTGTCTAACTCTAGTCTGTGGCCCAGACCCAAAGCTTTGTCCTGCCATGATGTATGTTAGAACCAAGGTCTACATTTCATAGCTGTCATGCTTTGGACAGGTGTCTCGTGCATGTTTTGATCCTTACCAAACTCTCGGCGCAGCAAATAATTGAAACTCTTTTAAAGGATATTAACAGTCTGCTGAAGTTGGAGTACGGCTGTCTCTTTCACGAGCTACTTCATACCCGCAAATGATCTATCTGCTGTGTTCTTATAGTCTAACGTTTAATCCTAGGTGTGATAGGTAAAAGGGACTGCGCGGTTCAGGTAATTACAAGGTGGCGAACTACAGAACGCACAACTTTCAGCAGTGCCCTAACGTTCTACCAGACTATTGGATAGATGAAGGTGAAGGTGAACTACGGAACCCTCAGCAATGACAACAACAACAATAGTAGCAGCAGCGACAACAACAACAACAACATAACAATATTTCACACAACATTCACAGATAGATTATAGAATAGCACTTACAAAAAGTGCAACTGTAAACTGCAAAGCAGTTTTCTTAAAATCAACTTGGTTCTTGTATATTTTTGTTACGAGAAACGTTTCACTTTTTCAAAGGAACAATAGTCAAGATAGACAAAAGAAAGACAGGCTAGTCTAAACGGACATCGGAGTGTTTGCAAATAAAAAAAACGAACAACATTTGTAAATTGCCTACAGTGGACACATCAGCCCATGCTTGGTTTCCTCTCCTTTTCTTTGATAAAGTTGATAACTTTCCTTTTTGGGGGCCTGAAGAGACCTGACTCTCAGCCCTAAACAAAATGAACTTCGGCCATATCTGGAGGCTAGGAGACCCCGAAGGAAGGGTGTTAAAAAGGATTGCCTCTGATGCAGTTGCTCTTAGCAGAATTGGGAATGATGGATATCTTTCCTTGGCCTGAAAGAGCCGTGATGTTCTGTCTGGGGCATGGCAACACGTCTGCATGATTCTAGGGGAGGGGTTTACGTGTCTAAGATCAAGCCTTCTGTAACTCCATAAAATGCTTTCTGTGCGTGCTTTATAAAAAAAAACCCACCCGAATTCAAGTCTTTGAATGTTGTTTTTTCCTTCTTCTACACGGGTTGAAAGAATGGGCAATTCTATCTTTAAATAAACAAAAACAAATATCGTTGAAGTAAACATAAGTAATGTTAACGATTGAAATAATTATGATAGAATGACATGTTTTTTACTAGATAAAAGAGTGTGTACATCTACAGTAAATAGTTATTGGTTGTTTAAGTATTCATGTTTGCATTCAGAAGTCATCGTATATCCTATATTATGAGCTATAATTATTTCATGATTCCTTTTCCAACTATTCAACGTTTTCACAGTACAATGTACTCTTTATTATAGACCTTTATGTCCCTGAGGTGTGTAAAATAGTGTGATTCCGGTTATTGGGGGGGGGGGGGGGGTTAGAGGGGGAGGGTGGTGTCGTAGTAAAAGGTTGTTGTGGTGGTCATAATGCACATTCAATTTAAATTCCCCAGACATAAAAGAAAGTATGGACATTTGCTACGAAGTATTCTTGATAGTATTTGTTCGTTTAGAGAAAAAAACATGGACATAACAGACAAAAATATTGCTTGTCTTTGCATGATGTAAGTTTTCTATAGTTTACTTATTTATTTTGATATAATAATTGATTTCAACCATGGACTACCAATGCACGACCGATCAATTAACTCAATGCTAACACCACGGTGCTCGTGTCATGTTAGTTGTGACTTATTTATAATTTTTTTCCAAGATGATGTTATTCCATTCTACTCTCATAATGATGTTAACTTACCTTCATTGTACCCGTGGTACTGCCAGGAATTCTTTCAGAATAAACTATCTTTAAAAATGTGTGCCAGAAATGTCCCTTTTTTCTTTGTTTATGGCTTTTTAATTCCTTGTCTATCATCTATGTTGTTAATCTTTCTGCCTTTCCGAACCACTATTCTGCATTCTTCTCAAGCACATTTTAAATGTATGTTTATTCATTATTTGACAGTCTGTCTGCACTGTTTTGTTTTGGCGGCCAAATCCTGAGGTATATTGTAAACACGCTGCCGAGAAGAGGATATCCATTGTGAAATCGTTTGTATTCATATTATAATTAATAATAATAATAATAATATAATAATAATATAATAATAATAATAATGATACTGTATGGAATTTATATAGCGCTGAATCTTGTAAAGCAACAAATCAAAGCGCTCAGGTGACATTTTTTTTAAATATCGAGGATAATGGAATAAGCACTCATGAGCTTTTTTTTACATCTAGTCCCCGTGTGTATGCGGTTTTGTAAATTTTGTCATCTGTTCCCACCGGCACACAATGGCCTACTCTTTCGAAAAGCGTAACAGGATTTAATGTGTGCGCAAGATGTTCTGCATGCGTTCGCATACGGGGCCTCGGTTTATAGTCTCATCTGAAGGATGATGATATCACCATTTTTCCTGTGTACCTGTTAACATATCGCCGTTTTCATGATTCTTCTCTCTGTTTTTTTTACCTTATGCCATAACAAAGTTGTGAGAATCTTGAAACTTTAATTGATTGTGCAAGATAATAAGGTTTTTCAAGCGCTGAGCTCACCCATATGTTTCACGTAACACACAGATAAAAATTCTTATTTCGAAATGTAATCTAGTTCTATCATCGATTAAATCTTAATTTGAAATTAGAAAAAAAAATCCTGTCAACTTTACAGGCATCGTTTTGTATAGTACATTTAACTTTATTACCCTTTGTCTCGATTAAGTCTGACTTTGTTTTATTTTATTTCATTGTTGTTTCTTTACTACGTTAATTGAAATTGCAGTTTCATTATCTATGCGTCTCGTTTAATTTGTTGTATTCGAAGGTCCTTAGTCTGCTTTATTTTGAAATGTTGTTACACCATTTTCTTTTCCCCTGCATTTATATTCATTATACAGATGCTTTGTGCTTTCTGCTTCATTGCACAAACTGTCGAGATGAAAAATACTGACGCCATTAATAAAAATAATCTCAACGCAATATCATTTCCGCACACGTCTTTTTTTAAAAATAAAAATCTACCATCATCAATTGTGTATATGCTGCTTTAACAAAATAGCAAACGCATTTCTAGACAGTTAAGAAGTCAAATTTGTGACAAATCTTTAATGTTTTTGTTGTTATTGTTGTTGTTGTTGTCGTTGATGTTTTTCTCTGAAAACAAAATCGCAAACCCGTTTCCGGACATTGATTCAAACAAAACAAGTATGAGACCAGTTCTGAATTTCAACTAAAAGATCAAGGTTGTGCGCAGAAATAAACAACAACAAAAAGAAAGAAACAAAAGAAAAGAAGGAAAGGACCACAGATCATGTTCCAGAAAGACGTCGCTAAAGTGTTGCCTTCACTTTAACTGCCGGACTGATGGGTTTGGCCAGACAAAACTGCCTACAGAAAAGAAGAGAGTGTGGATATCTTCTGTTTTTCTTTTCGTTCCTGAAGACTGTGTGAATATCTTTTTTTCTCGTCTTGTTTCGATGTTCTGTTAGAGCTCCGAGGTTTACCGATGGTGATGTTTTAAAGTATGCAAATCCATTCCACCCAATCCCCACTATTTGGGTAGCCGCATTCCGACTGCAGGATTTTACAAAAGAAAATATTTCATACCACTTTAAGTCACGGCAGACTTCTCTGCGTGAAATCTGGGCTGCTCTCTCTCCGGGGAGAGCGCGTCGCCACAAGAGCAGCGCCACCCATAGGATGGTCTCTAAACATGGCACGTGTGCATGCGGTTTTATTTTTCTGTCATTCAATCCTATCGGGACACAATGGTCTACTCTTCCAAAAGTTGGAACGGATTTTTAACGTGTGTTTAAGATGTGCTGCATGCGTTCGCACACGCGGTCTCAGGTATTTGTCTCGTAGGAAGGACTGTAATATTCAGTTTGGTTTTTGGTGGGTTTTTGAAAAATCAAACTGGGAAGAAAGGGCGAGAGTAAGAATTGAACTCAGAACTCGACGGTTTAATTGTTGTCAGGCAAGCTTCTTAACCATCCCGCCACACTCCTTTATAGTGCTGATATCACTAGACTTCAGACAGACAGACAGACAGACAGAGAGAGAGAGAGAGAGAGAGAGAGAGAGAGGAGAGAGAGAGTGCGGAGAGTGTGGTGTGTGTGTGTGTGTGTGTGTGTGTGTGTGTGTGTGTGTGTGTGTGTGTGTGTGTGTGTGTGTGTGTGTGTGTGTAAGCGTCTGTGTGCGTGTTTGTCTCGGACTGTATCTGCGTTACTTTGGTTCTTTCCCATTAACTTTACATTTAGAAGATATCAAAACAGTGCCATATCTTTATGTTCTTTTTCTTCTCCTTCATTCCGTTTATTCTACCAAACTCTTGTTTTCATAACTCGGGTTTTAACCCTGTATTATCTTTGTTGTCTCTCTCTGATGTCCTCCGTCTGTGTCGCTCCCAATTCTTGTAATCAATATCACAATGGCAAAAAACTATCTAGTCGAGGCAAAAACCAAGACAGAAAGAATGTTCGTTTCAGAGAGAAAAGAGGAAACACTTTACAACACAAATACTGACAACAAGATACAGACATTAATGATGCTTTGGTTTTTTTCTGTGAGTTTTTTTTTTCCACAGCTAGCCCCAAACAAAGAATAATCTACCAGATGATTTTTGTTAATTTTAGAAATCATCGAGGTATGCTCTCTCTCTGTCTCTCTCTGTCTCTCCGTCTCCGCCTGTCTCTCTGTCTCTCTGTCTGTCTGTCTCTCTCACGGGGACTAGATGTAAAAAAGCACACGAGTGCTTATTCCATTCTCCTCGATATAAAAAATAAATAAATAAATAAATAAATAAGTCTCTCTCTCTTTTTCTCTCTCTCTCGCTCCCCTTTCCCTAAAGAGGGCAGGTACCCATTTACAGCTGGGTGAATTGGGGAGACTGTTGTTACTGAAGCCAAAGCGCACAAACAGTCACCCATCCACTTCATAATCATACTCAACGCTGCTTGATCTTAGCTCGGGGAGAGCAGGCGCATGGACCACTGACCTATTCCATCCCAATAAAGAGAATGCCGGACAAAGACAATAAAATGCTACTATCCTCCACTTCTCCTTTCCTTCTCCTCTTATGGAGCTGATCACTGGCTGTTTGTCCAGAGGAAAGCAGACTCCCAATTCCAGCACAACCCAAACTTCCAGGAGTAACTCCAAGAAAGGAGACCCCGGAGAACAGACGTTAAAAAAAGGAAGATCTCCGAGGCAGTGGCTATATTCATAGGCTGGGGAGTGATGGCTTCCCTCCCTCCTTCAGGAGGAAGAGCAGTGAGCTTGTGCCTGCTGCTGGGACACGGCATGCAGTGTGAGTTGTTTTGTTGCTGTTGTTGATGTATTGATAGAAAGGAGGGGTTAGGATCTGACCAGTGGTATCCTTAGGAAGTGGTGTGTGTGTGTGTGGATGTGTACTTTTTAATCGGAAAAAAATAGCAAGATAATCTTCTTTTTTTCTGTTTTCCTTTTTTCGTGTGTTTCTGTGTATGTTTTAGACCCCCACCTCCTCTCTCTCTCTCTCTCTCTCTCTCTCTCTCTCTCTCTCTCTCTCTCTCTCTCTCTCTCTCTCTCTCTCTCTCTCTCTCTCTCTCTCTCTCTTTTTATACTTTTCTTTCCGTTTCTCTGTCTGTCTTTGTCTCTGTCTATTTGACTCTGTGTGTGTGTGTGTGTGTGTGTGTGTGTGTGTGTGTGTGTGTGTGTGTGTGTGTGTGTGTGTGTGTGTGTGTCCTCGACTAGAGTTCAGATGTTCCCCAATACTTACACTTGCATATGCCACCGTTTGCCTACCAATCAAGTAAGGGCATTCCATTTTGGAGATGTGTATGTTCGACCAGTACATGTGCATTTTATTCGTTTTGTTTATTTTCCAATCTGCTCCTACCGGCACACATCTATCTAGTCTTTTGTAATGCGGAACAGGGAGTAACTTACGCAAACAATATTCTACATGGGTTCGTGCTCAGGTTTATAGTTTATTCAAAAGACTCTCGAGGGAGTGATGTTGGTACTGGTGTCAACTACAGAGAAACAAATATCCTCGACGGGGTGTGTCAGTAGTGCCTAAAGCACCCAATATTAGATGGCGAGGTCAATACTCCGCCACTAGGTTCTTCCGCCCATAAAGGTTTTTAAACCGGCAAAGCTGTCATTGTAAATGTATGTAGGTGACCATTTTATAAATCATGTAATGCAGTATACAGTGGCTGCTGTTCTGCAGTCTCATACATTCTAGATTTTTGACAATGGCAAGAAAAGAACAAGAAATATTAAGTTTCGAAAATAACATCTGCTAGAACTTAAGATAGAAGCTTTTGTTCAAAGAGTAATGATTGTTGTCAGTGTGCTAAGCAATTATCATCAATATTGTAGAAATATGCTACATGATTAAAGTGGTGACTTCCACTAAACTACTGTTTGTACAGACCACTTTAGGATTGTTTTTATCTTTTAGTTTGTTTTCTTTGATTTCATAAAACATTATTTGATTACTTCCCATTTCACTTATTCGCTGTATTTGATGACTTCATTTTGGTTTATGGACCAATTCTGAAACGATGAAAGTGTTTTCTTATACATTGGGTTTTTTGTTGTTGCTTTGTTTTGCATCATTCTATTGCACCCAATGATCCTGAAGCTTTGAATATTCTTGTTGTCCTTTTGTGTGTGGCTCTGCAAAGGACTGTGACAATACAGCCAAAGAATCTTGTATTTTTCTAATGTGTAAAGCTTTCATTTTTCTTTCATGTAAAAAATCTTTTCATACCATTTCAACAAATTTAGTAAGCAAGGGTTCATACCACATACCTACCGAGGCACAGAGGTAGTGGAAATGCTTATAAAGCAACAATGAAGAACAAACTTTCTAGCATACACCATTGTATAGAACGGCAATGATGAACATGAAATGCGCTAGTGTATACCACTGCTGCAGACAGGCACTGCGGACAAAGACACTTCTTAGTGTGCTCCAATGCACATAAAGGCAATGATAAAAAGAAATATCCACGTGTCTACCGATGCACAGAAAGGCGCTGATTAAAAAAACAAACAAACGAAAAGCATGTCCAATAACCCCATCCATTGCGTAGAAAGGCACTGATGAAAAAGTCACGTTCTAGTGCGTATCATTGCAAAGGATATGATGTAAAAGGGATATCCATGTGTGTACCAATGCATAGAAAGGCACTGATGAAAAAGACATGTAATAGTGTGTACCAGTGCATAAAAAGTCTATGATGAAAGTACCGACAGAGTGTGCTCTAGAAAGACAAAGTAAAATATTACCGTTGCTGGTTGTTTTTGTAACTGTTGCTGCTGCTGCTGAGTGCGTGAATTTTGCCAGACATTTAATTTAATGTTTGCTGAAAAGTTCGTAAAAAAGGTTGAGTAATTGAGTGTGTGTGTGTGTGTGTGTGTGTGTGTGTGTGTGTGTGTGTGTGTGTGCGTGCGCGTGTGTGTGTGTGTATGTGTGTGTGTTGTATGTGTGTGTGTGTGTGTGCGCGCACGCGTGTGCGTGTTTGTGTGTATGTGTGTGTATGTATGTGTGTGTGTGCGTTTGTGTGGGTCTGTATGTGATGAGGGTCTGCTTGCATATGTGTGAGCGTGTGTTAAACAGAGAGAGAGAGAGGGGGGGAGAGAGAGAGAGACGTAGAGAGGTAGATAGAACGACAGATAGATAGATAGATAGAGAGAGATAGAGAGACAGATAAGAGAGAGAGGAAGAAACTGATAGAAAGACAGACAGACGGATGCCTATACAGAGACAGAGTATGTAAATAATCCTGTTTTACCTCTGCATGCCTTGTGTAGAGTATGTTATATATCTGTATTTTGGTCGATAAGACATGCCCACGTGTCTCTCTGTCTCTGTCCCTTTGACTCTGTCTTTAACTTTGACTGTCTGTCTGTCTGTCTGTCTCTGTCTCTGTTACTGACTCGATAGCTCTTTCTGTCTCTATCTCTCCTCTTTTTATATGATTATCTGTCTCTCTCTGCCTCTCTGTCTCCCCCTGTCTCTCTCTGACTCTATCTGTTCCTGTCTGTGTGTGTGTGTGTGTCTATCTCTCTCTCTTCTATCTCTCTCTCTCTCTCTCGGTATGTGTTTGTATGTGTGCGCGCGCAGCAGCAGCAGCAGCAGTTATAATTGTCTATAACGCACATAAGATCCCAGACATTGAATAGATATGACGTTTATGCAGCAAAGAAAACTAGAGACAGATCTCAAGGGCCCATCGCAATCAACCTCCCTCTGCAATTATGGCATCAGCAGGACAAAACAAAACCCAGCCAGTTTGCAGAGGGAGACATGACAGATTAGCAATACACCGTGTGAAAAGGGCCTCCTGTCTCTCAATGAACGATGGAATGATAGCAGTAAAAAAAACACCACTGCATTGCTCAACTGGCGATAGCAAATATTAAAAAAAAATACCCCATGTCATGTCAGCGTAAGTATTGGATCAAATAGAAAAGATCATCATCATCATCATTATCATCATGTTCATCATCACCATTATCATCTTCATCAGTATCATCATCATCTTCTTCTTCTCCTTTTTCTTCATCATGATCGTCATCATCGTCATGATGATGATGAAGAGGAGGAGGAGGAGGAGGAGAGGAGGAGGATTAGAAGGAGGAGGAGCAGCAGCAGTAGTAGTAGTAGTAGTAGTAGTAGTAGAGTAGTAGCAGCAGTAGCAGCCGCAGCAGCAGCAGCAGCAGCAGCAGTAGTAGTAGTAGTAGTAGCAGCAGTAGTAGTATAGTAGTAGTAGCAGTAGTAGTAGTAGTAGTAGTAGTAGTAGTAGTAGTAGTAGTAGTAGTAGTGGTGGTGGTGGTGGTGGTGGTGGTGGTGGGTTTTTTTATTATGTTATTATATTAATATTAAAATTATTGTTACTATTAATATTATTACCATCATCATCGTCATCATCATCATCATCGTCGTCGTCGTCGCCACCACCACCACCACCACCACCACCACCACCACCACCACCACCACCACCACCACCAATGACATTCCATGGGAAGCTTTGAGTCGCCGGTTTTATCTTTTTATATTTTATTTTAAGACACTATAATATTTCCAAATGAAAACAAACAGCTGTGATTTCACATAGCGATGCATGATGCTCAGACCAGCTGAATGCTTTGAGGGGAAAAAGTGAAATGACTTCCACTGCACGCATCTCTTCTCTTTTTTGTGTGACAACTTGGATAACATCGTGGTTAGCCAGAAGGGCTGTGACTCACAGGCCTGAAGAAAATGAACTGCTGGCCCTAACTCAGGGAAAGGACACCCCAGAGGGAAGGCTTTAAAAAAGAGCCCACTGGTACAGCCGCTCATCTTCACAGAATAGGAACAGATTGAAATCTGTCCCCTTTCAGAAAGAGTAGTTATATTCGGTGTGGGTTAGCATAGCAGGCAACTTGATTCTCGATGAATCGGTCGATGGGAAAGCTTAAATCAAACCCGTAATAAAATATGTATAGTGACGCGCGGGAATTTGTGCAGGTTATAACGTTTTCCGGGGTTTGCGTTATATGTTTTTCCATGCAGACGTAATACATAAACAAAGCCTTTGCAACTTCGTAGGTTGAGAGAATCAGTCATGATAAAATCGCATCGGTAAAAAAACCACTGTGTACATAATAATAAAGGTGTCATTGCTTGAATCGTATGACATATTTCGGGATTTGGGGGGAACGAAGTCAGTAGGGATGTTAACCGTTAGGGGGAAACAATCTTCTTGAACGGGTATCTTGGTGATGACACAATCCGGGGCAGTCAAATCGTAAGTGTCATTTTCTAACCACTAGCCTACCCCCACCCACCCCCTCCGATGATCATTATTATTAACAGTAGCATTAGGATCATAGTTGTTATTTACTGTAGTTAAGATTTTTTTTTGGGGGGAGGGGGGGGGGGGTAGTGTCGTTTAATGTAGTGATCGATATGAACTGAAAACGAAGAGCGGCGATACCCACACATCTATATGATATAGAGACAAGCCGAATGTTGGGTAAACAAGCAAACAAACAGCTGCTACATTATGCGCCTTCTCCCTCTGATGAAGTCAATAGCAGCTTGTTTAGCCAGAGGGGATCTGATTCTTGGCCCTGAAAAAAAAGAAGAAATCCTAGCTTGAACTCAGATTGAAGGAGACCCCTGAGCAAACTCGTTGAAAGGATGATTTTGATGCGGCTGCTCTTCATCAAATTAGGAAATCTTAACATCTGTTCTCGTTCTGACAGAGTGTTAATTTTCTCTCTGTGCAGCATAACACAACATGGCTATAGATAAAGATGGTTTGGAAAGGGTAAATCAAGCCAATGATAGTTTCGATTTCAATTTGAGTTCCTTCTTCAAGTGATATATTAGACGGAATAAAGTGAAGAAATCGCGTGGGGTTAAGGGTGGGGAGTCAATATCAGAAATGGGGGATGGGAATACATCGATTTGAATATCAATGGACAAGTAAATGGAAATCAACTTATTAAACTGCAATGAAACATATAATATGGAAGTTTTGAATCATTCTTAATTTTTGTAAAAATCATAGTACTAACAAGATTGAACAAAATTTCATGAAAATAATAAAAACCATATTTCTAGCAATAATTAACCTGAGAAAACATATTTTGCTAAAAAAAGTGTCTTTAAAGTCCATACTCATTTTAATAACGAGTCAGCTGGACAATGCAATAGAAATTTGAAAAAAAATTACAGGGGCTTTATATCAATAAAGAACCCCTAATCATTGCCTAGAACATGGTGTGTAGGAACGTGAAGGGGTTAAGAATTTACAGAGCCGGCCTGCATTATTTGTTCTATGCAGCCTGAGTGATGATGACCGTAGCCCTGTGCAACTCCATGTGCTAAGAGCATTTTGCTAGGCAAACACTGTTTTTGATAGATTTCATGAATGACAATAAAAACAACATTGTGTGTGTATGACCGGCAGCATTGGATCATTTTATACAGAAACACAGAGAGAGAGATAGATAGATAGATGGATAGATAGATATATTGATATAGAGAGAAAGAGAGAGAGAGAGAGAGAGAGAGAGAGAGAGAGAGAGAGAGAGAGAGAGAGAGAGAAAGAGAAAGAGAGAGAGAGAGAGAGAGAGAGAGAGACAGACAGACAGACAGACAAACAGAGAGACAGATAAATAGGGACAGAGACATAGACATAGACAGAGAGACCTTCAGGCAGACACATCGTTGTTGAAATACAACAGATCTGGAAACGTGACTCAGGGGTACAAGTGGGGGAAAGACATAATTATAGCATTGCTCTTTTCTTGTAAGGTAAAACAGGTCTGGAGTTATCAGAGCCTTTTTCAATTCTGAATGTTGATAATGAGTTAGCTCTGATGTATCCTCTGTGGCCATCAGGGCTATATACAACACAACAGGAGTGGACCAGCGTTTCGTCAGTATAGCATCAAA
>CM054141.1:60965612-60973112 GCA_028751875.1 Rapana venosa
TGTCTTCTTTCTCAATGATCTTGTTAGTCTTAAAGCCAGATTCTGCAGAGATGTTATGATAGTGCAGACAATGAACATTAAAATACAACATTCTAGCAGACAGCTTTGATACACGACACTACTTTAAGGTCAGTTCTACGAAATAGTTTCTTTACAGACTATCGAAAATTCTAGAGAAAAGTAAGTATATTGAATTTAAGCAAGTTGTTTTCATTGAGGTTGGAGTGCAGCTGCCTTAATGATGAACATATGTAAGAGGATATGTGTATGTGGATGTGGGGGGAGGGCATGCATGCACGTGTGTGTTTGTGTGTGTGTGAGTGTGTGTGTGTGTGTTTCTGTGAGTGCCTGCATGTATTTTATCTTTTTTTCATGATGATCAACAGTAATGATGATGATGTAAATTATGTCATAGCTATAAACAAGAAACTCTATTACAAAAGCAATCTAAACAGGTTATCTGAGCCTATCTCTTAAAGAATAGAAAAGGATAATCATTTGTGCGCGCGTGTGTGTGTGTGTTTGTCCGCGCGCACGCACGCATGTGTGTGTGTGTGTGTGTGTGTGTGTGTAAGAGAGAGACATTCTTGTTCTTGTTCTTGTAGTTGCTGTTGTTTCTTCTTCTTCTTCTTCTTCTTCTTCTTCTTCTTCTTCTTCTTCTTCTTCTTCTCTTACACTGGCACAAAACATGGTGATAACATAGGGTTTCTTTTTAGGAAATATGTCAAGGAGAAATAAGAATCAGCAGTTGCACTAAAATATGACCGTCTACAAAGAAATAAAATGAAACAATCAAGACAAAGCAAGCAGTTACACAGCATATTCAGTCTATTCACCCTAGGGAAAGTTCAGCTGGGAGAAGGAAAGGAAGGCAACTGCTCTTCATACTGACCTCCTTTCTCCTTTTATAACATTGCTTTAGTCCTCCACTTAGGCACATGGGAACTAGCTGGCCAAATAAAAGAAAATGAACTCCTGCTGGCTTTTATGCTTGTTCATCCCCCAGGAAAGGGTATAAAAACGAAGCAGTGGCTTCCCTTGGCTGTATCAGGAAACATTGGATGTGTCCCTTAAACTGGGTAAAGAAATACAACTTTGCTGATGCTATTCTGGACTTACAGTTCAATGATAATTGAGCTGACCTGTGTGTGTGTGTGTGTGTGTGCATGCGTGTGTGAATGTGTGTGTGTGTTTGTATGTATGTGTGTGTGCACTACAAAACATGAAGTCACCCATGACAGTGTTTTGTTTTTGTTTTCTTTTGTACTTGTTTGTTGGTTTTCTTCTTTGGCCAAATCAAATCAAATCATATTAACCTCAAATAAGTTTGTTTCAAAGATAAAATATAAGCAGCATAAGTGCCTTATTTTTAGATCCAGTCCTTGCCCCTTTCAGGGATTAGTATCATGGCTCACAGTGTGATCTGGCTACACAAAGCATTTGTATTTAGGAAGTTTGGAGCAAAAAAAAATTTTTTAAACACAAACGCCATTATCACAATGGTTAGTAAGGGAAGCAGCAGTAGCAGTAGCATTAGAGAAACAAACAATAATGAGAAAGAGATAGTGAGAGACAGAGACAGAAAGAGAGAGACAATGACAATGACAATGACAAATTCTTTTATTTCGAGGATAATGAATAAGCACACATGTGCTTTTTTACATCCAGTCCCCGCCCGTTAGGGATACATCTTAATAATAATAACCCAATACTTATACAGTCTCACAATAAAAACAAGGGGAAATAACCCTTTTCAAAACAGCTCCCCCCAACAACCCTCCCCCCCCCCAAGCAAGCAATTAAAAGAAAATCCTAAGAATACCCACCCCTACCCCCACCCCCCCAAAAAAACCCTAACCAAAACAAACAAACAAACAAAAGAGAAGGAAAAACCAAACCAACAAAAGATGATAAAAAAGAGAAAAACAGACAAACAACAACAACAAGAACAAGAGCAACAACAAAGCCAAGAAAAATAACACAACCAAACTTAATAAGTCATAAAGATAAACATCTACACATTGTCAAATGGTACACATACTTGTTACACATAATTATAAGATATTGAAATAGGGCACTCATTAAAACTTAAGTACAGAGGCAAGTCCAATAACGTATTGAAAATTATAAAAATATGAATCCTTCATCAGGATATACTATGACTATAAGCAGGACGATAAAAGGTGAGAGAGAGAGAGACAGAGACAGAGAGTGTGTGTGTGTATTTCAGAGATAAAATCCAATATATAAATCCCAAAACAGTATGCGATCCCATCAACACTCATTTTAGATTATACTCGTTTCAAATTATATGTCATGATAATGAAATAAATTTAATACCCATACATCCACACAATAAAAACAAGAAACAAACCAAGAAGAAATTTAAAACTATACTAAATATATGATTCTCAAAACAGTACACGATCACCTTCAACACTTAGTTTGATTACTCATACAAATATTATGTCATGATAATCAAATAAATTTAATACCCATACTCTCACACAATAAAAACAAGGAGGGAAAGAAATAAGGAAAAACAAAACCCAGCCAATCTATAAGGTCATAGTGAGAGAAAAAGAGAGAGAGAGAGAGAGAGAGAGAGAGAGAGGAGAGGGAGGGAGGGAGAGAGAGTGTGTGTGTGTGTGTGTGTGTGTGTGTGTGTGTGTGTGTGTGTGTGTGTGTGTGTGTGTGTGTGTGTGTGTGTGTTTCAGGGATAACACTAAATATATATATAATTCTCAAAACAGTGCACGATCACCGTCAACCCTTATTTTGATTATACTCATGCAGGTTATATGTCATGATAATGAAATAAACTCAATACCCGTGTTACTCACACAATAAAACAAGGAAGAAGAGAAAGGGGTATAAAAACTAAATCTATAAGGTCAGGGAGAGAGAGAGAGAGAGAGAGAGAGAGAGAGAGAGAGAGAGAGAGAGAGAGAGAGAGAGAGAGAGGTGTGTGTGTGTGTGTGTGTTTTAAGGATAATACTAAATATATAATTCTCAAGACAGCACAGGATCACCATCAAAATTGTTTTCGAATATACTCGTACAAAATGAATGTCATGAAAAAGAAATAAGCCCAATACCAATACACTCTTACAATAAGGAGAAAAAATCACTTAAGTCATAAAATGAACATCTATACATTGTAAGTAAGAGAGAGAGAGATAGGGGGGAGGAAGAAATGAGAGAGAGTGGGAGAGGGAGGGAGGATGGAGTGTGTGTGTGTGTTGTGTGTGTGTGTGTGTGTGTGTGTGTGTGTGTGTGTGTGTGTGTGTGTGTGCGTGTGTGTGTGTGCGTGCGTGCGTGTGTGTGTGTGTGTGTGTGTGTGTGTGAAAGATAATGCTTTTTGTTTGTAAACAAACAAACAAGAACGACATAGAAAAAAATACTGGAAATGATTCTCAACAGCACATCATCACTGTCAACACTCTTTTTCATTATACTCGTACAGATTAACACATATTATTGTTATGATAGATATATTTCTTATAACTATAGTGTAATAAAAAATTAAAAAAAGAAAGAAGAAGAAAAGAAAAAGAAAGAAGAAAAGAAGAAAAAAGTTTTCGCTTTGGTAAACTCACTTATTCAACAACAATGAAAATTTGAAAAAGGGGAGAGAGAGAGAGAGAGTGAGAGAGAGAGAGAGAGAGAGAGAGAGAGAGAGAGAGAGAGAGAGAGAGAGAGAGAGGGGGGGGAGACAGGGGAGAAAGAGTGAGGGGGGGAAGCCAGCCAGACAAACAGGTAGAATAGTCACAATCAGAAACAGATAGACAAACAGAGAGTGAACAAACCCCGCCCAATAATGAAGTGTCTGAAAAACAACACAATAAAGAAAGCAATATGGAAATGTCTTTGTTTAATGTAAAGTTTGACAGTTTAATATTGTTGATGTTCTTTTTTTCCATGTTAAGACTATCCCAAATAAACTCTAAAAATCCATGTATAAACAACACGAAGGCTTTCTTGTATAAGATCAGCTTACCATTCGGTTATTGATGTCTCTTGCACATTTTGCCTTCACTTTCTTCCCCGGATCAAGTTCTTGCTCTTTGACAGGATTCAGGATGTGTCACAGTTTGCCACTGATTTCCCTCTCCTGACACCACTCAGGTATTTTGGAAACTCTCTGGGGTAATAACTTTCATTCGGGAATACACTGAACAGAACTGATTTACTGCTAGTTTCTTCCTCGTGTCTGTGTCTTCTTTCTCAATGATCTTGTTAGTCTTAAAGCCAGATTCTGCAGAGATGTTATGATAGTGCAGACACTGAACATTAAAATACAACATTCTAGCAGACAACTTTGATACAGGACACTACTTTAAGGTCAGTTCTACGACATAGTTTATTTACAGACTATCGGAAAATTATCTAGACAAATAAGTATGTTGAATTAAAGCAAGTTGTTTTCATTGAGGTTGGAGTGCAGCTGCCTTAATGATGAACATATGTAAGAGGATATGTGAATGTGGATGTGGGGGGAGGGCATGCATGCATGTGTGTGTTTGTGTGTGTGTGTGAGTGTGTGTGTGTTTCTGTGAGTGCCTGCATGTATTTTATCTTTGTTCATGATGATCAACAGTAATGATGATGATGTAAATTATGTCATAGCCATAAACAAGAAACTCTATTACAAAAGCAACCTAAACAGGTTATCTGAGCCTATCTCTTAAAGAATAGAAAAGGATAATCATTTGTGCGCGCGCGTGTGTGTGTGTGTGTTTGTCCGTCCGCGCGCACGCACGCATGTGTGTGTGTGTGTAAGAGAGAGACATTCTTGTTCTTGTTCTTGTAGTTGCTGTTGTTTCTTCTTCTTCTTCTTCTCTTACACTGGCACAAAACATGGTGATAACATAGGGTTTCTTTTTAGGAAATATGTCAAGGAGAAATAAGAATCAGCAGTTGCACTAAAATATGACCGTCTACAAAGAAAAAAAATGAAACAATCAAGACAAAGCAAGCAGTTACACAGCATATTCAGTCAATTCACCCTAGAGAAAGTTCAGCTGGGAGAAGGAAAGGAAGGCAACTGCTCTTCATACTGACCTCCTTTCTCCTTTTATAACATTGCTCTAGTCCTCCACTTAGGCACATGGGAACTAGCTGGCCAAATAAAATAAAATGAACTCCTGCTGGCTTTTATGCTTGTTCATCACTGAGGGAAGGGTATAAAAACGAAGCAGTGGCTTCCCTTGGCTGTATCAGGAAACATTGGATGTGTCCCTTAAACTGGGTAAAGAAATACAACTTTGCTGCTGCTATTCTAGACTTACAGTTCAATAATGACTGAACTGAACTCTCTCTCTCTCTCTCTCTCTCTCTCTCTCTCTCTCTCTCTCTCTCTGTCTCTCTCTGTATGTGTGTGTTTTAAGTGTGTGTGTGTATCGTGGTATGTGTGTGCACTACAAAACATGAAGTCACATATGACATTGTTTGTTTTTGTCTTCTTGTGTACTTGTTTGTTGCTTTACTTCTTTGGCCAAATCAAATCAAATCATATTAACCTCAAATAAGTTTGTTTCAAAGATAAAATATAAGCAGCATAAGTGCCTTATTTTTAGATCCAGTCCTTGCCCCTTTCAGGGATTAGTATCATGGCTCACAGTATGATCTGACTACACAAAGCATTTGTATTTAGGAAGTTTGGAACAAAAAAATTTTTTTTTAAACACAAACGCCATTATCACAATGGTTAGTAAGGGAAGCAGCAGTAGCAGTAGCATTAGAGAAACAAACAATAATGAGAAAGAGATAGTGAGAGACAGAGACAGAAAGAGAGAGAGAGAGAGAGTGAGGGGGGGAGCCAGCCAGACAAACAGGTAGAATAGTCACAAACAGAAACAGATAGACAAACAGAGAGTGAACAAACCCCGCCAAATAATGAGTGTCTGAAAAACAACACAATAAAGAAAGCAATATGGAAATGTCTTTGTTTAATGTAAAGTTTGACAGTTTAATGTTGTTGATGTTCTTGTATTTTTCCATGTTGAGACTATCCCGAATAAACTCTAAAAATCCATGTATAAACAACACGAAGGCTTCCTTGTATGAGATCAGCTTACGATTTGGTTATTGATGTTCTCTTGCCCATTTTGCCATCACTTTCTTCCCTAGACTCAGGTTCTTGCTCTTTGACAGGCTTCAGGATGTGTCACAGTTTGCTACTGATTTCCCTCTCCTAACATCACTCAGGTATTTTGGAAACTCTCTGCGGTAATAACTTTCATTCAGGAAAACACTGAACAGAACTGATTTACTGCTGGGTTTCTTCCTTGTGTCTGTGTCTTGCCATTTCTCAATGATCCTGTTAGTCTTAAAGCCTGATTCTGCAGAGATTTCATGATAGTGCAGACACTGAACATTAAAATACAATATTCTAGCAGACAACGTTGATACAGAACACTACTTTAAGGTCAGTTCTATGAAATAGTGTATTTACAGACTATTGGAAAATTCTAGAAAATAAGTATGTTGAATTTAAGCAAGTTGTTATCATTGAAGTTGAAATGCAGCTGCCTTAATGACGAACACATGTAAGAGGATATGTGTATGTAGGTGTGGAGGGGGGGGAGAGCATGCATGCATGTGTGTGTTTGTGTGTGTGTGTGTTTATTTCTGTGAGTGCCTGTGTGAATTTTATCTTTATTCATGATGATCAACAGTAATGATGATGATGTAAATTATGTCATTACCCATAATCAAGACACTCTATTACAAAAGCAACCTAAACAGGTTATTTGAGCCTATCTCTGAAAGAATAGAAAAGGATAATCATTTGTGCGCGCGCGTGTGTGTGTGTGTGTGTGTGTGTGTGTGTGTGCCCGTGTGTATGCGTGTGTGTGTGTGTGTGTGTGTGTGTGTAAGAGAGAGACATTCTTGTTCTTGTTCTTGTAGTTGCTGTTGTTTCTTCTTCTTCTTCTTCTTCGTCTTCTTCTTCTTCTTCTTCTTCTTCTTCTTTTCTTACACTGGCACAAAACATTGTGATAACATAGGTTTTTTTAAAAATGAAATATGCCAAGGAGAAATAAGAATTGAGCACTTGCACTAAAATATGACAGTCTATAAAGAAATGAAACGAAACAATCAAGACAAAGCAAACAGTTACACAGCATATTCAGTCAATTCACCCTAGAGAACTTTCAGCTGGGAGAAGGAAAGGAAGGCAACTGCTCTGCATACTGACCTCTCTCTCCTTTTATAACATTGCTCTAGTCCTCCACTTAGGCACAGGGGAACTAGCTGGCCAAATAAAAATAAATGAACTCCTGCTGGCTTTTATGCTTGTTCATCCCTGAGGGAAGGGTGTAGAAACGAAGCAGTGGCTTCCATGCGCTGTGTCAGGAAACATCGGATGTGTCCCTTAAACTGGGTAAAGAAATACAACTTTGCTACTGCTATTCTGAACTTACAGTTCAATGATGACTGAACTGATCTCTCTCTCTCTCTCTCTCTCTCTCTCTCTCTCTCTCTCCTCTCTCTCTC
>CM054141.1:60978112-60998112 GCA_028751875.1 Rapana venosa
CTTTGCTTGTTTGTTTGTTACGCGCCGTTGTTTTGTTTGCTAGTTATTTGAACGCAACTGTGATATTTGTTCTTTTTGATTTGTGTTACATTATCTTTTGCTTTTTGAGAAGGGGGATGCTTGGTAGTGGTATCATCTTTGCTTTGTCCCCCCACACTTTATTTATATCGATAGCCTCTATTCTGTATCTTTCCAATTTTAGTATGTATACTGCGTGAACAGTACAGCCTCTATTCTATTACCGCATGTTTCATTATGCGTTCTCAGAGAATAGTCTACAGGTTCTCAAATGTATCAGAAAAAAAGTGGATCACTCCAGTAGTTGTAAAGAGTTTCCCTGGGTAATAAGGTCAGCAGTGTTCAAGCATGTCTACCTTGCTGAAGGGATTCCATTCAGCTGATCCTCCTCCTCCTCCCTACCTCTTTCCCCTTCCACACCAGCCAGTACAGGTCTTGTTCGCCGGTTGTATGGACACAGGCTGAATAGATCACAGTGCAGGCGGGAAAAGAAGTTAGCAAGTTAAGATTAAAAAGTTGAGGGCGTGGGGGGAAAAAGAGCTCTTCCTCCCTTTATTTCTCTGTCCTCGAGGCTCTGTCCTGTTTCTCTGTTTCTGTCTGTCTCTATGCTTTACTAAGGTCACCTCTCCTGTATTTCACTCTCTCTGTCTCTGTGTCTGTCTGTCTGTCTGTCTGTCTGCTTCTCTATTTATGTCTTTGCTGTTCATCTTTGGCAGGAAATAAGGTGGAGCAGTAAAAAGCGACAAGGTAGAGAGAGTAGAAAAGAAATAAAAATGAAATGGAGTCCTAGTGAAAGAGAAAGAAGGAAAGAGAGAGAGAGAGAGAGAGAGAGAGAGAGAGAGAGAGAGAGAGAGAGAGAGAGAGAGAGATGTGGGGCGGGTCACACAGAAAGAGAAGCAGACAGCAGAAAAGACAAAGAAAGAAAAAAGTAAAGACAGAGACACAGCACAAGCATTCGCTTATAAGAGATGCATTTGTTCATTTTATTTTATTCTATTATATCGAGGATAAGGGAATAAACACTTATTTGCTTTTGTACATCCAGTCCCCGAGTGTATGCGGTTTTGTAAATTATATTATCTGTTCCCACCGGCACACAATGGCCTACACTTATGACAAGCGGAGCAGGATTTATCGTGTGCGCAAGATGTTCTGCGTGCGTTCGCACACGGGGCCTCGGTTGATAGTCTCATCCGCAGGACTTTTGGGGAGAGTAGAGTCTGCACTGATGTTAACTCCAGGGGAAAGTATCCCCTTGAACGGGAACCGAACCCAGGTCGTCAGATTGTGAGCGCAATGTTCTAACCACAAGGTTATCCCAAGAGAGAGAGAGAGAGAGAGAGAGAGAGAGAGAGAGAGAGAGAGAGAGAGAGAGAGAACTCTGAACTCTGAACTCTGAAATAGTTTAATAGTACATCAGCCTTAGGCCACAATACAACAAAAGGGTGTGATGGGGGGGGGGGGTTGTTATACAAGGAATAGAACAATGATTTCACAATACAAATACAATTTTGAATCAGCTGAAAAGCTTCACTTCTATGTATGTACACATCTTCCCCTGTCAACAACTTAGTGTTTTAACTTGCTAACTGTACGCTCACTCATTCCAGTTTGATCAAAAAGCACCAGCATAACTTACAAAAGAAGAAATGCGGAAAAACGTCCTGAAAATCATGGAGAGAGAGAAAGAGAGAGAGAGAGAGAGAGAGAGAGAGAGAGAGAGGGGGGGGGGGGTGGTAGTTGTGGTGGTGAAGAGATGATTTTACATTCAGAAATAAAGACAGGCAATTGTGCAGTAGTAAGCTATAAACACAATCAAATAAACACATAAACCAAACTAAACAAATCATTCATTGCCACTTTCTGTTACTTTCCTGGCATGTTTTTATGGCGTGTTTCATGATGAGCTTGTTGCACTTTTCCCAGTTGACTTCCTTGTCCATGGCCAGGTCTTTTCTCTTTGTGAGGGGGTTTAAGATTTGTCACGGTTTTCTATTGATTTTCCTCTCCAGGGGTAACTTCGTTATTTCGGCAATGCTCTTGGGTAATAACTTTCATTCAGGCTATTCCTGAACAGAACTGATTTACTGCTGGGTTTCCTGCTGGTCTCTTGTGTCTTGTGTCTTGGCGTTTTTCAATGGTGGTGTTGAGTCTGAAATCCTGATACTGATGAAATGATAGAGCAATTGTTGGAAACTCAGAAACCATGACTTTACAAGAAAAGAAAGTGTAATTAATAGTTTTGCTTTCTGAGGTACATCTTTTGAAGTGTTTAGTTAAAGACCGTGAGTGTATTTTTAATGATAGTTTAATATACCTAGAAAAACCAAAGTGTTCTTACATATTTTTTCTGCAATTATTCATGTGTAAAGTATTTTTTTTAGTTCTACATTATTAATATAATATCAGTAGTAGTAGAAGTAGTAGTAGTAGTAGTAGTAGTAGTAGTAGTAGTAGTCGTAGTAGTAGTAGTAGTAGTAGTAGTAGTAGTATAGTAGTAGTAGTAGTATTCATTTCTTGGGAAACAATTTGCGTGTAACAGTAAAAACGCCTCACTTTGGTGATACTAACAGCAAGAAGTCATTTCATTAGTAGTCTCATATAAAACTGATGTTCTAACATGCCTACTTTGCTGATAAGATAGCATTCAGGTGTTGAAAAAAAGTGTCAATTACTGCCCCAAAGAATTCTCCTGACATGGGTCACAAGCGTCCATGCAGGTATACTGTGCTGATGTGATTCAATTCAAGTTCCGAAAAAAAACATTACACAAGCAGGAAAGAGTTCCCCAATAACAAGGTCGCCAGTAATGAAACAGGTCTAATTTGCGGACAAGGTCCTATTCAATTATTGAAAAAGGTACATTAGTAGGAATAGAGCTCAGGCAATTGGGGTTACACATGTCTTTCTTGTTTTTCTTTTGTCCAACGTTTAGACAGTAACTATTGCTGCCTGTTTTATGAGCGAAAATTAGTGACTAAGCACATGTCAGGTCAGGCCCAGTGAATCTGACTTCAGAATAATATAGGGATATAATCCTTTATGTTTTTTCTAGAAAAAGCAGGGGAATGGACCAAGAGTTCAGAAAAAAGACAAGAAGGAAGTGATAGGAAGAATGAAGAAAGGTAGAAACAAAGAAGGTGATAGAAAAGAGACATTTCTAGCATAGTGCTTAATCAGGTCGGAATGCTATTCAAAAACACTGACAGCTCCCCTCCCCCCACCCAATATTTTAACATGTCTATTTTACAGAAGTGATTTCATTCAAGTTATGACACAGATTACATTACGCAAGCAAAAACAGTTCCTCCAATAAGAGAGTTACCAGTACCGAAGAGGTATAATTTGCTGACAGAATTCCATTTGATTTTTTTTCTTAAAGCTACATCACTAACAGTAAAGAGTTTCTGTAATCGGGGTCACAAATGTCAAAGCACATCTAGCGGACTTGGGCAATGTCATTCAAGTTCAGGAGAAATGTGTCATTGCACGAGCAAGAAAGAGTTCCTCAAGTAATAAGGTCTCGCGGGTGCTTTGTCACATTTCATGTGCTGACAGGGTTCCATTCCATTGTTTAGAAAAAAGTGTCTCGTCGATATAAAAGAATAAAATAAAAAAATAAAATAAAAAAAATTATTAAAAAAAGAATGTCAAGGGTCATCTAATGTGCTGAACGGGTTTTGTTAAGTCCGAGTAAAACTGTTGATGCATAAGCAAAATAAAGAATTTCTATAATTTATTTTTTTAAAGTATTTATTGTATACCACTTTAAGTCACAAGATTTCTCCACGTGAAATTCAGGCTGCTCTACCCGGGACGAGCGCGTCGCCACAAGAGCAGTACTACCCTTTTTTTCTTATTTTTGTGATACTATAATTACCTTACTTGGAGTATTCAGCAACAATTGAAGGGTCGGTTGTCATTGTTTCCATTCTGTGAGATTGCAGCTAGCTATGTTCTCCGCACAGCGCTGAGCATCAAGCTGCTGTCTATCTCACCTTGAAAACCGAAGCAACTGATGTATGGCACTACAGTTCACAAACAGACTTTCTGTCAAAAGAGGATACACTGATCTTGATTACGTCTGGATATACTGATCTTGATTATCTCTGGATACACTGCTACGTCCAGATACGCTGATTTTGATCACGTTCGGACACACCGATCCCGACTACCTCTGGATACACTGTCCATGACTTCATCTGGATACAATGATACGTATGGATACACTGATACATCTGGATACATTGATCTCGATTACGTCTGGACACACTGATATTGATTATGCCTGGACACAATGATCTTGATTAGGTCTGGACACACTCATCTTGATTACATCTGGACACACTCATCTTGATTACGTCTGGATACACTGATACGTCTAGATACACTGATCTTGATTACGTCTGGATACATCGATGTTGATCACGCCTGGATACACTGATATATACTGGTATAGTAAGTCCAATAGTGCTCAATATTGTCTACATTGCTGAAAAGCTTTTGTTCAATTGCCAAGGGAAAATGTGTGATCAAAACACCTACAGAAAGTGTCCCCCAATAGGGGTCATAAGAGTTCAAGCACGGGTACTTTGTTGGAAGAATTCTAACCCTGCTGTAAGAGTCCCCAGCAACTAAAAGCTGACACAGTAAACAGGTCAAGTATTTTTTCAATCAAGTTTGTACAAGTTTATGATGCTAATGGAAATGTCTTTCCAATGTTTTCCTTTACTACTCCTATGTCTCTGTGTCAGTCTGAATCTATCAAGGAGCATGTAGGTGTAATGCATAATACAAAGTCTGTATGAAAATCAATTTTGCATTTTGTGTCGCTTTTTCTGTGTGGTTCTCTCTTTTTCTATTTTCTCTATTTGTTTGCAAATTGTCTCTTTTTCTTCTTGTGCTGTTGTCTGTACTTCTAAAAGTATCTTTTTGACCTTTTTATGTGTCTTTGTCTCTGTCTTTGCCTCTTTTTTGTCTTTTTTTCTATGTTTGTGTGTATGTGGGCGTGTGTCCCTCTTCTGCCTGTCTTTCATTCTCTCTGTCTCTCTCTACCTCAGTTTTTTTCTTCTCTCTATATATATGTTTTGCTATTTTCCTCTTTCTCTTCGTTTAGAGTTTGAAAAAGTATGTTATAAAATAAGAAGAGACAAACAACCACACACAAAAGCAAACTATTGGTAAGTTTTTGTATTTTTTAAACAGAGAGAGACAGAGAGAGAGACAGAAACAGAGAGAGACAGATACAAAGAGACAGAGACAGAGAGACATAAAGACAAACAGAGAGTGAGAGTGAGAGAGAGGGGAGACAGAGAGAGACAGAGACACAGAGACAGACAGAGAGACGGTCAGACAGACCCAGAGACAGACAGATGGACAGACACATGGACAGACAGACAGAATGTAGAAAGTAAGACAGCTACTCAGAGTGAGGAGTAGGAGGACATACAGTTCAACAGAAAGATAGAAGGACATAAAGAACGACACAGTCTGAAAGAGGCATCGCTCCTGCCTCTACGTCCTCCTTTGTTAAAGCAAAAAGAACACAGTTCAAGAATACCAAGACATGCTTATAAGGCAAGTTTTATGCTGTGCTTCTTATCACTTTCCTTTTACCGCTTTGATAGTTCCTCTTTGCGAGGTTCCATATCTGTGTCCCTGTTTTCTATTCATTTTCCTCTCCAGACACAACTTGGCTATTTCTGGAGCTCTCTTGGGTGTCGTTCAAGGAAGCACTAAACAGAACTGATTTACTGCCGGGTTCCTTGCATGTGACTGGATCTTGACCTTTTGCCAACAGCCCTGTTAGTCTGAAAGCCTGAGAGGGAAGTGATGTTATGACACTGTAGGCTTCGTGGGTGAACAAACTAGGAACATTATTGCTGTTTTTTGTGCACTATGTTAATACAAGTGGATTGTTATGTTGCTTAGTTTGTTCTAACAATATCATTAATAAGGGTATTGATTTATGAACAGTTTGACAACATAAATTGTCACGATTTGCTTTCTGTTTTTTTTCTTCCTAGGAAGTGTTCATAAAATGCAAGAAAATGCCCTCAAGAACGGTCAACCATGCTGGTATGACAACTGTCATATTGTGCTCTTGATCATTTTCCATTGCATTCCTCACTTCTTGAAATGACTCAATTCACGGATCTGTCACAGCCTTCTATTGATTTTTCTCCAGACCCAACCCTGTTATTTTGGGAGCTCTCTTAGGAGTCATTCAAGGAAGAACTGAACAGAATTGATTCACTGTCTGGTTCCGTGCCAGTGACTGTGTCTTGACCTTTTCCAACAGCCCTGTTTGTCTGAAAGCCTGATAGTGAAGTGATGCTCCGACATTGGAGGCTCTATGGGTAGAACATATAGGATAAACTTGTTGCTCATTGCTCACCGTTAGTGGATTTATTTCTTTTCATACTCTATCATGAGCAATGGGAATGTATCATTAAAAGCTTTAAAACATCAAAATCCATGGTTCCGTTTTAGGAAATGTTTGCAAGATTCGAGAAAATCTTATTAAGAACACTCAAATATGTTTATTTGACATGCGTGTATTTGTATGCACTTTCCATCGCTTTCCATTTCACGTCTTAAACCATACTTACAGGCTTGCTCCACATCTGTGTCAAAGTTAACTAATGATTTCTCTCTCCAGAAACAACTGTGTTATTTTGAGAGCTCTCCCAGTGTCATACGAGGACACCCTGAACAGAACTGATTCCTTGCTGGGCTTCCTTGCTTGTGACTGTGATCTGGTCTGTTCTAACAACCCTGTCAGTCTCAAAGCCTGATAGCGAGGTCATGTCATGACACTGTCGGCTTTATGAGTGACGCAACTAGGATAAACTTGTTGTTTATTGCTTACTGCATTTGTACGAGTAATTATAAACAAAATCATACTCTATCATGGGAAATGGCATTATGATATGAGCAGTTTGATGAAATGCAGACTTGTGGTATGCTATTATTTTCCCTTTTGATGTAATTTTTGTAACATACCAGAAAATACCTTCAAGAACATTCAGACGTTTTAATTGACTTGCATGATTCTTTATGTGCTTTTCATCACTGTCCTTTTCACATACTGAACCTCACTCCTTGGCAAGTTCTATGGATTTGTCACAGTTTTCTATTGATTTCTCTCTCCAGACACAACTGTTTTATTTTAGCAGCTCTCTTGGGTGTTGTTCAAGCAAGCACCGAACAGAACTGATTCACTATCGGGATCTTTGTAAGTGACTGTGTCTTGACCTTTCCCAACAGCCCTGTTAGTCTGAAATCCTGATAGTAGTGTGATGTTATGACATTGTAAGTGTTTTTCCCGGGAAAGGAAACTTGGGATAAAAAGTGATGTGCCGTGCTCACTGCGTTTATACTAGTGGCTTTCTTATTCCCCGAACATCAGGAGAATTAGTATTGAATTATGAACAGTTTTAAAACATCAAGAATCATAATTTGATATGTTCTTCATTTTTGAGGTGTGGTGTTCCTGTGATACAAAGGTGACCATTCAAGAATATTCAAATGTGTTTATTTGACACATTTCATTCTGTGTTTTTCATCAATTTTCGTTTCTTGACTTGAATCTCATTCCTTTCCAGGCTCCATGGATCTGTCACAGTTTAAAAAAATTGATTTCTCTCTCCAGACACAGCTGTGTTATTTCATGACCTCTCTTGCGTGTTGCCCAAGGAAGCACTGAACAGAACTGATTGACTGCTAGGCTCCTTGCGGGTGACTGTGTCTTGGCCTTTCCCAACAGCCTTGTTAGTCTGAAGCTTGATAGTGGAGTGATGTTATGCCTCTATAGGCTTTCTGGATGACAGCCTAGGATAAACCCGTTGTTCATTTTTTACTGCATTAGTACTAGCGAATTAAAACAAAACCATACCCCATCAAGAAAACTTGCATTCGATTATGAACAATTTAAAAACATAACATTTTGTGGTCTGCTTTTATTTTCCGTTAAATGTATTGTTTGTGATTTACCATAAAATGCTTTCAAGAATATTCAGGCATGTTTATTTGACACATTTCTGTATGTGTTTTTCATGACTTGACTCATATCTTGAACCTTACTTCTGGGGAGGGTCCATGGCTTCATCTAAGGTGTGTACTGATACCCATCTCGACACACAAATGGGTTATTATGGGAGCTCTCTTGGCTTTCATTCAAGTAAGCATTAAACAGAACTGATTTACTGCTGGGTTTCTTACTAGTGACTGCGTCTTGGTCTTTGCCAACAGCCGTGTTAGTCTGAAAGCATGATAGTGAAGTGATGCTATGACACTGTAACTTTTTTGCCTGGAAAAAGAGACTTAGGATAAACACAGTGTTGTGCAGTGCTCACTGCATTTCTACTAGTGGGTTTATTTTATTTCCAACACATTTGGTATTGAATTATGAACAGTTTGAAAACATCAAGAATCGTAATTTGTTATTTTCTTCATTGTTGAGGTGTAGTGTTCCTATCATACATAAGGGATCATTCAAGAGCATTCAAACATGTTTATTTGACACATTTCTTTTATGTGTTTATCATCACTTTCCATGTCACATAATGTACCTCTTTTCTTGGCAGAGTCCGTGGATCTGTCACAGTTTTCTATTGATACCCATCTCCAGACACAACTGTGTTATTTTAGGAGCTCCCCTGGGCTCCATTCAAGGAAGCACTGAACAGAACTGATTTACCGCCAGGTTCCTTGCCAGTGATCGTGTGTTACCCTTTAGTTGTTAGTCTGAAAGCCTGAGAGTGGAGTGATGTTATGACTCTGTAAGGTTTCTGGTAGAAAATATCAGACAAAATTGCTGTTCTTGGCTAAATGTTTTCATGTAAGTGTATTTATTTCTATTCACACTCTGTCAAGAGAAATGGCACAGAATCCTAAACATCCAGATCTGTGATTTGCTGGTGTGTTCCCCCTTTAAAGGTAGTGTTTGTTTGATACACTACTCAAATGTGTTTACTTGACATGCATGTTTTATTGTGTGTTTTTCATCACTTTTTGTTTCTTGTAATTAAACCTCATTCTTCGGCAGGATTCGTGGATGTGTCAGTTGTTGTTGTTTTTATTGATTTCTCCCCTCAGACACAACTGTGCTATTTTGGGAGCTCTCTTAGTTTTTGTTCAAGGAAGCACTGAACAGAACTGATTTACTGCTGGGTTTCTTACTAGTGACTGCGTCTTGGTCTTTGCCAGGCTCCATAATTTCTCTACTTGGGACAAAGTATTCTTCAGTCTTCAGTCTTGCCAGAGACTGTGCGATACCCTTTTCCAGCAGCCCTGTTACTCTGAAAGCCTGATATTGGAGTGATGTTATTACACTGTAAGCTTTCTGGGTAGAAAAAAATAGGAAAAAACTGCTGTTTATTGCTCACTGTTTTCATGTTAGTGAATTTCTTTCCATTCATACTCTGTCAAGAGGAATGACAATAAATCATGAACAGTTTGAAAAACATCAAGATTCGTTTTTCCCTTTCAGGGGAGTGCTTGTAAGAAACAAGAAAATGCGACGAAGAACATTCCAATATGTTTACTTGACAAGTTTCTGTATAATGCTTTTCATCAATTTACACTTCACATCTGGAACCTCACTCCTTGGCAGGTTTCATGGATCTGTCACAGTTTTCTATTGATCTCTCTCTCTCTCTCTCTCTCTCTCTCTCTCTCTCTCTCTCTCTCTCTCTCTCTCTCTCTCTCTCTCTCTCTCTCTCTCTCTCTCTCTCTCTCTCTCCTCTCAAGACACAGTCATGCAAATTGATTCGCGGCCTGGTTCCTTGACAGTGACTGTGTCTTGGCCTTCCTCAACAGTCCTGTTAGTTTGAACCCTGATAGCAAAGTGATGTTATAACACTGTCACATTTCTGGGAAACATAGGAGAGCATTGCTGTTCATCGCTCATCGTTTTCATGTTAGTGGATTGAATTCTGACGATGCCTTATCAAGATAAATGGCAATGGATCACCAACAGCTTGAAAACATTAAGATACATGTTTCCCGCCAACGAAGTGTTTGTAAGATACGCAAAAATGTGATTAAGAGCATGAAAACTTCTTTTTTTGTTATACCTGCTTCTTTGTGTGCTTTTCATTTCTTTCCTATTCACATACTCAGACCTCACTCCTGGGCAAGGTCATAGGATGTGTCACAGTTTTCTATTGATCTATCTCCAAACACAACTGAGCTATTTTGGGAGCTCTCTTATGTGTTGTTCAAGGAAGCACTGAACAGAACTGATTCACTGCCAGGTTCCTTACAGGTGACTGAATTTTAACTTTTCCCAACAGCCCTGCTAGTCTGAAAGCTTAATAGTGAAGTGATGCTATGACACTGTAGGCCTTTGGGGCTGGAAATATAGTAAGGATACCATTTATTAGTAGACTATTTCTGTTACGGTCTATGATAATGTTGTTAGATTTGTTTATCATCAGAAGAAAGTAGTATATGGTATACACGTTAAAGATATATCACATATTATGTGTTGCTTGATGTCAGCTATAATGTTGTAGCTTTAGTCATTTTTTTAAAATTCATATTATGCTTACGACTTTCTCTGTCTGTATTATTTTTCTCTATATACCCACCTTAGTTTTATTTTTCTATCTGCTTATCTGTCTATGTCTGTTTGGAAGCCTGTCTGACAGTATGTATCATACATAGCATACACGCACTCGCACGGTCGCAAACATGCACACACGCACACATATATACATGCACACACATGCATACACATGCACACTTATACACACACACACACACTCTGTCTGGTTAGTGTGTTTTGCATAAAACAATATTTTGTAGACATTTTTGCAAAGAAAATTTATAAACTGAAGCGTTTGCTTCTTTAAAAAAAATGCTGAAGTTGTCTCCAAAGTGAGAACTCGATAGAACACTGCAACAAACCTCACACTCCTGATCAGGAGTAAGGGTCAATGCGTAAAAGCGAATAACTGGGAGAAGGCGGGGACAATTCCATATGAGCTAAACACTCCATGAACAGACACATTGATTTGTGGTCTAGTATGGGTCAGTGGTCGCTGCTTTTCCCAGCATAATACGTGGGACAATGTCTTATGAAAAGTAAGCCCAGAAGGTTGCAAAAATGTAGATGCTGCAAGACCTAAATATAATATTCTTTGTTATTTAAACATTATATATTTCTGTTTATGTTATTTTGATAGCCCCGCGTACGCTTGTTTTATATATATATATATATATATATATAATAATATATATATATATATTATATATATATATGATGTGTGGTGTGTGTAGTGTGTGTTGTGTGGTGGTGTGTTGTGTATACCATACAGACATACAAATACAGAGAGAGAGATGAGGGGACAGAGTCAGAGACAGACAGACACACACACACACACACACACACACACACATACACACCCACAGACAGACAGGCATACAGAAACAGACAGACACAAACAGAGACAGAGAAACAGAGACATAGACAGACAAACACACAGACTGAGACAGAAACAGAACTAAACTTCACAGCCACACAACTTTCGACAATGGCTGTCCAACTTTGGCCACATCGACCCAATCACAGCGCCCCTGCAGAGGTGACTGACAGGAGAAGAACGTGCCACTGTGACAGGGCTTTTAGCCAAGAAAAACTGCTCCGATATTTGTAGTCTCAGCTTTGAAATATTTACGGCTGGCTGCCAGAGGACAGAATTCTACTTCATAGATCACGGCCAGGGGGCCCTCCTGAAAATGGGCAAGCCATCCATCAGTTTCGGTAGTAAATATCACCATTGCTATTTGGGAGAAAGGCAGGAGTTCATAGGGCATGTATATGTCGTTTTGTGTTGTTGTTGTTGGTGTTGTTGTTGGTGGTGGTGTGGTGGTGGTGGTGGTGGTGGTTGTGCGAGTTGGGATGGTGGTGGTGATTGTGTTTCTTGGTGTGTTTTTTTAGTATGTATGGTAGTGATTGTTGCTAATGACGTTGCAGCCATTTCTTTAGAATTGTTTGATGTTGTTGCTTTTAAAAGGAAGACATCATCATTGCCTGACTAAAAGACGTGGAATAAGTGGTAAATATTGGAGTAAGTGGCAGCCCGACATCTTGCAGAATAATGCACTATATATAATTATAAAGAAGTTACATCCACTGAACGGAGCCAATGTGTTGAAGCCAAGGCACACCCATTCACTACTGAGCTGTCTGGTTTCCATTGAAAGTACACCAGGCCGGTAACCAGAGATAGAGAAAGAGAGAGAAGAGAGAGAGAGAGAGAGAGAGAGAGAGAGGGGGGGAGAGAAAGAGAGGAGGGAGAGAGAGAGAGGGAGAGAGAGAGAGAGAGAGAGAGAGAGAGAGAGAGAGAGAGAAGAGAGAGAGAGAGATTCGGATTCGGATTCGGATTCGGATGTTTATTCATTGAGAGAGAGAGAGAGAGAGAGAGAGAGAGAGAGAGAGAGAGAGAGAGAGAGAGAGAGAGAGAGAGAGAGAGAGAGAGAGAGAGAGAGAGAGAGAGAGCATGCAGAGCGAGAGAGGGGGAGAGATTTTTTTTTTAAATCGTTTACGTCGATGATAATAGAATAATCACTGATGTGCTTTTTTTACATCCAGTCCCCGTGTGTATGCTGTTTTGTAAATTCTGTCATCTGTTCCCACCGGCACACAATGGCCTACTCTTACGAAAAGCAAAACAGGATTTTAACGTGTGCGCAAGATGGTCTGCGTGCGTTCGCACACGGGGCCTCGGTTTATAGTCTCATCCGAAGGAGTATTGGGGAGAGTGAAGTCTGCACTGATGTTAACTCCAGGGGAAAATATCCCCTTGATCGGGAACCGAACCCGGGTTGTCAGATTGCGAGCGCAATGTTCTAACCGCTAGGCTATCTCCACCCCCACACCCCGACCCCCTAGAGACACAGAGAGAGAGAGTGAGAGAGAGAGAGAGAGAGAGAGAGAGAGAGAGAGAGAGAGAGAGAGAGAGAGAGAGGAGGAGAGAGAGAGAGAGAGAGAGAGAGAGAGAGAGAGAGACTGACTCTAAACATAACCCTGCGTATGATGCTAGTCATAGGTTTAGATCGATCCAATTGCTGTGTCGCCCTTCCCCCCAGTTCTGAATGACAGGAGGAGTAGGTGCAAACTAGACAGGCTTTTAGCGAGGAAAAGAGCGTTTGAACATTTGTAGTCATGGCTTTGAATTATTCACAGTCCGCTGAAAGATGACAATATTTATTCTTTGCACTGAATAGCACTTCATAATTTGAATCAAGACTTTTTTTTCAAATTACTTATGGATGATTATCCCCCAAAATAAATATTATCAAAGAAAAACATCATAAGTTCACACTTTATGTCAACAGGAGCATTTCTATCGAGGTATTTCATTACAAGATAATACGAAAAAATGATAGTTCATCTTCTGTTCATCTGTTTAGAATGCTCTGTCTGTATTATATATATATGTTATTTCTAAAAGCACCCCTAGGTTAAACAAAATTAAACAGTGTCATCCTTTTAGCTGATTTAATAAAGAAAAGTATTGGAACATAAAGTGTTGCTTATCTAGAAATAACTGTCATTACATGTCCACTGAAGAGTACTCAAAAAAGGTGTTAAACTACTCGCCATTGCAACCGTTGTCTTGTGCCACGCTGGATACTTAGAAGTCATTTACATTACACCAAATTAGACAACAAACCAAGCCTTTTCTTTCGAAAGTTCTTTGTAAGTTTCTTTGCATATTGTGTCTGGTTTCTGGAGAGAGAGAGAGAGAGAGAGAGAGAGAGAGAGAGAGAGAGAGAGAGAGAGAGAGAGAGAGAGCGAGAGAGAGAGAGAGAGAGAGAGAGAAATCCAGTAAGGATGGCTCAAGACCAGCCAATATCTCATTGAATAACACAAATACCAATATCATAATTGAAAATCATAGCAGACACAAGTATGTTCCAGTCTCATGGTAGCCCTCGATTTCTCTGTACTATTTTTTTAGCTCTCTCTCTCTCTCTCTCTCTCTCTCTCTCTCTCTCTCTCTCTCTCTCTCTCTCTCTCTCTCTCTCTCTCTCTCTCTCCTCTCTCTCTTCTCTCTCTCTCTCTCTCTCTCTCTCTCTCTCCTCTCTCTCTCTCTCTCTCTCTCTCTCTTCTCTCTCTCTCTCTCTCTCTCCCTCACTTCATATCTTCCATGGCTCTCTGCCAAGCTTCTACAGTCAGGACACCAGTAGGTCTGTGTGCTTTATTGGTTGGTAGGTTGTTTGTTTGGATGATCTGTTGGTTGATCAGTGGGTTGATCAGTCTGCATGTCGAATCATTGGTTTGTTGGTTAGCTAATTGCTTAAGCTGGTTGGTATGATGATGATGATGATGATGATGATGATGATGATGATGATGATGGTTTTTTTATGATGATGATGATGACGATGATGATGATGAATGACATTTATGTAGCACCATATTTAGGATGATCAGTTGATCGTTCGTGTGTCACAAATGTTAAGGACAGGTACCTGATATTCACTAAAATGCCAGAGGCATTTGTGACCTAACCATCAATGCAGGACATTGGGGGACGGGATAGCCTAGTGGTTAGAACAGTGCGCTCGCAATCTGACGATCCCGGTTCCATTCCCGTTCAAGGGGATATTATTCCCCTGGAGTTAACATCAGCGCAGACTCCACTATCCCCCAAAAGTCCTTCGGGTGAGACTATAAACCAAGGCTCCGTGTGCGAACACGCGCTGAACATCTTGCGCACACGTTAAATCCTGTTCCGCTTTTCGTAAGAGTAGGGTTTTGTGTGCCGGTGGGTACAGATGACAGATTTACGAAACCGCATGAAAAAGGGCATACGTGCTTTTTCCATTATCTTTGGTATAAAAGAATACAATAAAAAAAAACAAATAAAAAATATTCTAGTTGGTGACTCCATGTGAGCCAATATACAATTTTTGTGTGAATTTCTGTCCTTTGACATCTTGGGAAGAGAGGACAAACTTTATGAGAACCACACGCCTTAAGAAACTAGATGTAAACACACACACACATACACACAAACGCATGTTTGCTTATTCATCATCATCGAATGAAATAAGATTAATGTGACTTTCTCTTTCTTCCTCGGTGACTCAGACAGCTATTATAGCTGTATGTCATAATTATGAGCGAAAATGCGTTGCACTGCATGCCATCAAGCGCCTGACAAGTCAGACCCAGCGCACTTGGTTTTTGCATGTAAGAGAATTGTTACAATCTTAAGTCCTTTTTTTTAATAAAAGGCAGGATAATGGAACAAGAAAGCAAATTTTAAAAAAATATAGACGAGAAGTAAGTAAGAGGAAAAGAAAGATCAAGGTAGAAACAAAGAGAGTGACAGAAAAGAGAAAGTTCCTTGCAGAGGATTTCCAGAAGGTTGGGATGTTATTTATCCTGACAGGTCCCCCGCATCCTCAAGGGGGAAACAATCACGACAAAATGCAATAACGAAAACGTCGATGTGATTGAGTATAACTGAACTAGGATCAAAACATTGGATTGAGAGCACTGACTAGTCCAGAAAGACAAAGAAAACACCGTTAGCAATCACAGTTGACTAACAACAGCCAAATCTCTGACTTACTTAAACACTGCTTCTCCGCTTAAAAGTTTCATCTAATAATCTAAGCAGCTAGACTCGGGGGGCTCAATATAATTAAATGATTTTTCATGATATCGTTTCTTTTTTAAAAATGTAATCGAAGCCTGATGACATGATTCACGAAGCTAAATTATTAAGTAAGTACACTATCTGAATGTTGATTAATATCACCACCGTTATGAGCAAGGCTTCATGAGGTCAAAAATAATTATATTAATACATACTGTGAGACATTTAAAGTGAAATACGCTTAGAAACATAGGTCAAGTCAAGCCAACGGGCAGAACCAATAAGAAATGATAACACATGAAAACACACAGGAGCATGCCGATCAACTAGTTGCATTATATTGTATTGTATTGTATGTATTGTTGTATTTATGGTATAGCTTTGTCTTGTGTTGTAGTGCATTGCTGTCTATCAGCCAGTGTATGTTTACCCTCCTGACAGGAAAAACCAAGCCATCAACCCGGTGTCCAATCTAGCCTGCAACAACTGTGGCAGAGACTGCCATGCACGGAGCGGTCTGCTGGGCCGCCCCAGACCTGACCACAAACAAGACTGAGGTAGGTGGCCACAGAAGGAGCAGCCAGTGTCTAACGAAATACAAGGAGCTTCCTCCTCCTCTTCCTCCTCCTCCTCGTCGTCGTCCTCCTCCTACTATCACTAATACTACTACTTCTACTACTATTACTACTACTGCTACTACTACTACTACTACTACTTCTACTACTACTACAACTACTATTACTACTACTACTACTACTACTACTACTACTACTACTACTACTACTATTACTACTACCACTACTACTACTACTACTACTACTACTACTACTACCACTACTACTACTACTACTACTACCACTACTACTACTACTACTACTACTACTACTACTACTACTACCACTACTACTACTACTACTACTACTACTACTACTACTATTACTACTACCACTACTATTACTACTACTACTACTACTACTATTACTACTACTACTACTACTACTACTATTACTACTACCACTACTACTACTACTACTACAACTACAACAACTACTACTACTATTACTACTACCACTACTACTACTACTACTACTACTACTACTACTTCTACTACTAGTACTACGACTGCTGCTGGTGGTGGTGCTGTTGCTGCTGCTGCTGCTGCTGTTGCTGCTGCTGTTGATGCTGCTGCTGCTGCTACTACTACTTCTATTAATAATACTACTACTGCTGGTGTTGTTGCTGCTGCTGCTGCTGTTGATGCTGCTGCTTCTGCTGCTGCTACTACTACTACTACTACTACTACTACTACTACTACTACTACTACTACTACTACTACTACTACTACTACTACTACTTCCACCTGCTGCCGCTGCTACTTCTGCCACTATATTGTTTTCATTTATTGTATTGCATTAGAGTGCATTGTGCTGCGTTGCATTCCATTGTTTTGTATTCTATTGAATTGTATGTAAATTTTCATCACTACACATTTCCCAGAGTAAAATTCAAACTGCTCTATATGGGGAGAGCGCGTCGGTACAAGGGAAACGCCACCCATTATTTCTAAATTGTTCCATATGATTATGCGTGTGTTTTTTCGCGACCAGAGAAGCTTCTTTGTATAGTGTTTCCAAGGAAAACTCCTTTCCTGCTAGATTTAAAAAAATAAGTGTCATATCAGCTGAACTTGTTTTACATATACGGCACCGGTTTATCATGCCATCCAAAAGACTAGCACAAAAATCACTACTCAAATGTCTAGCATAAGCGGATAATAGTTCAGGCTTAAACAGGGATCGAACCTCCGCTTCTCGTTTTCTAAACGGTTGTGTTGCCTCTAGACCACTGATCACATTACAAACAAAGATGGACTAGAAGTTAGACACCTAGACAGACAGGGAATATACAAAGAATTGCTTGATACATAACTGACTGCAACCTACATGATCAAGCACTAAGTAACCTTTAGATTGCACGGGACATTTTTTATCAGTTCTCACTTATAAACAGGCCTCCCTTTCAATGTTTGCTAGGAAAATGCTTCTAATAGGCACTTAAAAGAAGCAGACAAACACAGATTAAGAGAGCGAAAGAGAGACAGAGAGAGAGAGAGAGACAGTATGGGATATTTATAGACACATAGACACCTACAGTACAGAGAAATCAAAGATCATGGTCAACAGCGTAAGTAATGACAGCACGGAAATAAAGATGAATGGAGAAATACTGGAAAAGGTGAGCCAATTCAAATACTTAGGATCCATTCTAACAAAAGATGGCACATCAAACAATGAAGTGAAAGCTCGCATTGCAACAGCAACATCGCTCTAGCCAGACTCGAGAGGATCATCAGAAGCAACATCAGCTTCTGCACCAAATATCACCTTTACAAATCCCTCGTGATATCTTTCCTCCTAAATGGACTCATGGACTCTGTCAGCAGAGCTAGAGAGGAGAATCCAAGCATTCGAGAACAAGTGCCACAGAAGACTCCTCAAAATATCATACAAAGAACACAAGACCAACAACTATGTGAAAGAAGAAATCAAAAAGCGTGTTGGCACCCAAGAACCTTTGCTCTCCACCATAAAGAGGAGAAAACTGATGTGGTTTGGTCACACCACAAGACACAACACCTTAGCAAAAACCATCTTGCAAGGAACAGTCAAAGGCAAGAGAAGAAGAGGCCGCCAAAAGAAATCATGGGTTGACAACATCAAAGACTGGACCGCCCAACCCCTGCAACACCTACTAGCCACACAGGATCGTGAAGCATGGAAAAAGATCTCTGTTGCGTCTTCTCTCATGTCCCCCCTTCGTCCTTTGGGACATGGGACTGAGTGAGTGAGTGAGACACCTAAACGCAAACACGAGGCACGAACAGACACATAGATAGTAAACACAGACAAACAGATCAAAGCATACGTGCAAGCACGCACACAAAACTCACATGCAAGCAGGCAGGCACGCTCACAGACACAAAAACACAATCAGACACACAAACAAACATACACAGACAGACAGACACAGACACAAGGAGAGACACATACACAGGTAGACAGACACACACACAGACTTATAGACACACACACACACACACACACACAGAAACAGCCAGCCAGACCGACAGAGGTAGATACACACACAAACAACTAAACAGACAAAAAGTCAGTCAAGCAAACAAGCAAGCAAATACACAACATTGAACTTTCTTCTACTTATTCAGGCGGTACAATCATTCTTTCTCTCTCTCTCTCTCTCTCTCTCTCTCTCTCTCTCTCTCTCTCTCTCTCTCTCTCTCTCTCTCTTCTCTCTCTTTCTCTCTCTCTTTCTCTCCCTCTCTCTCTCATCGATTCACTAGATGTCCTCCTGCAGTTCCTGTTGATGTAGAAGACCATGGAAGTGGGAGAGGCTTTTAGCGAAGGAAATATGGTCGGCCATTTGTATTCTTAGCTGTGAAATATTTACATTTGGCTGCCAAGAAGACAAGATTTACCTCACACTTCACAGGCAGGGGCTTCTCTTGGAAATGGAGAGTCATCCATCACCTAGTTTGTCTAAGTTGTAGATATAAATACTTCATCGGAGGAAAAAGCACATTGTTCATAATATTTTAGTTGTTGTAGGCGGTGGTTGTGCTGCTATTTGTGTTGTTGTTGCTTTTGTTTGTTGCTGTCGTTGGTGTTGTTGTTGTTGTTGTTGCTGCTGCTGCTGCTGTTGTTGTGGTTATTGTTGCTGCTACCGTTGTTATTGTTGTTGTTGTTGGTGGTGGTAATGGTGGTTAGCATTGATGTCATACTTGTTGGTTTTCAACTTTGTTTTGGCTGTTTGTTTTTGTCTGCGCTTATCCTTGCTCTTGCTGTTGAAGGTAGTATAGGTATGGTAGTGGTGGAGATTGTGGTACTGATGGATATGATGGCAGTGATAATGGTGACACTAGAGGTGAAAGATAGAGTGCATAATTATTGTGGTGTAGTTTTCATTTGCTCAGTTGGTGTGTGTGTTTTTTAATCCTTTTTATATTTGTGCTTGTTTGCTTTTATTTTGTTCTCTGTTTCTGAATCAGTACTGAGAAGACCTACATATATATATATATATATATATATATATATATATATATATATATATATATATATATATATATATATATATATATATATATGTGTGTGTGTGTGTGTGTGTGTGTACTATGTATGCACGCGCGCTCGCTCAGACGCAAGCATGCATGTACTTGTCATCTGCCGAAATTTCGTTTTCCTTTACTTTGTTTTGCTTTGTTTTGTTAATAAGGGGGCCTTTTGCGGTAGAAGTCAGGGTACAATGATTTTATTTACATTTGTATTGTTTTAGTATCTTTTACAT
>CM054141.1:61005612-61015612 GCA_028751875.1 Rapana venosa
ACTCTCCTCCACACACACCGTCATGCCAGTCATGCAACGTATTTTTATAGATTAACCCAGGGCACCGTTCCCCACTTCTACAGTAAAATCGCTTTTCTTCTCTTCCCACAGCTCGCTACTGCAAAATAATGCAACAAAGCAAATGTCAAAGCCTGAGACATGTAGCAAAACCAGAGAGAGATAAAAGAACCTCTATAGAGAGAAACACAGTCAGCAGTGTGCTAACCAACTAAACTGGCAACCGGGGGTGCAAACTGAATAATGACTTTGGAAGTAGTGTGAAAGGTATCACAACCAAAGACGGTTTCCTCACTGTAAGCTACCAGTCCTCAACAATCCTGACAGCATCATTCCAGACTGTCCTGCACCCAATTACATGTTGTCACAGGGAGGGGGGAGAAGAGAGCTTTAGCTGAGAGGACTGTAACGGTGAAGGGAAAATTCCACCGCCCTTTCGCTCGCCAGGTAATGATATTATTGTTGTCTAAAGTCTCTTACTTCACCATGCTCACAGAGGATAAAGATGTCACCAGTGTGGGTTTGGAGAGCTCTTTTTTCTAGAGTGCAGAGGTTGATTTGGCTAAGAGAGAGAGAGAGAGAGAGAGAGAGAGAGAGAGAGAGGGGGGGGGGGGGTGAGAGAGAGAGGGGCTCAAAGTGATATGCTCTAAGCATTTTTCTGTTTGCATATCAGTCATCAAATAATTATTCACAAATGCACACGCTTATACAAATACGCATGCACACACAAATGCGTGCGCGCGCGTACACACACACACACACAAACACACGCACACACACACACACACACACACACGACACACACACACACACACACACACACACACACACACACACACACACACACACACACACACACACACAGATGCATGCCCACGTTTGTTATTTAGTGGCTAGAGAAACACGCCAAAAAATACAGTTCAAAAGAAAGTTGAGCATATGTGATAAAAAGACCACTTTACCCCTGCCCCCACTCCCATGTCCAATCTCATGCCTGGCTGGCTGATTTCCATCCAGCTGCAGCCACGTGCCACCATAGCTGACTGCAGGCACTGATGGGGAGATAGCAGGTGAGGGCCAGAGAAATGGCGGTGGTCTTTGTACGTAAACACATTGCTTGTAGGCGTAGTTAAATTTGCAGTTATGATATAGATACTTAAACGCTGTTGATTCTTCTTCTTCTTCTTCTTCTTCTTCGCAATTCTTCTTCTTCTTCTTCATCTTCTTCTTCGCAATTCTTCTTCTTCGTCTTCTTCTTCTTCTTCTTCTTCTTCTTCTTCTTCGTCTTCTTCTTCTTCTTCTTCTTCTTCTTCTTCTTCCTCCTCCTCCTCCTCCTCCTCCACAAGCCCCCAGACAGCAAATATTGTTGTCTGATATATGAGAGAAAATGCGTCACGTTGCCGTTAAGCGCTTGACAAGACAGACCCAGCGCATCCGACTTTGGCAGGGGAGAGGATCGTTATTTGTTAAGTCTTTCTGGGAAAAAATCAGGAGAATGGACCAAGAAGGAAGATAATAGACAAGAAGGAGGTAACAGGAAGAAAAGGAACAAGGCAGAAACAAAGAGCGATAGAAAAAACAGGAAATGTCTAGCAAAGAATTTCGAGACATGGGGGATGCTATCTATACTGATAAGCCCCTGGCATCCCCAGGAGGGGCGTTATTGATTCGACATTGAAAGAGCTGAGATCGGTTTTTACCATGGCAGTGCTGGCTTGAGTCACGCCTGGTGCTGCAGGTGGTTTTAATGTTGTCTCTGATTCAAGATTCAAGATTCTGTATTAGGCAGATCTGAAGAGCCATTTCTTTTGTTCAAATCCACTTTTTCCAGCACACTCAGTCTCATTCTCTGCAAACGTTGTAGTAACTTTGTCCATTCCAGTTTTGCCATCAGCCTTTGCAACATCGAGACATAGTCGCATTGCCTACATCTTCTCCACTCTGTGTATCAGAGGTCCACTGTTCTTGTTTACCAATATCTCAGCCAGTATGTCTGTTCTCTTGTCATGTCACACAAGTGTGTGCAGCGAGGGTAATAAAGGATGTTAGCGCTGTACACAGCACCATCACTTTCTTAATAGTCTAAGAGGCGTAGGCAATACCTAGCGTGATGGGGTTGCACCATTCTCCTGATTTTAATGGCAAGTCCTGAGTATTAAATTTAGGCTCTCCTTCTATCTCTGGTCAATCGAGAAATACTCTTTCTTCTACAAATTGCAATGCGTTCTTGGGTGACACAGGGTTGAAAGGGAATAGTGTATGTCAGACCTACCATAACAGCAGTCTGATTTCCTCTTTCTTCGATTTCAAATGAAGAAACTGTTCTTTCCTTGTAATTAAAAAATAGACCAGGTTTTTCAGAGTAGCACTCCTACAACCAGTACCTTTAGAAAAGGTACTTCGAAAATTCATAAACATTTTGCACTGTAGCTGATTGTCATATATTGCAGGGTTCCAAGCAAAAGAAATTGCTTGAGAGAGAAATTGGTTGTTATCTATTTGTTGTTGGGTTTTTTCTTAAAATAAAATATTAAGAACATACGGGCTTTTGTTACAGCCAGCCTTCCTGTGCTTGCGGTTTGCATATTTAGTCATCTGTTCCCACCGGCAAGATATAGCCTACTTTTCCAAAAGGTGGGACAAGTTTTAATGAGTGTCCAAGATGTTATATGTGTGTCGACACACACAGGATTTTAGTTCAGAGTGTCATCTGAAGATGGAGGGAGGGAGAGAGAGTGAGAGAGAGAGATACATGGACACACACACACATACACACACACACGGACGCGCGCGCGCACACACACACACACACACACACACACAAATAGAGGCACGCTTGCATAAATAATATATTTTCATCAAAAGTCCCACCTCCCATAAGAGAAGAACAAGTTCAAACAAAGACTGCAGTGTGCGTGACAAAAACGGTGCCTTCACCCCATCCCTATTCCCATGTTCAATATCACAGCCCCTGGCTGATTTCCATCAAGCCAGCAACATGTGCCACCGTGGATGACTGCAGGCATTGATGAGGCGATATAAGATGATGACAGAAGGAAGGAAGGTGGCAGGATGGTTAAGATGTTTGCCTGCCAACAAGAAAAACGTGAGATTCTGGGTTCGATTCCCAGCCTCGCCCTTTCTTCCCAGTTTGACATAAAAATCGAACTGAATGTCAAAGTCCTTCGGATGAGACTATAAACCGAGGCCCTGTGTGCGAACGCATGCAGAACATCTTGCGCACAGGTTAAATCCTGTTCCGCTTTTCGAAAGAGTAGGCCATTGTGTGCCGGTGGGAACAGATGACACAATTTACAAAACCGCATACGCACGGGGATGGATGTAAAAAAAAGCACATGAGTGCTTATTCCATTATCCTCGATATATATATATAAGTCATCTGAGCAGTATGCGGTTTTCTTTGTCTATTTTTGATATAGTAGTTTCTTCTCATATTTGTTTTTATAGAAAAGGGCAGATTTTTCTTCAAGAACATAATTATCTAAAGTTGGAAAAATTCTAGAACGGCGTGCTAGACAACTTCTTGCCAAAAAACTACGACCCGCAGCAACGCATACAGTGCGTGATGCACTATTCGTAAGGCTGAGTCAAGGACATCCCTTTCCTCCCCACACACTGTGCATCCTTCACTTTTCTTCACCCTCTTACACCTGACTACATCAATGTGATTATGGTCGCGCTTGAAGGGGCCAAGGACTGACATGCCAGAAAGACTCCAGGGAAAGAGAATAAGGCCCGAAGAATAAGCTAATGGCTGTTAGCGGGTAATGCGGGTTTGGTGATAAGGGGCCCAGTGCTAACAGCCACATGGTCAAAGTGGCCAAGCTTGCACAGTGGTCACGCCAGTCCTGACACGCCTGGTCAGTTCATTGCAGGAATGCGTGCACTCCATCTCCTGCACTGGTGTTAGAGAGAGAGAGGAAAGATTTTATTTTTTGTGCTGCAATGCGACAGCACAGGGCAGTGAGTTCTTATCGATGATCTTCAGCTGCTCTGATTTCAGCCTACGCATACACTGATATCCAGAACGTAATTCAAGTGGAGATAAGCCGAGGTCCTGTGTGTTACACAATTATTTTACGCATGGTAAAAAAACAACGGCAACAACAGAGTTGTCCCTGGCAAAATTATCTAGAAAAAAGCCACTGTGGTAGGAAAACAATTACAGTTGCAGACAGAAAAGGATTTGTTTAAATACTGGGTGGAGCTGCTCTTGTGGCGACGCGCTCTCCCTGGGGAGAGCAGCCTGAATTTCATGCAGAGAAATCTTCGGTACTTAAAGTGGTATAAAATGAAAATTAAAGTAAAAATAAAATAAAAGACATAAAAATGACAACTACGAGAGAGAGAGGAGAGAGAGAGAGAGAGAGAGAGAGAGAGAGAGAGAGAGAGAGAGAGAGAGAGAGAGAGAGAGAGAGAATATGATTTTACCATTTTTCTGTTTTCAAAAACAATGTTTCATAGAGGGTTACCGTGAATATTATGAGTGCACATGATTTGATGAACAATCTATGTGCATATTAATGCAAAATGAATACATGAATGTATACTTTATGGAAAAAGTCTGCTGAAAGCAAACAATTCACTAAATGGATGGTGCAGAATATTTGTATTCTATGCTTTTGCAGTGCAGTTTGCTTTTACACAACACACACACACACACACACACACACACACACACACACACACACACACACACCACACACACACACGCGGGCAAGCACATGCTGGCATGCACACACACACACGCACATGCACACACAAGCACACGCCCGAACGCATGCACGCGCGTTCACACACATACATATACATATGCTCGCATGCATGCAGCCAAACACACTTAAACGCGCGCGCACACACACACACACACACACACACACACACACATATATACTTAACCTGTCATACCTCACTACCCCTATGCTGTACCCAAGGGAAAAAGGTTCACAGAGTGCAAGGCAGCACAAAACAGGAATGTCTTCTATAACTATCAGAGAGCATTCACAAAGCTCCACTCCCCTTTTACAACAAACAACTCTGAATGACACATTGCTTAAGGCATATAACCCTGTATGCAGGGGTGTGTATGTGTTCTAGACATTCAAAGCGCTCTGAACAGATTTTCAATGGATTCATTAGTGCACAATTAGACTACCAAATGAAGGCGGGTCTGCAGTTCATGTCCACTTAATAACAGCTTAATGGCATGACATACTTAAGTTTTGTTCACTACCACTATCCTAGTTGGCATAACATAGAGCACTCACTTTCCCCTGCTAAGGTTAAGCAGTATCTAGCATGGTTATCACTGCATGGATGACCATTTGCTCACCTTGGCTTCAGTACAGTTCCCTAGTTCACCCAGCTGTAAATGGGTACCTGCCTCTTGAGGATGAGAGGAAGTGAAGCAGCGAGGGAGAGGAGATGGGAGCTGCCCTCAATATGCTAGCCCCTTGAGAAGTTGAAGCCTCTGATGTCTCGCACCCCTACGACGACATAGGTTATGGGACATCTTTACTTTTTATCCTAGCAATATTTTTGTTTCCTCTTTTGGAAATGGTACTATTTGAAGTGTTTTGAATTCTTAAAACTTATATTTCATAGACACTAAAGGAAACATGACATATGATAAATTCAGTTTTGGCTTGTTTTGTTGCAGCAATTTTTGATAATGTATATCAATTGGTTTCTTTCTTGATCAAGAAAGATAATATATTTTCTTGACCAAGAGAAAAACCCATCAGTATACTGTCTTAGTCTTTGTCAGAGTCATTTCCCCCCTACCCACCCCATCCCTCTCTCTCTCTCTCTCCCTCTCTCCCTCTCTCTCTATCTCTATCTCTATCTCTCTCTAAGAAATCAATTTAATCACCAAACAAGCCTTAGGCACACCTGTCCTATAAACCATACACGATGGTATACAAAGGTACACAGAGAATGGATTTGACTGCCGTGAATTGTCTGGTCAACATCCCCTGCTGACCGTTGTCAAGACACGAGCTGACCAGGTCTGTTGATGGCAGGAAGTGATGCAGTAAACTTCAACAGTTTAGAAAAACGGAACAGGGTTACAAATTTGTTTACTTTTTGGTTTTGTTCAATGCAAGGCGATGCTGCTTTTAAATGATAACTTCGAATTCAAGATTAAACAAACACATTAGAATACTAAAGGGGGCACACTGAGGATTTTGCAACCAGCTTCCCCTCCACTCCCCATGGTCCTCTGCTTTCCATAGCTAATCGTTCTGCTTATGCCGACCCACTCTCTGATGTTGTCTTGCAATCAGTTTCTCTGTCTGCCTCGTCAGCTCTCTTCTTGCACTGTTCCCTATCGTACAGTCTTGGCCAGACCAAATGTTTGTGTAACGTGACCGTACTACTTTTGTTTGAGGTATTTTTTCCAGAAAGTCAGGAGCTATTCATATGGTCCAGTGGCTTTAAATTCTGGTTTTCACTTCCTCAGTAGTATGAGATACGAAGGAGCTTGTTAAAGTTTTTCATCTCCATTGCGTGTGTCCTTTAAATGTCTGCTGTCATGGTCTAGGTTTCACATGCATACACAAATATGAAAATGATCAGGAAATACATCAGTCTGATCTTGAAGCTGATGGCAATGTTCTTGTTTTCCAGAGGACTTTCAATCTGGGAATTGCAGCTGTGGTCTGGACTACCCTGGTGAGAATTTCAGGTTTCGATCCTTCATCTGATACTATAGCTCCCAGATATTTAAAGCCGTGAACGGTCCTGATTTTCTTGCTGTCTATAATTATGTCGATGCTGATAAAATTGGCACTATTTGTCATCAGCTGGGTATTCTCTGCACCAATATGTATAACATATGCCGAAGAGATGATTTACTAGGTTGACTAGCTCTTGCTCTTCTCCAGCTAGGCTGTCAATGTAATCAGCGAAGCGTAATTTTGTAATTGTCCTGCCTCCGATGCTGACTGTGCCCTCATGATTTTCAAGAGCAGCAGCCATTATTCTCTCTAAGAAGTTGTAGGAGAATGGGGGAGAACAGAAATCTTTGGCATACTCCAGTTGTGGTTCGGAACCAAGATCCTATGTTGCTGCCATAGTAGACTGCTCTGGTTGCTTTGTTATAAAGTCATTTTAGGGTTCTGATCAGGTTGGAATTGATGTTATACAGTCTCATTCTTGTGCACAAAGCTGCATGCCAGACTCTGCCAAACACCTTCTTAAAGTCTACAAAGACGTGGTAAAGGTCTTTTGGGCCTCATGTGTTTCTCACAGAGTAATCTGAAGTTGACAATTTGTTTGGTTGTGCTCCATTCTGCTCTGAAACCAGCATGCTCTTCTTTGATGATCTCCTCATCTTGGAACTTTAGTCTGTTCGGGAGATTCTTAACATGATTTTGCTTGGATGGCTCATCAGAATAGTAGCATAGTAGTTTTGACATAGTTGTAAGCTTCCATTCTTTGGAAGAGTGATAACCAGGGACTCTGTTCAAGGTTTTTGACCATCCCTGTCTGCCAGATCTTAGTGCAGATGGTGACTAACACATCTGTCTTGAAGTTTATGTGGAGGAAAAAACAAAAAACAATACTCTGGAATTTCTGTAATGTTGTCAAGGCTAAAGAACAGAGTAGATATATGGAAGGAAGTCAACCAAGAATGTTAAAAGACAGACTTGAAGATGAAGCAGCCCTGTGCAATAGAGGAGAATAAAGTACTTCATAATTTCTCAACATTGAAAAAAGCAATCACACACACATGACACTGAAGTGGGCTACACAACAGACCACTCAACATTGTATTGGCTTTTTCTGAAAAAAAAACCACCACTTAATGCGGATTCTTGTGAAAATACAGCTGTTAATAAATGATATTTTATAGTTATAGTTTTGTAACGGATTAAACCCTGATACTTATCTCTCTCACTCTCTCTCTCTCCTCTCTCTCTCTCTCTCTCTCTCTCTCTGTTTGTATATATATACATATATATATATAAACATATATATATATATATATATATATATATATATATATATATATATATATATATATATACATATATATGTCAGCCTGTCTGTCTGTCTGTATATCGAGGAGAGAGAGAGAGAGTCAGAGAAAAGAGAGAGAGAGAGAGAGAGAGAGAGAGAGAGATTTGTGTAGCATGCATACAGGCATGGTCTACGCACAAGCATGCCCACTTATATGTACCGCTGCCGGAGCAATTGTATGGATACCAACTGTATGGCTGTGCAAGCAGGAGAGGCTGTGTTGGCGGGTGTTGCATGTGCACACACATGGCGTAGCTATCACTTGATGATGCAGCTAAGGAATAGTCTACTTACTGAATTCACCACCAGCCTTTCTTTTGTTTTATGTGTACCCCCCTCCTTTGCTGTACAAGCAGAAAATTGTATACCTTGTTCTCTGTTCATTCAGGCAATTGTGCTTCGAGAGCTGTGTCGGTAAGTACACCATCAAGATCGGTAGATCTGGGTTCGGGAAGAAAGGAGTGAAAGAGTGGGGTGGGGTGGGATAGGCATTGAGGGAGAGAGGGGGTGGACTTGTGAAAAGAATAGGGAACAGAGAGTGGGGAAGGGAGGAGATAGAGAGGGTTGTGTATTGTATGTAAATTGCATGTCCCTAGAGAACAAAAAGAACTCTGCGAACATTGACTTTGGTTCTTAACGATAGCAGAACAGCAAAAAGAAAAGAAAAAGAAAAGAAAAAACCTTCTCCATGGATACTTAACAACTGAAGAGAAGAAGAAGTACAAAGCAGTGTAAAACATACAACACACACACACACACACACACACACACACACACACACACACACACACACACACACACACACACACATCATACCTAACATTGAAAATAATGAGACTGGGAAGTATGAAAATAATATTTTTGGAAGGTGTTGATCAACAGCAAAAAAATAGCATTGTTATTGCTTGTCAGCTGCAAATATCTACTGAAAGCATTCTGCTAAACCCATAAACTATGCCACAGAAGATTAGGTAAATTGAGACACTCTGTTGTTGTTGTTGTTGTTGTTGTTGTGTTGTTGTGTTGTTGTTGTTGTTATACACCGCTTCTCTGTATGAGCTCTGAGATTCACCAATGCTGAGATTGTTACGCATATGACCACTTTTTGCCCATAAGCTGCCGTTAAGGGGGATGACATCTAAACACAAAACCACATTTTTGAAAACAAATTATGTCGTATGTTCTTACTAGCACACAATGGCTTCCTCTTTCTTCTTCTTCTTTGCCAAAGGCTCCCATAGCAGCTTCTGAAGCCCTGACAAATGCTGCCGGGCACTGAAGGCCCTCCAGGGGTGCAAAGAGTGTGTCCCTCACCGGCAGGCCAGAAGGCCAGATATCGGCCCTCGGGTGTTGGTGTGTTGGACAGGTCTGGAGGAAGAAGTGTTCCTCTGTCATGGGAGAAGTGCCACAGGGACACGCCTCAGAAACACCAGTGTAGAACTTGGTAAATGTGTGATGTTTAACTCGTGATCTGACAGCCGGGTTCAAGCCACAACCAAACTGTCCATTCGAAATTATTTTCTTCTTTTAGTTCACATCAGTACCAACTCCACTCACTTTTTTTTTTCAAAAGCGCTTTGATTTGTTGCTTTACAAGATTCAGCGCTATATAAATTCCCTATATTATTATTTTTTTATTGTTATTATTATTATTATTATTATTGTTATTGTTAATATTATTATTATTATTATTATTATTATTATTATTATTATTATTATTATTATTATTATTATTATATTATGTCTGAGTCTGCAGTGCCCAGTCTTTGGCCTCACACTCACTACTTGGTCTTCCCTTTCACACCAAAGTAGAACTTGGTAAACATGTGATGCTTGAGTCAGCAGTGTCCAGTCCTCAGCCTCACAAGTGTTACTTGCTCTTCTCTTTCAAAAGGCAGGCACAGTTGTAAGGCATACACTAGGCGTTTAGAGTGTT
>CM054141.1:61020612-61028112 GCA_028751875.1 Rapana venosa
TCCTGCATACTACTTCTGGCTTGGATCCCTGGTCTGATACAATGGCTCCCAGGTACTTGAAGCTTTGAACTGTTTCCAGCTTCTGGTCATTAACCCTGATGTCAGTGCTAATGCCGTTGGTGTTATTAGTCATCAGTTTGGTCTTCTCTGCACTGATTTCCATGCCGTATGTTTTGGAGGCCTTATTCAGGTGTTCTGTTAGGCTGGCAAGCTCTTTTTCTGATCCTGCTATTCCATCAATGTCATCTGCAAAGCGGAGGTTTGTGATCGTTCTGTCACCAATGCTGACTGATCCTTCATAATGTTCCAGTGCATCAGCCATGATCCTCTCAAGGAAGATGTTGAAAAGAGTGGGAGAGAGTAGACAGCCCTGCCTTACTCCAACTGTTGTTCGAAACCATTATCCAATGTTGTTGTTGTTGTAGTACACTGCACTGGTGGCCTTGCTGTACAGCTGTTTGATGACTCTGATCAGGTTTGCATTTATGCTGTACAAATTCATGGTTGCCCACAAAGCTGCATGCCACACCCTGTCAAATGCCTTCTTAAAATCGATAAATACATGGTAAAGGTCTTGTTGATGTTGAAGGTACCGCTCACATAGTATTCTGAGGTTAAATATCTGTTCTGTTGTGCTGCGCCCTGCTCTGAAACCTGCTTGTTCCTCAGCAATGATGGTCTCTGCTTGTGGCTTCAGTCTATTCAATATTATCTGCAGCATGATCTTGCTTGGGTGGCATATGAGGCTGATTGTGCGGTAATTATGGCATTGTTGTAGATTTCCTTTCTTGGGGAGGGTGATGATGAGTGACTGTGTCCATGGTGTTAGCCATTTTCCTGTCTGCCAGATCTTGTTGCAGATTCTTAGTTGGGCGCTGATCATGGCTTCCCCTCCAGCTTGAACCAACTCAGCTGGAATGTTGTCAGCCCCTGCTGACTTCCCCTTTTTCAGCGATCTGACTGCTGTTTCCACTTCTTCTCGGAGGATAGGGTGACTGTCTGTGTCTTTGCTTGCGGGTACATTAAGGACTTTTGGATCTCTGCGGTTCTATAGTTATACAGGTCGGAGCAGTATTCTGTCCATCTGTTCAGAATATCCTGGTCGTCAGTGAGACACTTCCCATTTTTGTCTTGGATTGTTAAACCTTTTCCCTGTTTTGTGCTAGTCAGGTCTTTCACCAGCTGGTATGCTTTCTTGCTCTTGTTTTTCTTGATGTTCTCTTCAATGTCTTGGCACTGTTCACCGATCCATTTCTCTTTTGCCTCCGTCATGGACTTCCTAACTCTTTTGTTGACTGCCCTATATTGTTCTGCTCTTTCTTTTGTTTCATTTTTCTTTTTCTTCAACTCTCTACGCTTGTCTCATAGCTGTAGGATGTTAGGTGTGACCCATGGTTTTTTGACTGGTCGGTGTTTGCCAAGAAGCTCGCTTGCAGTTTCAGTCACTGCTGTATTGAAACTATTCGTCAGTGTATTTATGTCTGAGTCTATCACAGTGAGTGCTGCAAACTTTCCACCTATCCTTGCTTGAAAAATTTCTACTACCTCTGGGTCCTTCAGCTTCTCGAGGTCAAATTTGATCCTGATGTTGTTCCGCTTGTGGATTTTCTTTAGACGTAGTCGGAAAGTCATCATCACAAGATCATGATCACTCCCTATGTCTGCTCCTGGAAAACTTCGTGTCTGTGCGATGTTAACGCTAGACTGAAACCGTCCTTTCACCATGATATAGTCTATTTGGTTGTGGTGTTCTCCATTTGGGCTATGCCACGTCCATTTTCTGAATTTCTTGTGTGGGCCAAGTGTATTCACTAGCTGGAGGTGGTTGTTACTGGCAAACTCCAGGAGTCTCAAGCCTCTTTCATTTGATTGGTTATTGCAATGTGGCCCACAAACACCCTCCCAATCTTTCCATGCATCTTCTCCTACCTTGGCGTTCCAGTCACCTTGCACAACAAGGATGTCTTTCTTGGGAGTTTGATTCAGAACCTCTTGTAGCTGGTCATAAAATTCTTCTATGGCTTCATCTGTGCAGTCTGATGTAGGGGCGTATGCTGTACTACAGTTATGTTAAAGGGGGTTGCTCTCAGGCGGATGGTAATAAGTCTGCTGGACACAGGCTGACAGCTCATGACGGTGTTCACGGTGTCTTTGTGAACGAGAAATCCCACGCCGTGTTCATGTTTACCCTGTTTTCCACTGTAGTATAATTTGTGGTCTTCTTGGGTCGTTGTTTCTCCCACGTTTTTCCACCTTACTTCGCAGAGCCCAAGGATGTGCCATTGATATCTGGACATCTCATGTGTCAGTTCTTCCACTTTGCCTGCAGCTCTTAGTGTCCGTACATTCCATGTGCCAGTGATAGTGTTGTTTCTGGCACGGATTTTGCTGTGTTTTACATCAGTAGCATACTTTCGACCTCTGTCCTAATGAGCAACAGAAGGCGCGGTCCTTGGTAACCCGGGCGACGACCGATCCGGTATGGAGATTCTGGCTGTCTTTATCATGGGTGTGTCTTGGGCAAATCAAACCTGGCGGAGCCCATCTCTCTCCAGGTCGGATTTTTTTTATTGGGTTTACTCCCCACATGTGGCAGGTGGTACTGGGTTACATGGTTACCAGTAGCAGAGGGAGTCTCTGACCTGATCTGCATTGCAGAAAGATAATGTTTACAGGAGGTTTGAGGGTGGCGAGAGTGAGAGAGAGACATACAGACATACAGACAGAGTGACAGAGATACAGAGAGACAGACTGACAGACAGAGAGACAGAGAGACATAGAGACAGAGACAAAGACAGATAGAGGGATGAGAGACAGAGAAAGGAATGAGAGAGAGGTGAGAGAGAGATGAGGAGAGAGAGAGAGGGAAGAGAGAGAGGGGATGAGAGAGAGATGAGAGAGAGCGGGATAAGCGCGAGAGATGGATGAGAGAGAGAGAGAGGGATGAGAGAGAGGGGATGAGAGAGATGAGAGAGAGATGGATGAGAGAGAGGGGGCGATGAGAGAGAGGGGGATGAGAGAGATGAGAGAGAGATGAGAGAGAGAGGGATGGGAGAGAGAGATGAGAGAGAGAGGGATGGGAGAGAGAGATGAGAGATAGAGGGATGAGATATATGAGTAAGGGATGAGACAGAGAGGGATGAGAGAGACAGATGAGAGAGAGAGGGGAATGAGAAAGAGAGATGAGAGAGAGAGCGGGATGAGAGAGAGAGAGATGAGAGAGAGAGTGAGGGATGAGAGAGAGAGAATGAGGAATGAGAGAGAGGGATGAGAGATAGATGGGAGAGGGAATGAGAGAGAGAGAATGAGGGATGATGGAGAGGGATGAGAGAGAGCGGGATGAGAGAGAGATGGATGAGAGAGAGAGGCATGAAAGAGAGACGAATGAGAGAGGGGAGATTTGAGAGAGATGAGATAGAGAGGAATGAGAGAGGTGGTATTGAGAGAGAGAAGAGAGAGAGATGAGAGAGAGAGGGATGAGAGAGAGGGGGGATGAAAGAGAGATGGATGAGAGAGAGATGAGAGAGAGATGAGAGAGAGGAATGAGAGAGAGGAATGAGAGAGATTAGAGAGAGATGAGAGAGATGAGAGAGGTGAGAGAGAGATGAGAGAGATGAGAGAGAGAGGAATGCGAGAGAGGAATGAGAGAGAGAGAGAGGATGAGAGATATGAGAGAGAGATGGGTGAGAGGGAGATGGATGAGAGAGAGGAGATGGATAAGAGAGAGAGAGGGATGAGAGAGAGAAATGAAAGAGAGAGGGATGAGAGAGAGGAGTGAAAGAGAGATGAGAGAGAGAGAAGAGAGAAGAGAGAGAGAGGTGGGCTTTCTTTAATCTTCAGATTCAACTATCTATTAGTTTTATTCATGGTACACTTGTCGATATCTAACAAGCTCAGACTCATAGATAACAATCAGTAAGTTATACACACACACATACACACGCACACACACACACGCACGCACACACACACACGCATACACATACACACACACATACACACACAATACACAACACACACACACATACATACACACACACATACACACACATACAGGGAATCCTCCATACACTTGTATCAACACCCAGAGAAGATTTAACACAGAGGGGGAGACGGGGCAAGACCGCGACTGTCTACACCCTATAGATCTGGATAGGGACCGATCCTCCCTTCACGCCTGACCAGTTGTCTGTGATGGCTGCCTATTGGAACCCTGAACTAATCAGAAGGCACCTTTCTTGTTTACAGTGAAGTATTCTTAGCCTTTGAAGATTAAGGTTTTGCTGTCTGTTTGTGGTTTTTGTTGTTTTTTATACACTCCAAATCATGTCAGGCTTCCCACAAAACAGTGACTGCGATCAGAACATGAAATCTCTTTGACTGATATGATTATAGAGATGTTCTTTTTCAAGTTTTGTCCAAAAGAAACGTTCGCCTTTCTCGTAGAGCGGCTATCAGTAAACTAACAACGATGAAAAGAAAGCATGCATGATACAAAATGGAGGCTGCGGGTGATAGTTTTCTCCAGCCAGTTTAGTCTAACTTTTATTAGCCTCTTCATTGTAAACTCAATCATTATTGCTGACCGCAATGGTTAAAGATGAATAAACGAAGTGAAACTTATAGAACTCCGGTCTTTAGAAACAGTATCATTTCAAAGTGTTAATAAACACAACTTCTATAGTCTAGCTTCAATGGTTTGAAATATGAATCTGACAGTTTGAAAGCTTTAACGCGAAACGCTGTTTAGTGTTATTTTTCATACACAGCATACGCAAACAATTAAATTAAAAAAAGACCTAGCAAGCAAGCAAGCAAACAAACAAACAAACAAACAAAAAAGCTGTTGGAGTCTTCACATAGAATTGCTTCTTCGAAAAACATGATACAGTTTAGTCATTGAACACAGACAAGATTGAAAACCAGCAGCAGACTAAAAAACACAAATCCAGGATTAGTCAATAGACTGCACTTAACTCCTGCAAAGATAACAGGTTTTGTCTTGAGACTAGACGGAACCAGGACAGTGGTACCAACACCACAGGGTGTAAAGGCAGACTGATGATGGCTGTGTGCCTGGCCTGAGTGGAGTCTGCAGTACTGGGCTGCTCACTGAGGTCTGTCTTGATCAGTGAGGTCTACATTGTGTCTTTGATTTTCGAAAGAGAGAGACAGACAGAGAGACAAAGAGAGAGAGACAGAGAGAGACAGAGAGAGACACAGAGAGAGAGAGACATAGAGACAAAGAGAGAGACAGGGAGAGACAGAGACAGAAAGACAGAGTCGAAGAGAGACAGATACAGACAGAGACAGGCAGACAGACAGACTGACAGATACAGAGAGATACAGAGATTTTATTTTATTTCGTTTATTTATTCTTTTGGCTCGAGGATAATAAAATAAGTATATATGTGCTTTTCTATCCAGTCCCCGTGTGTATGCAGTTTTGTAAATTTTGTCATCCGTTCCCACCAGCACACAATGATATAATCGTCCGAAAAACCGAACGGGTTTTAACGTGTGCACAAGATGTTCTGCGTGCGTTCGCACACGGGACCTCGGTTGAAAGTCTCATCCGAAGGACTAGTTCTATAGCTATGACAGAAAAGACATGTTTCTTTCAGCTATCTAGGAAGGTATACACGATAACATATCTAGAAGAAAGAAAAAAAGAACGAGAGAAAAAAAAACACAAAAATAGATATGAAAACAAATCTCCCCTTTTCCCAAAATAAAAAATCAAGGAAGACAAAAGGAAGGATCGAAAAAAAAATAAAACAAAAAACAAAGAAAGAAATGGGAGGAAGAAAAGAAAAAAAAGAAGGAAATAACCAAAGAAAGAAAGAAGAAAAGAACGAAAGAAAGAAGGAAAGAAAGAGAAACAAACAAACAAACAAAGACAGAGTGAAAGAAAGGCAACAGTACAGATTTGCACAAAGGTCTAGAGATACAAAGAGATGTTTGAAAAAAAGTAGCATGCGAAAAGCTCGGATTGCAGTCACCTGTACATTTTACATAGATTCTCATAGTTGTTTTTTTCAGAGACAGAGACGGAGAAGAGAGAGAGAGAGAGAGAGAGGAGAGAGAGAGAGAGAGGGAGATGAGAGAGAAGGGGGAAGAGAGAGGAGAGAGAGAGAGAAAGGGGAAAGAGAGAGAGAGAAGAGAAAAGAGAGAAGAAGAGAGAGAGAGTGAGAGAGAGAGAGAGAGAGAGAGAGAGAGAGAGAGAGAGAGAGAGAGAGAGAGAGAGAGAGAGAGAGAGAGAGAGAGAGAGAAAGAAAGTGAGAGAGAGAACGTCCTTGACAGCTCGTATTTTTCCATCTCTATCTCTCAGTCTGCCTTTCTGTCTGTCTCTCTGTCTGTCTGTCTCTTTGTTTCTCTTTCTTTTATTTACTATCTCACTTGCACACAGTCACAAAGCAGACACAAGCAAGCAAGCAAGCGCGCACACACACACATAAACACGCACATACACATACACACACACACACACACATGGCGTTAACATCAGTGCAGACTCCACTCTCCCCAAAAGTCCTTCGGATGAGATTATAAACCGAGGTCCCGTGTCCGAAGGCGTGCAGAACACCTTGCGCACACGTTAAATCCTGTTCCGCTTTTTGTAAAAGTAGGCCATTGTGTGCTAGTGGGACCAGATCGCAAATTTACAAAACCGCATACACACGGGGACTTGATGTAAAAAAGCTCATAAATGATTATTCATTTATCCTCGATGTAAAAGAATTAAATAAATCAATGCAAAAAAGCACATACGTGCTTATTCCATTATCCTCGATATAAAAGAATAAATAAATAAAAAAATGAATAAAAAATCAATATTTAAATAAAAAAACCACACACACACACACACACCACACACACACACACACACACACACACACATTCACAACACACAACCACACACACACAAACACACGACACACCCACACTCATACACACACAGCACAAACACCACGCACACCACAACACACACACACAAAACACACACACACACACACACACACACACCACACCACACACACACCACACACGCTTCTCCATCTCTTTCTCCCTCATCGCGATTGCTGACATAGATACGGACAGTTCAAGAGAGAAAAAGGAACGATGAACGCAGGAAGGCAGCATAAAAAGAAACGATAGGGCGAACAGAAATGAGTAGCAACTCGATAAGAGAAAAGGACTGGGAGGCAGTGACGCGATAAATTAAATTTGGAGATAATATTTCTTTAACTGCATACAGAGGAGGGGAGGGGAGTTGAGTAGAGTGGAGTGTGAGAGAGTGACAGAGAGAGAGGGGAGAAAGGGGAGAGAGAGAGAGAGAGAGAGAGAGAGAGAGAGAAGAGAGTGTGTGTGTGTGTGTGTGTGTGTGTGTGTGTGTGGTGTGTGTGTGTGTGTGTGTGTGTGAGTGTGTGTGTTGTGTGTGTGTGTGTGCGCGCGCGCGCGCGCGCAATGATAATGTTTCCTTCACTGTCGGTTTTTCCT
>CM054141.1:61033112-61060612 GCA_028751875.1 Rapana venosa
ACTGTTGTTGTTGTTGTTGTTGTTGTTGTTGTTTTCTTTTGGCTGTTGCATCTGTGAGGCTCCTGTCCAATTGTTATGACACCCATTCAGATTCTTCTGCCCAAACAACACTCAGTCTCATCATGCTATGTTGTCAGGAAAACACACACGCACACACACACACACACACACGAACGCATGCACACACATGCACACATACACACGCACACGTGCGCACGCGCGCGCACACACCCACACCCACACACCTATACACACACAACACATACACACACAATCACACACACACAGAGCAACACACAAACACACATACAGACACACACCCAAACACACACACACACACACATATACAACACACACACAACACACACACACCACACATACCCAACACACACACACACACACACACACACACACACACACACACACATACACACACACACATACAAGACAGATAAATCAAACCCCCTATGAGCTGTGCAACAGTGTAAGAAAGCACCCAGGTTTAAAACACTTTTCTCCTCAAGTTGCATGACACTATCATCAACAGATCAAGCTGGAGACCCCAACCACTACTATCTCAATAACTCCATCTCTCCCCACCCCAATACCCCCCTCCCCCACTCTCTCCACCCCCTTCCCCTGCCAACACCTCCACCCCAGACCCGCTCAGTTCATCATTTTGTTCCGCTGGAAACAGAACGCCGTATTGGATAAGAAACAGCATGAGTTGCTACGTTTGAAAGATTCCGGGGGGGATGGGGTGTTGTTGATGGAATTAGAGAGAGAGAGTGGGATGTAAAAAGTTATGTCAGTGATAAGGAGGAGAAGTGAATGATATACATGTAGAGCAGCTGTTTTATCCTATGCTCAGATATGTTTTTTGTTGTGTGGGTTTTTTTCTCTCTGTTTGTGCTATGTATTTTTGTCTGTTTGTCTGTCTGTCTATCTACGCCTATTTTTTGTCCCTGTTTCTTTTGTCTTTTGTTTGCATTTTTCCTCCGTGTGTCAATCAATCAGTCAATCAATACAATACAGTATAAAACAATATGCACAGTTCCTGCTAATTTCCATCTGATATATTCTCCCCCTGTTTTTCTCGGGGAGGGGGGGGGGGGGTTAAACTGTTGTTGTATACAAGCCCCTTTAAGGGTACTGTATAATCACTCCTTTTTGTCTCCTTTTTTTATCATAGGCATTACCTTATCTGTTCCTTTAGATTGCTTATGTACCCACCTGCACCCCCTTCTAAAGTGAGCCATACTATCACACACCACAGGATGTGACCAACCCTTACCAGATTGCTACACATGCGCTCTTCTTTTTCTTTCTTTTAGCCCTAGCCAGATGGAGAAGGATGATTTTAGAGCACTTCCCATCACTCGTTTTTCACTGTTATCACTGACGTAGCACTATCTGTTCAATTATACCGCTGCTGCATCGCCCCCATCTTCTTTCCCCATGTCCAGTCAGCAATACGAACATGTCACTGCACCAAAGAATGTGGGCAGGCAGCTCCTACTGTTTTTTTTTATTTATCAGATGTATTCTCCATTCTATGTTTAATCTGGGGTAAGATGTAGGCTAGTTCCAAAACACTCTGCATCTCTCTCTCTCTCTCTCTCTCTCTCTCTCTCTCTCTCTCTCTCTCTCTCTCTCTCTCTCTCTCTCTCTCTCTTCTCTCTCTCGCTTTCATCACAGATAAAGCACTACCATTTCAGCTAGATTGTGCAGTTATCCTTTGCGGGATGAATACAATCTGTCTGACTTGAATTGACTTGACTTGATTAGACACGCCCTCCCCCCCACCTCTCCCCCCCCCCCCCCCCCCCCCCCCCCACCCCGCTCCCTGCCGTTCTACAAGTAAGCAAAATAGTACACTAGAAAGAATGCGAACAGTCCATGCCGTTTCCTGCAGATATACTATCCATTTGGATTTTTTTTTTATTCAGTAGTACATATCACTCATTGTTCTCGTTCATCACTGATATAACACTAACTCTCTCTCTCTCTTTCTCTCTCTCTCTCTCTCTCTCTCTCTCTCTCTCTCTCTCTCTCTCTCTCTCTCTCTCTCTCTCTCTCTCTCTCTCTCTCTCTCTCTTCAAAACCGGAGGAAAAAACAGAAAGGGGTGGGGGGAGGGGACATCACCAGTTTCTCTCATTGGCAACATCCCTGGTTCTTGTTGCCGGCATGAGAATCCATGAAGTCAGCAGAGCCAGCGAAAGTTGAAGGACTGGGAGAAAGCAGACCCTGTTGGTGTCTGTTGGTACAGCGGCTAACACACAACTCGGTGATGCTGACAGGCGAGGCATGAGGTGTGTAGGGTATTATGCGCAGTGCATGCTATGGAGAAAGACAGCATCAACATCCCACTTCAAAGTATAAACAGGTTGAATGAAGACTTTGATACCTTGCTTACATCAGTAACTGACACACAGCTGTCTAATACAGGCCAAGAATATTCCCGAATGGGTTATGAGTGGGTTATGTTGTGCGCACTTTCACACGTCAAGGGAAAGGATAGATCAATGGTCAGAGACCTTGCTTTCCCAAAGTTAAGGTTGAGCAGCATTGACCGTCGTTATCAAGTGGATGGGTGACCGCTTGCGCGCATTGGCTTCAGTGTAGTGCCCCAGTTCAACCAGCTGTAAAAAGAGCACATGCCCTCGCTAGGGTCAAGGAAGGTGAAGCAGCGAGGAAGTGAAGTAAGACGCTGCCCTCAATATGCTGGGACCTGGAGAAGCTGAGGTCTCTGACGCCTCGCTCCCCAACGACCGCACAAGTTATGGGAACATCTTCACCTTTCATTTTACCTTTTACTTTCACACCCCCACATCTGCAGACAGTAGTATTGGTAAACTTCATATACCCCCAGGGGTGTGGTGGCCAGGGTGGGGTGGGTTCTTGAAATGATATCTTAAATCATAAATCTTGAACCTCTGGTGATTAAAGATCTCTATCTGTCCCGTAGTCTGACGACCGTGGGGGCACCCTCAAAGACTCAACAACCAGTTCCCTCCATTCCTCTTTCTGTTCTGCCTTTCTCAGGGTTTTGTTGAGTTCTAGGCCTGTCCATTCGCTGATGTTATCCTCCCAGCTCTTCCTTGGTCTGCCTCTTCTTCTTCCTCCTTGGACAGTGCCTTGTAAAACTGTCTTTGCAAGTCCTTTGGATCTTGTGACATGCCCATACCATTTAAGTTTACGCTTTTTCACGATCGCTAGAAGGTTCTCATAGGGTACAATGGTTTGCTGGATTCTGTTATGCACGCTTTCGTTGCTTATGTGGTCTTTGTAGGAGATGCCAAGGAGTCTCCGAAAGCATCTCATCTCCACCGCCTGTACTCTTCTCTCCAAATCTGCAGTCAGGGTCCATGATTCACAAGCATACAGAAATATGGATATGACAAGGGAGCGCATTAGTCTGATCTTGGAGATAAGTGAGATATTTTTATCTCTCCAGATGGTGTTTAGTTTTGACAGTGCTGTTATTGTCTGTGCAGTCCTGCATACTACTTCTGGCTTGGATCCCTGAAGGCAGTTCATCTCAGTCTGATTTTTAACCAAGAGTATCTTTAATCCTAGTATGCAGGATTAAAGATACTCTTGGTTAAAAATCAGACTGAGATGAACTGCCTTCACAATCTAGGCGGATAACACAACATTATCAATCCTTTACCCTGAAGTGTACGAGTCCACTCACAGAATGCTAACAGTCTGCTTGGAATCATGTCGTAAGGCATGGCAAACTCGGCAAGAAAAATGCTCCACACTGCAGTATACTGCATTTCACTGTCCAGCGCTTCACGACTTGACAGAGCGGAAGATCAAGACGAAAGGGCACGGTGACTGGATGCCATTACCACAAGTCTGCTGCACCCGAAGAGGCGGACACTTTGAATTGGTTTTCTGCCTGACAGCGCAGTACAGGATCATGGTTATAACTGAAGTCGCGCGCGCGCGCATGCGTGTGTGTGTGTGTGTGTGTGTGTGTGTGTGCGTGTGTGCGCGCGCGCGCGTGTGTGTGTGTGTGTGTGTGTGTGCGCGTGTGTGTGTGTGTGCGCGAGGTGTGTATGTGTGTGTGTGGGGAGGGGGTTGTTTTTGTGCAAGCTGCACAGATTTGTCTGAAACCCCCTTTTTATATAAAGATCACCCCCCCCCCCCCAAAAAAAAAAAGGCTCTAATCTAGCAGGAAATTTCCCAAAGCTGTTATACAAAACTTTACAAAATTATTTGACAACCAACAGGGCAAGTGTGCACGTGGCTAACACACATACACACACAAACACACACACACACACACACACACAAAAACACACACAAACACACACACACACACAAACACACACAAACACACACACACAAACACACACACACACACAAACACACACACACACATACACATACACACAAACACACACACACAAAAACACACACATACACACACACACACACACACAAACACGCACACACACAAACACACACACACACAAACACACACACACAAACACACACACACACACACACAAACACACACACACACACACACACACAAGCCTTGATAACCAGCGATATTCCATATAGATTGTTTTCGCCATACTAGTCACCGACATAGAGGTGTTTGACATTGTCTGCACACACAAAAAAAAACATTGAACAGTTGATGCTTGGTTAGATAAAGCGGCTTTATTATTTTTGCTTCATTTTTGTACCGATTTTTCTTTCCAGTTTGTTTGGATTTTTGGTTGGTTGGTTGGTTTCTTTTCTTTCTTTTTTTTTTTGAGGGGGGAGGGTAGGTTGGGGAGGGGGAGCAGAACGCGTGGATATTGTGTGTATGTGTGTGTGTGTGTGTTTGTTCAGTTATTACCGAAGCGAGTGAAAGGTAAGGGACACCACTCCCCTGTGTAATACGGTTCAACCTCTGTCTATTCCTTCCCTTTCTGAATGCACAGAAAGAACCAAGCGATGTACTTCCGAGGAAAACTGGCTTCCCAAATGCAGGGACAAACCAAGATGTAGAAGCGCGCGGTGTGCGGTATACAGCTGCGCAAAGTTGAGGCTAAACCAAACCCAGTTAGAATCTGTATTATGCACATCTGTATTGCATCCTCCATGCAGACATTGTAACCTTTGCTTTGCGGACACTTTTTTGTAATAATAGAATATTGTTTTGTTTTACAAGATTCAGTGCTATATAAATTCCATATATTATTAGTACTATTATTATTATTATTATTATTATTATTATTGTTGTTGTTGTTGTTGTTGTTATCTTCATCATCATCATCATCATCATTATTATTATTATCATCATCATCATCATTTATAATTATTAACATTTCTTCTGTTGAGATTTTTTTTCTTCCTTTTGTTAGAGTACATCGTATCACAGCATTCATGCCTTTTTAGAAATACTTTCATATCCGATGAAAGGTGTCAAGCCTGTTCAGCCGGGTGCATAAATGCGTGTGAGTTAAGTGAAGTGCTTTAGCATGATGAAAACAAGAATGAAGTTGTCACTTATCTGTCTGGTTGACTCTGTCGGTGCAAACGCGCGCGTACCATTGGGAGACATGAGTGACTTGAGGTACAAGAAAGAAAAACAAACAGATCTGTGGTGCTCTCTCACTCTCTCTGTCTCTGACTTTGTGTATCTGTCTGTCTCTGGATATATATATATATATATATATATATATATATTATATATATATAATATATTTTATGTGTGTGTGTTGGTTGTGTGTGTGTGTGTGTGTGTGTGTGTGTGTGTGTGTGTAGTTGTGCGTCAAGTCAAGTCAACTTTTTATTTCGATGGTACATGAATAAGCAGTGATTTTGCTTTTTTTCATCAGCCCTCTATCTAAGAACAAATTCTTAATGATTATACTGAAATATACATTATGCATCCTTTACCATTAAAAAACAGTAAAAAGAGGAAAATCGATAAGATAATACATTGAAAAATACAAATTACCACATATACATATACACGCACACACATGCTCATACACACCTGCGCGCTCACATCCACACACACACTTTAAAAAAAAAATGCTTTAGAAATTAAAAAAAAGAAAATCATTAAACGTCAGGACAAACAATTACTTCACCTACTGTTTCATCCATTCTTTCACGTTTATACTTTAGATAATAAAAAGGTAAAAGAACAAAACGTTAGAAAATACTAGGCATTCGTTGCGTCATTACTGACAATATTGCCTTCAATGACCTCCCTCCTCTCCTCCTCCACCCAGCAAACGTGTGCTTTTATGCGCTCATACTCTTCAAATAGCACTTTTAAAAAATAAAAAAACGGTGTGCGTGTGTGTGTGCATATATATATATATATATATATATATATATATATATATATATATATAATATATTAAGTAGAGAGAGAGAGAGAGAGAGAGAGAGAGAGAGAGAGAGAGAAACAGACAGACAGATAAACAGACAGACAGACAGACAGAGACAGTTATTTGACAAGACACTTGAGCAAATAAGCAAAAAAGTAAACACTTAAGTACACAGGCTTAAAAAACCGACAGAAACTGATAAAGCAATATCAGGAAAACTGAGCAGAGGTAGTGGAAGTTATCAAGGCAAGACGAAATGAGAGCAGAGTTGAAATGAGAGCAGAGTTGATATCAGCAGTTCATCAACCAATCATAAACAAATCAGCAGAACTCGTGTCACTTGCTGTTTTGTAGACTATGTTATCAGTGAGCACAAATGGAAAACACAGCACCCGCTGACTATTGCGAAATTCTATACTTGTTTTCTATTTGCCCCTCATTGGCAGTGTCTTTTGATGCAGCGTGTAGGCTAAGGAAGCCCTTTAGATGCATTTAGATAGCTCAGTGGTCGGAGCACTCTCTTTTCCCCAGCCAAGTTAAGCAGCGTCGAGCGGGGTTACCAGTTGGATGGGTGACCGTTTACGCGCCTTGGCTTCAGTACAGTCCCCCCAGTTCGCCCAGCTGTAAATGGGTTCCTGCCCTCTTTAGGGTCAGGGAAGGTAAAGCAGCGAGGGAGAGGAGATGGGCGCTGCCCTCAATATGCTGGCCCTAGAGAAGTGAGGTCTCTGACGCCTCGCTCCCCTACGACCTTATAGGTTATGGACACCTTTACCCTTAATTCTTAACCCCTATGGGGATGCCAGGGGGCCTGTCAGTGTAGATAGCATTCCCACATTCTGGGAATCCCGTGCAAGAAACTCCTGTTTTTTTCTACCGCTCTCTTTGCTTCTGCCTCGTTTTGTTCCTTTTCTTCCTCTGGCATCCTTCTGTTCAATGTTCTGCCTTCCTGGTCCATTCTTCTGCCTTTATTCTGCAGAATAACTTAAAAGATGCACAACCATCCCCCACACTGAAGTCAGAGGCCCTGGACTTACCTTGTCAGGCGCTTAATGGCCGCGCAAAGCATCTTTGACTATATGGCAGACAGTAACAAGTGCTGCTTGAGCGTTTGACAATAAAGAACCTTTATTAATTTGATCTTAAAAGGATGAAAAAATGGGAATGCTATTTTTCTTTCTCCGCTAGCACCCCGGGGTTTTCCAAAGGTGAGGTTTTGCCTATGGGGCCGTTCACCCACTATTAAGGCAGCGTCCTTTTCTTGACTGTATACATTAGATTTATAAACTGAGAATGTGTCTGGCCATATGCTTTTGATGAATAGCAACCATGTGATAACAGTAAAGATGGAATTGTGCATGCATGTTTTTTACTCTCCAAGGCCGTGCTGTAACACACTGGGTAGTTACACTGACATTGGCTCATTGTAATCTTCCTCATGGAGCAAGGAGTGCAATGGTATAGATTGACAGAATCGACAGAGGCCTACAAATAATCTTTTTCTCATGTTTGACATGATGCATTTATTTTAACTTATATAGCATGAAAAACGTGTGTGTGTGTGTGTGTGTGTGTGTGTGTGTTTTGGTTGATTAAGTATTTGGAAAGCAGTTGGTATCACTTGTTTATGAAAAAGAATTGTATTCGTACTTTCTTTAAATTTATTTATTCATTTTTAGAAACATTTTGTCTGTAATTCTTTGTAAATGCAAAACGAAAATTTAAAAAGTTATTTTAAAAAAGGCAGCGTCCTTGCGACAGACAGACCAGCCTCAGACTTCATCTGTGCCCTCTACTATAGGGACCCAGAAGGGCTGAAGGGAAGTAAATCTTGAAATCCTGATTGTCGTTCCTGTGTTGGACTTGCCAGTCACAACCGACGCCGTACTAGAAGTAACACTTGGGGCTAAACTCCATAGTCTTCCCAGAGGACCAAAAGTAACACTAGGGGCGCAACTCCATAGTCTTCCCAGAGGACCAGAAGTAACACTAGGGGCGCAACTCCATAGTCTTCCCAGAGGACCAGAAGTAACACTAGGGGCGCAACTCCATAGTCATCCCAGAGGACCAGAAGTAACACTAGGGGCGCAACTCCATAGTCTTCCCAGAGGACCAGAAGTAACACTTGTGCCGCAACTCTATAGTCTTCCCAGAGGACCAGAAGTAACACTTGTGCCGCAACTCTATAGTCTTCCCAGAGGACCAGAAGTAACACTTGGGCCGCAACTCTATAGTCTTTCCAGACTGAAGGCTGTCTGCTGCAGTACGACTCTGGGGATGTGCTGAGTATCGACATGCTGGTAGTGTTGTTGTGATATCGATTGTTGTTTCCAGGGGTTCATGTTGGTATTTCGTTGTTTTGATCCGATTTAGTCTTATTTTTCTTTGATTCGGATCGTGCTTTCATGATAGTGTTTCTCTGTCTAGTTGTCTGGAAGTGGTTTCATATAGCGTGTTTTGTTGGGTTAAATGTTTGAGGCTTTGCCTGTTTGTGGGGGGTTATTTTGTTTGTAATTTGAAATCAACAGTGATGCTGTAAAGAGGCTGTATCCTCTGGATTCTTTGTTACTATAGGATTTGTTGTAGACATTGACTGGCCGGTGAAGAGACAAAAAATCCAAGGAATTTGCGGTGTGTGTGTGTGTATGTATGTATGTATGTATGTATGTATGTATATATGTATGTATGTATGTATGTTTGTATGAGTGTGTGTGTGCGTGTGTGTGTGTGTGTGTTTCGCTGTAGTTATTGCTGCGTTTATTGTACGTGTTGTTTTTATTGCTGATTTACTAGAGATGCTACACAAAAAGTATTATGACGAGCATGGAAAGTAACGGCTGGTTGTTTCTACTACTATTAAAACACACACACACACACACACACACACACACACACACACACACACACACTTAAAAACGGACAATGCATACTGCAATTCCCAGCGTGGAGTATAATTTCAAGTAACCTTGCGAGTGTCAGTAGCAAACTACAAATGATAGAAAAAAGGACGGCTTCTAGATCCAAACAAAACTAACAAGTATCCCTTTCCCGGTCTCTTTCTCTCCGAAATAAATCACAATGCGCACTAAAAGCACAAGAGAAAAACAAAACTTCCTCTGAAACAATAAAAAATGCTTACAAAAATTGAATGATTGCATTGCAAGTTCTTTCACGTTTTGCACCCTTATTAATCAAATGCATTTTTAGTTAGTTAGTTAGTTATTCCTTTATGCATTTATTTATTCATGTATTTACTTGTTCATGTATTTATTTGTTCATTTTTGTTATCTATTTAGTAGATTTATTTACTTATTCGTTTTCATTTGTTCTTTATTTCGAGAGTAACGTAACAAGCATTCATGTGCTTTTTTACATCCAGCCCCTTATGTGTATGCACTTTTGTAAATTTTGTTATCCGTTCCCACCGGCACACAATGGCCTACGCTTCCAAAAGCGGAACGGGTTTTAACGTGTGTGCAAGATGTTCTGCTTGCGCTTGCACGAGGGACCTCGATTTAATGTTTCATCGGAAGGACTTTTAGGGGGAGTGGAGTCGGTACTGATGTTAACTAAAAATAAAACACCCAGCCTTGAACGAGATTCGAACCCGGGTCAGCAGATCACGAGTGCAATGCGCAGCACTTTGACAAACTAAGCTAATAATAATCATATTACCTTACATTTGAAACCAGTATTGTATATATCTGTTTTTTTTATCAAAGAAGTATTTCTTTTTACGACAAAAACAACCGTTTTTAATGTTCTTTGTAAAGTCTACTTTTATATTTCCTTTGTTTGTCTTGAGCAATGTTTTATCCACTACCGGCTAGCTAGGCCCGTCGTAGTTTCACCAGAGCCCCGTTAGCCAGCATTACGGTGTGTGTGGTTTTTTTTCCTTTCTTAGATGGCTTGACGAAAAAAAAGCAAGTATTTTGCTTCTTCAATGTACCATCCGGAAATAAAAGTTCGACTTTGACTTTGACTTTGACACCCACACCTCCCACACCCACACACAAACACACCACACACAAACACACACCAACACCCACACCCCACACACACACACACACACACACACACACACACACACACAAACACCACACCATACCACCCCCCCCCCCACACACACACACCACACGCACGCACGCACGCACGGCGCGCGCGCGCGCGCACGCACACACACACACACACACACAAACACACACGCACACAGTATCTATCTGACAGGCAGTATTACAGGCTACTGGCCGACTCCTGACTGCAGTGTGATGGGATTCACACACACACACACACACTGGGCTGGCGGAGAGTGTTGCTGCATCAGCAACGTAATTGCCCAGATAGCGTTATGTCAGTGATAAGCGAAAGAGAGAGATGAAGGAGGATAAAAAGATAGATAGCACAGCTGTTTTGCCTCCCTGTTTTGAGGGGGAGGGAATCTCTGTCTGTCTGTCTGTGCTTCTGTCTGTGTGTGTTTCTATGTCTGGCTGTCTCTCTGTGTGTCTGTTTGTCTGTCTCTGTTTCTGTCACTGTTTATATATTTACGTATGTCTGCCTGACTGCCTCTCTGTCTCTCTGTCTCTGTATCTGTTTCTAACTGTGTCTCTGTCTCTATTTCTGTCTGTTTATTCTTTCTGTTTTTTCTCTGTCTGTCTCTGTTTCTCTATCTGTCTCTGTCTGTCTGTCTGTCTGTCTGTCTCTCTCTCTCTCTCTCTCTCTCTCTCTCTCCTGTCTCTCTGTCTGCCTTTATGTCTCTGTCTCTTTCATTTTCTCTATCAATAAAATAACTTTATGTAATTTGATTTGATCACTGTCTGTGCATCTGGGACCACCGAATCAGAGGCAAATTTTTTATTGCATGATGATCAATGACAATGAGGATGACATAATTATGCTGCTGTGGAAGTGCATATGCTTTGAGACTACTTGACAGGATTGTACTCTTCGCTTACTATCATAATATATCCCGGCGTCAACCGGACCCGAGAGATACAGACACCTGAAGTGTTGGTCAGATAATGTGAGCAACACTCTCAAACTCGCATCCGTTAAGCGGATGACGCTCGGCTGTGTGGTCCCGATCTTCCCACTGAGCCCACAGCACGCTCACTCTGGGTAGGAGCCGGCCGGAGTCCGAAAAATCCCTATGACTCTTATGGGAATCAAACCCGCGACCTTCCAGTCCGTAACCCAAGGCGCTAACCACTGCGCCATGGCTGGCTTTTTGTTGTTGTGGTGGTGGTGGTGATGGTGGTGGTGGTGGTGATGGTGGTGGTGCATTTTCCAGATTGATACCCTTGCGGTCGCTCAGAATATTCAGTTCGCCTCACTCCTCACACTTAAACATTATTGCAAAACTATAAGTATACACTGGATAATTTCTTCTTTGTATATATTCTAAGTGTATTATTCTGAAGTGCATGCATACTGCATAAAGTTACAGGATATTTCTCTGCTTGAAACTCGGACTGCTCTTTCCGAGGAAAGCATGTTGCAAGAGTCGGCCAGTTAAAAAAATCACGTATTTGTTTCCTTACCAGAGTGGCCCTTTGTACCAAGCTGTTCAAGGAACACCTCTCGTGTTGCCCTAGCTTCTCAATTTTGCACACATCCCGCCATAAAATCAGACATACTACGAGATCCGAGGATCCGAGGATGTTTTCTCTGATAATACATATTGTTTATGCTATGACCTTCTCAGAGATAAAGGCAATATCAACATAACATTTTACAAAATAACAATTTGACGTTAACATTTGCAATCTGCTCCCACCACTTTTAGCTAGGACCAATAACAGTGGATGACATCAATGACATGACCGGTACTATCAGAACCACTTGGCATCATCTGTTCAGCTTTCAGTGCCATTTCAGCTCAAAGCACACACATGCCCTTAGCTACAACAAGGTGTTCAGATAATCAATCATCCTATCAACCACGCTCCACGCTTTCTCCCCGGAGCCTCACCTTTGCCCTGAAGCATATCATTGAAAGATCTCCTCCCTTCCAAATTCAGTTTCTAACTACATTTCTGTAAGCACCCCCAAGGCAAGAGGTTTGGATATAAAAAGAACAAGTGAATCCGTGAGAGAGACTTGGTTATTCTGCTTCATTAAATGCCTTGATTCGAACACAGAACACTCTTTGGAAGATTACAGGAAACGTGTTTTGAGTTGGGGATGGTGGAAATTTGGAATTACATTTTGGTGTTTATTTTTAACATGTTGTCTGCTTGCAGCACTAGCAGAAACCAACAATGGTAAAACAATGTAATGAAAGGTGTATTTTGGAGGACCTCTCCTTGTCTGTTTGTTTACTTATACTGAGCATACAATAGTACCATATCTACTTTTTTTAAAAATCAATGTGGCTTTTTTCTACAGAAATTTTCCTGGAACAACTCCTTTAAAACAGTGGGTTCTTTCTCGTGCCCTAAATGATTGCTTGCTATATAGGTACACTGTATTCATTTTTGTTACGAATTAGTCACACGTGGAGTAGTCATAATATATCCAGGTCATCATATCTGTACGCATATTAGCAAGCATCTCTCTCCTTGATTGCTTTTTCCTAGTAACCCTAAAGAGGACTTTTACAGCTGGTGAATGTGGGACTGTAGTGAGCAGTGTGGCGTGCACTCGTGGTCCGTGTTGTGTATTTGGTGGTGCAACGCGAGTGCTGTGAGCATGACTATGTCTTACTCATACGTATGCATTTATATGCTCTTGATCTTTTACACAGTTTAGCAACACAATGATGAGGTTTAACCGGCCTGTTATGTTCATGATGTATCTGTTCCCACGTGTTCCAGCTTCTTGTATTTGTGTCTTACACACGCATATGTGTAGCGTTTTATATGCTGGACGTACGTATGATAGTTCGAATTTTACCAACACTGTCAGCACACATGATAGACCTGAGGCAATTCGTACCTCTGTGAACCTGATTATGTTTAGACCTGATCCATGCCTCCCTCCCCCCCCCCCCCCCCCCCCCCCCCCCCCCCCCCCCCCCCCCCCCAACACCAGCCTTTCTCCTGTGAATTTTCTTTAGCCAACCAAATACACTGCATCCTGATTAGCTAGACCCAAGCCATGGTCTTTGAACTAGGATAAGCTTGTACCCAACTCTTGTTCAACTAGCGCCAGTCTGGCATTCCATCTAGACATGCTGTGTTACCTGTGTGCTAAGCTCTCCTCCTGGTTCTGTATAAACAAGACTCAAGACATAAACAACACAACGTGTATAAAGACAACAGTATGGCAATAAGTAGCACCAGTGACACAGATAACTGGATTAGGAGGCTTTGGTATGATTGACCAAGTTTCCACTGCCATGTAAGTTCAGATCACCTATCGTCGCCTCAGCTAGGAGGAAGATGCAGAGATTTACACCCAATTAACTCCCCGAAGTCGGAATGCGGCTACCTGTATGGTGGGCAAAAACCGTCGCATACATAAAATCTCACCCATGAGCTCCAGCCAAGGAACAAAAAAATTCAATTAACAAACATTGTATGCTTTCCCTAGATCTAGTACTTACCCTAAGAAAACGATATTCGAAACACAAAACCATCCTTCGGGCTTAACTTTGATTTCCTGAAAGATTTTTATCCCTATCTCCAAGCCAAGGAGATGCTAAGGCAAGAGGAAGACAAAAGGTCAGAGAGAGAAACTGCTTTAACAAGCCTGATTGAATCCTTTGATTTGAACACAGAACACCCTACGGAAGTGGTGTGAGCCATGAATGATGAAAATGGGGAATTGTAGTAATGCTGGGGTGGGTTTTTTCCTTCTTTTTGCATTGCATTATCTGCTTGTAATGCAACAGAAATTAACGATAAAAAAGATTCAACGTAGATTTTTAATAGGCAGACTAAACAGGTATGTTGCATGTTTTATGCAAGATTGCTGTTTTGTTTCACAAACCTAGCACATCTTCTTATTTCCACATGTATGTGTTTGAACATATTTATATAATTTTACTCCCTCCCCCACCCCCCTCTCTCTTTCTTTCTCTCTCAGACACACACACACACACACACACACACACACACATATTAGTCTAGCTTTAGAGAAAAAATCATCCTTGTCACACAGTACTGATTTGTCTTGTTATGAATTTTTAAAGATATCAATGATAAAAATTTACTGGTGTGCTACTTATTGATTTTGCCAAAGCATTTGATGTCATAGATCATAACATTTTAGTCCATAAACTGGTACTGCATAAATTTTCTGACGATGCTTTGTCATTCATAAAATCATGTCTTACTAATCAAACCCACACCATTTTACTAGGTAATCAGCAGTTTGAATTTATGTCACAAAACTGTGGTGTTCCGCAAGGATCAGTATTAGGGCCTCTTCTTTTTCTTTTCTTTTTTTATTTTTACTATAAATCAACGACCTTCCTTCATGCATTGTTAAAGGTCTAACTGAACTTTTTGCTGATGATACTACTATCTACTCTCCTCATTCTGACTTGAAACAACTATCAAACTCTATGCAAGAAAATGCATTCAGTTGCTGGAATTGACCATACTTAATCATTTGGCCCTAAATGTAAAAAAAACTTAATTTATGATAATCACCTCTCAACAAAAACGACTAAATGTTACCTTTGTTCTGCCACCAGCTTATCTCGGTAATACTACTATAAAAGAAGTAGCTACTCATAGTTTCTATAGAGTTACTGTTGATAATGATCTTTCCTGGTCAGCCATATTGATTTCTTATACAGACGAATCTCTCAAAAGATATTTCAACTCTCTAAAATCAAACACTTCCTAGATGTAGATTCTCACAGACAGTTTTACTATGGTTATATCCAATCATTTATTGATTATGCCACAACATTACATGATGGGTGCAGTGCTAATAGTTTAAAGCCTCTTTCAAGAATCCATAAACGAGCTCTTAAATTGGTACTCCTTAAGTCTTCTACTTTATTACCCCAAGGCTATAGTAAATTAGACATTCTCCTCCTAACTTATCATCTGGAATATAATAGAGCAGTCATAATATATCGCATAATGAAAGGTCTGGCTCCATCTACACTGACTAATAGGTTTCCAATTGACCAGTCAAGGTACTCAAATAACTTAGTAATACCGAAACCAAGACCAGATCTTTACAAGACAAGCCTTCGTTGCTCTTAAGGAACTGTTGGGAACTCATTACCAAAAACAATCTTAAAAAAAAGCATTGCATCTTTTAAGCATAATTATTAATCTTACTTGTTCCAGAAGATAAATCAAGTATGCTCCTAAACTATTATCATTATTACACCTGTTAAACTGATGCAACTGTTAGCACCATATTAGAAAAAAAATCACTTGGAAGAAAGTAACATGACATGCTGTAAACCTAAACTTTCATACTGTGTGCATTTGGTAATTGTTCATATTAGTTGATTTTTTGTTGGGGGGTGGGGGGGCTTGTTGTTGGTTTATTAGGGTTCTTTTTAGGTTTTGGGGGGTATGTTTTTGTTTTGCTTTGCTTTTTGTTGGTTTCTTTGTTTTGTTTTGGTTTAGTTGGAGTTGTTGTGGGCTTTTTGGGTTTTTTAGGGGGGGGGGGTGGGGTTGGCTTTTGGTTGTTTGGGGTTTCTTTGGGAGAAGGTAGGGGGGTTCTTTGTTTCTTCTTTCTTTTTTGTTATTGTTGATTTTTGTTTTTGTTTATTTTTGGTGGTTTGGGGCGTGTTTTTTGTTGTTGGTTTTTTTTAGGTGTGATGTTTTTGGAGGAGGTTTTGTTTTTGGATGCTGTTGTTCTTTTGTTTGTTTATTTGTTTTTGCCAGAGGACTGGATGTAAAAAAAACAACTGCTGCTTGTTCTATTACCCTCTTTGAGAAAGAAAAAGTTTTCAAAGTTCTCTCTCCACACACACTCACACACGCAATTACAAACACATATACATACACACACGCACACACACAGATACCCTCCCCCCCCCCACACACACACACACACACAGAGGGGGTGAGAGATAAACACACACACATCCTCACAAATGTTAGACATATGTCAATCATCCACAGAATGCTAGTCCCCTTTTTACACACCCCTTACCTCTCCCCCCCCCCTTCCTTCCCCCCCCCTCCCCACACACACACACGCACACAATTCGGCCCCACTAAACCAGAACTACTGGAAGAAAGTTGAGACAGTCAGAGGCATCAATCGGACATGCTAGGGAAGAGAAAAGAAGCGACCGTGTGAATCAACGATGCCATTTCAGCAAGGCTTCAGGACACACCACGCCAGAGTATTGAGTGATGAAGAGGTCAGTTTCCCCACCAGCAGTGTCCAGTTTATGCTTGTCCGGCTGACCGTAAAATCCTTTCCCCAGAAAATGCAGCCTGTGTATCAATCGGGATTTCGCTCCCTGAGCTGCTCGTACTAAAAACTGGTTGGGTTTTTTTTGTGTTCGCTTGAGTTCTTGTGGTTGTTTTTTTTTCTGGCTAGAATATGCAGCATATCGATAGTTGTACAAATCTGTGCGGTATTGACATGGGTTGTTTTGTTTGTTTTTATCTTGTTTGTGTGTGTGTGGTTTTTATTTTATTTTGTCTATTTTGTTTTTGTTTTCTTGGTTGTTGTTGTTTTCTCACTTTTAAAAATGATTTTAAACTACTTAAACAATGTTTGGTCGTTCTGTTTCTTATAAATGGTTTTCTGTTTACCTTGCTTATTATTTTTGTGTCCTTGAAGAATGGATTGATTCCTGTGTGCTTTTGGTACTATATTCTTGCTTGCTTATAAGACGCTATTTTTGTTCTTTTGAAAATGGAGACACTTTGAAAAACAGTTTAGACTTGTCCCTGCACCTGCGAATGTCTGACTGTCTCGGTAATGTTGTTTTTTGTATTGTAAATATAGCAACGTGTTCATAGCAACATTGCATCAGGATTTTCTTTTAAAATTTGAAATGTGTACTGTGCGTTGTATATGTTATTCGATGACGCACACCACACTTTTCTTCTTTCTTCTTCTTCTTCGTCGAATGCTCAGACAGCAATTATTGTTGTCTGTTCTATGAGCAGCCCTTAAGCGCCTGACAAGTCAGGCCCAGCGCATCAGACTTTGGTGCAAGAGAGAAGTATTACTTTTTATGGTTATTTTGTGGGGGGAAAAGGCAGGGGAGTGGAGCAAGAAAGAAGAAAATAGATAAGAAAGAGGTGACAGGAAGGAAAAGAACAGGGCAGAAACAGAACGATAGAATAGAGGAAACTTCTAGCCAGAATTTCCAGATTGCGGGGATGCTATTTATACTGGTAGGCCCCCGGCATCCCCACGGGGTACACCCCACTCTAATTGCAGCGATTGTGGCATGTGCTTATTGTGGACTTTCGTATCATTGTATAAGTTAACGGTAAAGAAAAGTCATGGGTATTTTGTGTTTTGTCATTCATGTTCTTGTTTACTATGTTGTTTATTTTTTAACCCTCTCTACTTCTTATTTTGTTAATGATAGCATTTGTTCTATCGTTTACTTCTTCTTTTCATTTTAATAAAGATAATATCTCTTGACACTGGACGCATCATTACTCAAGGAACATTAATATGAGTATCATATATGATTTGGGTGAATAAAATACAATACCAGCCTATGAAACATCTCACAAGCTGTTTAAATTTTTCTCAAGAAATGTGGCAATCATTGCTGTGAAAGATCTTTAGAGTGTAGACTACGAATACTCGTGGAGTTTTTTCCCCCGACTGTAGTGTCAAAACTCACGCACTAGAAGCAAAAGCAGGTGAAGAGCTGTCGCGACTGAACCAATTATTGGAAAAATTTTGGACGTCAGACGTGCCTGGCACTGTGAATATTTCTGCTGGTTGAAATCGCACGACCCCAGTCACTGCCATCATTTACGGACGGCTGTGCGTTTGTTTGAGGGTAGGGGGACGGGGGAGGAGGTGAGAAGGGTGAGAAGGAGTGTGTGTGTGTGTGTGTGTGTGTGTGTGTGTGTGTGTGTGTGTGTGTGTGTGTGTGTGTGTGTGTGTGTGTGTGTGTGTGTGTGTGTGTGCAAGCATGTATGTATAAAATGTTATATATATATATATACATATATAAATATCTCTCTCTCTCTCTCTCTATATATATATATATATATATATATATATATATATATATATATATATATATATATATATATATATATATATTCATTCATCTCACAGATCAACATCCACCATGTCTCATACCCCTTACCACCCGCACCTCGATCTCCATCATGAAGGAGGAATCGAGGCCTTCAGGGACTGAGGGAGGGTCCGTAACCCTCCCCTGTAGGCACCCCATGCCTGTGTGTAGATGTAGGCTTGAGTTTCTTGACCCCTCTGGCATGCAGCAAGTGCCGGGTACGCTATTTTTTTTAAAATTCGGAAACCGCAAAAAGGATTTATCGATATAGGGGGGTAGGCCGTGAAGCAAGGGTGCACGCGAGCTCTAATTTTATTTACTTTTATTTTATTTATTCTTGTATATCGAGGATAATGGAATAAGCACTCATGTGCTTTTTTTACATCCAGCCCCCGTGTGTGTGCGGTATTGTAAATTTTGTCATCTATTTCCACCGGCACACAATGGCCTACTCTTCCGAAAAGCGGAACAGGATTTAACGTGTGCGCAAGATGTTCTACATGCGTTTGGACACGGGGCCTCGGGTTATAGTCTCATCCGAAGGACTCCTTTCTGGGAGCGGTGTTTCCACACCAATAGATGCGACTCTGCCCGGTTAGGTCGCCACTGTGTCTGCGACCAGCTCAGTGAGAGAATGCTGGGGAGCCAATCTCTCAGCCGAAGCGAGAGACCCGAACTGACCGAAGTCAGTGTATCGCCAGTGGCTATGAATGACCACCCGCGTACACCAGCGTGAGATTGTGGGTTCGAATCCCAGCCTCGCCCTTTCTTCCCAGTTTGACAAAAAAATCGAACTGAATGTTAAAGTCCTTCGGATGAGACTATAAACTGAGGCCCCGTGTGCAAACGCATACAGAACACCTTGCGCACACGTTAAATCCTGTTCCGCTTTTCGTAAGAGTAGGCCATTGTGTGCCGGTGGGAACGGATGACAAAATTTACAAAACCGCATAGACACGGGGACTGGGTGTAAAATAGCACATACGTGCTTAATAATAATAATAATAATAATAATAATAATAATAATAATAATAATAATAATAATAATAATAATAATAATAATAATAATAAAGGGAATTTATATAGCGCTGAATCTTGTAAAACAAACAAATCGAAGCGCTCATTCCATTATCCTCGATATAAAAGAATAAATTAAACAAAGTAAATAAATAAATAAATAAGGTGAGCTAGCTGCGCTGGAAATCTGCGCTGAAACTTTGGCAGCGTGTAGAAGAGACCTGACGACCTGACAGGAGCACTGACAGCCTGGCATCGTGTTTGACCAGCCTGTCGAGGACTGCCTCTACCCAACCGCGGCAAGTGACTTATGCAGCTAGGTCACCCTCAGGTCCCTCTCCCCCCTGCATGAACTGTCCATCGTCCAGAGGTCGGACATGTGTGTGTCGGAATGGTTCTGGGAGGATCACGTGTGGCAGTGAGCGCGTGTGTGTAAGACTGATGGAAGGATGAGTTTTTCGTTTCTTTATCAAGTTTGTTGTTATTGTTAAGGGGGATAGTGGGGATTAGGGAACTGGGAGGAGGGGTGGGAATAGTGTGAAGTTGAGATAGTAGGTTGATATTATGTGTGTGTATGATTGAGTTGTAATAATGTATTGTTTATTTCACCTGGCTTGTGTTGTGCTGAGTCGTGCCTCGAAGGATTGAGCTCCCTTTCCTTTAACAACGATCTGTCTCGACTATGTACGGATTCCTGTAGGGATCCGGGCCACAACCATGACTATATATAATATATATATATATATATATATGTATATATATTGAGAGAGAGAGGGAGGGAGGGATATATATATATATATATGTATGTATGTATGTATGTATGTATGTATGTATGTATATACAGAGAGATAGAGAAGATTTATTGCAATAGAAAAAAGTGTTTGAAAATGTATGTGTAAGCATTAGAAATAAACACAGAGCGATCTGGTTGCTGCCAACAACGGTATTATTTCTTATTGTTTATAATTATCATGCCACTTTTTCATTCTTCTTTCTAATGCCTATGTATAACCAACATACATTATGATATATATGTTTTGCTGATGTGCCGATCTGTCCACTATGCGTTTTCCGAACATTCAAGACTCAGAATCAAGTATGCCATTTACGACGAAGGTTTACTTCAAAAGTAAGATGTGAAAGAAGGACTTGGTTCTGCTTAGTTGGCCACTCAGGACTTATGTGGAATGAATCTCAGTGCTGCGTGAACCCTAAGGTATTTTGCTCCATCGCTTTTGTACGTTAATTTACTCAGACATATTCATTTCATCAGGCCAACTCAGGAGGTCATTAAACGCCACTAGTTGACTTGCTGCTGCCAGGTTATTTAAGTTCGTTCTTTTATATCGAGGATAATGGAATAATCACTTATGTGCTTTTTTTTCCTTATAGTCCCCGTGTCTATGCAGATTTGTAAATTCTCTCATCTGTTCCCACCGGCACACAATGGCCTACTCTTCCTAAAAGCGGAACAGGATTGAACGTGTGCGCAAGATGTTCTGCGCGTGTTCGCACACGGGGCCTCGGTTTATAGTCTCATCCGAAGGACTTTTCGGGAGAGTGGAGTCTGCACTGATGTTAACTCCAGGGGAAAATATCCCCTTGAACGAGAATCAAACCCGGGTCGTCAGATTGCGAGCGCAATGTTCTAACCACAAGGCTATCCCGTCCCCTAGATGAACACAAAAGCCAAACACATAGAAGACCGCTGTTTGCCAGGATAATGTTTCTATTTTCCTCATGTAGTTTTTTTTTTTAATTCAGTACACCTATATTGTAGATCCAGTTTAGAAACAGATTTAGGATTCTACTGTATGTTGTTGTTGTTTTGGTTGGGTGTTTTTTTTCTGACTAACGCGCAGCCGAGTGGTTAAGTTTGACTCCGGTTCAGTAGGTCCTTGAACTTCTGGGTTCAAATCTCGGTGTCGGAGTCTGGTGAACTAAGGTTGGGGAATTTTTACGATTTTCTGAGTCAATTTCAAGCGATGATCTGCCAGTGCCTTATATCACTTATTATACTTCATCATCATCTGCTTGTTTTCGTCTTCTTCTTCTCTTCTTCTTCTTCTTCTTCTTCTTCTTCTTCTTCTTCTTCTTCTTCTTCTTCTTCTTCTTCTTATTATTATTATTATTATTATGCTTTATCATCATCTTCTCTTTTGATTCTTCTTCTTCGCAATTCTTCTTCTTCTTCTTCTTCTTATTATTATTATGCTTTATCATCATCTTCTTCTTTTGATTCTTCTTCTTCGCAATTCTCTTCTTCTTCTTCTTTCTTCTTCTTCTTCTTCTCTTCTTCTTCTTCTTCTTCTTCTTCTTCTTCTTCTTCTTCTTCTTCTTCTTCTTCTTCTTCTTCTTTTCCTTCTTCTCAATTCCTCTTTCTCTTCGTAATGTGTCTTTGAAATCATTCATCACCAGCATTTTCATCCACTTTATCAAGTTAGATTAGGTTAAGTCAGGTTTTGGTAGTTGCATGTTTATATTCTTAGAATGTATCTCTTTTAGAGTTCCTCGAAGCTCATAGCAGTTGATAACTCATAAAAGCTGGCTGCGCTCTTCTATCTCAGAACGTGTTAAAAAGTTAAAAGATGAAACTTTTATAACTGTCCATGGCAACGAACATAGGAGAGACTGATCAAAAAGGGAGACAAGCTGCCCAGTTTCGGAAGCAGCGCTGCTTCAGGCATGATTATGATTCTACAGGATGTTTTCTGAGCATCAAACTATGACGATAATACAGGAGAGGTCAGTTTGCTCCATATCCGTGCTATGTTTGTGGTTGTCTGGATAATAAGTAAATTAAGAAAGGTAGAGGTGTCCCATAACATTTGCGGTCGTAGGGAAGTGAGGCAACAGAGACCTCAACTGCTCGTGTGGCTAGCATATTGAGGGCGGCGCCCATCTCTTCTCCCTCGCTGTTGTACCTTCCCTGACCCTGAAGGGGCAGGTACCCATTTGAGCTGGATGAACTGGGGGACTGTACTGAAGCCAAGGCACGCAAATGGTCTCCCAGCCAAGTGGTAACCACGCTCGATGCTGCTTAACCTTAGCTGGGGGGAAACGAGTGCTCTAACCACTGAGCTATCCCGTTCCCTGTCTGGATAATAATAAAAGTTTATTTTCTGAAAACACCTGTGATCCAGTACACACTTGTTTCATTTCGTTGTCACGTTTACGACTTTCGCATCATATTACGCTGCCTATTTTCTTCTATTATGATACTAAAGTCTGGCTTTCATCTGTCACTTATCCCATGGCTTGAGTTCTAAGTTTTGTCTGCTTTGGGGAAGAATTCTTTCCATTGAACAACAGAAAATAGAGAGAAAAGAAAAAAAAGAACGGATGGTAGGCGAACAATGCGAAAGAGACAGATGGATAGCTCAACACGTTAGCGAAAGGCATATTTGGACGTGTTTTACAAAAGCTGACCCAACAATTACCACATAGTGACACTGAATAATGATTGAAGCTGTTCCTTTACTTTCATCCATCGCAACTACTTTTGTTTTTCTTTCTTTCTTCTTCTTCTTCTTCTTCTTCTTGTTCAAATTCTTGTTCAAATTCTTGTTCAAATTCTTGTTCAAATTCTACTTCTTCAAATTTTTCTCTTTGTTGAAATTCTTCTGCTTATTATTCTTCTTTGATCTTCAAATGTTTCTTATTATTGAAATTCTTCTTTATATTATTCTTCTTCAAATTCCTCTTCTTCCTTCAATTTTTCGAATTCCCCTTTTTCAAATATTTCTTCTTCATTTTTTTTTCGAACTCTTCAAATTCTTCCTCTTAATCCTTCTTCAAATTGTACTTCTTGATTCATCTCCAAAGTCTTCTTTTTCTTCGTGTTTCATATTTGGCGAATTTCTCAGGTTATCCAGAATACGTTTGTAAATCCAAGACTTTTGAATTTACTTTGAAAATAATGTGTATATGTCTGGTGGAAGGGGGTTGTTGCGCGCGGATGTGTGTATGCGTGCATGCACGTACGTAGATACGTATCAGCGTGCGCACGTGTTCGAGAGTGCGCGCGTGTGTAGACAGACAGATAAACAAAAAACAGAGAGACGGAGAAACAACAAGAAAAAACTACAGACAAACAGAGACAGAGACTGAAAGACAGACAGGCAGACAAACAGACAGACCCAAAGACCAGCTGCACAGATGATGTCTGTCTGTGAGTCTGTCTCTTTATCTCTTTCTGCCTGCCTGCTTATCGTGCGATGTATCTGCCTGTCTTCCTGCCCACGTGCAGTGACCATGTAGTTTCTGTGTGACTGCTTTCATGTCCGGGTGGTAGAGATTGCATAACCGATTGTGTTCCAATCCGTTTACTTTGCCTCGCTTCTCCTGTTAAACCATGTGCACTCCTTTCCATAGAATCTGTTGCTGGCTGCCTCGCTTGTGATCTTATTTATACTCTGTCGCGTTTACAGATGAGAGTCCTGTATGCAGAAAAGAGAGGGTTTGTGAGTACGAGAGTGAGTGGTGAGAGAGAGTGTGCAGATAGATAGATAGATAGATAGATGATGGATAGATAGGTAGATAGATGGATAGATAGAAAGATAGATAGACAGATAGATAGACAGACAAACAGATAGATAGAGATACATACATACATACATACATACATACATGCATATATACATACATGCATACATACATGCATACATACATACATACATACATACATACATACATAGGTAGGTAGATACATAGATAGAGATAGAGATAGATGTGGAGAGATATATATGTACGTGTATATGTTCCTGTGTGTATGTGGGTATGTATCTGAGTGTGTGTGTGCAAACATAAGCACACATCATAACAAATTGTTGGGTTGTCTATAATTATTCCACTTCGCAGGAAAAGATAACATGCTTACACTAATTATCTACCTTGACGAACTACAAAAAACCACAAAAAAACTAACGAAACAGAACCCTCTTTTGACATGGCAGGTGGTAAGGGCAGGGGCTCGGATATTTGTTACAATATTGTTTGATGATTTTGTTGGTCTTCTTAGCAACGCGATCGATTTTATATGTATCTGTCTTTCAACAACCTAAACTCTCCTTCTAAGGATAGGGAAAAAAGTCATCTGAAGTCTAGCGGTGAAGCACCTGCCTAGAAGGCGAAAAGTCCGGGTTGGGAAGTGTACGACAGTTTCATCCCCGTTTGGGCCTGAAACATTGCCCCGAACCATTAACGTGCGTTTAACACTTGTGTGTAACAAACACGGGACCTCGGCTTAATCGTCTCATCCAAAAGACTAGCACCCAGACCACCACTCATGGTGGTGTCTTTCAACAACCTAAACTCTCCTTCTAAGGATAGGGAAAAAAGTCATCTGAAGTCTAGCGGTGAAGCACCTGCCTAGAAGGCGAAAAGTCCGGGTTGGGAAGTGTACGACAGTTTCATCCCCGTTTGGGCCTGAAACATTGCCCCGAACCATTACACCATGAGTGGTGGTCTGGGTGCTAGTCTTTTGGATGAGACGATTAAACCGAGGTCCCGTGTTTGTTACACACAAGTGTTAAACGCACGTTAAACAACCCACAGCAGCAAGAGAGTTGTCCATGGCAAATGTTTGCCGGAAAAAAACACTCTGATAGGGAAACAAATAGTGTTGCAGACAGGGGTAAAAAACATTATGGGTGATGCTGCTCTTGTGATGATTGCTCTCCCGGGGAGAGCAGCCCGAATTTCATGCAGAGAAATATGCCTTGACTTAACGGAGCATACGTAACTAAATAGATAAATAAATAAATAAAACCTTGTCATAAAGGATCATCAGGCCATACGGACTCAGCTCCTGTCTCTAATCCTCTCTTCTTCTCTCGTTCGCTTTTTACACCGTCAGATGTGTTTGGAACAAATAACGGCATGCCCTTTCCAGCTCCTCTCGTGGGCCGTACAGCTTGGTTTGCAGGGCCATCTCCGACTGCCACACAATCTGCTTCCTCCTGTCGCTGAATAGCGTGTACCTCTGTGGATGTGCTCGCCAGTCTGCTTTGCCTGCATGCAATCTCTTTGCCACGATGCTTCCCTGCAAGACTGATGTCATCAAATCTGCTCTTACCGGTGCTCTTACTCTTATCTGCCCTTAAAATGCATATTCTGGGAGACCCCCAGGGTGTTAAACTTGGACAAAGTTAGCGTAAACAACAGCAGCATCAACAAGCAGAAAAGTGAGATGGCATTCTATAAACAACGTTTCACACTTTCCTTCAAAAACTTCACGCTTTTGTTCTGAAGTGTAATACCCGAATAGACCTTCCCATGCAAGCACATAAAAACTGATCTTCCTTAATGCCCTCGAGTCAAAGGGTCCAGTTTGCTGATAACAAGAAAGGGAACGGAGACAGGCTTGATTAGTCTGCGTGGTTACACGCTTAGATCTGAACAAGCAGCTTTCTTTGGAATGAAGAGAAATCTGTTCCACGTTAGGAATGATTACAGAGCACTTTATTCAATAAAGTGTAGTGTCAGCTCACTTAGGAAGTAAGCAGGCATTGCTTACCGAGTTAAGCGTATTAATAATAACAATAATATATATATATATATATATATTATATATATATATAATTGTTATTATTAATAAATATGTTGTGTGTGTGTGTGTGTTATCCGAGTTGGTCTATCTATTAGTTGTTCTAAGCCAACCATAGTAATGCTGTGACTCCATTTTGATTTCGTTTTTAATACACGCGCGGTTTAATTTAATGGTAAAGGATGCAATAATGTAGTGTCTTAGTATAATCATTACGAAATTTGTTCTTAGATAGATGGCTTGATGAAAAAAAGCAAATGCATTGCTTATTCAATGTACCATCTGGAAATAAAATTTTGACTTGACTTGACTTGACTTGACTTGACACACACACACACACACACACACACACACACGCGGGACGGATAGCTCAGTGGTCGGAAAACTCGCTTTCCTCCAGGCAAGTTAAGCAGCGTCGAGTGTGGTTACCGCTTGGATGGGTGACCATTTGCGCGCCTTGGCTTCAGTACAGTCCCCCAGTTCACCCAGCTGTAAATGGGTAGCTGCCTCTTTTGAGTCAGGGAAGGTAAAGCAGTGAGGGAGAGGAGATTGGCGCCGCCCTCAAATATGCTGGCCCCTTGTGAAATGATGTATCTGACACCTCGCTCCCCCACCACCTTTCAGGTTATGAGACAATTTACCTTTTTACTGTATATATATTGCTTGCTTTATATCTTTATTTGTGACAACAGTCACCCAGTGCCTAATACGTATGTGCACCGATAACAATGCACTGTGATTTTGTGCAGAAAAATACAATATTATGACGTATCTTTTATCTGTAGGTCATGTGCAGTCCTCTATATGGTTGGCTTGTAGTTTTCTGTGTTATTGTGCATCCTTCATTGGCCAGAGATGAGTGCAGTGCATGCAAAATAAACCTTGTGATTTTTTTCTACAAACATAACATCTGGAATCTTAACCACTTATTATTTGGACTGACCTTATAGGGACTACTCATATAATGTGGATCGGTGGTCTAGAGGTAACGCGCCTGTCTAGAAAGCGAAAAGTCCGGGTCTGAAGTGTGCGGCGGTTCGTACCCCGTTTGGACCGGAAATTTTTCCCCCATCCATTAGACCATGAGTGGTGGTCTGGGCGCTAGTCTTTCGGATGAGACGATAAACCGAGGTCCCGTGTGTTACACGTCATTATTTAGCGCACGTAAAAAAACCCACGGCAACAAGAGAGTTGTCCCTGGCAAAATTCTTAGAAAAAAGCCACTCTGATAGGGAAACAAATACAGCTGCAGAAAAAAAAAAAAAGGGTGAAAGGGTGGCGCAGCGCTAAGTGGCGACGCGTTCTCCCGCTCTCCCCGGGGAGAGCAGCCCGAATTTCACAGAGAGAAATCTGCCGTGACTTAAAGTGGTATGAAATAAAATCTGAGCGCTTTGATTTGTTGCTTTACAAGATTCAGCGCTATATAAATTCCATACATTATTA
>CM054141.1:61073112-61078112 GCA_028751875.1 Rapana venosa
ACTCACTCACTCGCACAGACAACATCACAAGATCAATCTTCTTTCGTTTCATCATCGCAGGTCTGATCAAAGACAGCATGGAAGGCCAGTTCAGCGTGAGAACATGGCCATGTCTGTTGATCGACCCGTTCCTCTGTGAATGACCGTTCACACGGCCATCGAACCGAGCCTTCTTCCCCCGTTAGGATGCCAGGAGTCTGCCAGGATAAATAGCATCCCCCGCCTTCTGGAAATTCTGTGCTAGAAATGTCCTCTTTTCTATCACGCTCTTTGTCTCTGCCCTGTTCCTGTTTCTTCCTGCCACCTCCTTCTTGTCTGTTTTCTGCCTTTTTGGTTCATTCTCTTGCCTTTTCTGCCTTTTTGGTTCATTCTCTTGCCTTTTTTTTCTCCAGAAAGACTTTAACATTAATTCTCTCTTATGCCGAAGTTGAATGCACTTGGCTTGACCTGTCAGGCACTTAACGACAGCGTGAGCTATTTTTGCCCATATAATATACAACAATAGTTGCTGTCTGAGCGTTCGACGACGAAGAAGGAGGAGGAGGAGAAGAAGAAGAAGAAGAAGAAGAAGAAGAAGAAGAAGAAGAAGAAGAAGAAGAAGAAGAAGAAGAAGAAGAAGAAGGAAACAGAAGAAGAAAGAAGAAGAACAAGAACAAGAACAAGAACAAGAACAAGAACAACAAGAAGAACAAGAAGACGAAGAAGAAACTGAACCCACCCACACTCTCTCTGGAGTGATTTCAGACTTTGCCTTTATCAAAGTTACAGTCATGCTGTATTTTATTTTTTAAAGATCTGATATATGACTGCTATTGTGGTTTACACTGTGAGAGCATTTGAGATTCTGAGTTGACACTTATTCCGTTATGCTCTTTCCTGTACTGTGGATTCCTATCTCGGCAGTTTTGTCTGGTGAAATCTACTTCGTCGTCTAATGCTCAGACAGCAACTATTGTATCAGCTGTCATATGAGCAAAAAATACTTCGCGCTGCTGGTAGGCGCCTGACCAATCAGGCCAAGTGCATCCGACTTCAGTGTGATGGCGATTTGTACGATCTCCAAGGTCAACTTAGAATGCAGACCTGCCAGTTCCTTAATTCCATTCTTGTGTAATATCATGTGCATACAAAAGATCAAATATGCACGTGAAAAATCCAAAATATGCACCTCAAAAATCCCAAATATGTATATCAAAAATTCCATAACTCATGTTAAAGTGTGTTGGGTTCCAGAGAAAACCAATGATGAAATGTGTATCTCATAGCTTTTAACATAGCTTTTTTCCAGGATATCTGCTGTGCATTAAATCATGCAAACGCTACAAACTGTTGTACTAGATGAAAGGCAGTGAACAGAAGAAGAAAAAAACCAAGTTACAAAGGAAAAGAAACTTCTAGTAATCAACATATGAATTTCTCATTTTTCGCTATGATTCATAATAATCACATTGCTTAGTATGTAGTGTTCTTTGGCAGGTATTCGGAAAACTGTGTACTCTACATGTATCAGCACACTTCTGTACACATGCTTCACTTGTAAAGTTCCTATGCATATATAATCATATAACACAACGATGAAATCTATGCCCAGGAAAATTGCTGATTGTGTGCACTGACTTGATCTTTTAATTTCGCTCCTGGGCTAGATCTCAGAGATTCTCCGAGTCCTTCGGATGAGACTATAAACCGAGGCCCCGTGTGCGAACGCATGCAGAACATCTTGCGCACACGTTAAATCCTGTTCCGCTTTTCGAAAGAGTAGGCCATTGTTGCCGGTGGAAACAGATGACAAAATTTGCAAAACCGCATACACACGGGGACTAGATGCAAAAAAGCACATGAGTGCTTATTCCATTATCCTCGATAAAAAAAGAATAAAGAAAGAAAGAAAGAAAAGATTCAACGATGGTGGGATTTTGCGTATGCGACCATTTTTCTGCCCACCATGAAGGTAGCTGCATTCCGACTTCGGGGATCTATGCTGGGTATCTGTGTAGCTCAGTCACCCACTGAACCCTGACATTAATAATCTTCAACGTACATGTTCGATCTTCAGCGCGTATACATGCACGAACGGAATTAAGCAACTGGGAGGTTTTGCTCTTGAAGTTGACCTGGGAGATTGTGAGAATCCCAACCCTCAATTCACCAGACGCCTCCAAGATTCAAACCCATGACTTCATGGATCCATGGGATTGGAGTCAAACAGTCCTAACCACTCGGCCATAGCGTGTGTCCGACTTGATGTAATTCAGCTAGACTCTTCACCTAACTACTGAGGAGTCTTTTCTTTGTTTCTCTTCTTTTAATTCGAGGATATTGGAGTAAACACTCATGTGCATTTTTTTTCATTCACTCGCTGTGTGTATGCAGTTTGTAAATTTTGTTATCCGTTCCCACCGGCACATAATGGCCTGCTCTTCCGAAAAGCGGAACGGGTTTTAACGTGCGCGCGAGATGTTCTGCGTGCAGCATTGGTATTCTGCTGAAGTGTGCCATGAGTAGGTGGAGCCTGGTGGAGCCTAGGCCTCACCAGGTAGCAGGGCGCATGCTGGGCCTGTTTGTACCGTACATGCCCCAGACTGCAGCTTCTGTTTTTGCCTGGTTTGAATCCCCACCGAGACACCTGTGCAATGGAGATTCCACCCTAGTGTTAACACCAGTGCCGACTATACACCCGCCCCCCCCCCCCCCCCCCCCCCCCCCCCCCCACCCCAAGAAAAACTTCTTCATATGGGACTATATGAACCTCGGATCCGTGTGCTAACGAGTGCAGAACATCTTTGGTACATGTTAAAGCCTGCTCCGTCACTCGGAAGAGTAGACCATTGTGTGCCGACGGTTACGGAAGAATAACTTTACAAAACTGCATGCACCAGGGGAGTTGGTGTAAACAAAACCATACGAGAGCTCATTACATTATCCTCGGCATAAGAAAAAAACATGGAAATTATCTCATCTATGAAGATTGTCCAACAAGCTTCGAGAAGAGAAGGGAGGCGGTTGCAAACTCTTCATTGGTGCCTCGGCAGTTCACGGGACTGCGGGACAGGTGAAGGTGGTAAAGAAGAGACACCACGCTGCGCTGAACATTCCACTAACCAGGCTATCCCACGCCTCGTGTTTATCAGTGTCAAGGTCAACACCACTCTTTCAGATCATGAAGTTTTGCATCCCAGCAAAATCTAGCAGACCCACACACACACACTATGCAGGAAGTGATTGAATGCCACCTGACACTGACATCAAGAAAAAAAAGGTGGGGGTGGGGGGTGCATGTTGTGCTGTTAAATACAAAACAATAATAATACCATAACTTTCACTATAGAAGCTGAGAGCGTTACACAGCTTCCTAGTCTTTGTTCCCATCACCTCTGGCCCAGGCCAAAAGCTGTGTCAGTTATTGATGTTAGCTCATTGCCAAGGCCTACACTAAAATGTAATTATGTTGTAATATATTGTGATGAGATTGCCTTCAGCCATGACAAGCTCTTACCCTAGCAACCAGCACTCTCCTTTAAAGGAGAAAAAAACCCTCTGAAGTCGAAGTACGGCTACCTATATGGCGAGGTACTTCAAACCAGTCATACACGCAAACTTCTTATTCAGTGTGCAATTTCGTTCTCACAGTGATTTCCAGATCGGATGAGTGAGTCAGAGTGCACATTCTGGTGGCCCCAAGAGAGTTAAGCTAGGGAAGCACAGAAAAAACAACAACAACAACAACAACAACAACAACAACATTTCCATCATCGCAGGTCTGATCAGAGACATGACAAAAGGCGAGCAGCACAGGCCATGAAACCCGAGTCATATACGGATTGATTGTGAATGACGTTAAACATAGGCCACAAAACTATACATAACCAACACCCTCTGAGATAGTATAAGGGTATTTTTTGTACTTGTGTTTCTATATCACGGCAAATTTCTCTGCGTGAAATGTGCGTCACTCTCCCCTAAAAGAGCGCATGGCCACAAGAATAGAGCCACCCATTATTTTGTGTTCTTACTTTCCTGATATAGTAATCATTAAATGAGTTAAAGGGCAGTACACTGAAAACCACTTAAGTGACCCAGCAGCAGTGCATGACCCTCTGGCTGGTGGCCCCACGGCGCCTCATATTGATGGGCTCCCTGTGGACTTCCGACCCTGAGGTTGTGACAAAGTGAATCTGGGTATGGCTGTTGCGGGGGAAAAAAATGAGTAGCTTGGGAACAGCAGGACAGGAACGTCCCATGAAACGAGACAGCAAAAAACAAAGGCAGAGAAGAATATGGTGTAACAACCTTCATCAACTGTTTGGCAATGTGATACCTTCCTTATAGTTCAGCAAAGTATGTTTTAAAACAAGCACTACAGTATAAAATTATAGAATTTCCCCTCCACACACACACACATAAAACGGAGGAACATATTCCATTACCACCACCACCACCACCACCAACAAAGAATGGTCCATAAAATCTCTACACACTGCCTTAGTTTATGTCTGTTTTACACCCATCTTTGTAGCTGGGTTCAAAAGAGGCTGTAGCAAGCTGAAAACACAACCTGTACGGCTTTAGCCATGTCAGGACAGGGCTGGTCGATCCATCCCTTCGTGAATGACGATAAAAACCAGACCGTTAAACTGGGGCTGGCTGGCTAGCTGGCTGGCATTCCCGGGAATCGTTTCAGGAATATCCTCACCAAAGATGAAGGCACGGCTGAGTGATTTTTGGCCCGTGAATTATCCAGGAGCTTGCGTCTGCTTCATTAGTTTGGACCCAGAAGGGTTCACACCTTTAGCTAATGTCCACGCGCCTATCACCCTGGGCGTTTGTTTTTTTTTCCCCCTTTTCTCTTTGTGAGGGAAGGGATGTTTGTGGTCAAAGTGGTAATGCGGTGTTTGTTGTAGGGTGCGGTGTGGCGTTGTGTTAGAGGAGAGTTTATGGTTTGATACCGTTGAGTGCTGCATGGTGTGGTGTGGTATGGTGTGATGGGTGTGGTGTCGTAT
>CM054141.1:61083112-61085612 GCA_028751875.1 Rapana venosa
TGAAAATGTACTCAAAGAAAGAGAAGCAACAATGTTTCAGTTCAAATGAAAGAACTTGTAGATTAGGTACAATTTGATAGTGGAGAGATTTAAAAACTAGTCTACCTTCTTCCTGAAAGAGAAGTCGAAAACGTTTCCACGCGTATAAAATATATAAAAGTAGTTACTTTGAATCCCTTACCCCCCGCCCGTTACACACACAAACACACAAACACAGACACACACAGACACAGACACACACACACACACACACACACACACACACACACACACACACGCACGCACACACCTTCGGATGAGACTATAAACGGAGGCCCCATAAGCGAACACACGCAGAATATATTTCCCACACGTTAAATACTATTCCGCTTTTTGTAAGAGTAGGCCATTGTGTGCCAGTGGGAACAGATGAAAAAATTGACAAAACTGCATATACACGGCAACTGGATGTAAAAAATTACACAAGTGCTTAGTCCATTATCCTTTTTTTGCCGTCAGCGCCTGGGGTTTACCACAGTTCTTGATTAAACCATTGACGCTGGGGGCAACAGCAAAGTGAGAGGCTGTATGATCAGTGGCTTTCCCACTCATGGAATTCCACTTTACAGCTTAGTCTTTAATGATTGACTATGACTCTCTGACTAGAAGGTTTGATTTGCACAGTCCTTAAGAGCTGCAGCCCTGGGGGCTGGTTGGTCTTTGGAGAACATCTCCAACGCTGACTGTCCTTATGTCCACTTGGCCGAGAGAGTGGGGATGTACTGTGGGCAAGGCATCTCCACTATAATAAAGTGTCTGCCCAATTTTCCGAAACAGCAGCTGCCTCCTCTGCTGTTTCGGAGGTCATCGTCGAACACGACGGACAAACAAACATACAGATATAAAAGAATAAAATTTAAAAGATAAAACACACACACACACCACACACACACACACACACACACTAACAGTGAATGCGCAGGGCTTACATACACACTAGCACACCAAGGAGCAGACAGCAACAGCCTTGTCTGCGATAGATAGAGACGTTGACAAAGCTCCCGTATTAAGACAGGAGACGAGCAGATATCCCCAAGCGTCGGGGGGCTTTCTTTACCATGTGGGTGGAGATGGGTGAGAAGAGGAACACACAGACACAGATGAGGGCAAGATAGGGGCAACAACTTGCGCCCCACAAGCATCCCACGTTTGCGGCTTCACTTCAAACACTCTCCTCAACTTTATTCCTAGTTTGTTGGGTTTGGGTTCTCCCCCCCCCCCTCCTGTTCTTCTTCATCCTTTTCCCTGGCTCCACTCGCGCAGCTGTTGCCAATTTGTCAGGAAAAAAAAAAGGGTGCTACTCATCCATTGTGTGTGTGTGTGGGGGGGGGGGTAAGGGGGGGGGAGGTGTTGTGTTGTGTGTGCTTGTGTGTGTGTGTGTCTGTGTGTAGGGGGGAGGGGGGAGTGTGTGAGTATGTGTGTGTGTGTAGGGGGAGTGTGAGTAATGTGAGTATCTGTGTGTTGTAAAGGGGTGGGTGGATAACAAAGTGGGTAAAGGAACGGGACAGAGGGAAAGTGATACTAACTTTGTTTTCTTTTGCTTCAGTGTTTGTTTGTTTTTAATTCGCATAAACTGATTGCTAACGACCCCCGGCCCTTCTCGGTGTACACCTAAAGTATTAACAAAAATAAGAATGCCAGGTATGTATATCATCATAACGTATTGCTCTTCTTTTCAATAATTATATAATCATAACGTATTGCTCTTCTTTTCAATCACCTATGTAGCTATCTTGAATTGTGCTTTTTTGTTTGTTTTGTTTTGTTTATTTGTTTTACAATCAAACAGAGACACAGACACACACGCACCTACGCCATCGCACAGGAAACGCGCGCGCCTGCACACACACACACACACACACACACACACTCTCTCTCTCTCTCTCTCTCTCTCTCTCTCTCTCTCTCTTCTCTCTCTCTCTCTCTCTCTCTCTCTCTCTCTCTCTCACGGTTCCATCTTGGGACTCATACTCTTCTCAATACCCTTAATAATTTACCCCTCTGTTTTAAAGCTAACTGTGATATGTTCACAGTTGACACAGCATGACATACAGACACACTAACTTAAAACACCTAATTTCAACCTTACAGGCTAACATAGAACAACTGATTGAAAGGTCTGATTCAAATCATATGAACATCCACCCTCAAAAGAGTAAACAAAATGATGATTGTAACCACCAGACAAAACGTCAACACCTTTTCGAAAATCCATAGTTTCCCCCCATGTGCATGCAGGTTTGTCGCCCCTTCCCACCAGCATTATTAATAATAATTAATAATAATAATAATAATAATAATAATATATGGAATTTATATAGCGCTGAATCTTGTAAATAAGCAAACAAATCGAAGCCCTTCAAAAGTGCTGAACAGGTTTAAACGTGTGCGCAAGACGATCTGCGTGCGTTCGCACACGGGACATGGGCTTATAATCTCAGCCAAAGGACTTGGACTAAGT
>CM054141.1:61090612-61180612 GCA_028751875.1 Rapana venosa
AGTTGAAGAGGGAGAAAGAAAGGGGATAGGAGACACACACCTCGCCCGCTGCTGAATGACACACCGCACGTCAACTAGGCTTAGTCACACTGAATAACGGATGAATTTCAATAGGTAGCGCTAGGGTGTCTCCGCCCGTTAAGGACATATTAGCACCAGTTACTTAGTTCCCCCAACACCAGACTGATAGAAACAGTGATTGTAAACAGTGACGAGACATTTCCGCACAGAACTCTATGTTGTTAGCAACCGAGCCCAGCAGTGCTAGTCATTAGGCAGTGTGAGTTGTGCAGTGCAGCTGTGCGAGCTTAACATTAAAAAAAGTGTTTGATTTATCTTACCTGTCCTTGCTTAGTTTGTTAGGTTCAGAACACACCTCTACCCTACCTAAAAAAGGGTCTGCGAGCTTCTCATGAAGATTATGCATAAACAGTCAGGTTGCTGTGCCGCTAACGAAACTGTGTGGTTCTAAAACATAAGAAAAAGGACCCGGGTCTGTCGAGGACCAACAAAATGAATCACTCAAGCATGACACTGGTAACTGAAGTCACTAACACCGGTTTTCCTTCTCCTTTGACAGGCGGCTTTTGTATAGGCTGTGGACGTGTTGCTGTTTAATATTCATTTCAGGCGGGCTAGCTAGACCGTGGCAGTTCCCTGCTGTCTTTAGAAGATTGTGTTCAAGCTGCATGCTAGTTGAATGGAGTGGACAATACTGCCGGAGAGAGGGAAGAGAGAGATCTTATTAACAACTTATCAACAACTTAGCAAGAACTTGCAAGAACTTAATTAACAACTAATACAAGAACTTACCAAGAACTTACCAAGAACTTATCAAGAACTTATCAAGAACTAAAACAAGAACTATATTAAGAACTTGTCAAGAAATAAACAAGTCCCCATCAACAACTTATCAACAACTTATCAACAACTTGTCAAGAACAACAACAATTATTTTACACAAAATATATTGATAAAGATAGACAACATGAATTGCGACGAACTTTTGTTGATGACATCTACTGGTTCTAGTCAAGAAGAAATAACAGATGAGAAGAATCTACTGGATAAGAAGGAGAAGTTGTACCTCTTGCTGCTTGTGGTAAAACAAAGCAATACTTAGGAACACAACTAACAGTAGAACAGGTGCAGCAGTTATCACCACAAGACATTATTAAGTATTTTAATAGGTATGAATCCCTTCTTGGAGCAAAAATGGTGAAAAGCCTAGGGCATATGTTATTGGTCTATATGCTAAAGCAACAAGTAGGGTCTTTAATGTGGACTCGGAAGCTGACTTAGCATATGACCTCTCACAAGATCCTTTTTTTGTCTAGAACGCTGGAGCACATGGCTGTGATATGTATTACCGTTTGGGCTCCTCTGTTAAGCACCAGTAGCTGCTAGTTTGATAATTAAACCATTTAAATTTTAACCACAAGAGAAAGATGGAGAACAGTACACGGCCACGAACCAAACACCAGGAGCATGTCAGAAACAAGAGCTAAACCCTCCCTTTCACAAGTGGACATCTGTAACAAGAAACCTGGGGAGTTGAAGCTCGGCAAGAGGTAGCAGAATGGAATCGACAGAAAAAAAAACTTAGCAACCAGCAAAGCAAATGATCTTATCTGGAGAACATTAGAAAAACAGATGCTATAGAAACACAGAAGAAAAAAGGACCACAAGCACACCAAAAACAACATTCAGTCTTACTTAAATATATGGTATAACAGCTATGGGAATTGGTTATACAGGCCTATAGTTTATGGAGAACAAGCACCAGCAAGAAAGAACTGGCAGCAAGACAAAAGCCAAAACCACAACATCAGCCACAAACCTTGCAAAGCAAAACAGTCTGACAACGATCCATTCCAATATGTTTTAAGAGATATAAATAAATAAATTTATACTTATAGTGAAATATAGAGTACTCAAAAGACTGCAGTCAATCTGGTTACACGTGCCGTTATTGGGCAGTTCTTAGTGTAGGCCTATACTATGGTAGGAAAAGAGTCTTCTAAAAAAATGAGGCCTGCTGATTTAGGAAAACACTAGATTTGAAGACAGCGCAAGCTAGTTGTGGTTGTAACAGCATCCATTGGCTACAAAAGATTCTTGGTAAGCAGGGAATATTCAGAAAATATTAGTCCATAACTAGAAATGGCTTCTTTAGGGATGATGGTTGGTGGTGCTGTAGTTAACGCATTGCCTTTTTACAGGTTGCAATCTTGTTTTCTAAACTTCATACAGGAGGAAGTAAGGAAGAGACATGATAAGCAATGAACAACTGAAAGAGCACAGGCAGATACGAAAGAAAAGAATTGCTCAGTTAGACTTTATTAATGAAAAACTTCGTGAACTAAGGACATGCTGCAAAAACATTTTCTGATGTTGACGTGGCAATAAAAGAGTAACTACATGTGACAGGCAAACAAATTTAATATCTCCTATTACTAAGCCACAGCTTCGTGATTATTATCAACCCACTGAAACGAAACCCAGAAGACAGGCGAGATTGCTTTTATTGTGGTGGCACTGACAATAGTTTTACTTCTTAGCACAGAGGTTGGTTACCAACAGGCAATTTTTGTCTATTATTATATTAGATACATTGGATGCAAACTCCTAAGATCTACTTACACACCAAAAGGGTATGGATAAGGACAGGCGGGGCTATTAATAAATGAGCATTGCAGGGGACGTAAGTCCGAGTAGCAAAGAAGTGGTCTGTCTAAACAAGAATATGCGATCTATTTACCTGCACCACAAGGCGCCATTTATAGGACCTCCTCATCAAACATGAGCCAAATGATACTCACCCAAATAGACTCTTTTATACTTACCACTGACACAATCAGAAGAAAGAGGTATAAGTTATGCTCTTACTGTAGTGGACGTGCTTCTGGTATAAAGATGTCAGAGCCCCTTACTGAAAAGAGTGCCACCGCAACAGCAGTTGCTATGCAGCGAAAATCTTAGTTCGGGTCCACTAAAATATCCCAGACTTATTTCAGTGTGATGATGGAAAAGAGTTTAAAGGAGCATTTAAATCAGTTGTTACTAAAGCATGGGTTGCTAGCATAAAAAGAGGGTTATACCAGGCAACCACAGATCTCAAGCACTGGTTGAAAGTTTTAACCAAGCTGTTAGCAGAAGACTGTTTGCATATTTCAGTACCACAAGAAATCATGATCGCCAGGGCACACGAACTACAGAGTGGGTAAGAAAGATGCCTGCAGTTTTGAGAGCAAGAACTTGAGATGACTAAAGCTACTGGGTTTAAAACCTGTGGGACGCTATCAAACATAAAACAATACAGCAGCACATCCAAACAACACCTTCTAAGAAACCACGAATTACCCTTTGGAAGAAAAACTGAGATATCTGTATGCTCCTGGAGAGGCTGAAGCCAACGACAGTCACAAACGAGCAACAGATCCATCTGGATGAAGCATAGGCAATTATGAAATAAAAAAAGTTGTGGAGATGGTTGGATCCTCCTATTTTTACTTGTCTTACCTGGCACCACAATGGAGCTTTTGTTAGAGTAGGAATCTGCCGTTAGTGCCACCTAATACTGTCGCTTTAGTAAGGTAGGGTACTATTGTTCATTGGATAGTAAGTGGACTGTATGTCCTCATCGAACTGTTTTTTGTTACTACACTTTATGGGAACATTTTTGGATAATACTGAAGTGGGTTGGGACACTCTCTCATCATACTAATACAAACCTCCTAGAATATTATGTTGCCACTCTTCTTTTGTACCATGATCAAGTTTTATTTTTACTTGCTCACCTAAGTCTTCTTAGAATGTCAGCACTGTAAAAGCCGAGACGTGGCCAGTCCATTGTGAGTTCAATCCAAAATTTTTAGCTCGTTATATAAATGATTAAAAAATTAATTAATTAATTAATTACTGTGGTTCTCAGGGACCAAGTGCGTATGAGTTGCTCTGGTGATGGTTATACTCGTTTTGTATCCTGTGCAATCAATGTCTTATTTCTAACCACAGTGTGTTGATTTGGGCAAGGTTGAGCAGAGCTTTGGGTTGTCATGATGAAATACTCTACCGTCAAGAGAGACTCTTTGTAGTTTCATGACTGATGCTTGTTTTGACCACCTGTTTGCCAACCACCCTTTTGCCTTTTTTAAACACTTTCTGGCTTTGCAACGCTGTACATCTTGGCCCGCAACCAAACATATTCCTTGATAAATAGTGCCTTTATCTCATCCCTCATCTTACCAATAACTTTTTTGTTTACTGGAGGAATGGACAGGACTGTCTTTCTGGATAATCTGGTGTCATCCCTTTGACTCTGGACCCAGGTACGTCCTCTACAAGGTCTTTGTATATATCTTCTTTGGGTATGTCTAGGAGGAAAAGAGTCTGTTTGTTTGTCGTCTTGTGTACAAGGAACCCTTACAGCAGGATGTTTTAGGCTTGAAGTAATCATACAAGAACTCAGCATAACAGCTTTGACAGCTCCAGCACACCTAAACCCTATGAATTACTGGTTTGTCTAGGTTAACCTGCATCTTTTTCATCATGTTGCCATTACAGGACTGTCATTGGAATTGCCTTTAGTTTGATAGCTTGGCTATGTGTTAGCTTTATGGCTTCGTTTTTCTTTTGTGACTAGTCAGACATCTTTCTTTTGTGTGGGTTCTCCATTGTTTTACCAAGCAGCTGTTGTTCATGAGCTTGATGATAATCCTTTTCTGATGCATCGGTTGCCTTCGTTCTCAGATCAGTGTTTTCATGATGTATGGTTTCATGGAATTTGCTCTTGGTAAACACAATGATACGATGAACAGAGTAAGAATTAACCAAGGCTTAGGTAGAACTGTAGCAGTCTGTAGTGACAAAAACATACTTGAACTTGTCATTTAAGTTTGGTACAAGCTTGGTGGTTCTTTTGAGATGTTTTGGGGCTTTCTGCAGCCATTGGGTAGTCATTGTGCGCATCATGTAGTTCATGGGATAGACTAAATCTTACTTCTAAGATCCAGCCTAGTGCTTGATCAGGCACCATTTGTGACAACGCTTTTAGGAGTCTCATCACAGCAAAAGGACATTTAAACAACTGAAAGTTTCGTAGGGTAAGTGACTGACACATCGCCTATCCATACAGATTGTTTGGTCCAAGTACAAGATGTAGTTAGAAGCTTTGCAAGGCTCGTAGTCTTCTAAATATTTGTTGGTTGGCATTACAGTTATTGTTGCGATGCCATACTGATGCCACACGCAGACATCCTCAATCATTTGGAAGCATTGCAAATCAGGACAAACAAATCAATCTGCACCCAGTAAACTTCATGAAAGCCATCCAAGACATTACCCGGTGCTGTGTATAGTGTGTATGTGTCTAGTCCCATAATGTGTTCTGCCAGTCTTTTCTTATTTTCTCAAAAGTCATCAGCAAGCAAACATGCATCAGCAAGTGTTTATGATCATGGTAATCGCCCATCGTCCGCCGACTCTGATCTTTGCCTGCCCACTGAGCATGTGTTAGTCATCATCACTGATTCCTTTGCCTGTCAGTTGCTGTATGAATGCCTTTTTTGGAGGACTGCTCCTTCTTCATCAAAGCTTTCCAATGAGTCCATGTACTCATAAGGATAGGACGCCTTTTCGCACGAGCTTTGTGTCGAATATTTTTTCTGTAATTGAGCAAGTACTCAGTGATGAAGACAAGGATCTAGGAGATCCATTCAGATGTTGTGCAGAAGCAAGAAGGACAAAAAACTATTTCGTGTAAAGTCAGGTACTTTCTGATGGACTGAGCATGCAGTAAGCTTATACTCATCAGTTTACTGCTGCATTAATTAGGTGTGAGTCGTAACCTCTAGATTGTGGAAGAAGGATCTGGGGCAGCTTCCATGTTGTGGATCTACTTTTTAGTGTAGATTACATTATATGTGCTGCTCACGAAATTTACCACGGATGTGGTCATGATCTCTGACTGTGAGCTCGGTCGCCAGGGGGATATTACCACAAATCCAACAATGTGTGGCAGAGCATACTGTTCTGGTCTTCTGTCATACTGATCTTCTTGTAGGTTAGCTGTTGAGAGTGTGGTTATGATTCGCTTTCCTGTGTTCAAGAAAAGCTTGCGGCATCAGGGTCCCTCTTTACAAAACTGGGGCTTGAATGTTTACCGTCTGATCTAACAGTAAATATAAGCAAAGGAACAAACTTGTGATTACTAGCAGGACTGTTTTAGGTTTTTCTTCTTCTACTGGTCCTGGGTATTGGCCACTACTATAGACTCGATGTCAGCATACCACTACATAGGGGCCTTTGTAACTTTTTTATATTCTTGACGTAGTACACCTTGCTTTCCCGGTCTTGGTGGTGTGGACAAGTACTGTATTTGCTTCAGCTCACTCTTACAATGTTTTCTGTGTTTGTCAGCAGCTTGTAGTGATGGTAAACGAACTAAGCATCGGCTACAGAACTCTTGCTTTTGATGCTTTTTTGTTGTATGGGCAAAAGTCCTACTCTTTGTTCGATTAGTTGTATATGGTAGCCATTGTCATTGACAGGCTTAGCAAAGGTCTACATGATTCTTATCAGGACTACAACTGTAGGAGACCTTCTTGCTATCCTCAAACGTAAGGTTCTCTAACCTTGGTTCTGTATCTTCCCAAGTGTACACATTAAACTAATGGGGGGTTTTAGTTCCTCAAAGGCATCAATATTTTTCACTTCAACAGGGAAGGTAAAATACCAGTGAAGTCGAGCCTTGTTAAAATTCTGGTTCATGATAGTTTGCCACTCTCTCTGCATTCTTTGTTATAGGAAACACAACCTTGCTAGCACACACACATAAAGCACTTATCATCTTTGTTCTGTATGTTTAGCACAGCCCGATTTTTACTATTTCTATTGGTAGGGGAATGTAGCTCCTTCCAACAATGGATTGAAACTTGTTTGCTTTAGTTCTATGCGAAGAGAACCTTTACCAACTGTCCATCCTGATCCCTCATTCTTGCTGTTTCTGCAGATTTCTCGAATTAGTTGCTCATCATTCATCTGCCCTATGCTTTGTGTTGAGCTCTTCAAACGCGTTCAGTGCTTGTTGTGTTGTTGACACATGAACAGTTAATTGTTCGTCTTTGTTTGCTGTGTTGATATAGAATTTCAGCAACCAAATGTACTTTACTGGGGTTCGTGTTTGCTTGTGCTGGTAATTGATGCGATTTGCATCTTGGGATACTTGTACAACGTTTTGCGTTTGTGTATAACCCTTCAGCCTCAGTTGTCTGAAAACACTTTGATCATAATGAGCCTCAACTAAATCTCTAACTTCATATTGTAAGCAAAAAAAAAAAAATTACATAATTTCTTATTGTTTTGTGTTTTGTTCGTATGAAGCAGTGAATCTACCCACAGGTAATTCTGTAGCTCCTTAATAGTAGTATTCAGCTGAGTATTGTCCAAGCAAGCAGATACCCATTTTTCTATATTCTTGTTTATTGAGTCAGTGTCCACAGGATTAGCCATTGTGTTGTTTGTTATGCGAGGTCGAACTTTTGAGCTTGTAGTTCATCGTAGTCATCTGAAGCGCTTGAACTCCTCTTCTGATATGTGATCTGTTAGAGCTTTGCTATATAATGAGTCTGAATGAGATTAGCTTGGCTAATGTCAAGGCAACAACAGCATCATGTTTTTCTATTTACGACAACTTCTTCGAAAAGACTGATGTGACATATGAACAGGATCCTGCGTTATTGAACGGAGCCAATGCTATTGATGCAGAGCACAATTCCAGTAGCAAGAGAGCAATGCCTGTTCCTGTGCGCTGTAGACAGTGTTGCTGTACCTGGTGTAATAGAGTAACACAGTAAATGCTTATTGTACCTACGCTGCCTTTTGTATTACTTTGCTAGTTGTTGCTCAATGTCATGCGGCATCTGTGTAATGTTTGTCAAACGTATGGTATATTGCATTATCATTAATGAGCGTTCAGGATCTGGTGCACTAGGAACTTTAGGATTTTAGCGGTCATCTTCTTCTTATACTGTTAAAAAAATGTGTGTGTAATTTTTATTTGGTATTCATTCATGTAAGTCTTGTAATTGATTGTCGGGTAGGAACAAACATCTGTGTATGGGACTGCAAACGAGGTCAATGTGTGTTGTAGATTGAGGGAATGCTAATTGTGTTCAGCTGTGGGTTGGGTCTAGGAGCAGGTTGACTTATTACTGGAATGTTCCCTTCAATGTCATTGTCACTGCCGCTTGTTCGATAGCAATAGCAAATTCTGAGGGATCAAGTCAAGGTATTTCCTGTTATTAGTATCCATCCATGAACAAGAAAGGAAGCTCTTTCTTCTCTGGCAACCAGAAACTTAAAACACCAATGTGTACGGATCATCGAGAGGAAAGTATGGAAGGAATCGTTAGCAATGTGGGTTGATGGTTTAGTCACTGATTCTTTTCTATGAAAGCAAGTAACGTGCGTTGATTCGGTAAGTGCTATTATCTCTACTTCATTTCTACTAGCTGATTGATAGAGCTAGTGCTATGTTTACTGGTCCAGCATTTATGGCTTTACGGAAAGTTCTGTAGGTGTCATATGAGAGGTGTCTGGGAATATAAACTAAATTGTTCTGCCAGTAATGCTTGGTTTGAAATGCCATTATTAGCTTTATAATGTTACTTTTGTAAAGTAAAATCATCATCTTCTAATGCTTCAGCTTCAACATTACGCAAGTTCAAGTTTAGGATCGAGAGGTTTCTTAGCTTCTTCTTTTGCTGTACGCTTGTTTAGTATCCTTCATTTGTGTACTCACAAGCGTAAACTTCACCAATCTCCCATCCTTCTCAAACTCTTGTACTTACCAAGATCTTTAAGCTCATAGTTTGGCATGTTTCAGGTGGCTCTTTTTACAGGATTGCGCGTGACTGGTTACGTATGTATATATTTAGTATTTTATATTATTTTATTTCTAATTGTAATATGTAAATTTTTACAGTCAACTGTTCTTTGATGCTTGCTGTCTTCTTTGATTGTTTTCTTACCGAAGTGTTTCTATGGAAGCCTTTTTCTAGCTCTTTAAACTGAAGTGTAGTAAAGCTATTGTGCTGCGTTTCACAGTACATTGCTCTGCTAGGTGGAAGGATTCTTAGTAGATCAGAAGGGACTGATGAGGAAGAAGCCTTCATCACCACTTGGTTTTGTGTTGTGTTTAAATGAGACAGGTGTACAAAAAGCAAAGAGTTTACTGCCAAGTCAATGGGTCTTTCACCGACCTTGGTTAATACCTCATTACCTCATTACCAGGAACACCACCATAAAAATTTACGTAGTCATCTTCCCAACCTGAGTTTTAGTGTGATACCAGCTGGACGAAAGAGCTCCTTTTCCAGTGTGCAGAAATCATAATAACCGTCTTGCACAGTAAATGATATATACTCTTTAGTATTAGGATCGTATATCTCAATCCATTTGTTGCTGCTGTCGATGTTTGTCCATGATACTTTGTAGAAGACCTCATGCAAAGCAACAGTTTTATGTTGACAGCGGTTGTCTATAGGGATGGCTATGTTTAAAAGGTTACCCTGATGGATGTATGTTAGTGTTATAAACATTTTATCTACTATAGAATATTAATGTATAAAATAAAATAAAGATGCAAATACGAGGCTGGATCTACTATAACCCAAAGACTATGTTTTTAATAGCTAGATGTTGCCGTATGTCAGAGAACATTGATTCTTTGAAGTAAAAGTTTCCAACCACTGAAATCATACTTAAAACCCCCCATTAAGGATGATGCCACTGCGAAAGCATGGTTGTCTAATCTATACAGTTTTACCAAAAATTAAACTTTGCTATCCACGTGCAACTACGGGCTGTGGTGTGTTCATATGCTGACCACATTGAACCATCCAAACCAGTTTATGTAAAGTCTGTGTAACAGGTTTCTTGTGTACTATCAGTTTAGGCGTGTGCTATCTGAGTGCAGGTCCATGTTCCCCCGGATAGAACATCCAATCCCTTTAATAGTAGGATTACATCGAACGCGTATGAGAGGCTGTGCAATGAGGTTTAATATTGATTCTAAGATGCATTCGACAACAACAGGACAAAAATCATGGCCATGGGGACTCTGTATTTGGGGGGTGTGCACAGGAGATATAAGCTAGACTGGTGGGCCGCCAAATACAATCTTTCTCCAGCGGTGCAAGAGTTGTCTTGGTTCAATAGAGCAAATGCATATGTATGCATGGACGACTTTTATTCTTGATAAGAGGGGAAGGGGGTTAACAGACCAGGATTAGAGAGGATTAAATGACTCTGTTTGGACCTATGTTGTGGTGCTTGCTTGGTGCAAGGCACAGACAAGCTCAAGTATTATTGGTGGCCTGGGTTTGATGCCAAAAAGCAGTTTCTAGCAAATCTTGAAGCCAGTATGAACTCGGCCGTTGACTACCATCAAGCATCATGCATTATCAAGAAGTTCTTCACTATGCATGGTCTAAGGTAGACTTTGCTTTAGGACATGGTGTATATATGTGCCTTCCAACATGCAGTTACAATAGGAAAACCATTAAAATACAACAACAATCTTATTATAGTGGAGGATGCTGTGCTGCTTGGAAAAGTGAAAGTGTTAAACAATACAACAGCCGCAACAAGTGTGTCAAACAAGTGTAGTAAGTCTACACAAGACAAAAGGAAAGAATTACTTACCCCACCACAGAGCAAACAAAAAAATTATTATTCCTTGTAAGAGACAGTCACTTGATGAAATAACTGCTTTAACAAGTTTATATTGTTTTAAGCGGCCTTGCTTATCTTTATTTTAGAAAGAAGAACACCAACAACAAAAACCAGTACGCCCAATAAATGTTCGGCCATAAATCCCACAACATTTCTGCTGTTGAAATAGGACAGCTAACAACTGAAACCCTTATACCGGGAAGTGCATCGCCAACTTTGTAGGCTAATTTTTTTAGTAGGATCAGCTAAGTGGTGACGTTGTTTCTAAACCCAACCTGTGCCTGTGGGTGCAGAGGTGGTTTGGTGGTGGTGGTGGCGGAAGTGTGCTTCCTGTCAGCGCATAACCAGTGTAGCTAATAGCGAAACCCAATGCTGTTAATTATACTGAGTGTTATGCCTTGCTTCGCGAAACAGTGTACGGAGTCTTTCAGCTAATGTTTACTGTTTTTCATAAAGAATTCGATGATTGTTTTCTTTTATTCTGCTAAACCTGAGATGGTAGTTGTTGTTGTTATTGTTTAAGACCTCTAATCATTTGGCATTCATCTTGCAGCTTTTTTAGACGCTGATTTGATTCTTTCTTTTACTTCCTGGTCAAGATTTGCAACGTCCTGCTTCTGCTGCTTTTTCTTTCTAGTTCTATGCGGGAGTCCTCTACATCACCTAGCTTTGCTAAATTATTATCAGTTCGGCCTCTAATACTCTGTAGTGCTTGATTGAGCCCCATTATTTCTCGCTTTCATGGGTAGGGGATGATCATTTATTGTTTTCAGTGCTGTGTCTTCGTCTGCTTGTGTGAAGCTAGTTTCCAACTCTAGAATAGTTTCAGTTGTTGCAGTTTGCCAACTGTGCTATGGTCTTCAAGTGGTAGACTTTCAATAGTTTTTGGTAGGTTTTGTTCAGCATTTTGTAGTTGTTGGCAACAAAACTTGCGTAGGCAGTCTGTTTGTAGGTTAGTGCATCACTAATACCAAAGTTTTCTCTGTAGTGGGCATGCTTAGTCTTTGTCTAGTGTATTCTTTGCTAGGGAACTGATTTGGATTATTTTCTTTGTTAATAAAACTTTTGTCCTGTGTCGGTTACAGCATACAGATTGTCTTTGTTGTCCATATCATAGTCAGTATGGTCTTAGTACCTTCTGGCGTTGGTTGTCCAATTGTGTGAAATCTTTAACTCTGCTTTTAATATTTCTCTTCTGACTGAATGCTAAGGGTGCTACAGATGTTGCCGCTTCACCCATATCATCAGGTGGCATAACACTTCATCCAGATCTATATCATAGTCTTCCATTATTCTATTATTGTTTTTTTATTTTGCTACTTATAGAAAAAAGATGGCGCAACAAACATTTGGAAGCATCCTTGATCCTTACAGACGTTGATAAGATCCCTTAGGCATTAAAGGAAAACAGATCAGACAATCGTATTACAACACCCTCCATATTGATGAAAATCAGATTTGACAGTTAGGTTCCCTAATTTAGAGAAAAGATGATGTCATTGTTCCAGGCAAACTAGGCTTGCTTTTTCAGATTGAACTATCTGAAGATGATCCAAACGGAAGTGTGGTAGCAAACTTAGGTTTAGGGGCTATTTAAAAAAGATTAGTGTCAAGCTCGAAGGCAGAGATAGAGTTACTTTGTCTTTAACAATGTCCGACATATTCTTGATCATACATGCTTTATGGATGACAAAAGGAAACAAGTAGATGATCTTATTTATCAAAGGCATACAGGATGATGAGGGGCTACAAACACAGAGTGATTCTGCTGGAAAAAGGGAAACAGAAAAAAGATGCTGCCATAGCAAAAAGCTATGGTAAAGGTTTTGTATTCCTTTGATTTGAACTGTAGCTCTCACATGCTTACTTTCAGGGCACACTCAGAGACAGACTGTCGTATGAGCTGGACTTTTTGACTAGTGCTGTGTTATTACATCCACTGACCCTGACCACAAAGTAAAATACTGGTATATCTTTAGAGTATGATGTTGTCAATCACCAGAGGGCTTGCACACTTGATTGCACCAGCAATATCAGTCAAGGCTTGCTATCTATTATGAAAGAGTGCTTAAACATAGCACAATTAATGAAGAGTAAAGCAGATACTGTGTGGAAAAAAATGTGAACACTCCGTGCAAGATCATTTAAAGGAATATTAATGCTGTTTGAAGAACCAGCCACCCCCTTTTCAGATTAAGTGAGGAGGTTTGTTAATCCTGGTATTAAACATTTTCCTGTACTATAGAGGCGGCAACCAATCAGGTCTACGCCTCAGGCTATTTTACCATATCAATTTGGTTGAGGTAAGAAAAAACTACTTTGGTTCTGGTCAACACACTGATACCACTACTGGTGGTTACAAGCAAATCTTAACTCTAAATGGTGTTAGGCCTTCATGATACTCTAAATCTAAATATGGCATTGTGGGTTTGACTTAAGATCAACAGATGATGATATGCTGCATGGTCAGGGAAGACGCATTGAAAAAAACGGCTCAGAAGGAATACTTCACCCCTAGTTCATTTCCCCTCTCTTTTGCTTCTCTCTCTATACAAATAGAGAATGAGCAAGAAATGTTGATGCCCATATAAATATGATCGATTTGTAGTGATGGAAGCACAGCTTTCAACATTAGAAGGAAATAGACTAAAAGAATTGTTTACTAATGGACCAGCTAAGTTTTCTACCAAAAAGAAGCACACTGCTCTCTAATATGCGGCAAGACTGGCTGTGGCAAGACTGTATTTGTTTAGATTTATTACAAACAGTGTACACAATCATTTCGAGTTCAATTGTTATATTCTGTCCAACACTACACCAACAATAAACATACAGAGAGAGAAAATTTATTTGGAAGATGAGAATATAATTATAGTCAATCCCTCTGACAGGGCTAAGCGAGTGTTAGATTTACTTTTTACAGGTTCTTTGAATAGGCAGGACCCTTTTCTTAATTAGACGATGCTCAGCCAGACAGCGCTGCGCTCATTGTTAAGAAAGGAAATGTGTTGTCTAAGCTCGCTTTCAGTGGGGAGAAATGCCACGATATTATTGTTTGGTTGTGTGTGTGTGCGACTTCTATATGTGTCTATTATTAGCATATTAAAAGATTACCATGAACAAATCAAAGTCGTTTGTAATTTTTCACATGATAGACAGGAGATGGGTTTATAATTGCCTTCCGGAGACTGATGTTATTACAGATGGCAGAAAGAGAAAGAATAAAACTAAAATCTCAGAAGCTTCAAGCATTGTGAAACAATACTCAAAACAGACAGCCGACTAAATACTGTGTAGTGTAAACCAATAGCTTATTTTTTTTAACAGTGCAGGCTGTTTACAGGTGTGGAAGTGAAGCGAGGGCGGACGATGCGGCATTGAAAGCAGGTGGAAAAACGTTATATCTCATGGTGCAGTCAGACAGATCCACTGGTTACGGTAACCGTTTCTATTTTTAGAACCACATCATTTTTGTTAGCGGCACAGCACCTGGAGTTATGAATAATTTCATTGAGAAGCTGGCAGATCCCGGTTTTTTGGTAGGGTGAGGTTTGTTCTGAACCTAACAAGCTAAGCAAGGTACAGTAAGATAAATTCAAACACCTTTTTTAATGAAAAGCTCGAATGTCTTCACTGCCCAACTTCACACTGGAAATGACAAGCACTAGGCCGGTTGCTAACAAACATAGAGTTCTGGGCGGATATGTGTCACTGTTACTATTCAGATGATTCTATCTAGTCTTGTGATTGGGGAAGGCGAAGTAACATGTCTAGCATATGGGCGGTTAGAGTTGTGTGTAGATAGTTGGGGGTAAACATGTCTAGATATGTTTAGGGCGGGAGGACACCCTAGCCCTACCTATTGATATCTCCATATTCAGTTGACAAAGCCCTATTGACGTGCTGTGTCTTCAAGCAGCTGGGGGCGAGGTGTGTGTTCTCTACCCCCATTTCTTTCTCCCTCTTCAACTCTTTTTCTGTGGACCAGTATAGCATAAATTCCAAATTTTATAGTTTTACCATCCAGAAATAAATTAGTATTACTTTCAGTTTTTGTAGAGAGATAGGGAACAGGGGCATTCAAGATTGTTGCCTAGGTTTTAACTAAAACGCTGAAGTTTTGAGTCGATGAGGCGCAGCCGAGTCGGCTCAAAGTTGCATAGTTTGGTTAAATTATCGGCAAAGGAGCTTGAATTGCCCTTTTCCCTTCTTCCTGCTGTGTAAAGAGGCATGACCAGTATGTGTGCTGTGTATAAAGAGGCATGGACAGTGTGTTTGCTGTGTAAAGAAGCCTGACAGTGATTTGTGCTTTGTAAAGAAGGCATGACAGTGTGTTTGTTCTGTTGTGTGTGTGTGTGCGTGTGTGCTGTGTAAAGAACCATGACAGTGTGCGTGCTGTGTAAAGAAGCATGACAGTGTGTGTGCTGTGTACAGAAGCATGACAGTGTGTGTTGTGTAAAGAAGCATGACAGTGTGTGCTGTGTAAAGAAGCATGACAGTGTGTGTGCTGTGTAAAGAGGCATGACAGTGTGTGCGCACGCTGTGTGAAGAGGAATGACTGTGTGTGCACTGTGTAAAGAAGCATGACTGTGTGTGAGCTGTGTAAAGAAGCATGACAGTGTGTGTGCTGTGTACAGAGGCATGACAGTGTGTGGGCTGTGTAAAGAGGTATGACAGTGTGTGTGCTATGTAAAGAAGCATGACAGTGTGTGCGCACGCTGTGTGAAGAGGAATGACTGTGTGTGCACTGTGTAAAGAAGCATGACTGTGTGTGAGCTGTGTAAAGAAGCATGACAGTGTGCGTGCTGTGTAAAGAAGCATGACAGTGTGTGTGCTGTGTACAGAAGCATGACAGTGTGTGTTGTGTAAAGAAGCATGACAGTGTGTGCTGTGTAAAGAAGCATGACAGTGTGTGTGCTGTGTAAAGAGGCATGACAGTTTATGTGTGAGCACGCTGTGTGAAGAGGAATGACTGTGTGTGCACTGTGTAAAGAAGCATGACTGTGTGTGAGCTGTGTAAAGAAGCATGACAGTGTGTGTGCTGTGTACAGAGGCATGACAGTGTGTTCTGTGTGAAGAGGTATGACAGTGTGTATGCTGTGTAAAGAAGCATGACAGTGTGTGTGCTGTGTAAAGAAGCATGACAGTGTGTGTGCTGTGTAAAGAGGTATGACGGTGTGTGCTGTGTAAAGAAGCCTGACCCAGTGGTGTTTTTCTTGTGTGCTGTGTAAAGAAGCATGACAGGTGTGTTGCGTGAGCTGTGTACAGAGGCATGACTGTTGTGCATGTGCTGTGGTCAGAAGCATGACAGTCTGTGTGTGTGATATGTGATTAAAGAAGCATGACAGTGTGTGCGTGAGCTGTTGTAAAGAGGCGCAACATGACTGTGTTGTGTGCTGTGTACAGAAGCTTGACAGTGTGTGTGCTGTGTTAAAGAGGTATGACAGTGTGTTCTGTGTGAAGAGGCATGACTGTGTGTGTGTGTGCGTGCTGTGTAAAGAGGTATAACAGTGTGTGTTGTGCAAAGAGGCATGACTGTGTGTGTGTGTGTGCTGTGTAAAGAGGCATGACAGTGTGTGCTGTGTAAAGAGGCATGACTCTGTGTGTGCTGTGTAAAGAGGCATGACAGTGTGTGCTGTGTAAAGAGGCAATGACTCTGTGTGGCTGTGTAAAGAAGCATGCAGTGTGTACGTGTAAAAGAGGCATGACAGTGTGTTTTGTGCGGTGTGTGTGTGTGTGTGTGTGTGTGTGTTGTGTGTGTGGTGTGTTTGTGCAAAGAGGCATGACTGTGTGTGCTGTTTTTAAAGAAGCATGACAGTGTGTGTGTGTGTGCTGTGTAAAAGAGGCATGACAGTGTGTGTGTGTGTGTGTGTGCTGTGTAAAGAGGATGACAGTGTGTGTGTGTGTGTGTGTGTGTGTGTGCTGGTAAAGAAGCATGACAGTGTGTGTGTGTGTGCTGTGTAAAGAGGAAAGACAGTGTGTGTGTGTGTGCTGTGTAAAGAGGCCACGACAGTGTGTGTGTGCTGGTAAGAAGCATGACAGTGTGTGTGCTGTGTAAAGAAGAATTACTGTGTGTGTGTGTGCTGTGTACAGAAGCATGACAGTGTGTGTGTGTGTGTGTGTGTGCGTTGTGTAAAGAAGCATGACAGTGTGTGCTGTGTAAAGAGGCACGACAGTGTGTGTATGTGTGTGCTGTGTACAGACCCTGTCCGAATCCCAGCCTGTGCGCTTTGTTGACAGGCGACGCTTGGCCGAGCAGCCGGCACTCTGCCTCATTTTCACCACCTTGCCCATGTGTCAGTATGTGCTTGCTACCAGAGCCTTTGCGATGATCGATTGATCGATCACCACCCTCGTTGCCATGGCCCAGAAGGCTCTCTCTCTCTCTCCTCTCTCTCTCTCTCTCTCTCTCTCTCTCTCTCTCTCTCTCTCTTTTCTCTCTCTCTCTCCCCACCCCTACGCCCCCCCTTACCCCACCTCCTCCCTATCCCGATGCTGCTGCTGCTGCTGCTGTGACGACAGAAACACACCCCTCCTTGCACAGGACTTTTAAAGGAGAAAAAAACAAAACAACAACAACAAAAAAAGGATTCGTGGGTACATTCAATGCTGATAGTTATCTTCATGTGTGCTTGTTTACCGTGTCCTGTGTCTTTGTTGTATGCCTGGTGGGTTTTGTTGTTTGTTGTTTTGTTTTTTTTCCCCATTCTCACTCACGTTTCTATGCCCGTTTCTCGTGGCTAGTCTCGTTTCTATGCCCGTTTCTCGTTGCCAGTCTTGTTTCTATGCCCGTTTCTCGTTCCTAGTCTTGTTTCTATGCCCGTTTCTCGTTGCTAGTCTTGTTTCTATGCCCGTTTCTCGTTGCTAGTCTTGTTTCTATGCCCGTTTCTCGTTGCTAGTCTTGTTTCTATGCCCGTTTCTCGTTGCTAGTCTTGTTTCTATGCCCGTTTCTCGTTGCCAGTCTTGATTCTATGCCCGTTTTCACATTCTGAGCCTGTTTCTTTGCCTGTTTCTCATCCCTAGTTTTGTTTCTTTGCCTGTTTCTCATCCCTAGTCTTGTTTCTTTGCCTGTTTCTCATCCCTAGTCTTGTTTCTTTGCCTGTTTCTCATTCCTAGTTTTGTTTCTTTGCCTGTTTCTCATTCCTAGTTTTGTTTCTTTGCCTGTTTCTCATTCTCGCTCTGTTTCTGTGCCTGTTTCTCGTTCTCATTCTGTTTCTGTGCCTGTTTCTTATCCCTAGTCTTGTTTCTGTGCCTGTTTCTCATTCTCACTCTGTTTCTGTGCCTGTTTCTCATTCTCACTCTGTTTCTGTGCCTGTTTCTCATTCTCGATCTGTTCATAGAGCTTTCTGCCTGTGTTTTGCTGCCAGTGTGTAGAGGATAGCTGCTGGTCTCACTTGGTTCTTCCTGTGTGGTGTATTACTTTAGGTTCCCGAGGTGGTGTATTACTTTAGGTTCCCGTGGTGGTGTATTACTTTAGGTTCCCGAGGTGGTGTGTTACTTTAGGTTCCCGTGGTGGTGTATTACTTTAGGTTCCCGTGTTACTTTAGGTTCCCGTGTTACTTTAGGTTCCCGTGGTGGTGTGTTACTTTAGGTTCCCCTGGGGGTGTATTACTTTAGGTTCCCGAGGTGGTGTATTACTTTAGGTTCCCGTGTTACTTTAGGTTCCCGTGTTACTTTAGGTTCCCGTGGTGGTGTGTTACTTTAGGTTCCCGTGGTGGTGTATTACTTTAGGTTCCCGTGTTACTTTAGGTTCCCGTGTTACTTTAGGTTCCCGTGGTGGTGTATTACTTTAGGTTCCCGTGGTGGTGTATTACTTTAGGTTCCCGAGGTGGTGTATTACTTTAGGTTCCCGTGTTACTTTAGGTTCCCGTGTTACTTTAGGTTCCCGTGGTGGTGTATTACTTTAGGTTCCCGAGGTGGTGTATTACTTTAGGTTCCCGAGGTGGTGTATTACTTTAGGTTCCCGTGTTACTTTAGGTTCCCGTGTTACTTTAGGTTCCCGTGGTGGTGTAGGGTGGTGTATTACTTTAGGTTCCCGTGTTACTTTAGGTTCCCGTGGTGGTGTATTACTTTAGGTTCCCGTGTTACTTTAGGTTCCCGAGGTGGTGTATTACTTTAGGTTCCCGTGTTACTTTAGGTTCCCGAGGTGGTGTATTACTTTAGGTTCCCGTGTTACTTTAGGTTCCCGTGGTGGTGTATTACTTTAGGTTCCCGTGGTGATGTATTACTTTAGGTTCCCGAGGTGGTGTATTACTTTAGGTTCCCGTGTTACTTTAGGTTCCCGTGGTGGTGTATTACTTTAGGTTCCCGAGGTGGTGTATTACTTTAGGTTCCCGTGGTGGTGTATTACTTTAGGTTCCCGTGGTGGTGTATTACTTTAGGTTCCCGTGGTGGTGTGTTACTTTAGGTTCCCGAGGTGGTGTATTACTTTAGGTTCCCGTGGTGGTGTATTACTTTAGGTTCCCGTGGTGGTGTATTACTTTAGGTTCCCGTGTGGTGCATTACTTTAGGTTCCCATGGTGTTGTATACCTTTAGGTTCCAGTGGGGTATTGACGTAGGTTCCCGTGGTGTTGTATTACTTTACGTTCCCAAATGGTGCTAGTTCAGGTTCTTGTGGTGTCATATTACTTTAGTTCCAGCAGTGTGGTATTACTTTAGGTTCTGGTGGTTTCATATTAATGTTCTGGTGGTATGGTTCCCACTTGGATGGGTGACCGTTTGCGCGCCTTGGCTTCAGTCCAGTTCCCCCAGCTGTAAATTAATGGGTACCTGCCCTCTTTAGGGTCAGGGAAGGTAAAGCATCGAGGGAGAGGAGATGGGCGCCGCCCTCAATATGCTGGCCCTAGAGAAGTGAGGTCTCTGATGCCTCGCTCCTCTACGACCACATAGGTTGTGGGACACCTTTACCTTTACCCTCTTTCAGCTCTGTGAACCCAACTGTTTCAACCAGCTGAATCCCCTCAGTGCCCGTGTTCTGGAAATAAGGTGAATAATTATGTGGTCAGCGGCAAAGCGCTTGCACATTTGTCTCCCTTCTTGCGCCATGTCCTTCGCTTGGGCTGCACACCGGTATTAAAAAATCACCCTTTTCCTTCTGTTTTTCTATGTAACTCTTATATTCATACCGCACGTACTAAGGCATCCACAGAAATAAAAACCACCTTTTGTGAAAGACTAGCCTCTGACTCAAAACTCGTGTGATTTTGAACAAATTTGGTAGGTTTGAATTTTTTAAAATTTGTCAGCAAACACTGTACCCCCTCAGTCCTTTGGTGTCTGCTAGCGTCTTTCCGCAATATGCATGCGCGGGGTCAACGCTGTAGGAATACAGGCAAACCTCATTTGACGGTTATTTCCAACTTTCTCGTGACTACCTGGTATTGCTCTATGTCCTCAATCCAAAAAACAAGTGCACAGTTCATTTTTTCATGCTTAAAAAAATCTGTGAAAATCACCAACATTTTTTTCCTCTCCCACTCTATACAAGATACTACGTGACCCCCAAATTAATACCGGTGTGTAGCCTTGTGTAGAGTCAGGGATCCGAGAGCATCGTGCAGTGTGTGACCAGAGGACCAGTCCCTGTATCTCCTCACCTTCAGCATGTAGCTGTTCTCCATCTTCTGAGAGAAGAGAGTTTTAAAATTTGAATTTCTGATCTTTCTTTTGAGTGAATGTGCATCCATTATTTTATATCCTGTGTCTCTCAATGAATGTATCCAAATAAATAATTATAGCCAGTATGTGACAAGTGTATTCTGTTTCTATTGAATGTTTTCCTATGTGAGCATGTATTAGTGTGCCCGAAACACACACACACACACACACACACACACACACACACACACACACACACACACACATATGAGAGAGAGAGAGAGAGAGAGAGAGAGAGAGAGAGAGAGAGAGAGAGAGACCCAAACAGAATAAAATCGGAGAACGAGCAGTCAAGCAAGACAAGGACACTAAAGCGAAACCCAGAAAATGCATAATTTAATTCCATTGGCTTCTTCACTGACAAAAAGACAATCAGAACACACCATACGAGAGGGAAGAAACTGAAAAGTGGATGACATACCAAACACACACACACACACACACACACACACACATGAACTTCAAACTTCCAACAGTCAGCGCTGGCAGGCCACAGACTATCTGCCACATGATGACTTGGCCTTCCACACAATCTAGCAAAGCAGCAATGGCATCAATGACACATGAATGATTTCTAAAAAAATGACACGGGGACAGGGCAAGAAATGCAGGGCAGCCTAGCGGTTAGAGCATTCAGCTCGCAATCTGAGGGCCCGGGTTCAAGCCACCACCATGGCAACCCGTTGGATGGGAGTTTTTTCCTCCCCCTGGAGTTAACATCAGTGCTGACTCCACTCTTCCCTGAAAGTCCTTTGGCTGAGACCATAAACCGAGGTCTCATGTACAAACACATCTTGCCCACATGTTAAAACCTTTTCTGACTTTTAGAAGACTAGGCAAGCCATTGTGTCCTGGTAGGATGAGATGATATTTTAAAAAAAAATTAATGCATGCATACTGATGTTCAAACATCATCCTCAAATGCAGAATACAGTTACCAACTGGTTCAACCCTAAGCCTGAGCATTGCTTGGGCAAGACCGAGTCAGTTGTGTTGCTGGCCAGCAGCTCTCCAGCTAAGTACCTGCTGTGTTGTTGTTGTTGTTGCGATGTTAACATAACGGCAACAACACCACCACCACCACCACCACCACAATAGACACCTTACCCAAGAAGTGCTCAGGCTCAGGCTGGCAAGACTACTGACTCAGTCTTCCCCCAGCACTGACCACGCATGCTCAGATCAGGGAAACAGATGACAACATTTACAAAACTGCATACACACGGGGACTGGATGTAAAAACAAGCACATGAGTGCTTATTCCATTATCCTCGATATAAAAGAATAAATAAATAAATAAGGGTTGAATGAGTTTTAACGGTGGGCAAAAAACAGTCACATACAAAAAAAAATTGCACCACTGGTAAAACCTTACAGCTCTAGCTAAGGAACGAACACAAATTACACCTGGATGAAAAACAAGATGTGTCAATGACAATACATCAAACAAAGTGACAAATGTCAGACTGACAAATTGGCATATTCTATTTCTTTTTATAAAGTGTTAACAGTTAGCCAAAAAGCAATCTTGAAAAAAATATCTTCCACGTTCATCTGTTGGTACAAAAAAAAAAAAAGTGTGTGTGTGTGTGTGTGTGGATGCGTGCATGAGAGTGTGTGAGTGTGTGCGCATGAGCATGCATGTGTGTGTGTGTGTGCGCATGCATGCGTGTGTTTGTGTACACACATACATTCTTTTTTAATTCCTTGATTTCAAAGATAATGAATAAGCACTCATGTGCTTTTTTACATTCAGTCCCCTTGTGCACGTAGTTTTGTCAATTTTGTCATCTGTTCCCACAGGCACACAGTGGCCTTCTCTTCCGGAACAGGATATAACATGCACAAGGTGTTCTGAATGTGTTCGCACAAGGGACCTTGGCTTATAGTCTCATCCAAAGGACTTTTTTGGGGAGTGGAGTCAGCAGTGAGGTGAAGTACATTTCTCATATGCCTATGTATACACGCTTTCTCCACTGAAATGTCATGTGACTGTCATGAATGGCAGCAGTTTTGTTTTTTCAGTTGTCATGATAGTGAAATGCCATTCAACAAGTTGTCATTCCTCCATCATGTCATTCACCCAGATATCATATCACACAGTCAAATATCTTCTCAGATATTACTAAACACAACAGAACAACAAAAATACTCCTTTCCCTTACACGCAAGGAACTACTACTACTACTACTACTACTACTCCTACTACTACTACCATCAAACAATCAAATAAATACAATTCTTCTAAGATCACAACGGATTAATCAGTCAGGTCAATTTACAATCAAACGAAATATGAAAATCACACAATTAAACTGAACCACGTCAAATGTTAGGATCCCACATTTAAACACAGACAAGTTTTACTGTTATTTGCTGCGTCGAGGGCAAACAGAATTGTGAACAAAACAAACCAAATGAAAACGTCAGCAGAAAATACAGGTGGACGGACATACAGCAAACCTCGCGAGGTCCTCACTGCTGGCTATCTTTCCAGCACCAAGCAACAGACATGCATGTCCAGTCCTGTATCACTCAGCACATCACTGAGGCCCTGTCAGGGCTGAAGCGAAACCAAAAAAAAAGAACAAGCAAAGGCCACACGTAACAATGCCAACATTCACCTGTACGCAAGCTCTAACTTAAACTCAGTGCTGTAGCTCAAGATACACAACACTTGCTACACCGCAAAATGCTGTGTCGTAGCTATTCATACACCATCGGGAAAAAGACAAAAAAAGACAATCTGATGGATGCTATAGCTGAGTGGTTAAGATTGTTTGACTTCAATCCCATGGGTCCATGAAGTCCTGGGTTTGAATCTTGGTGGCGTGTGGCGAACTAAAGGTGGGGATTTTTACGATCTCCTGTGTCAACATCAAGAGCAGACCTGCCAATGCCTTAATTCCCACACACGCAGAAGATCAAATATGCACACTAAAGATCCCACAATGCGTGTCGGCATTCGATGGGTTACGAAAACACGAACATACCCAGCATACATCCCCGAAGTCGGAATGCGGCTACCTTTATGGTGGGCAAAAAACAGTCACATACACAAAATATCACCACTGGTGAACGTCGGAGCTCTTGCCAAGGATTGAAAAAAAAAACACACACAAAACACCAAGACAATCTACGATGCTGATTGCAATAGTAAAGTCACCATCCTATTTCACCGTCTTTCAGTTTTTAAGTCCAAAGCTGGAGTGAAAAAAAAAACCGCAACACCACCCACCCGCACGGACAGTTTCGTTTGCACTGTCAACAACAAACAGCACAAAACAAGGCATTACAGCTGCAAACAACAACGCATTAGCTACTGCAAGCTAGGATTTCTACCTCAACAGCAAAATTGCCAACAACCGGTTACATCTAAAGAAAAACAATTTTTGTCGTTTTTCTGTTTCTCGGCTAAAGTTTCGAGGTTTACCCGGTCAGATTTTTATGTACATGACCGTTTTTACCCACCACTAAGGTAACTGCATTCTGACTTCAGGGATACAATTGGGAATTGAACCTATTGACTTAGCCAGGGCAGCTGGGAGGTACCTCCCTGCTCTTTCCAATTGGGTTCTTTTGATGTGAACCAGTCCGTGAACGCATGGGTCTGACTGGTTAAGTTTAGAGTCTCCTCCGAAAAACTGGCATTCAGTTCCATTTTCCTGTCCAAATGGGAAGAAAGGGCAAGGCTGGGAATCGAACCCAGAATGACGACCGCTACAGCTGAGTGGTTAAGACCATTCAACTTCAATCCCTTGGGTCCGTAGGGTGGGGATTTTTATGATCTCTCGGTGGGATTTAATTAATTATTTATTTATTTATTCTTTTATATCGAGGATAATGGAATAAGCACTCATGTGCTTTTTTACATCCAGTCCCCGTGTGTAAGCGGTTTTGTAAATTTTGTTATCTGTTTCCACCGGCACACAATGGCCTACTCTTCCGAAAAGCGGAACAGGATTTAACGTGTTCGCAAGATGTTCTGCATGCGTTCGAACATGGGGCCTCGGTTTATAGTCTCATCCGAAGGACTTTGACATGCAAGGATTTCAAGTGCAGACCTACCAATGTCTTAATTCCCTTCGCGTATACACATGCAGAAGATTGAATACCCATGTGAAATATCCTTTAAATCATGTCAGCATTCAGTCAGTTACGGAAACACGAAATACCCAGCATACTTCCCTGAAGTCAGAATGCGGCTACCTTCATGGTGGGCAAAACTGGTCAACATACGCAAAATCTCACCTTTGGAGAACCTCAGAGCTTTAGCCAAAGAATGGGAAACAAGAAAGGAAAAAGAACCCAGAACCTCGCGGTTTACTTGTTAGGCAGGTGACAGACTGCCCAGACCATCCTGCCACCTTCCTTCTTAAATAAATATTTATTTTAAAAAAACCCAGTAATAACCATAACAATCAAAGCAAACTTTGACATTTCACCAAACATCAAAATTGTCAATTTCTACCCCAAAAAAGAAAGAAGATCAAAATGACTGTGAACACCACACAAACTATTGCACTTGCTCTGAAGGCTAAAGCTGACAACCACAATGATCAGTCCATTCAAAATCATAAGCTTAAAATATCTTAACTGCAACATCAAAATGTAAAACTTAAGAACACTTTTACAAAATCATATCAAAATGTACAATTTAAGTACAGGTTTTCAAAATCATAAGCTTAAAATATCTGAACTGCAATATCAAAATGTAAAACTTAAGGACACTTTTTCAAAATCATATCAAAATGTACAATTTAAGTACAGGTTTTCAAAACCATAAGCTTAAAATATCTGAACTGCAATATCAAAATGTAAAACTTAAGAACACTTTTTCAAAATCATATCAAAATGTACAATTTAAGTACTGGTTTTCAAAACCATAAGCTTAAAATATCTGAACTACAATATCAAAATGTAAAATTTAAGAACACTTTTTCAAAATCATATCAAAATGTAAAATTTAAGTACAGTTTTTCAAAATCATAAGCTTAAAATGTCTGAACTGCAATATCAAAATGTAAGATTTAAGTAGTTTTTCAAAATCATACCAAAACGTAAAATTTAAGTACTGTTTATCAAGCATTTAAAAAAAAAGCAACACATTGTCAGCAAATCACCACTGCAGACTTTTATCTGTGTGGAAAGCAAAAATTAAATATCCAAAAACAAAAAACCACATAAAAAACCCAGCAGCAAATCTTGTGTATATATCATGTTTGTAAACTTTTTCATTGCCCCAAACCCTGCCCTGCTTGTGTGTACGTTTGTTAACCTTTTCATGTCCACAAACCCTGCCCTGACCATACCCCTGCACAAGAGCACACTCATTCTCCAGCAGGGACGGTATTTTCTTTTTCTTTCAAAAACCAGAACAATGCAAAATGCAGAAACTGGGATTATACAGACTTTCAGATCATCCCTCACATGCACAAAATGTAAAAATGTAAGGAGAGCATCAAAACAACTAAAAACTGCATACAATGTAAACTTTTTTAAAAATGCTAATACACACAGCCTTGAATCAAAAACAACCCTCCCCCCCTCCTCAAAAAATGCACCAAATCAAAGCACCAATAATTGGATCTGTATGAAAACAAAACAAAACTGCCTGACAAGTAAAAAAAAAAATACAGATGAAAAAATCCAACTGATGGGACAGAAATTCAGAAGGGAGTAAAAAAAACCCTGAAGAAAATGGAAGCAATGGAATAGAATGATAGAAACAGGAAACTTGTAGCGCATCATTTCCAGGTTGGGACACTGCCGTTACATTTACAAACACTAAAAAAAAAGCAGGCGAAGAGAATGACTGTGTTTCTTGAGCCAGCTGTTCAACAACTTATCATCACATAACATACAAGTAACACAACACTTTTCAAGTCAAACTCACCATGGTTGCATGCCACACACAAGTGGGATCAGCCACCAAAAGCAATACTCGCAACATGTGCAAGGCCGTGCTCACTCTCCTGACAATTAACCAGAGTAGCGAGCAACTAGACTTATATATATGAAATGTCACAGAGACTACATAATGAGTGATATGCAGAATTAAACATACATTTTAACATAAGATATGTGAAGAGGAGAGAGAGAAGGAAGAGAGAGAGAGAGAGAGAGAGAGAGATCAAGTAAAAACCGATCCTCAATAAACTAGTTATTAGAGGGAAAAGCTTCTCCAGAAGGTAGAAATACTGGCTTTACAATAAATGGCGTACAGCAATAGAAATAATGACAGTTAATGTAAGATGGAGGGTACAAATACGATGCATCACACAAATGAAGGACACAAAATGGCAGTTACAAATAACAATGGCAGGTTACACATAACGATGGCAGGGTTACACAACGATGGAAGGGTTACACATAACGATGGCAGCGTTACAAATAACGATGGCAGGTTACAAGTAACAATGGCAGGGTTACAAATAACAATGGCAGGTTACACATAACGATGGCAGGGTTACAAATAACAATGGCAGGGTTACAAATAACAATGGCAGGTTACAAATAACAATGGCAGGTTACAAATAATGATGGCAAGGTTACACATAATGATGGCAGGGTTACACATAACGATGGCAGGGTTACAATAACGATGGCAGGGTTACACATAAAATGCGGTCAAATACGATGCAGGTTACAATAACGATGGCAGGGTTACAAATAACAATGGCAGGTTACAAATACGCATGGCAGGTTACAAATAACGATGGCAGGGTTACAAATAACGATGGCAGGGTTACAAATAACAATGGCAGGGTTACAAATAAAGCAGTTACAATAGAGCAGGGTTACAATAACGATGGCAGGATTACAAATAACAATGGCAGGGCTACAAATAACGATGGCAGGCAATACCAATGGCATGTTACAAATAACGATGGCAGGCAATACCAATGGCATGTTACAAATAACGATGGCAGGGCTACAAATAACAATGGCAGGGTTACAAATAACAATGGCAGGGCTACAAATAACGATGGCAGGCAATACCAATGACAGGTTACAAATAACGATGGCAGGGTTACAAATAACAATGGCAGGGTTACAAATAACGATGGCAGGGCTACAAATAACGATGGAAGGTTTCAAATAACGATGGCAGGGCTACAAATAACGATGGCAGGGCTACAAATAACAATGGCAGGGTTACAAATAACAATGGCAGGGCTACAAATAACAATAGCAGGTAATACCAATGGCAGGTTACAAATAACAGTGGCAGGGTTATAAATAACGATGGCAGGGTTACAAAAAACAATGGCAGGGTTACAAATAACGATGGCAGGGCTACAAATAACAATGGCAGGGCTACAAATAACAATGGCAGGGCTACAAGTAATGATGGCAGGGCTACAAATAACAATGGCAGGGATACAAGTAATGATGGCAGGGCTACAAATAACAATGGCAGGGATACAAATAACAATGGCAGGGCTACAAATAACAATACCAGGCAATACCAATGGCAGGTTACAAATAACAGTGGCAGGGTTACAAATACCAATGGCAGGGTTACACATAACGATGGCAGGGTTACAAATACCAATGGCAGGGTTACAAATAACAATGGCAGGGCTACAAATAACAATGGCAGGGTTACAAACGACAAAGACTACATGAAGACCTACATTCTGCAGACCTGTTGCTGGCACGTATCACTGGAGATGTCTTTGACTGGCATCAAATAATATTATCATAAGCATGTCAGGTAAATCCCTGCTGTTCACTTTGTGCGTCTTTGTGCACTTCTTCAAGCTGTACAATGTCCGATGCACTGTAACTGAGACCAAGGCCCAATACAAACGAAAAACATAAACGTATCTTCACCCATGACTACCACATGACTGAGACATTGAGCGAAATCAAAGACATACATGTATGTATACACAAAACGTCTGCAACAATGCCCAGTACATAAATGAGACCCCAGGCTAAGAGAAAACATGAACAAACATTTAAAAAATCAAGTCAAAGGGCTTACATGATACTGCCAATGTAAATAATAGTTTAAAAAATTAAAAAAAACAGCAGCAGACTAACAAAAAACCTAAACAAAGCCCATCTAATTTCTCCTACAGAATTGTGACGTCATTTTCATCAGCCATTACCTCTCAGTCTCACTCAAAGGCATTTTCAGAGACTTGAATCAGGAAGTGAATCCTAAACAGTCGTTCCAGAAAGGATTGCTTGTTACTCCTTTCGTTTGTTTCTGGATAAACACAATTCCATGATTTGGACAGCACGATTTTTGGTTTTTGACCCCACAGGGTTTTTTTCAGGTGGGAAGAGGTGAATGGTAGAGACAAGGCTGTTTTGCCTTTAGTTTGAACATGCATATAACTTGCAGTTGGCTGGTTCGTGACTGTATGCAAAGCAGCTTTCCATGATAGGGAGACACTTTCAGCTTGTGTTACAAGAGCATTAGCTAAGGAAAAAAATATGTTTAGAATCATTTCAACCGTTTGGAATCTGGGCACGAAACCATGACTCCTCTTAAAGTGAGGTTTGATTCTGAATTGTTTGGGTTGTTGTTTTGTTCTTTTGGCTAGATCTCTGAGATTCACCAATGATGAGATCTTTGCATATATATATATATAATTATGCAACCTTTTTGTGCCCGCCATTTAGGTAGCTCTACATTCCATCTTCTGGGACTGACTCTGAATCGATTTCTTATCTAATCATCCTGACATGAAACCTATTTCAATTTCTCCATTTCCAAGTGAAATTTTCTAACTGAACACCGGTCAAAATGGTTAATTCATGACATTCGTTCATAAGCAACCATAGGTAAAAAAAAAAGGTAAAGTTGTCCCATAACCTATATCAAGGTCGTAGGGGAGCGAAGCGTCAGAGACCTCACTTCTCTAGGGCCAGCATATTGAGGGCGGCGTCCATCTCCTCTCCCTCACAACCATAGCTTACGACAAATCCCAGGTCTGATGACTCATTTGCTTTCACTCCCTGATTTCAGCCGCCAGAGAAAACTATGTGAAGGGTGGTGAGATGTGGCGAGACCCTGCCAGAGCTCCTCCAGAGTTCCCACACCCCCTCCTCTCTCTCTCTCTCTCTCTCTGGGCACCCCTTTACCCAGTGGGGTGCACAGTGCCAGGTCTTCTCCTGTGCTTGAGACTATGCAGGGGGTCTGCCCGCTGCCCTCAGCCGACACGTTCCGACTTCAGAGCAGCTCATTTCATTGTGCAGGTTGTTTCCAGGTATTTTTGTGTTTCTGTGACCCACTGAACACGGACATGAATGACAGGATCTTTAACATACAATTTGACCTTCTGTACATGTGTATAGTACATGAAGGGAATCAAGGCACCGGCAGGTCTGCTCTTGAAGTTGACCTGGGAGATTGTAAAAATCCCCACCCTTAATTCACCAGACGCTGCCACCAAGATTGGAACCCGGGACTTCATGGATCTACAGGGTTGAAGTGAGACGATCTGAACCACTCAGGTATAGACGTCCATCACCAGAGTCATCCAAACCTTCACTTCGAGTTCCTGCATCAAACAGACGCTTCTGCTTCCAGGCCTAAAGCCCAGTATGTTGACATACCCAGAGTCTACTACTTTGTTTTGCCATACAGTGTGTTATCTACTAAACACAAAACGTAGGCTTTGTCTCGCCATATGGTGCGTTATCACTAAACACAAAAACGTAGGATGCCTGCAGTTCCTAACAGCCAAACCAAGGCGAAATGTCACAGCTCCTCTGGCAGTGGTTCTGCAAAAGTGAGTAGGAGACCTCAAGACTGGGGTATCACCCCCCTGCCAGAGTGACTCCTATGCTGCAGGTGGCAACGGTGGGGGGTAGAAGGCCTTCCCCCTGCTCATCCCCCCCCCCCCCCATCACGTCCTTGGGGAGTGTGCGCCACCCCCATATATCACTCCACACCCCCCTACCACTCCTCTCTGGCTCTCCGCGGACGCCGCAGGGTTACCAGCATGAAGCATCTCCTGACCCTGACCCTGACCTTGATCTGTGCCATGTCCTTGACCTAACCTCTGGCCTTGACTTTGATCCTGGATGCCCTGTCCTTGACCTTGCAGACTGCCCGGACCAGGGTGGCTGTGGTTGGCATAGGGAAACCCTGCGGCCCCCCCGGCAGGCCCCAGCTCCGTGCCCCCACCCCCAGCCTCCGGCCCTGAGGTTCTGTGGGGGAGGTAAACTCCTGCCAGCATCCCCGAGGGCTCCGTGCCTCTCGCCATCATGCCTGTTGGGGCCGGGGCAGGGCCCGGAGGCGATGAGGAAGAAAACCCTGAAGGGACGTGGTCAGAGCTGGGTGCCGAAGAGGTGTGGGAGGAGAGGGAGGTGGGCATGTAGGCGGGGATGGGGGAGTTGCCCAGAGGGTAAGGGGGCGTGTAGGCATCAGGGGGCAGCACCGGGTACGGGTGGAGAGACGACGGTTGGCCTTGAGTCATCCCACCTGAAGAAAAAAATCAAGCATTTGATTTTCAAAATTCTTGTACATTTTTTTTTTTTTTTGGCCCCTGCACAAACATTTTCTCAGGCTGCTGTTAAGATATTAAACAGGTCAAACATGTATTCTCTCTCTCTCTCTCTCCCCTCTCTCCCTCACTCACTCACTCTCTCTCTCTCTCTCTCTCTCTCCCTCCTCCTCACTCACTCACTCCTCTCTCTCTCTCCTCTCTCCTCCTCCTCCTCACTCCTCTCTCTCTCTCCTCTCTCTCTCTCTCCTCTCCTTCCATGATTCATAAGATTCTTCAGATGAGACAATAAACCAAGGTCCCACGTGCGAACGCATGCAGAACATCTTGCACACATGTTATGTTAAAACCTGTTCCATTTTTGGTAGAGTAGGCCATTGTGTGCCAATGGTGACTAAATTTACAAAACTGCATACACACGGGAACTGAATGGAAAAAAAAAAGCACATGAGTTTCAGAATTTAAACATAAACCTAGTAGCTCACTTTAGTTGAGACAAAACTGGGATTACACTATAGGAAACCCTCTCCCCCCCCCCCCCCCCCCTCCCAAAAAAAAGTAGGTTTTATAGGATTAGATCTTTCATTTACATGAATAAGAAATGATGTTTTTCAAAACTAAAAAAAAAACCCAAATCCTAGGTGTCATCTCACACAAAAAGCAGTGGTTACTGGTTAGATAACGAAAAGATTTAAAGGGTTCAAATTTCAAAGCAAATAAAAGGTGACAAGTGTAGATTTACTGCCTCCCCTGTGTGATTATATTAAAATATTTACACAACAAAAAACATTTCCTATTTCAATATCAAGCCTAAAACACACTACTTACTACATGATGAAAAAAAAATGCAGATTTTTTTTAAAAACCTGAATATTCTTCTTCTCTGAATGCTCAGACAGCAACTATTGACTATTGTTGTCTGCCATATGAGCAAAAAAATGCGTTGCACAGCTGTTAAGCGCTTGACCATTCAAACGTATTAATTAAGATCCAACCTGTTGAGTCAGTGTAAAAAAACAACCCAACTGAACTGCTACACGAAACGTTCGAAAAGCGTACAAAGCCAAAAAAAAGTCACTGTGAGCTCCAAGGCTTCAGTTGCATACATACAAGGTACACGGTACGCACACTTGCAAGCACAAGGTGTTGTGTAGCTTTAAACTGAGCTGGAGGGAGGGTGGGAGGGAGCTGGCTGTTTCAGCCCAATTCAAGTCCCTGAGTCATTGGTGTTTCAGCCAAATCCAAGTTGACAGAACATGATCCTGCAATCTATCTCAAGCAGCCGGGTTGAACCTGACACCACGAGCCGCTTGAGACATGTACATATGTATAAAAATATTGACAGTGACACTGACAGACAATCCTTTGTGGGTCTGTTTGACTTTTGCCCTTCACATTCTGCGCTTATAGTTCAGGAGCCTAGTCTGTCACCTGCTTAGCATGACAAGTCCCTATACTTGTCCTTATACTTGTAGTATAGTGTGGTCTGATCAACGTCCCAACTTCGGAACACCTTTGAAAACAGGACCCAGGTTGACTTTGCCTGGAAGTTTCATGAAGATGATACCAATCTGAGATATTTCAAATAAAATTACAAAGCACGAGTGTGCGCGTGTGGGCACACACTCATACACATACATGTGCAATGCATGCATACACTTTCATACATGCGCACACACACACACACACACGGGGACTGGATGTAAAAAAAGCACATGAGTGCTTATTCCATTATCCTCGAAATAAAAAGAATACATTTTCATAAATACACCCATACACACACTGACACAGTGACACACACACACACACACACACACACACACACACGCCTACCTGTCATGAGCTGACCGGACATTCCCATTGTCACCTGCTGCCCCTGAGTCATTGGTGGATACAACTTGGAAGTGACAGGGGCCAAGGGATATGAATTCCCTCCCGCCCCTGCAGCAAACCCTCCCGCCCCTGCAGCAAACCCTCCTGCCCCTGCCACGTTTCCATCAGCAGTGGGGGCTCTCTGGTACACAGCATTGGACTCTTGGGTTCCGCTGCTGGAGCTGGATAAGTGACGGCGACGGCAGATGCAGCAGACAATGATGACAAAGCCGATGAAAAGGGCCAAGCCAATGCCCACGATCAGTGGTATGGGAGCCTGGTCATCCACATCTGTGGGCGTTGATCCTGAAGGCCCTGTGTTCAGACAGATGTCGTTCTTTGCTAAGAAACAAACCAATGACCAAACTAGCTGTGATCTTTACAAGACACCTAAAAATGTATAGCTAGATCTTCAACTGAGTTCAAGAATGATGTTAAAAATAAGTCCATAAAGTCATGGGTATGAATCTTGGCAGTGGCATTTAGTGAATTAAGGGTGGGGATTTCTGACAAGCTCCCAGGTCAACTTCAAGTGCAGACCTGACCATGCCTTAATTCCCTTCACATGTACACATACTGACATAGTCACAGTATCATAGTGACATACAGAAGATCAAATATTTATTATAATGCATGTTCAAGATCCCATAATTTATATCATTCAGCCAGTTATGAAAATACTGTATATATATATATAGTAAATCAATGTAATGTATACCCAGCATGCAACCTGTACAATGAAAATGAGCTCTTCTGAAGTTGGATTGTGTCAGCTGAGACCAGCGAGCAAAACTACAAGCACCACACACCCCACCTGGTCAGGGAACGCAGAGAAGACAAGAGAGAGAGAATCAATAATAGGTGGATACTCAAACTGATTACAAGCATGCAACCATATTCATGAGTCTTATGATGACTATGACTGTATGAGTTTTTAATAAATTGATTCTGATTACACCAATATATATCATTAAATATGTGCTATTTAACTTATTAGTTTAGTTATTACTGTCAATGAATGATATAAAAAAAAAATTGTTTGTCAAACTGTTCAAAGTCCTGAAGACAATTCAGGCATTTGTAGCACTTGTTTTCTGCTTTGCATGACTCTCATGTCTAATATTTTTACAGACAAAATGTTCTACACTGTGGGCCCAGTGTGGGATCTGAGAAGAAAAAAACACACCCAAAAATACCCTAATAAATATCTTTCCAAATATCTTTCCAAACTGATGGAACACACACACACACATACACACACACACATACACACACATGTATGCAAGCATACATGTTGCACACGCACACAGTGACACACACACACACACACACACACACACACATATGCATGCATGCACCTGCCTGTGCGCACACACTCACACGTGCACACAGTCACACACACACACACACACACACACACACACACAGACGCACCCACAGCCCCAACATGCTGCTAAAATTACACCCAAAATCGAGTCTAATAAATAACCAGTCAATTGAAACTGGATGAACAATTGAACTGATTGAATGGAAAGCACTTACAGACAAACCCTGGAGTGCCTGTGGATCTAGTCGTTTGCAATGGAAACGGAACCCAATCGTTTGCCATCCTCACTACTATTAGTGTTGTATCTCTTCAAACTCGTTCCAAGCCCTGTCACTAGTAGAAGGCAAAATAATGAGATCCCGGAAAATTAGCACCTGCGTCAAGCTTCCATGTTTCGCACTTGCATTGATTTCGCCGCTTCTGCTTTCCTCTATTGGTCGCGATGCCGACGGTTGTAGTTGTAGTGTTGAGGATGCTTTGGTTCCAGCCCAGTTTCTGATTCAGCCAGAACACACAGCCCCTAACACACACACGAAGTTCTCCACCAAGCCATAGCGTCCAATAGAACAGATTCTGGCGTCAGAAAAACTTGCATCTTATCTTAATCCTCGCATCATATTTACTTCTGGAATGCTTGGGGGCCGATTTGGCTCGAGCAAGAAACTGTGCATAGTCGGTTCTTTGTTTTGATTATGATGAGATTCACATCTTGACTGAGGTCTACCGAAAAAGAAAGCAAGCAATCGACACAAGCTAACACCAGGCTTAGGCTAACAGAATGCGTACCGAATACGAATTTTTCCGATTGGAAACTGCTTGTATTTTGATATGAATTCATTTATTATTATGTCCTGATCTTCGTTCAGCAGCTTTCTATGTGTGAGTTGTCGGTAGAGGTGGGAATGGGGGTGTGGGGTGGGTGGAGACAGTTTACGATTTTCTCAATGATGACTTTCTCAGTTTCTAACATAACCAAATTACTGAGCTAATTTGGCTGTGACCGTTATTTCGTAATTTCTCTTATCAAATACAATCAAACCAAATCAAAATTCTTTTATTTCGAGGATAACGAATAAGCACTCGTGTGCTTTTTTCTTCTTCTTTTTTTACATCCAGTCCCTGCCCTTATCAGGAATAACATCATAACTGGGAGGGGGGGGGGGGGGGGGGGGGACACCAGCCAAAAACTAACTACCCCCCCAATAAAAACCCAATCAAAAACAAAAACAAAACAAAAAAACAACCAACCAACCAAACAAACAAAAGCAAGACAACAAGCAAACAAACAAATAACACAACAACAACAACAACAATGAAAAAAACCCAAGACACATTCAAACAAGAACATGAAAGCAATAAGAAAATAACAACACACACACACACACACACACAGAGAAAAAAACAACAAATGATGATAATGACCCCCCCCCCCCAAAAAAAAAACAAAAACAGCAACAACAACAACAACAACAACAAAAACCACCCAACAACAACAACACCCAAAACCCAAGCAAATAAGCAATTGGCAAACAAGAAAACATCTGCACTAATTTTGTTTACAACATCGCACAGAAACATTGCCCGTGCTCCTGATCGAATTTCACAATTTTTACCTAAAAGGGTAATAATGGTTACGAGGACTGTGGTGTGGTGATGCAGTCTCAGACTAGTGTAGGATCGCTTTCACTGGCGCTTGCTCCCTCTTGAAGTCACGAATTACTGTGACGGGATAGCTCAGTGGTCGGAGCACTCGCTTTCCCCCAGCCAAGTTAAGCAGCGCCGAGCGTGGTTACCAGTTGGATGGGTGACCGTTTGCCCGCCTTGGCTTCAGTACAGTTCCCCCAGTTCCCCCAGCTGTAAATGGGTACCTGCCCTCTTTAGGGTCAGGGAAAGTAAAGCAGCGAGGGAGAGGAGATGGGCGCTGCTGCCCCAATATGCTGGCCCCTAGAGAAGTGAGGTCTCTGACGCCTCGCTCCCCTACAACCTTATAGGTTATGGTACTCCTTTACCTACTTTTTTTTATGTACTACAGAACGAAACGCAGTGTCTTCTTACCTGTATGCTTATGGGTATGTTTGTTTTGTTTTTTAATAATGAAAAAAACCCCATATGAACATGACTCCTCTGATTTTACTTCCCAATCAAGCTGGATTCAAAACACTCTAAGACAGAGTAGTATCAAAGAGAGAAGTGTTCTCCTCACTCAAAAAAACTATCATTTATCATTCACGTGGGCAAAGTCCTGCCGAAAACATTTAAAGAAGATTTGAACCAACCCACAAACATTCTAAAGAAGGAAATAATGACATTTGCAAGTTTGTTTATCTTAACCTTAAATTCATTGGCCGAAACTATTAACCTCATCAGTAAACGCCCAACAAATGTTTACTTCCCATTGATTTATGGTAAATCACACAACAATCACTATCGTTATTTGACCAGAGTAAAGTATTTTTATTTGTGGAAATCAATTTCTCCTTATATCTCTAGCCTTATATTAACAATCTTCAACCCCCCTACCCCCCCCCCCCCCCCCCAACAACAACAACAAAAGCCCAACCAAACAAACAAGCAAAAACAAACATCAAATCCAAATCCAACCAAGAACAAAACAACAACAAACAACAAAATCAAGGTTAAAAAAAATTCTTTTGTATACAAAATTTTCCTTTTGTCTTTATAAAATGGGCAACATGCAACAGTATGGGAGTTGATTTCAGGGTTTAGGGGATGCACTCTGTCAACTTTGAAACAGTCATGAAGTTCTAAATATATCAGTGATTGTGCCATGCAGGAGGTTTTCATATTCCTGCCATGTCTCTTTGTATCTGCGTGAAATGCCAGATAAAGACAGCGTTATTCCTTTTATTCACTTACCCTCTAAAGTGTATACTTTTCTGCCAAGGATTTCCACTTTTTGCAGGGTCTGTCATTTTTACCTTTTAAGCTGTTGATTATTGTGTGGGAAATCTCCCTTCTAGACCATCGAATCCCATTTTATATTTAGAATCTATTTAGCTTCAGAGCACTCGCCCTTTCCCCAGCTAAGGTTAAGCAGCATCGAGCATAGTTACCACTTGGGTAGGTGACCGTTTGCGCGCCTTGGCTTCAGTATAGTCCCCCAGTTCACCTAGCTGTAAATGGGTACCTGCCCTCTTTAGGGTCAGGGAAGGTAAAACAGCTAGGGAGAGGAGAAGGGTGCTTCCCTCAACATGCTGGCCCCTAGAGAAGTTGAGGTCTCTGATGCCTCACGCCCCTACGACCACATAGGTTATGGGAAACCTTTACCTTTTATTTAGATTATTGCTCATTCTGTCAAACTTACAGCTTTAAGCCTTCCATGCCCTAGCTTCAGTTCCACATTTCCACACTGGTGGATCCATTAAGTACAGTTTCAGAAGAATCGCGTGAGAAGACATAGGTTACATATTTCATGAAAACCTAGCCCCACAGCCCTATTCTATCTCTCTCTCCCTCCGATCCAGGTTTTTTATCATTCCCAACATGGCAACCGTTTACCGAACGCTGAATGGGCCCCGGTTAATTAGGCTCTTAAAAGGCGACAACAAGGAGGTAATGCTTTGATAAATATTCAGATAGTTATATTATGAAATTAAGCATTTGTTTAGTTGTAATTGTAATGCATGTATATGGTGTGTATCGTCGAATAAAATAGTTTCGATTCTCTCTCTCTCTCTCTCTCTCTCTCTCTCTCTCTCTCTCTCTCTCTCTCTCTCTTCTCTCGTTTCTTTAGTCTCTCATTCTGCTCATCCTCTCTCTCTCTCTCTCTCTCTCTCTCTCTCTCTCTCTCTCTCTCTCTGCATGAAATGAGTTTTGGACCTTGGTTGCTTGGGGGTGGGAAGCTGCAGGGATGTTTTCCACCACTAATAATAGTAATATATTTATTAGTAACAAGGGCATAGTATTAAGGGCAGGAAGAAAGTACAGCCTAAGATAGCAATGCTTTTCATATAGCAGTGCAGCCCAAAACAAACAAACAAAATGGCATCCCATTTGGTACCACATGATTTATTTGATTAATTTGATGATGAATTGAATGCTTGAGAAAGTAGAAAAATTTGAACATGAAATTTTAAGTGAGCTAGACATTGACAGCTGAGAGGTAGGAAGGAAGAATATGATGCAGTTAGGGAGAAGAGTGACCCAGAAAATAACGCATCACTCACCACAGTCCTGCAAGAGTGGCCACCTGTGCTACACAGACTTGAGTGTGGAGAAATTTGACCTCCGGTCTGGTCCCTGGTATAGACACCTGAAAATGTGTGGTGGAAGCTGGTTACAAAATTTTCAGTTGTGCCCCAACAGCTGAGCGGACTAAGGGAAAGGTTAAAGTAAATCTCTCTGTCTCTGTCTCTCTCACTCACACACACACACACACACACACACACACACACACACACACACACACACACACACAAAACACACACTATCTCTCTCTCTCTCTCTTGTACAACCCCCTTCTAAGGGGCCATGGCCTTTATGAATAAATATCGGAAGCAGAATCTCTCTAAATAAAGAAAGATTCATTCTCTCTCTCTCTCTCTCTCTCTCTCTCTCTCTCTCTCTCTCTCTCTCTCTCTCTCTCTCTTCTCTCTCTCTCTCTCTCTCTCTCTCTCCCTCTCTCTCTGTCTGTCTGTCTTGTGTCAGTGTGTGTGTCTCTGTCTCGCTGTCTGTCTGTCTGTCTGTCTTTCCTTGTCCCTCTGACTTGTTGTTATAAATGTCATAAGCACTGTGTCAGTAAATGAGGGCATAATTTGCGGACTGTGCACAGGGGAAGGACTATGTGTCCAACTTTTTGGAGTCCAGCGGAGACAAGATCATGCAAGTGGTGAGTGACTAGTATGTTGTGTTTGTTAGTTAACGTAGTCGGTGACTGCTTTGGTTTGACATAGTCCTTGGATGACTTTTTGTGTGAACATTGTCGTGATCAGTGACTGTGTGTTCTGCTAAGGTCGGTGATTGTGATGTGTTGACATAGTGATTAACTTTTTTGGTTGACATGGTCTGTGTTGTGTTGACATGGTCAGTGATTGTGTTGTGTTGACATGGTCAGTGACTGTGTAAAAAAAAAGTGTGTTGTGTTGATATGGTCAGTGACTGTTGTGTTGACATGATCAGTTACTGTGTAAGAAAAAGTGTGTTGTGTTGACATGGTCAGTGACTGTGTTGTGTTGACATGATCAGTGACTGTGTTGTGTTGCCATGATCAGTGACTGTTGTGTTGACATGATCAGTGACTGTGTTGTGTTGACATGATCAGTGACTGTGATTTGTTGACATGATCAGTGACTGTTGACTGTTGTGTTGACATGATCAGTGACTGTGTTGTGTTGACACGATCAGTCACTGTGTTGCGTTGACATAATCTGTGACTGTTGACTGTTGTGTTGACATGATCAGTGACTGTTGTGTTGACATGATCAGTGACTGTTGTGTTGACATAATCCGTTACTGTGATTTGTTGACATGATCAGTGACTGTGTTGTGTTGACATAATCAGTGACTGTGTTGTGTTGACATGATCAGTGACTGTGTTGTGTTGACATGATCAGTGACTGTGTTGTGTTGACATGGTCAGTGACTGTGATGTGTTGACATGGTCAGTGACTGTGTTGTGTTGACACGATCAGTGAGTTCACTGTGTTGACATGGCCAGTGACTGTGATGTGTTGACATGGTCAGTGACTGTGATGTGTTGATATGATCAGTGACTGTGATGTGTTAACATGGTCAGTGACTGTGATGTGTTGACATGATCAGAGACTGATGTGTTGACATGATCAGTGACTGTGATGTGTTGATATGATCAGTGACTGTGTTGTGTTAATGTGACTGTGATGTGTTGACATGGTCAATGACTGTTGTGTTAACATGACTGTGATGTGTTGACATGATCAGTGACTGTGTTGTGTTGACATGATCAGTAACTGTTGTGTTAATGTGACTGTGATGGGTTGACATGGCCAGTGACTGTTGTGTTAACATGACTGTGTTGTGTTGACATGGTCAGTGACTGTGTCGTGTTGAGATGGTCACACATAAGAATGATTGCTGAACACACATGTATGTTAAAAAAAAAATCTGTGTCATGTTGAAAATTATAGGAAGATGTGAAATTCATTGACAGGTCAATGTCTGTGTTACATTGACAAGGTCAGTTCTGAAGTGAACGGCTGCTTGTGTTTTCTTACACAAGTTACAGTGCATACAGTAGAAGACAGTGCTTCTGTGCTGTTTATTCATGTCAATTGCTGATAAAGCATGTCCAATTTTTGGAAAAGTAAAGGTGATATATTCTGATTTTTTATTATTACTTTTTTTAGATCAATTTGTGTACATTTTCAATGCACTTTTTTAAACGTCATCTGTTGCAGAACAGTAGAAATATGTCACAGTCGACGCAAGTTGTTTTGTTTCAAGAATCAAATTGTATCGGAGGCAGTCTCATTGCTTTTGCATTAAATACTGCAGTTTTATTTAGAAAAAAAGTAGGTTGATATGCTTTATACTTTTTAGCAGTTCTAGTGAATTATACATTTGTCATCTCAGGAATATACTGTAAAAATGTGAGTTAGTATTAGACTGGATGGTAGACACAAGAGCTGCAGCCATTCTTCATTTGTTTTAAACTGGTTATCTTCTTAGCTAACATTAGCAACAGCCTTTCATGAAACTGGAAAGCCTTTACACCTTGATGGCCCTTGTTAAGTTCAGGAACTTAACTATGATTCCTTGCTAAAACTAAGTAAAAGAAAAAAACCATCTTTTCTGTTTTTGGTTGATATTGTCTTTTTAGTCAGTTGTTAATGGTATAGTTGCCTCTTGCATGAGACTTACATTGTGTTCGCATGACTTTCACTGTTTCAGATTCAGGCATGCTGGTCGATATCCTGGTGGAGCTCTCCAGTCATCATGACTGTGCTGTACAGACGAGGTGAGAACTGGCAAAGGAGAGGAAAGCGGGAGGGGCAGATGGAGAGGGTTAGGAACAGCACATGTATATTATGATTTATTTCCATCAAGTCTCCTCTTTTGCCTGTTTTCTTTTTCGTGTCAGTTGAGCCAGACCCACATTTCTCCAGGAGAGGATGTCTAAGGCACTTTTCACTTCAGTGTAGATATGCTGGCCAGTGGCTTTCCTGACAAAAGGATACTCTTGTCCATTCATTCTCTGACATATATTTTTTTGGCTCTGGATGATTGTGTGCGCCCGGCAGGTGTATAGAAAGAAAGCGGACAAAATCTTCTCACCAGAAGCAAAGCCACCTGTTTTTCTCTCTTACAATGAAATTTATAGGAAGGACATTAGAGCATGGGCTTCCTTTCTGGCAATGGCTCTTAACGCCAGCCTCTAGAGTGTGCTGGAACCAGGTACTGGCGTTCCCTGGTCACGTTGATTCAGTCCTACTGGCGTGATGTCTCCCGTCTGCTAGAGATGGTTCCAGGGGTATCTATCGTTTCTGCTGTGGTGGCTTAACGCCCCATCTCTTCCACCTGCCCTGACTCGTTTCATTCCTCCAGGCGTTAACCAGGTATGCCCTCCTTCCATGACGTGCTATTCTGCATCAGTGAGCCACGGTACAGTATGTGTAGTTAAAAGATCATTTTAAATCTAAAATTACGTTTAATCTAGCATACTTACCGTGGCTCATGCAGAGTCTCTCCCTTCCTCCTTGCCAACCTGGGTTTTTTTTTTTTCAGATTTGGCAATCAGGGTGTTAGTTACATTGAAAAGAGGACAGGTCTATGCATGTACAAGGTACTAGTACCCTCAGAGTCATGGTCCTTTCAAACTTGAGCGTTTACGAGACAGGAATGGCAATCTGCTGCTGCTTATTGTATTAGTGAGCCACGGTACAGTATATTAGATTAAACATGATTTTAGAAGGAAAATTCAATGGTTAGACAGGCAGGCATACAGGCAGACAGATAGGCAGGCAGGCAGGCAGGAAGGCAGACAGACAGACAGACAGACAGGCAGACAGACAGTGATGATAAAAATACAGATAGGTAGACAAAGTTAGCTTCACAGTAACATTGGCAACTGGTTTTTTTCCCCCTGAATATTCTCAGAACCGTTTTTCTCTCATGATACGCAAAAGACACTTCATCATCAGGATAGTTTTACATGGAGTTATTTTTGCCAAATTGTTGTAGATACTGTGGTTGTCAATGATTGATTTTGTATTTTGTAGATAACTGTGGTTGTTAATAATTTATTTTGTGTGATGGCTTTCTACAGATTCTTTGAGACGATGTTTATTTTTTTCCCCCAGGGTATTTCAGCCATGAGGGAATAGTGTCTCTCAGCAAGCTTCTCATCTCAGTGGGAGTGGTCTATGCCGGCGCCTTCTGTTTGAGAGGTATTGTCTCAGTCTCCTCCTCCTCTGTGTGTGTGTGTGTGTGTGTGCACGTGTGTGTGCGCGCATGTGTGTGTGCGTGTGTGCATGTGAGTGTTTGCGTGCATGCGTGCATGTGTGTGTTGAGTGTTTGCGTGTGTGTGTGTGCATGCACGTGATGATTGTATGACCTGAAGGCAAGACATTGGCCTCCTGTTTCACCCTGACACTTGTCTGTTGGTGTGGACATGTGCAGTGACGGGATTCAGTGAGTCATTCGATCTCTTCCAAGCTGAAGGAGGTGTAGGAATTGAATACCACTTTTAAGTCACGGCAGGTTTCTTTGCATGAAATTCGGGTTGCTCTCCCTAGGGAGAATGTGTCGCCACAAGAGCAGCGCCACCCACTTAAAAAAAAAATTTCTGGTCTGCAAGTGTACTTGTGTCCTTATGAGAGTGGCTTTTGTTTTTACAGAATTTTGCCAGGGACGACTCTCTTGCTGCCTTGGGTTCTTTTGTATGCACTGAATGGGAAGAGGCCAAGACCCTTGCCAGAGACAGGAGAAGGTGGAGGGATGCTGTTGAGGCCCTATGCTCCGCTAGGAGCTGTAAGGACTAAGAAGAAGAAGAAGAAGAATGTGTGTTGCACAGAGTACCTCAGTTTATCATCTCATCGGAGACTACCACTCAAGGTTTAGTGGATGGGGGAAAAGTTTGGGCACAAACTGGGATTGAACCCACTTATGTTGCTTTGTAGGCAGGTGGGTTACCTCTAGACCATCAATTCACCGTGATCCAGTTTTAAAGCATTTTGCTTTGACAGGAATCGGTGATACCAATCGGTGGCATAAATCAGTGACAGGAATCAGTGACAGGAATCAGTGACAGGAATCAATGACACTGACAGGAATCAGTGACAGGAATCTGACTGACAGGAATCAGTGACACTGACAGGAGTCGGTAACAGGAATCAGTGACAGGAATAAGTGACACTGACAGGAATCAGTGACAGGAATCTGACTTTGACAGGAATCGGTATCAGGAATCAGTGACAGGAATCAGTGACACTGATAGGAGTTAGTAACAGGAATCATTGACAGGAATCAGTAACACTGACAGGAATCAGTAACAGGAATCAATAACAGGAATCTGTAACAGGAATCAGTGACAGGAATCAGTGACACTGACAGGAATCATTATCAGGAAACAGTTTGTTTGTTAATGAGCCAGTCAGTCAGCCAACCAGTTGTCTGTATGTTTGTTTGTGTGTATCACTGTATCACACTGTATGTATACATACATGTATGTCTGAAAAGGGTGTTTTAATGATAGTAGAGACATGATAATGAAGAGTGTGTATATATCTGTAGTGATAGTGTGATGCAGTACATGTAAAAATGATAGTATGATGTAATAATGATAACGCAGTGTGGGTGCTGCAGAGGTCTGGGGGGGGGGGGGGGGGGGGGTGGATACACAGCATTAACCTCTTAACTGCCCAGTGCAAGTGCACCCTATATGCCGGGGAATAAAATTCTTGTGTACCACTGCTATGTTCATATCCCTCTTACTCAGAAACTACTACATAAATATTCCTGATAGTCTACCCAATGACAGTATATATATCGTAGACTACTTCGAGGCAAGCTCAAATTAGTTAGCATGATATTTCACTGCGAAAATATATTTAAAATGTAAAACATCGACCAAAAATATGATTTCTTTATCACCACTGTCATTCGAGTACCCCCCATCTCAATAATGTCAAACATATGTCTAGGCCGAATCTCATTCATTGTTTTTTAAATACACGATCTCCTGAATCATACGCGATCGTTTTCATCAATGTTAGGTAAATCTAGAGTTTTATTTGCTACTTTTACAGCTGTTTAAAGTTATTTATGCCTTCAACAAGAAGTGTCAGCAATTTTGAACAAGAACTTCCCAAGCAGTCATGCATAAAAACACAAAATACGAGCGAAAAAACAATCGTTTTTGCCACGGTTTTTGCAAGCTCGATGTTGCCAAGCAACAGGAGAGTGACCTCCATTAATTTTGGAGTTGTTTCCCTTTAACTGTAGTCAAGGAAGCAGGCTTGTTTACTTCGGTTCGACACCCCGGAAATTTTCCGGGTTGTTGGCGTATAGGGTGCACGTTTAGCCCCGGAGAATTTCCGGGTAAGGCAGTCTAGTGGTTAAGCGCTGGAAGGGTGAGAGATATGAAGAGCGTGCTGTGGTGTGCAGGTCTGGGTCGGCTGACCAATCCTGACTACACCATGTTCATCAACGTCCTGCTTCAGGCCCTGCACTCCCCCAGCCAGCCCAACAAGGTCAGTCACACAGCTCAGGGCCTCGGAGCTGTAGACAGCTGGCCGTGGGTCACACTGCTGTGACCAAGGCGGCCTCAGCCAGACACAAGTTTACCCCTCACAGCCAGTACAGTAAGGCCGTCCTGATCGCAGAAGGACTGAAGCCTCTTCTCCGCAGAGCTGGCAGATTACAGTTGGCGTATTATATATATGAAACGTCAAGAACTCAAGAAGGGGTCCGCTTGACAGTACCTCCCTACGTTTAAACCCACTGGCAAATAGTCAACCGGTAGTTCTGGAAATAACCTCAGTTGTCAGTAAAGCGCTGTGAGAATGCTCACAGTAAGAACAGTAGGAATGCTCACAGTAGACTGTAAAAACAGTGAGTATGAGGACAGTATGTAAAAACAGTGAGTATGATCAGAGTAGACTGTAAAAACAGTGAGGATGATCACAGTAGACTGTAAAAACAGTATGATCACAGTAGACTGTAAAAAACAGTATGATCACAGTAGACTTTAAAAACAGTGAGTTTGATCACAGTAGACTGTAAAAACAGTGAGTATGATCAGAGTAGACTGTAAAAACAGTGAGTATGATCACAGTAGACTGTAAAAACAGTGAGTATGATCACAGTAGACTGTAAAAACAGTTGGTATGATCACAGTAGACTGTAAAAACAGTGAGTATGATCACAGTAGACTGTAAAAACAGTGAGTATGATCACAGTAGACTGTAAAAACAGTTGGTATGATCACAGTAGACTGTAAAAACAGTGAGTATGATCACAGAGACTGTAAAAACAGTGAGTATGACACAGTAGACTGTAAAAACAGTGATATGATCACAGTAGACTGTAAAAACAGTGAGTATGATCACAAAACTGTAAACGTATGATCACAGTAGACTGTAAAAACAGTGAGAATGCTCACAGTAGACTGTAAAAACAGTGAGTATGATCAGAGTAGACTGTAAAAACAGTGAGTATGATCACAGTAGACTGTAACTGATAGGAATAACCAAGTAGACGGCAAAAAAAATCCCAAAACAAAAAAACCCCAACCAACCAACCAACCCCCCCCCCCCTCCCCCCAGGCCATCCTTTCAGTAGTTTAAATGTTGAAGTTGAGTGACTTTACTAAAAAGCGAAGAAACTGAAGGGATTACCCGGCTCTGCCAATGTAAACGCCAGACCAATCCTTCCCAACAGTCTTGTGGTCGTTCTCTCTGCTTATTTCAACTATGTCGCGAATGCTTTAAAGCCAGCCACAATACGAGAGGAAAGATGCGTTTCTTCTTAGTTATGTGCTAAGAGAGCGTTTGCTGCCACTTCCAACCTAGGCCAAGTTTAGCAGGCTCACCCAGGGTGATACAAGGCTGTCCCTTGCTGTGTGTCCGGTCACTGTCTTTCTGCAGTGAATCAAATCGCAAACTCTGTATGTTCATCAAAATCTGAATACTCTGAACAGCCTGCTAGCTTGGATACATGTATTTTCAGGTTTCCTTTCCCCGGTTGTAGCAGGCTTGAAAGACACCATGATGTGCTTGGAAACTTTCTTCTTTATGCTAATCTGAATGTTGTCTTAGCAAAGGATAGGTGTTGTGATGTAGATTGGACTGTAGTGGTGTTTTCTGGACGGTACGGTCACGATGTGTGCTTTAACAATAGCTGTGTGTACATGTGAATCAGATCTATGATGATGTGGATATGTGATCAGTTTTTCTTTGATAGAGATTTAACCAAAAAAATGTTGTATATCACTTTAAGTCGCGGCAGATTTCTCTGCATGAAATTCAGGCTGCTCTCCTTGGGAAGAACGTGTTGCCACAAGAGCTGCACCACCCATTATTAGTTTGTTCTTTTCCTGTCTTCAACTGTATTTGTTTCCCAAATCAGAGTGGCTCTTTTCTACAGAATTTTGTCAGGGACAGCTCTCTTGTTGCTGTGGATTATTTTACATGCACTAAATAATTTTGTAACATATGGGACCTCGGTTTATCGTCTCATCCAAAAGACTAGCACCTAGACCACCACTCATGGTCTAATGGATGGGGCAAAAGTTTGTGGCCCAAACGGGGATCGAACCACCGCACGTTTCCGACCTGGACGTTTCACTTTCTAGGCAGGTGCATTACCTCTAGACCACCGATCCCGTTCGATTCCCGTTCAAGGAGATAATGATAGTTTTCCCCTGGAGTTAACATCAGTGCAGACTCCACTCTCCCCAAAAGTCCTTCGGATGAGACTATAAACCGAGGCCCTGTGTGCAAACGCACACAGAACATCTTGCGCACACATTGAAGCCTGTTCCGCTTTTTGTAAGAGTAGGCCATTGTGTGCCGGTAGGAACAGATGAAAGAATTTACAAAACCGCATACACACGGGGACTGAATGTAAAAAAACCACATAAGTGCTTATTCCATTATCCTTGATATAAAAGAATTTTTTTTTAAATCCACAAAAAAGGTGTGTGTGTTTTGTGTGTGTGTGTTAATATAGCAAGACACGTGTGTGTGTGCCTAACAGTGCGTGTTGTGACCATCTCTCATCAGAAGCTGTTGCATCGCTATGATTTTGAGTTCTGGGCGTGGCCAGTGGACTTCAGGTGGAACGAGGGCTCAGAGAGGTGGGTATGCCAGGTGTGGGGCCGGTCACCATGCACATGGCTGTCGCTTCACTCTTCTTGTGTGTGAATGTGTGTGTTGTGGTGTGTGTGTGTGGTGTGTGTGTGGTGTGTGTGTGTGTGTGTGTGTGAAGATAGAGAGAGTGTGTGTGTGAGTGAGAGTGTGTGTGTGAGAGTGAGAGTGTGTCGTGGTCTGAGAGAGAGAGAGTGTGGTGAGATGAGAGTGTGTGTGTGGAGTGTTTGTGTGAGTGTGAGTGTGTAAGTGTGTGTGTGTAAGTGTGTGTCGTGTGTATGTGTGTGTGTGTGTGAGTGAGAGGTGTGTGAGTGAGAGTGAGTGTGTGTGTGTCTGAGAGAGAGAGAGTGTGTTGTGTGAGTGTGTAAGAGTGTGTGTGGTGTGTGTGTGTAAGTGTGTGTGAGTGTGTATGTGTGTGTGTGTGAGTGAGAGTGTGTGAGTGAGAGTGAGTGTGTGTGTGTCGAGAGAGAGAGAGTGTGTGTGTGTGAGTGAGAGTGTGTGAGTGAGAGTGTGTGTGTGTCTGAGAGAGAGAGAGAGTGTGTGTGTGTGAGTGAGAGTGTGAGTGAGAGGTGTGTGTGTTGTGCTGAGGAGAGAGAGAGTGTGTGTGAGTGAGGTGGAGAGTGTGTGTGTGAGAGTGAGAGTGTGTGTGTGGTGTGAGAGTGAGTGTGTGTGTGTGTGAGTGAGAGTGTGTTGGTGTGTGTGTGTGTGTGAGTGTGTGTGTGTGTGAGAGAGTGTGTGTGTGTGAGAGAGAGAGAGTGTGTGTGCGTGTGCGTGTGAGAGAGTGTGTGGGTGTGTGTGAGTGTGTGTGAGTTTGTGTTTGTGTGTGTGCAGGGGTTACTTTTTGTGGGCAAGGTTGTTGTTTTTTTCAAGAGTGGGGCTTGTTTGGTTTTAAAAACTAGCATCCAAATGGTTAAGGAATCACTTGAAAAACACACATAGACAGACAGACTCACACCCACCCACCACCCACCCACACCCACACCCACTCACACTGTCACACACTCTCACTCACACACGCATATGCAGAGAGCCATTTCTCAGGTTTTGGATTTGATGGAGACTATTTTGTTTTAACCTTTTTGTTGTTGTTAAAAAAATCTTTTTAATTAAGGGTTATGCTTTTTCTTACAACAAGTACCTCACCATTATCATTGTACGTTGAGAAATGTACATCAGATCTTTATTTTTGAAAGAAGGTGTCTTGACTAATAAAGTTAGCATTTATGTGTGTGTAACAAATGTCTAACTTGCATGCATGTCTAGCTGTACTAGCAGAACCATCCATTGTCCTGTGGGGGATTGTTCATTGTAGAATATCGGTTTGGCTGCTAGTTCCTAGTAGTCTTTTAGATCCACTCATTTGCAGAAGTATTCATATGAATAGAAAACACTTTTACCATCTTGGCTTTTGTTCAAGTGTGATGGGTCTACCCAGGGCAAAGTCAGGCTGTCACTAGACTAGCTGTGGTCTCCTGGCAAACAACCCCCCTTTGGGGGACTTTAACAGAAGCTGAGTATCTTTTAGGTTGACAAGATTCTGGAGCATAGCTTAAATTAAACAGAAGCTGAGTATCTTTTAGGTTGACAAGATTCTGGAGCATAGCTTAAATTAAACAGAAGCTGAGTATCTTTTAGGTTGACAAGATTCTGGAGCATAGCTTAAATTAAACAGAAGCTGAGTATCTTTTAGGTTGACAAGATTCTGGAGCATAGCTTAAATTAAACAGAAGCTGAGTATCTTTTAGGTTGACAAGATTCTGGAGCATAGCTTAAATTAAACAGAAGCTGAGTATCTTTTAGGTTGACAAGATTCTGGAGCATAGCTTAAATTAAACAGAAGCTGAGTATCTTTTAGGTTGACAAGATTCTGGAGCATAGCTTAAATTAAACAGAAGCTGAGTATCTTTTAGGTTGACAAGATTCTGGAGCATAGCTTAAATTAAACAGAAGCTGAGTATCTTTTAGGTTGACAAGATTCTGGAGCATAGCTTAAATTAAACAGAAGCTGAGTATCTTTTAGGTTGACAAGATTCTGGAGCATAGCTTAAATTAAACAGAAGCTGAGTATCTTTTAGGTTGACAAGATTCTGGAGCATAGCTTAAATTAAACAGAAGCTGAGTATCTTTTAGGTTGACAAGATTCTGGAGCATAGCTTAAATTAAACAGAAGCTGAGTATCTTTTAGGTTGACAAGATTCTGGAGCATAGTAAAGGAAAGGGTAAAGGAGTCCCATAACCTATAAGGTCGTAGGGGAGCAAGGCGTCAGAGACCTCACTTCTCTAGGGCCAGCATATTGAGGGCGGCGCCCATCTCCTCTCCCTCGCTGCTTTACCTTCCCTGACCCTAAAGAGGGCAGGTACCCATTTACAGCTGGGGGAACTGTACTGAAGCCAAGGCGCGCAAACGGTCACCCATCCAACTGGTAACCACGCTCGACTCCCTTTTTCTGGAGCATAGCTTAAATTAAACAGAAGCTGAGTATCTTTTAGGTTGACAAGATTCTGGAGCATAGCTTAAATTAAACAGAAGCTGAGTATCTTTTAGGTTGACAAGATTCTGGAGCATAGCTTAAATTAAACAGAAGCTGAGTATCTTTTAGGTTGACAAGATTCTGGAGCGGGACTTGCTTAAACAGAAGCTGAGTATTTTTTAGGTTCACTGAATTATTAAGGTTACGTTCAGTTATCCAATGGATAAAGGACCACACTTATTCACGTATCGTTAATGAATGATTCTTTTAGTTTTTTCTCTCACTCAGACTGCTTGAGGTGGAGTTGATATCTAGAAAAAGTGACCATGAGACTGCTGAAGTCTTCTGTTTGTATAGTTTATCAGAACAAAGCAGTCTAGCTAGCATTTGAGTGTGAGACCAGAAAACATGTCTGAACTGGGTTTTGTTGATATTGTGGTAAGTGTGTTTTGAAATTTTTTTTGGTGTTTTCTCCTGCCTCATCTTCTGTGCTGTATACCTGCCCTGCTGCTGTTCCCACGCTGCTCGTTCTGATCTAAGCACCTCAGCTGCACACAGACTCATCATGTGGTCTCCTCAGGGCCAGAAGATGCTTTTCACTGTTAGTCCACAGTGAAGTCACCAGCCAGCAAGCACAGTGCACTTCAATGACGCTTAGCGGTACTTACTCTAGGGGACGGAATAGCTCAGTGGTCGGAGCACTCGCTTTACCCCAGCCAAGTTAAGCAGCATCGAGCGTGGTTACCACTTGGATGGGTGACCGTTTGCGCGCCTTGGCTTCAGTACAGTTCCCCCAGTTCCCCCAGCTGTAAATGGGTACCTGCCCTCTTTAGGGTCAGGGAAGGTAAAGCAGCGAGGGAGAGGAGATGGGCGCCGCTCTCAATACGCTGGCCCTAGAGAAGTGAGGTCTCTGACGCCTCGCTCCCCTACGACCTTAATATAGGTTATGGGACACCTTTACCTTTTACCTTTACCCTGATTCGACTTTTGCAGCACTCCAACTTCAAACCCCCCCCTACTGGAGGCAGTGTTCACATAGTGGCAGAATTCGGACGAGACTATAAACTGAGGCCCCGTGTTCGAACGCATGCAGAACATCTTGCGCGCACGTTTAATCCTGTTTCCGCTTTTCGGAAGAGTAGGCCATTGTGTGCCGGCGGAAACGGATGACAAAGTTGACAAAACCGCATACACCCGGGGACTGGATGTAAAAAAGCACATGAGTGCTTATTCCATTATCCTCGATTTTTTTACAATGAATAAGACTCAGACTGAGTGAGCTGTCTAGCTGCTTTGGCAACCGTCATGATGCCTCTCTAAATGACCACCTCCCGTGAACCTGCAGACCGAGAATGTTTCCACACAAACTCATTACCGTTGCGGAAATGCTCAGGAAACTGAAACTTAGGTCGCTATATATAAGACTGGAACAACAGGGGCTATGATACCCGAAACAAGGGAGTATCGTAGTGGAGTATGTTTCAGCTAAGGGGAGTGTGTGAGAGTGTTGTGTTGGAGTATGTTTCACAGCCAAAGGGGGAGTACATGGGAGTATTGTGTTGATGTGTGTTTCAGCAAAATGGGAGTGTTGTGTTGATGTATGTTTCACAGCAAAGGGGGAGTGTGTGGGAGTGTTGTGTTGATGTATGTTTCACAGCAAAGGGGAGTGTGTGGGAGTGTTGTATTGGTGTGTGTTTCAGCAAAATGGGAGTGTTGTGTTGATGTATGTTTCACAGCAAAGGGGGAGTACATGGGAGTGTTGTGTTGGTCTATGTTTCTGCAAAGGGGAGTACATGGGAGTGTTGTGTTGGTGTGTGTTTCAGCAAAGGGGAGTACATGGGAGTGTTGTGTTGGTGTATGTTTCAGCAAAGGGGAGTACATGGGAGTGTTGTGTTGGTGTATGTTTCAGCAAAGGGGAGTACATGGGAGTGTTGTGTTGGTGTATGTTTCACAGCAAGGGGGAGTACATGGGAGTGTTGTGTTGATGTATGTTTCACAGCAAAGGGGAGTACATGGGAGTGTTGTGTTGGTGTATGTTTCACAGCAAAGGGGGAGTGTTGTGTTGGTGTATGTTTCACAGCAAAGGGGGAGTACATGGGAGTGTTGTGTTGGTGTATGTTTCACAGAAAAGGGGGAGTACATGGGAGTGTTGTGTTGGTGTATGTTTCACAGCAAAGGGGGAGTGCATGGGAGTGTTGTGTTGGTGTATGTTTCACAGCAAAGGGGGAGTACATGGGAGTGTTGTGTTGGTGTATGTTTCACAGCAAAGGGGAAGTACATGGGAGTGTTGTGTTGGTGTATGTTTCACAGCAAAGGGGAGTGCATGGGAGTGTTGTGCTGATGTATGTTTCAGCAAAGGGGAGTACATGGGAGTGTTGTGTTGGTGTATGTTTCAGCAAAGGGGGAGTACATGGGAGTGTTGTGTTGTGTGTGTTTCAGCAAAGGGGAGCGTGTGGGACGCAGCAAAATTCAGGCACCAGTGGACTACGAGGACAGCTCCTCTTGGATCAGTGCTGTTCCCCTGAGGATGCTGAGGTATGTCAGTACAGCGTAGTACAGCTCAGCACACAGAGCGCAGTACAGAGCAAGACAGCTCAGCACAGAGCATGATACAGAGCAAGACAGCTCAGCACAGCACGGAGCAAGACAGCTCAGCACAGAGCATGATACAGAGCAAGACAGCTCAGCACAGCACGGAGCAAGACAGCTCAGCACAGAGCATGATACAGAGCAAGACAGCTCAGCACAGCACGGAGCAAGACAGCTCAGCACAGAGCACAATACAGAGCAATACAGCTCAGCACAGAGCATGATTCAGAGCAATACAGCTACAACGTAATGCAGAGCAATATAGCTCAGCACAGAGCATAATACAGAGCTTTTTTGTGATAAAAAAGAATGTGAGCGGTAGTGTGCGTACTGTCTGTATAGATGGATTGGCTGTGTTGTTGACGTGACCGTGACAGTTGTGTTTTTCAGCTACTGCGCCATTCACACCTTCGGGCGTCGCATGGTCTACCCCGGCGCCACTTCCTTGATGCAGTTGCTTGTCGGTCAGTTTTCTTTCCGGCTTCTTTTTTTTCTCTCTTTTTTCCGCCTTCTTTTCTTTGATAGTTTTTAAAACAATTTTAAACAAACTATTTTTGCATTTTCTAGTCCTGTTTATAATTTTTTTGGTTATTGTTTTAGTGTGTATGTGTGTGTGAGTGTCTCTGTCTGTCTGTTTGTCTGTGTCTGTCTGTCTGTCTGTCTCTCTCACTCTCACTCATTCAGTATATACTTATAATGTGTGTGTGTCTGTTTGTTTATTCTATTGGATGAAACAAAGATATGTGGTATGATAGGGGATGGGGACGGGATAGCTCAGTGGTCGGAGCACTCGCTTTCCCCCAGCCAAGTTAAACAGTGTCGAGCGTGGTTACCACTTGGATGGGTGACCGTTTGCTTGCCTTGGCTTCAGTACAGTTCCCCCAGTTCACCCAGCTGTAAATGGATACCTGCCCTCTTTAGAGTCAGGGAAGGTAAAGCAGCGAGGGAGAGGAGATGGGCGCCGCCCTCATTATGCTGGCCCCCTAGAGAAGTGAGGTCTCTGACGCCTCGCTCCCCTACGACCTTATAGGTTATGGGACTCCTTTACCGTTACCTTTTAGGGGTTGAAGATGCTACAGTTTTTGTTTGCTCGTTTTTGCTGCCTGATCTTCTTGCATCCTTGTCCTGCTGTTTCCACCCCACTCATTCTGATCTCACCTCCCGGGTATAGCCAGGTCATGTCATGGTGTATCTTCAGAGCCAGACGCCCGCAGGGATCTCACCAGTGTTGGGCTGCTGCTGTGAGGTCACCAGCCAAAAGTGGCCTGCTCTGCTGCTGTTTTTTATTTTTGCTGGTGTTCAGTGACCAGTACCTGTTCTGATCTAATGCCACCTCCTGAATCCCCCTGCTGACAACAGTATTTATTTATTTTATTTTATTTTTTATTATATTTTATTCTTTTATATCGAGGATAATGGAATAAGCACTTATGTGCTCTTTTTTAAAACATCCAGTCCCCGTGTGTATGCGGTTTTGTGAATTCTGTCATCTGTTCCCACCGGCACACAATGGCCTACTCTTACGAAAAGCGGAAACGGACTTAACGTGTGCGCAAGATGTTCTGCGTGCGTTCGCACACGGGGCCTCGCTCGGTTTACAGTCTCCTCCGAAGGACTGTTGGGGAGAGTGGAGTCTGCACTGATGTTTTTGCCTAGTCGTGGTGGAGTCCAGCTGAGTGAGGCAGCACTGCTGGAGTAGTGACCATCACGACGCTTCCTGGCAGTGATCGCTCGGGAACCTCCGGGCCCGGAAGGCTTTTGATGCTAACTCACCACAGGTATGGTGGACGTGTTGGAAAACTGGACTGACCTTGAGTTCACCATGGGGTTGGAGCAACAGAGGCCACTCAGCCAGACACAGTTTGACTAAAAAAATCGAACTGAATGTCAAAGTCCTTCGGATGAGACTATAAACCGAGGCCCCGTGTGCGAACGCATGCAGAACATCTTGCGCACGTGTTAAATCCTGTTCCGCTTTTCGAAAGAGTAGGCCATTGTGTGCCAGTGGGAACAGATGACAAAATTTACAAAACCGCATACACACGGGGACTGGATGTAAAACAGCACATGAGTGCTTATTCCATTATCCTCGATATAAAAAATAATGAATAAATAAATAAACAGTTGTCTTTTATGGCATGATGGCTGAGAATGGTTTAACAGTGATGGTGGTGTGGAGCAGGACCAGCTAGCTATGAGACTTCTTTGGCAGAGCTGCGTCCCACACTTCTGGTGTGATCATCTGTCCTGGTGTCAGTCAGGCCCGACAGATAACAGACATCTGCAGCACAGTTTCAAAATGTCTGCAGTCTAAAAACAAATTTTGGCCTTCGATGAATCAGTGATGCCAAGGCGTGGACGTGTAGGATTTAGGCAATTTGTACCCAGCAAGCCTGTGAGATATGGCATCAACATTTACCTGTGTTGTGATAGTGAGTCGTCCTGTGTTTGACAGCTGTCAGTTTCCACCACTTTCAGTTCCTCTCAGCTGCTATCCATCCCATCCCATCCCAGCTGGTGCTGATTATGGCAGGAACTGACCACACTTGGACTTGGTAAAAGGAAGGGGGCTGATCTTAGCCCTGGGCCCTGGACCCTTGACTGAGTTATGCTGGATTCGCGTGCTGTGGTCTTTAAATTTGAAATTCATTCTGGGAGCAAGGGGGACCAAAGAGAAGGATCACGGCTCAAATGTTAATGGCTCTCTTCTCCATGCCAACCAACTGTGGTAGTCGGTCGTCATCATCATGAATGTATCATATCATATCCCATCTCATCAGGGGCACAGGTACACACATTAAAACTATAAAGTTTTCTCACACGAAGCTGCTTGTATCATGTATACAGATCAGAATTACTTGTAAATGCCAACACGAACATTTACACACACACACTGAGGAATGGCTCACATAGTACGTCTACAGTCTGCAAATGCCCAGTGTCCAATTGCCTGCGATGCTGCGCGTACTTTAATGTAACTTGCTCCTTCAGAAGTGATAATCTAGCATACTGACCGTGGCTTACACAGAGTCCCTCCCTTCCTCCCCGCCAGTCTGGCTCAATCAGATTTTACAGTCAGTGTGTTAGTTACCTCGAAAAAAGAGGAAGGCTGTACGCATGCGCATGGTACTAGTACTCTCAGAGTTATGGTCCTTTTGGACTTTGATGTTTACGAGGCAGAAACGGCAAACTGCTATTGCATATTGCATCAGTGAACCACATAAAGTATGTAAGATTAAATGTGATTTTACAATGAAAATTCTCTCTTTTTTTGTGTCTGTTGTGTACAGGAGGCATGCTGAACCAGGGGCGGGCCAGTCTGATTGAAGAGGTATGATCGGTGTGATGATGCACACTGTAGACCTACCTGTCTGACCAGTTTGTTCAGCATCGTGGTTGTGTTTGCACAACTGATATATATATGTCTGTTGTTCCGCACTTTGTTGTCATTTCATATAAGTTTTCGTACTGTGTAGGATTACTGAAGTGTGTTATCGTAAGGTACACCGAGTATTATCATTTGAACAGTAAAAAGAAACAGTCCTTAGTTATGCATCCACTAGCGCATAACTGTTCCTGTGTGAGTGAGAAAAGGTTTATGATGAAGTAATTTTTTTGTTTGTGCTGATGTTCAAGCTAAAAAACAATGAGATGATAACTGTGTGTTAACATTGACATGATTGTTTTGACCGCTGAGTCTGCCCAAACAGTTAAAGGTATTTCTCCCCCTTTTTTAAATGATGAATTTAAAGACATTTATAATATTCTTTTCATTAACAAAATGCAGTCATCAAATTAAGCATACTATGCATAATCGAATATATATTGACATTTGTCTTCCTGTCTTTAAAGTAACAAAATGGAAGAATGGATATGTTCTGCCTAACTGTATGCACTCACTTATACTCTTGGCAAGCTATTTTTAGGGTGTTACTGATTCTCAAAATAAGGTTAGTATGTACATCTGCTGGCATTAGCTGATGAGTAATGTTCATGGTCAGACAGCCAGTGTGGAGAAGGTATGCTTTTACTGAAAAGTAGGGTATTACCCCCGCTGTCACATTGTTTACATTGACAAGTATGCTAGCACTAGCGCCTTGACCACTGTGCTGTGACTGACCATGTGGGATTGATCAGCACACAGTCATTACAGCATCAGCTCACACCCCTTGTTTGCCAGCCTGAAATGCTGAAATCACCCTGTTTATGTGTGTGTGTGTGCGTGTGTGTGTGTGTTGGGATGGTGTTGTGTAGTTGTGTGGTTGTGTGTGTCACTTGTGTATGTGTGTGTGTGTGTGTGGTGTGTGTGTGTGTGTGTGTGTGTAGTGGTGTGTTGTGTGTGTGTGTGTGGTGTGTGTGTGTGTTGTGTGGTGTGTGTGGGGTGTGTGTGCGTGTGTGTGTGTGTGTGTGTGTTGTCTGTGTGGTGTGGTGTTGTGTGTGGTGGTGTGTGGTGTGTGTGTGTGGTGTGCGTGTGTGTGTGGTGTTGTGTGTGTGTGTGCGTTGTGTGTGGTGTGTGTTGTGTGTGGGTGTGTGGTGTTGTGTGTGTGTGTGTGTGTGGTGTGGGTGTGTGTGTGTGTGTGTGTGTGCGTGTGTGTGTGTGTTGTGGGGTGTGTGTGTATTGTGTGTGTGTGTGTGGTGTGTGTGGTGTGTGTGTGTGTGTGTGTGTGTGGTGTGTGGTGTGTGTGTGTGTGTGTGTGTGTGTGTGTGTGTGTGTGTGTGTGTGTGATGTGTGGTGTGTGTTTTGTGTGGTGTCGTGTGTGGTGTGTTTTGTGTGTGTGTGTGTGTGTGTGTGTGGTGTGTGTGTGTGTGTGGTGTGTGTGTGTGTGTGTGATGTGTGTGTGTGCGTGTTTTGTGTGGTGTGTGTGGTTTGTGTGTGTGGTGTGTGTGTGTGTGTGTTGTGTGTGTGTGTGCGTGTGTGTGCGTGTGTGTGTGTGTGGTGTTTGTGTGTGTGTGTGTGTGTGTGTGTGTGTGGTGTGTGTGTGTGGTGTGTGCTGTGTGTGTGTGTGTGTGTGTGTGGGTGTGTTGTGTGTGTGGTGTGTGTGGTGTGTGTGTGTGTGTGTGTGTGTGTGTGGTGTTGTGTGTGTGGTGTGTGTGTGCTGTGTGTGTGTGTGTGTTGTGTGTGTGTGTGTGTGTGGTGTGTGGTGTGTGTGGTGTGTGTGTGTGTGTTGTGTGTGTTGGTGTGTGTGTGGTGTTGTGTGTGTGTGTGTTTGTGGGTGTGTGTGTGTGTGTGTGTGTGTGTGTGTGTGGGGTGTGTGGGTGTGTGTGTGTGTGTGTGGTGTTGTGTGTTTGTGTGGGGTTGTGTGGTGTTGTTGATGTGTGGTGGGTGTGGTGTGTGTGTGGTGTGTGTGTGTGTGTGTGTGGTGTGTGTGTGTTGTTGTGGTGTTTTTGTGTTGTGTGTGTTGGTGGTGGTGTGTGTGTGTGTGGTGTGTGTGTGTGTGTTGTGTGTGTGTGTGTGTTTATGTGTGTGTGTTGATGTGGTGTGTGTGTGGTGTGTGTGGTTGTATGTTGTGTGTTGTGTGTGTGTGTTGGGTGTTGTTGTGTGTGTGTGGTGTTGTGTGTATGTGTGTGTGGTGTGTTGGTATGTGTGTGTGTTTGTAGTGTATGTGTGGTGTGTGTATGTGTGTGTTGTGTGTTGTGTATGTGTGTGTGTTGTTGGGTGTGTGTGTGTGTGTGGGGTGTGTGTGTGTGTGTGTGTTGTGTGTGTGTGTGTGTGTGTGTGTGTGGCGTGCAGAAAAGGGGACAGCGAGCCAAACTCCTCACAGAGGACAACAACCACATTGACACCATGTTTGTCAACAGACGCAGACCTGGGAATCACCATAGTAATGGAAATACTCTGGTAAATCTTTTTTTATTTTTTATTTTTTAAGTACCTCAGCTAGAAATCTCTCTGAGGTTCTCTAGTGGTGAGATTTTTGGCATGCAACTGTTTGCCTAAAGGTAAAGTAGGAGACGGGATAGCTCAGTGGTCGGAGCACTCGCTTTCCCCCAGCCAAGTTAAGCAGTGTCGAGCGTGGTTACCAGTTGGATGGGTGACCGTTTGCGCGCCTTGGCTTCAGTACAGTTCCCCCAGTTCACCCAGCTGTAAATGGGTACCTGCCCTCTTTAGGGTCAGGGAAGGTAAAGCAGCGAGGGAGAGGAGATGGGCGCCGCCCTCAATATGCTGGCCCCTAGAGAAGTGAAGTCTCTGACGCCTCGCTCCCCTACGACCTTATAGGTTATGGGACTCCTTTACTTTGTTGGCCTACCAATTAAGGTAGCCTCGTTCCATCTTCAGGGTTGATGTCTGAACACACTGTCACTGTGTATGTAGTGCTTTTGAATTTTGTCGCCCATTTTTAATGGCATGCAATGGCCATACTCTTCCAAATGGTGCAACAGGTTTTAACATGTGTGCAAGATGTTCTGCATACAGTTGTACATGGGACCCAAAAAACTTTGTAGGGGGGGAGTGGAGTTGGTACTGATGTTAACTCCAGGGGGAGAAAAAAACAACCCCTCCTCAAATGGGCATCCTGGTGATGGCTTGAACCTCCAGCATCAGATTCTGAGCTCAGTGCTGTAACCGCTAGGCTACCTGTCCCCCACTGGTGTGTCTGAAGTGGCCTTGAATGGGAACAGTGTCCTGATAGAGCGCAGTGCAGGGTAGGGGGCTAAGTAAGGCAGGCTTAAAGTAAAACCCATAAAGCAAATGTACATGTATTTGACATTCATGCGTAACAGACGGACATGTTGTTCATGCACAGAGAAGAGATGGTAAATGAGGTAGTATTCTTTTCAAACATGCACTAGCTAAAAAAAGTACACAGGTATTAGTCAGTACACAGGTAATACACTGTATTTTAAATGTACTCCAACCTAGACATTGGGTGATACCCATTTCAAACTTACAGAGGCTTTGTGGTTTTGCGGCAAAACACATTTCCAATGTATACTTACATGCTCCTCCTACTGACCATCTCCTGCCTGATAGGCCATGTGCACCATGGTACAACTGTGACATCCTGGTCGCAAAACGCAAACTCCGGCAACTAGAGCGGCAATGGCGAAAAACAAAAACCGAAATAAACAAACAGCTTCTTCGTAAACAAATCAACAAAGTTAAAACCTTAATTCGTTCAGCAAAAACAAAGTACTACTCTTCTCAAGTTCTTGATGCCACGTCTATGAAATCTCTCTTTTCCCTCACATCCACGTTTCTTGGATCTGAGAAGGCTAGTCCTCTGCCTTCTATTCACAACCACTCTGAGCTTCCTTCTATATTTTCTGCTTTCTTCTCTGACAAAGTCCGCAACATTCGCTCCAGTTTGGATCAGACTCCTTTCCAGCCTGCAACTTCTGATCCCCAATTCTCTGGCACTCCTCTCCTTTCCTTTCATCCCGCAAGCGAGAAAGAAATCGAACTAATTCTGAAAGGAATGACTATAAAATCATGTGATCTTGACCCCATACCTGCTTCTCTTTTTGCACAAAGCCTGCCACAACTTATTCCCACTATTACGAATATAGTAAACTTATCTCTTGTCTCTGGAAATGTTCCTTCAGCTCTAAAAACTGCCATAGTCACACCTCTACTCAAAAAGCATGACCTTGACCCCAACATTCGAAGAACTATAGACCTGTTGTCCAACCTACCGTTTATCTCTAAAGTCCTTGAAAAAGTAGTTCTAAAAACAGCTCAACAACCACCTTCTCTCCAACAGTCTCCTTCCTGCGTTTCAGTCTGCCTATCGCGTCAACCATAGCACTGAAACTACCCTTGCCCATACCTTAAACACACTTCTACTCGCTTTCTGACTCAGGGAAAATCTCTCTTCTTACTCTACTCGACTTATCTGCATGCCTTTGACACTATTGACCACTCTATTCTTCTCTCCCGTCTTCAAAAAACATTTGGTGTTACTGGTACAGCCCTTACCTGGTTTAGTTCATACCTTACTGACCGATTCCAGACAGTCACAGTAAACAAGATTCAGTCAGTACCTGCCAGATTGGAATGTTGAGTTCCACAGGGATCTGTTCTGGGCCCTGTTCTTTTCACCATCAACACTGCTCCACTGTCACATATAATTAACCGCCATCAGATCAACCATCATTTTTATGCAGATGACTCTCAGATTCTAAGCAGCGACACTCCTGAAAATCTGCCTTCTCTCTTTACAAATATGGCCCACTGCTTTCAAGTATCCAAAAATTGGTGATACAGAACAAATTACAGCTAAAGCAGATAAAACAAAACCATGCTTGTAGGGACCAAACACAAACTCTCTTCCATCACAACAGCTTCAATACAACTTGGCAATGCATCAGTCCCTTTATCCACTGCTGTGAAGTATCTAGGGGTCATTATTGACAACACACTCTCTATGCAAAAATTCATCACTCAGACCTGCCAGTCCTGCTACTATCAATTATGGCGTATTAGTGCAATTCGAAAGTACCTGTCCACAGATGCAACATCCAAACTTGTTGCGTCTCTCATTCTTTCACGTCTGGACTATTGCAACTCTCTGTTGGCTGGTCTGCCAGCATCATCTATCCAATCCCTTCAACGTATACAAAACTCTGCAGCTCATCTAATCCTCAGAAAGAAAAAAATCTGAGCATATTACCCCTCTCTTGCAATCTCTCCACTGGCTGCCTGTACCACAGAGAGTAAACTATAAGATCAGTACCCTCTGTTACAAATGTCTCCACAAAACAGCACCCGCCTACCTCTGTGAATGTCTTCACTTGTACACCCTTCTCGTTCTCTCCGCTCTGCTGCAGATACCTTGTCCTTACGAATACCTAGATTCAACCAATCCACCATCGCCGTCGCTCTTCTCTATTTCTGGTCCATTAATGTGGAATGATCTCCCTCTCTCTCTCCGCCAAAAGCCTTCTTATGACACTTTTAAATCCAGTCTCAAGACATATTTATTTCAAACCTAAGATTTTCCTCTCCTGCCTCATCTCATAGTTGTGGTTTTTTTTTCCCCTGCCTTCAACAACCAAGATTCTATTGCCCTGCCAGGGTGTGTGACCTGTGTGTGTGTGTGTGTGTGTGTGTTTGTGTGCGTGTGTGCACATTTGGACTTGATGGAACTATTGCTTGTCACTGGTTGTATGACTGTGTAAGAATGAGTTGAGTGCAAGCGCTTTGATTTGTCTCTGCAAGATATAGCGCTATATAAATTCCATTTATTATTATTATTATACTTCAAACTTGGTACACAATGATTGTGATACACAGTTTAAAGATACATGCACCTCAGGACAGTACACAAGGCAATATACACTTCAAACATACACAGAGCTTAGACAGTCCACAAGGTCGTACACCTTGTAGCCATAGTGCATAGTTCAGTGCACATATATGGTACATTGTGTAGTCATACATAGAGTGTCTAAAGACAGGACAAGAATAAGCACTCGTAACAGAGCTCAGAGTATCTACGATAATAAACATTTCATCCTTCTACAGAGCTTTCAATCTGGCCGGTCATGATCTATGGCTGCAAACCCTGGACTCAAGGAATTGAGGCAGTGGAGATCTAGGTTATTCTGTTAGAGACAATTAATAATAATAATAATAATAATAATGTATGGAATTTATATAGCGCTGAATCTTGTAAAGCAACAAATCAAAACGCTCAGATGACTTTTTAAATTTTTATATTGAGGATAATGGAATAAGCATTCATGTGCTTTTTTTACATCCAGTCCCTGTGTGTATGCGGCTTTGTAAATTTTGTCATCTGTTCCCACTGGCACACAGTGGCCTACTCATTCGAAAAGCGGAACAGGATTTAACGTGTGCGCAAGATGTTCTGCAACCGTTCGCACACGGGGCCTCGGTTTATAGTCTCATCTGAAGAACTTTGATATTCAGTTCGTTTTTTTTGTCAAACTGGGAAGAAAGGGCGAGGCTGGGAATCGAACCCAGAACCTCACGGTTTACTTGTTGGCAGGCAAATGTCTTAACCATCCTGCCACCTTCCTTCCTTAAAGTTACATGTATTTTCTTCTTTTTTTTATGAGTAAATTGGTTATTTTGTAGATGTCTTAGGATTTTGTATTTATCAGATTAAACGTTATGAACGTCCGTTATTAGTAACATTATTGAAAGGGGGAAACGAAAGTGATGGGTGATGTGCTAGAACACGTTGCAAGTTTTGTCTGTAGTTGAGTCCGTCTGCTGTGAAGGAGCGGGTAGAAACAACAGTTCAGACAGGACTGTGACTCTTGACTGTAGCTGCAACAGAAGGCATTCTCATAAACGCTCTGTGTGTGTGTGTATTGTGTGTGTGTATGTGTGTATGTGTGTGTATTGTGTGTGTGTGTGTGTATGCGTGTGTGTGTATGTATTGTGTGTGTATTGTGTGTGTGTGTGTATGTGTATGCATGTGTGTGTGTATGTGTGCGTGTGTGTGTGTGTGTGTGTGTGTGTGTGTGTGTGTGTGTGTGCATCAGGTTGTGTGCTGTGAAGGGAATGCAGGCTTCTATGAGATGGGCTGTTCTGGAACCCCCCTGGAGTGCGGCTATTCTGTGCTGGGCTGGAACCATCCAGGGTTCGGAGGCAGCTCTGTGAGTCTTCATCTTTGTCTTTATCATTGTCTTTATCTCAGAAGCTGTGAACAGTGACAAGTGTAAATGCTTAGTGCCTCACTTCATAGCTCAGAAATCATGAGCTTCTTTAGAGCCTTGTTTTACCCCAGAAGTGGAAGCAGCTATGGAAAGAGCAGCACTATTTTGTCTTGAAATTTGGGATCGCCCCTTTGTCTTACCTTTTGACTCAGGCATGGTTATTTGGCAGGACAGTTGAGTATTCATGTGCAGTTGACCTTGGAAATGAAGTGCTTTGTACTTTTTGTAGGTAAAAGAAAAATGTGTTACATATATTTTTGTAATGTCTTCCGGATCTTTTTGGGGTTGGGGTGAAGGTGGTGGTGGTGGTGGTGGAGTATGTATGTGTACCAAAGATTTACAGAATCATATCATACCTAATGCGCCAGATTGCTTAGAGCTACGTGTATGCGTTGTTTTTGAATATTCTCTTCCTTAGCTAACCCTCTGCAATCCCCATGGTTTCAGCTGGCATTTTTCTCCTCTTGTTCAAATTAAATTTTTAAAGTCTTGCGGATAGTAGTTCTGATACGGTAGATTTGGTCAGGAATTCTAGAAACTGAAGAGGAAACTCAATACAGTAGGTTTTCGGAGCAGAGAGGGAGATAGTCAAGTCAAGTCAAGTCAAGTCAAAACCACTTTAATCACGCCACGCACGAAGGGCAATTACAAGATGGGAGATGGGTATATCGTAGACATGGGGGGTTATGCTCTGTTTGAACGGGACAGGGAGTGCCGTTCCCTGAGGCAGAGCAGAAGGCCATTGACGCTGTGATGCAGTACGCCATCTACGGCCTGGGCTTCCAGCCCGACAACATCGTGCTCTTCGCCTGGTCCATCGGGGGATACAGCGCCACCTGGGCCGCCATGAACTACCCCGACGTCAAATACGTGGTCAGTGGTGGGCGCTTTGGGCAGTTTAGAAGGGAAGGGAAGGGAAGGGGTGGATGGATGGACTGTGTGTGTGAGTTGTGGGTAGAGATCTATGTGAAGAATGGGGTCACTCCGTGCTCTAGCGTGGGCAAAAGTGCACACAGCTGTTGATATCAGACTCATGGCTGTGGCAGGAGCCAAAGGCTTGTATGACCCCCTGGAAAGTGCATCTGTTTGTAGCTAACGACCCGGTGAAAAATAGTTATGTCTGTGACAACGGCACACATTTCACCATCGCAAAGATGAGGAGAGGGTGTAGTGCCATGCATCTATAATGGTTCTCTGGAACGGTCCTGGTGGCTAAGACAGAACACCTGGACCACACTGCCATCACTGTGCACGTATATTTAGATATATTCAGCAGTACAGCAATCCCTGTGGACCTCATGCCTATCAGTTCAGAAACCATCACATTCCACCATCATATTCATATACAGCAGGACAGCAATCCCTGTGGACCTCTTGACTATCAGTTCAGAAACCATCACATTCCACCATCATATTCATATACAGCAGGACAGCAATCCCTGTGGACCTCATGCCTATCAGTTCAGAGACCATCACATTCCACCATCATATTCATATACAGCAGGACAGCAATCCCTGTGGACCTCATGACTATCAGTTCAGAAACCATCACATTCCACCATCATATTCATATACAGCAGGACAGCAATCCCTGTGGACCTCATGCCTATCAGTTCAGAGACCATCACATTCCACCATCATATTCATATACAGCAGGACAGCAATCCCTGTGGACCTCATGCCTATCAGTTCAGAGACCATCACATTCCACCATCATATTCATATACAGCAGGACAGCAATCCCTGTGGACCTCATGACTATCAGTTCAGAGACCATATACAGCAGTACAGCAATCCCTGTGGACCACAAGGCATTGGCTGTGCCTTTGGCCACCTCAGTCTTGTTTGGAGCAACATTCAGAGTGGCTCTCTCAGCAGACCAATCCATGCATGGCAGTCTATGCTGCAGTTGTCGCAGGACCACTCTACTATGGATGGTAGCAGTATAGACGCTGGAGATGTTGAAGATGATTGCTGACTGATGCTGATGCTGATGCTGATGGTGGTGGGTGGTGGCGGTGTTTCAGGTGTTGGATGCCACCTTTGATGATGTGGTTCCTCTGGCTCTGACCCAGATGCCTCAATCCTGGAGTGAGTACTGGCCCTGCAGTGTTAGCGTTTTGTTGGTTACCTACCTTGCTGTGGGTGTGTGTGCACGTGTGTGTGTGTTTATGTGTGTGTGTGTGTGCACGTGTGTGTGTGTTCATGTGTGTGTGTGTGTGCACGTGTGTGTGTTTGTGAGTGTATAATAATAATAATAAATGAAATTTATATAGCGCTATATCTTGTAAAAAACAACAACACCCAATCAAAGCGCTTGCATTCATTCCACTCCTACACATGCAACCAGCTATGATTAACAGTTTTAACAAATTCAAACACACACACACACACACACACACACACACACACACACACATACATACACACACACATACAGGTTATATGCTTCGGCAGGGTGATGGGAATTTTGATCATTGAAGGCAAGGACAGATAATTATGAGATGAAACAATAGGGGCAAGTCTTAGGTTTGAAATAGGTATGCCTTGAGGCTGGATTTAAAAGTGTCGTAAGTAGGCTTTTTGCGAAGGGAGAGAAGGAGGTCATTCCAGATTGATGGACCAGAAATAGAGAAAGAGCGACGGCCAACGGTGGACTGGTTGAATCTAGGTACTGGCAATTTGTTTGTTTTGTGTGTGTGTGTGTGTGGTGTGGTGTTATGGTGTGTGTGTGTGGTGTGTGTGTGTGTGTGTGTGTGTGTGTGTGTGTGTGGTAAAGAGAGGCGTGGCGGGTGGTGCATGTGCGTGCAGGCATGAGTTTTTGCCGAAGAGACAGACACTGATCACACTGTCCTGACTTGCAGGTCATATTGTGACCATGGCAATGCGAAACTACATGAACCTGAATATTGCTGACCAGCTTTTACAGTGAGTCGGGGATGAATGGGTGGGTGGATAGATGGATGGATGGGTGGATAGATGGAGGGGTGGGTGGATAGATGGAGGGGTGGGTGGATAGATGGAGGGGTGGGTGGATAGATGGATGGTTGGGTGGATGGATGGATGGGTGGATAGATGGATGGATGGGTGGATGGATGGAAGCTGGGAGAGAGAAGGATGGATAGATGGATGGATAGATGGAAGCTGGGAGAGAGAGGGATAGAAAAGAGGGATGGACAGATGGGTGTAGGGAGGCAGGGGAGAAGAGGAGATTGAGGAGAGAAGGGAGGAGGAGAAAAAGGAGGGAGAGGGAATGAAGAATAGGTGGGTGTAGGGAAGGAGGAAGGGGAGGGAGGGAGAGAGACTATAAGACTTCTTCAGAGTTTGCATGAAAGCTTGCAGAAAACTTGCGGCTCTGAATTTACCACGAGATTTGCAAGAAGTGCAAACTAATGGACGCGTGTATATGGTCAGTGCAACAGCTTTTTATGTGATTCTCGTTGCTGTGCAAGGTTTTAAAGAGGAAAATGAAAATTGTTAGGAGAATGATTGAGATCTGTGACACCGGGGCTGTCCACTATTCATAAACTTTGCACTGATCGGCAGTAACGTCATAGGCTAGTTTTACCGGTGTAGTTCAGAGCTTAGCCACAAAGAGCTAGCTGTTCTCACTGCGTATGCAAATGAAACACATCAGATCATGTCCTTAAGTTTTAACGGCTGCAGGCAGCAACAAATGTTTTTGCATCGATGTAGGGAAGTTTTTTTAAACTGTTTTTTCACTGGATGTTTTTGTGATTCTTTATTTTTTTTCTCTCAGTATGGCCAATTCTGCCTTCGATAGCTGTGCCCCTTCTGTTGTTTCTGTTGAGTACTTAAATTGAAAATTGTGAAATAGAAGAGTTAGGATTTGGACGAAATAGCCCTGTGGTGTCTCATTTCAGGAACAGCGCCTACTTCACTTGTAGTAAGTTTGTGAAGACACTAGTTAAACTGTTGCAAATATTGTGTGTGACCGTCAGGGAAGGAATGCTAGAGTGTCACGTATAATAGCGCTACTCAAAAACGAAATTGGGTGAACGTGTCTTTTTTTTTTTTGCAGGTACCCAGGGCCTATCAAACTAATACGCCGCGTCAGAGACGAAATCATCGCCACAGAGTGAGTACAAGCTGAGTGTGACCGTTAAAGGCACAGAGGGTTGAGGGGGAGGCTGCGTAACCAAGGCAGCTGAGGGTGGTGATGATGATGATGATGATGATGAAGACAGGCAGGATCAGTGTGGATAGATAGATCTGTCTCTGTGTCGTGAAGGCAGTGGGTGAGGAGATGGGTAAGGCAAGGGCATGGGCATGTCTTCATGGTGTGTGTGTGTGTGTGTGTGTGTGTGACGTGGTCAGGCTAAGGTATATGTATTTATATATATAGACCTACACGCAGTCTGGTTAGGATTTTTGTGAGGATGTGTCCGTGTTTGGGTGGGGGATAAGCAGCAGTTGTGAAGTAACTTGATTGATAAGATAATGTGTGTGTGTGTGTGTGTTATGTTTTTGTATGTGTGTGCGCATGTTTGTGTACACATGTGTGTGTGTGTATGCTTGTGTATACATGCATGTGTGCACATTTTTGTTTTTATTTTTTTAAAATATTTATTTATTCTTTTATATGTATTTATTCTTTTATATCGAGGATAATGGAATAAGCACCCTCATGTGCTTTTTTTACATTCAGTCCCCGTGTGTATGCGGTTTTTGTGTGTGTGCACGTGCGTGCATGCATGCGTGATTGCGTGTGTGCGTGTTTGTGTGTGTATGCGCGTGTGCATGCATGTATGTATGTGTGTGTGTGTGCGTGTATGAGTGTGTACATACTACATGTGTGAGTCAGGCCCAGAGGTGTACAAGTTGTGTCTGTTTTGGTGGGTGTGACAGAAAGACGGAGAACATGACTTCTGTGCTGTCCTCCAACAGGGGCAACTTCCTCCTGATCAGGCTGCTGCAGCACAGGTAGGTCAGTCAGCCAGTCAGTCAGCCAGTCAGTCAGTCAGCCAGTCATTAAGTCAGTCAGTCAGTCATTAAGTCAGTTAGTCGGTCAGTCAGTCGGTCGGTCAGCCGGTCGGTCAGTCAGTCAGTCAGTCAGTCAGTCAGACAGTCAGTCTGTCTGTCTGTCTGTCAGTCAGTCAGTCAGTCAGTCAGTCAGTCAGTCAGACACTGACCCACTTTGTATGGGAGTGGGGAGTGGGGGGGGGAGGGGGCTGGATTGCAGGGGGGATGGTGGGGGAGGTGAGGGTCTTGGGGGGGGAGACGTGTGCTTGTCAGGGTGTCTGTATGCATTGTATGCACACATGGACTGTTTATTTTCTATGTACTTGTGTTAAAAGACTTGCTTCTGTGTGTTTATGTGTGTGTTTTGTGTGTGTTGTGTGTGTGTGTGTCTTTTTTCATGTGTGTGTACGTTTGCTTGCATGTTTGTAGAACTTTCTCTGTGTGCAGTACTCAGGATAGTCCTTGTGTCTGTGTGAGTCAGTATGTTCAATGATTAGAAGAATAATGGGGGTAGCTTCGATAATAATAATAATAATAATAATAATAATGTATGAACTGCACAGCTTTAAATCTTCACAACAAATATACATACACGTGCACTTTCACTCAAACCATTAACACACTCGATTCACTTAACCCCCTGAGTTATATATATATATATGGAGGGGTCACCCAATACTTCCGGTGGCAGCAAATTGTTTGACACAAAGGGTTGGTTTGAACCTAGGTTTATTTTTGTTCTTTTGTCCCCCCCCCCCCCCCCTACCCCTCCCTGCCTACATTTGTTCCCTTGGTCAGTTTTTGATCTAGCAGTTTTGCCCACGGTGCAGGTACCCCAAAGTGGTGAATTCAGAGACAGTCCCGCTGCTGGAAGATTTCCTCAGCGGCAGCAGGCAGTACCAAGGTAAGTCAGTCATTGGTCAAAAGTCCTTCGGATGAGACTATAAACCGAGGCCCCGTGTTAAATCCTGTTCCGCATTTCGAAAGAGTAGGCCATTGTGTGCCGGTGGGAACAGATGACAAAATTTACAAAACCGCATACACACGGGGACTGGATGTAAAACACATGAGTGCTTATTCCATTGTCCTCGATATAAAAAAAATTACAAATTGTCATCTGAGCGCTTTGATTTGTTGCTTTACAAGATTCAGCGCTATATAAATTCCATACATTATTATTATTAGGGGGGGGGGGTGGGGGGTGTATAGACAGCCTGGTGGTGAGAGTGATGAGCATTGCGCTCGTAATCTGCTGACCCGGGTTTGAACCTCGTTCAAGAGGATTTTTTCCTCTGGAGTTAACGTCATCGGTGCCGACGCCACTTCCCCCGCAAAGTCCTTCGGATGAGACTCTAAACCGAGGTCCCTGTGTGCGAACGCACGCCAAACATCTTGCGCACATGTTAAAACCCGTTCCGCTTTTTTGAAGAGTCAGCCATTTTGTGCCGCTGGGAATGGATGACAGAATTGACAAAACTGTATACGCACGGGGACTGGATGTAAAAAAAAAAAGAAAAGAAGCAAATGAGTACTTGTTCCATTATCCTCAAAAGAAAAGAAATAAAAAATATAAAAAAAGAAGAAATAAATGGATTGTTTGACCTGATGAATCACATTGCCGGACGCATCGCTGTTGTCTTCACAACGCAGCAATTGATGGCAGAAGGTTGTCAGGTCTTGGCATTTGTTTGTTTTCTTTTTATGTTGTTGTTGATGTTGTTATTCTGGTTTTTATGTTTGCTCCTCAGCTAGAGCTCCGAGGTTTACCAGTGGTGAGATTTTTGTGTGTGCAACTTCGTCTTTACCCACCATTGAGGCAGCTGCATTGTGTGTTCGGGGAAGGGGTCTAAGCGTGACACCTGGGAACATGCGTTTTATAAAAACATCGTCCTTTCCTACCGGCACGAAATGGCATACTCTTCTGAAAGGTGGAATAGGTTTTTGATGTGCATGCAAGGTGTTCTGCGTGCGTTTTACACATGGGGCTTTAGTTTATAGTCTCACTCAAAGAACTTTTGGGGGAGTGGAGTTGGAAGTAATGTTGTTGATAACGATGAAGACATTGACAGTAACGATGGTAATGATAACGATGAAGACAGTGATAGTAACAATGATGATGATGATGATAACGATGAAGACAGTGACAGTAACAATGATGATGATGATGACGATGATGAAGACATTGACAGTAACAATGATGATGATAATGATAAGACAGTGACAGTAACGATGATGATGATGATAATGATGGTGACAGTAATGATGATGATGACAGTGACAGTAACAGTGATGATGATGATAATGATGACAGTAACGATGATGATGATAATAATGATGACAGTGACAGTAACGATGATGATAATAATAGTGACAGTAACGATGATGATGACAGTGACAGTAACAATGACGATGACAGTGACCGTAATGATGATGATAATGATTATGACAGTGACAGTAATGATGATGACAGTGACAGTAATGATGGTGATACTAATGATGAAGACAGTGACGGTAATGATGATGATGATGATGACAGTGACAGTAATGATGATGATAATGATGATGACAGTGACAGTAATGATGATGAGAATGATGAAGACAGTAACAGTAACAATGATGATGATGATGACGATGATGAAGACATTGACAGTAACAATGATGATGATGATGATAATGATGAAGACAGTGACAGTAACGATGATGATAATGATGGTGACAGTAATGATGATGATGACAGTGACAGTAACGGTGATGATGATAATAATGATGACAGTGACAGTAATGGTGATGATGATAATAATGATGACAGTGACAGTAACGATGATGATGATAATAATGATGACAGTGACAGTAACGGTGATGATGATAATAATGATGACAGTGACAGTAACGGTGATGATGATAATAATGATGACAGTGACTCACAGTAATGGTGATGATGATAATAATGATGACAGTGACAGTAACGATGATGATGATAATAATGATGACAGTGACAGTAATGATGATGATGATAATAATGATGACAGTGACAGTAACGGTGATGATGATAATAATGATGACAGTGACTCACAGTAATGGTGATGATGATAATAATGATGACAGTGACAGTAACAATGATGATGACAGTGACCGTAATGATGATGATAATGATTATGACAGTGACAGTAATGATGATGATGATGACAGTGACAGTAATGATGATGATAATGATGATGACAGTGACAGTAATGATGATGATAATGATGAAGACAGTGACAGTAATGATGATGACACTAATGATGAAGACAGTGACAGTAACGACGTGATGATGATGACGATGACGATGATGATGATGAGGATGCTGATTGTGCTGCCAACAGACAAGCTGCTGATGGAGCATCAGGTTGTGGTGGAGGAGTGTGACGCCAAACTGCGCAGTTACGCCGCCGATGTGTCCCCCACCTACCCCATGATGATAGGTAAGTCCCTTCACCAACATCACCACCACCACCACCACCACCACCGCCATCACCATCACCATCATCATCATCATCGTCGTCATTATCATCATCGTCACCACCACCACCACCACCACCACCAGAAAAAGCTGTTATCCTCTCGGTGGAGCTGCTCTGGCAAACTGCTCTTGTTCCTCCACAGTGTGTGTGACAGTAACGATGATGATGATGATGATGAGCACGGTTTCTTCCATGTTCTGCACCCCTCTTCTCCTTTTCTTTTTTTGGTTCTTTTTTTTGCAGGGGATGAAGACAGGCTGGCAGTTCGAAAACAGCTGACACTGTTCCTGGTGAGAGAGTGTTTTGTGGAGTGTTTTGTGTGTGTACATCACATTGCCTGTATAGTGCCTGTGTAAAGAGTGTGTTTTGTGGAGTGTTTTGTGTGTGTGTACATCACATTGTATAGTGCCTGTGTAAAGAGTGTGTTTTGTGGAGTGTTTTGTGTGTGTACATCACATTGCCTGTATAGTGCCTGTGTAAAGAGTGTGTTTTGTGGAGTGTTTTGTGTGTGTACATCACATTGTATAGTGCCTGTGTAAAGAGTGTGTTTTGTGGAGTGTTTTGTGTGTGTACATCACATTGTATAGTGCCTGTGTAAAGAGTGTGTTTTGTGGAGTGTTTTGTGTGTGTACATCACATTGTATAGTGCCTGTGTAAAGAGTGTGTTTTGTGGAGTGTTTTGTGTGTGTACATCACATTGCTTGTATATAGTGCCTGTGTAAAGAGTGTGTTTTGTGGAGAGTTTTGTGTGTGTGTACATCACATTGTATAGTGCCTGTGTAAAGAGTGTGTTTTGTGGAGTGTTTTGTGTGTGTACATCACATTGTATAGTGCCTGTGTAAAGAGTGTGTTTTGTGGAGTGTTTTGTGTGTGTACATCACATTGTCTGTATAGTGCCTGTGTAAAGAGTGTGTTTTGTGGAGTGTTTTGTGTGTGTGTACATCACATTGTATAGTGCCTGTGTAAAGAGTGTGTTTTGTGGAGAGTTGTGTGTGTGTACATCACATTGCCTGTATAGTGCCTGTGTAAAGAGTGTGTTTTGTGGAGAGTTTTGTGTGTGTGTACATCACATTGTATAGTGCCTGTGTAAAGAGTTTTGTTTTGTGGAGTGTTTTGTGTGGTGTACATCACATTGTAAAAGTGCCTGTGTAAAGAGTGTGTTTTGGGAGTTTTTTTGTGTGTGTACATCACATTGTCTGTATAGTGCCTGTGTAAAGAGTGTGTTTTGTGGAGTGTTTTGTGTGTGTACATCACATTGCTTGTATATAGTGCCTGTGTAAAGAGTGTGTTTTGTGGAGTGTTTTGTGTGTGTACATCACATTGCCTTTTATAGTGCCTGTGTAAAGAGTGTGTTTTGTGGAGTTTTTTGTGTGTTTTACATCACATTGCCTGTATAGTGCCTGTGTAAAGAGTGGGGTTTTGGGGAGTGTTTTGTGTGTGTACATACATTGTATAGTGCCTGTGTAAAGAGTGTGTTTTGTGGAGTATTTTGTGGTGTACATCACATTGCTTTTTATAAAAGTGCCTGTGTAAAGAGTGTTTTTGGGGGAGTGTTTTGTGTGTGTACATCACATTGCCTGTATATAGTGCCTGTGTAAAGAGTGTGTTTTGTGGAGTGTTTTTGTGTGGTACATGACTTTGCCCTGAAAGTGCCTGTGTAAAGAGTGTGTTTTGTGGAGAATTTTGTGTGTGTACATCACATTGCCTGTATATAGTGCCTGTGTAAAGAGTGTGTTTTGTGGAGTATTTTGTGTGTGTGTACATCACATTGCCTGTATAGTGCCTGTGTAAAGAGTGTGTTTTGTGGAGTATTTTGTGTGTGTACATCACATTGCCTGTATATTGTGCCTGTGTAAAGAGTGTGTTTTGTGGAGTATTTTGTGTGTGTACATCACATTGCCTGTATATAGTGCCTGTGTAAAGAGTGTGTTTTGTGGAGAATTTTGTGTGTGTGTACATCACATTGCCTGTATAGTGCCTGTGTAAAGAGTGTGTTTTGTGGAGAATTTTGTGTGTGTACATCACATTGCCTGTATAGTGCCTGTGTAAAGAGTGTGTTTTGTGGAGTATTTTTGTGTGTGTACATCACATTGCCTGTAAAATTGCCTGTGAAAGAGTGTTTTGTGGAGTATTTTGTGTGTGTACATCACATTGCTTGTATATAGTGCCTGTGTAAAGAGTGTGTTTTGTGGAGTGTTTTGTGTGTGTACATCACATTGCCTGTATAGTGCCTGTGTAAAGAGTGTGTTTTGTGGAGTGTTTTGTGTGTGTACATCACATTGTCTGTATAGTGCCTGTGTAAAGAGTGTGTTTTGTGGAGTATTTTGTGTGTGTACATCACATTGCCTGTATAGTGCCTGTGTAAAGAGTGTTTTGTGGAGTATTTTGTGTGTGTACATCACATTGCTTGTATATAGTGCCTGTGTAAAGAGTGTGTTTTGTGGAGTGTTTTGTGTGTGTACATCACATTGCCTGTATAGTGCCTGTGTAAAGAGTGGTTTGTGAGTGTTTTGGTGTGTACATCACATTGCTTGTATATATGCCTGTGTAAAGAGTGTGTTTTGTGGAGTATTTTGTGTGTTTAATCACATTGCCTGTATAGTGCCTGTGTAAAGGGGTGTGTTTTGTGGAGTATTTTGTGGTGTGTAAAATCACATTGCTTGTATATAGTGCCTGTGTAAAGAGTGTGTTTTTGTGGAGTATTTTGTGTGTGTACATAAAATTGTCTGTATAGTGCCTGTGTAAAGAGTGGGGTTTTGTGGGTATTTTGTGTTGTACATCACATTGCCTGTTATAGTGCCTGTGTAAAGAGGTGGTTTTGTGGAGAATTTTGTGTGTGTTACTCACATTGCTTGTATATAGTGCCTGTGTAAAGAGTGTGTTTTGTGGAGTATTTTGTGTGTGTACATCACATTGCTTGTATATAGTGCCTGTGTAAAGAGTGTGTTTTGTGGAGTGTTTTGTGTGTGTGTACATCACATTGCTTGTATAGTGCCTGTGTAAAGAGTTTGTTTTGTGGAGTGTTTTGTGTGTGTACATCACATTGCCTGTACATAGTGCCTGTGTAAAGAGTGTGTTTTGTGGAGTATTTTGTGTGTGTACATCACATTGTCTGTATAGTGCCTGTGTAAAGAGTGTGTTTTGTGGAGTATTTTGTGTGTGTACATCACATTGCCTGTATAGTGCCTGTGTAAAGAGTGTGCTTTGTGGAGTATTTTGTGTGTGTACATCACATTGCCTGTATAGTGCCTGTGTAAAGAGTGTGTTTTGTGGAGTATTTTGTGTGTGTACATCACATTGCCTGTATAGTGCCTGTGTAAAGAGTGTTTTTGGGAGTATTTTGGGGTGTGTACATTCACAAATTGCCTGTATTAGTGCCTGTGTAAAGAGTGTGTTTTTTGGGGAGTATTTTGTGTGTGTACATCACATTGCCGTTATAGTGCCTGTGTAAAGAGTGTGTTTTGTGGTTTTTGTGTGTGTTAATCACATTGCCTGTATAGTGCCTGTGTAAAGAGTGTGTTTTGTGGAGTATTTTGTGTGTGTACATCACATTGCTTGTATATAGTGCCTGTGTAAAGAGTGTGTTTTGTGGAGTATTTTGTGTGTGTACATCACATTGCTTGTATATAGTGCCTGTGTAAAGAGTGTGTTTTGTGGAGTGTTTTGTGTGTGTACATCACATTGCTTGTATATAGTGCCTGTGTAAAGAGTGTGTTTTGTGGAGTGTTTTGTGTGTGTACATCACATTGCCTGTATAGTGCCTGTGTAAAGAGTGTATTTTGTGGAGTATTTTGTGTGTGTAAATCACATTGCTTGTATATAGTGCCTGTGTAAAGAGTGTGTTTTGTGGAGTATTTTGTGTGTGTACATCACATTAGGTGTGACCCATGGTTTTTGACTGGTCGGTGTTTGCCAAGAAGCTCGTTTGCTGTTTCAGTCACTGCTGTATTGAAACTATTCGTCAGTGTATCTATGTCTGAGTCTAACACAGTGAGTGCTGCAAACTTTCCACCTATCCTTGCTTGAAAAATTTCTAATACCTTTGGGTCCTTCAGCTTCTCGAGGTCAAATTTGATCCTGATGTTGTTCCGCTTGTGGATTTTCTTTAGACTAGTCGGAAAGTCATCATCACAAGATCATGATCACTCCCTATGTCTGCTCCTGGAAAACTTCGTGTCTGTGCGATATTAACGCTAAAACTGAAACCGCTTTTCACCATGATGTAATCTATTTGGTTGTGGTTTTTCCACATTGGGCTATGCCATGTCCATTTTCTGGATTTCTTGTGTGGGCCAAGTGTATTCACTAGCTGGAGGTGGTTGTTTTCTGGCAAACTCCAGGAGTCTCAAGCCTCTTTCATTTGATTGGTTATTACAATGTGGCCCACAAACGCCCTCCCAGTCTTTCCATGCATCTTTTCCTACCTTGGCGTTCAGTCGCCTTGCACAACGAGAGTCCTTTCTTGGGGGTTTGATTCAGAACTCTTGTAGCTGGTCATAAAATTCTTTTACGGGTTCATCTGTGCAGTCTGATGTAGGGGCGAAAGCCTGTACTATAGTTATGTTAAAGGGGGTTGCTCTCAAAGGGGGATGGTAATAAGTCTGCGGACACAGGCTGACAGCTCATGACGGTGTTCACTGTGTCTTTGTGAATGAGAAACCCCACACCGTGTTCATGTTATCCTGTTTTCACTGTATATAATTTGTGTCTTCCTGGTTTGTTGTTTCTCCCATGTTTTTCCACCTGACTTCGCAGAGCCAAGGATGTGCCCAATGTAAACTGGACATCTCATGTGTCAGTTCTTCCACTTTGCCTGCAGCTCTTAGTGTCCGTACATTCCATGGCCCAAAGATGGTGTTGTGTCGGCAAAGAATTTTGCTGCGTTTTACATCAGAGCATACTTTCGGACATCTGTCCTGATGAGCAACAGAAGGGGGCGGTTTCCCTTTGGGAACCCGGGCGACGACCGATCCGGTATGGAGATTCTGGCTGTCTTTGTCATTGGTGTATCTTGGGCAAATCAAACCTGGCGGAGCCCATCCCTCTCCAGGTCGGATTTTTTGGTTGGGTTTACTCCCCACATGTGGCAGGTGGTACTGGGTTACATGGTTACCAGTAGCAGAGGGAGTCTCTGACCTGACCACATGGGTCACACCTAACATCCTACAACTATGCGACCAGCGTAGAGAGTTGAAGAAAAAGAAAAATGAAACAAAAGAAAGAGCAGAACAATATAGGGCAGTCAACAAAAGAATCAGGAAGTCCATGACGGAGGCAAAAGAGAAATGGGAAACGGTGAAACAGTGCCAAGACATTGAAAAGAACATCAAGAAAACAATAGCAAGAAAGCATATCAGCTGGTGAAAGACCTGACTAGCACGAAACAGAGAAAAGGTTTAACAATCCAAGACAAAAATGGGAAGTGTCTCACTGACGACCAGGAATTCTGAACAGATGGACAGAATACTGCTCCAACCCGTATAACTATAGAACCGCAGGAGATCCAGAAGTCCCCTTTAATGTACCCGAAAGCAAAGACACAGAACAGTCACCCATCCTCCGAGAAGAAGTGGGAAAAAGCAAATCAGATCGCTGAAAAAGGGGAAGTCAGCAAGGGCTGACAACATTCCGCGAGTTGGTCCAAGCGGAGGGGGAAACCATGATCAGCGCCCTACTAAGAATCGCAACAAGATCTGGCAGAAAAGGAAAATGGCCAACACCATGGACGCAGTCACTCATCCACCCCCCCAAGAAAGGAAATCTACAACAATGCCATAATTACCGCACAATCAGCCTCATATGTCACCCAAGCAAGGTCATGCTGCAGATAATATGAATAGACTGAAGCCACAAGCAGAGACCATCATTGCTGAGGAACAAGCAGGTTTCAGAAACAGGGCGCAGCACAACAGAACAGATTATTCAACCTCAGAATACTATGTGAGCGGTACCTTCAACATCAACAAGACCTATACCCATATTTATCGATTTTAAGAAGGCATTTTACAGGGTGTGGCATGCAGCTTTGTGGGCAACCATGAATTTTTACAGCATCAATGCAAACCTGATCAGAGTCATCAAACACTGTACAGCGAGGCCACCAGTGCAGTGTACTACAACAACACATTGGAGAATGGTTTCGAACAACAGTCGAGTAAGGCAGGGCTGTCTACTCTCACCCACTCTTTCAACATCTTTCCCTTGAGAGAATCATGGCTGATGCACTGAACATCATGAAGGAAACAGTCAGCATTGGTGGGAGAACCCATCACAAACCCCCGCTTCGCAGATGACATTGGATGGAATAGCAGGATCAGAAAAAGAGCTTGTCAGCCTAACAGAACACTTGGAAAGGCCTCCCAAAAAATACGGCATGGAAATCATGCAGAGAAGACCAAACTGATGACTAATAAAAACCAACAGCATTAGCACTGATATCAGTTAATGACCAGGGAACTGGAAACAGTTCAAAGCTTCAAGTACCCGGGAGCCATTGTATCCGACCAGGGATCCAAGCCAGAAGTAGTATGCAGGGCTGCACAGACAATAACAGCTTTGTCAAAACAAACACCATCTGGAGAGATAAGAAATCTCACTTATCTCCAAGATCAACTAATGCGCTCCCTTTTCATATCCATATTTCTATATGCCTGTGAATCATGGACCCTGACTGCAGATTGGAGAGAAGAGTACAGGCATGGGGGATGAGATGCTTCGGGGACTCCTTGGCACTCCTAAAAAAGACCACATAAGCAACGAAAGCGTGCATAACAGAATCCAGCAAAACCAAATTTGGGTCCTATGAGAACCTTCTAACGATCGTGAAAAAGCGTAAACTTAAGTGGTATGGGCATGTCACAAGATCCCAAGGAATTACAAAGACAGTTTTGCAAGGCACTGTCCAAGGAGGAAGAAGAAGAGGCAGACCAAGGAAGAGCTGGGAGGATAACATCAGTGAATGGACAGGCCTAGAACTCAACAAAACCCTGAGAAAGGCAGAACAGAGAGAAGAATGGAGGGAACTGGTTGCTGAGTCTTTGAGGGTGCCCCCACGGTCGTCAGACTACGGGACAGATAGATAGATAGATAGACATCACATTGCCTGTATAGTGCCTGTGTAAAGAGTGTGTTTTGTGGAGTATTTTGTGTGTGTAAATCACATTGCTTGTATATAGTGCCTGTGTAAAGAGTGTGTTTTGTGGAGTATTTTGTGTGTGTACATCACATTGCCTGTATAGTGCCTGTGTAAAGAGTGTGTTTTGTGGAGTATTTTGTGTGTGTGTACATCACATTGCCTGTATATAGTGCCTGTGTAAAGAGTGTGTTTTGTGGAGTATTTTGTGTGTGTACATCACATTGCCTGTATAGTGCCTGTGTAAAGAGTGTGTTTTGTGGAGTATTTTGTGTGTGTACATCACATTGCCTGTATATAGTGCCTGTGTAAAGAGTGTTTTGTGGAGTGTTTTGTGTGTGTAAATCACATTGCCTGTGTATAGTGCCTGTGTAAAGAGTGTGTTTTGTGGAGTATTTTGTGTGTGTACATCACATTGCCTGTATAGTGCCTGTGTAAAGAGTGTGTTTTGTGGAGTATTTTGTGTGTGTAAATCACATTGCCTGTATATAGTGCCTGTGTAAAGAGTGTGTTTTGTGGAGTCTTTTGTGTGTGTACATCACATTGCTTGTATATAGTGCCTGTGTAAATAGTGTGGTTCAAATGATGGTACTTTTATGAGAGGATATACAATCTACAGTGTAAGAGGAGGGAAAAAAGAAGATTGAAAACATAAGTACATGAAAAAGAGGCAGTGATAATTGAAAACATAAGTACATGAAAAAGAGGCAGTGATAATTGAAAACATAAGTACATAAAAAAGGGGCAATGATAATTGAAAACATAAGTAAATGAAAAAGAGGCAGTGATATTTGAAAACATAAGTACATAAAAAAGAGGCAGTGATAATTGAAAAGATAAGTAAATTAAAAAAGAGGCAGTGATAATTGAAAACATAAGTAAATAAAAAAGAGGCAGTGATAATTGAAAACATAAGTACATAAAAAAGAGGCAGTGATAATTGAAAACATAAGTAAACAAAAAAGAGGCAGTGATGATTGAAAACATAAGTACACGAGGCAGTGTTGGCCCTATGACTTGACTTTCATGACGTCGTGTATGACGCCAGTTCTCCAAGGTAAGGTTGAGGGCAGGCAGCAGAAGGAAAAAGAGGCAGACCACCACCAACATCCTACATAGCCAACATCACTGAGATCAGTGGTCTGGGAGGAGGGCTACAGGAGATGGTAGAACTCAGCAGAGAGAGAGATGGCGAACCCTGATGGCATTGTGTGGAGCTTCTATCATCTACAGTGGTGATGGAGACAGTTGAGTTGAGTTGAGCTGAGGTTGGAACTGAGTTTGAAGAAGGCAGTGTGACTGACCTTGCGACTAGCGTATATGTGTCATGCGTGTTTTTTGTTTGTGTGTGGGTATTTTGATTTGTATGAGTTACTGCATGTGCATGTATGTGTGTGTGTGTGCACACACTACACGTGCATATATGTGACGCTACGCCACGAAATGAGTCACTTAGCACCCGACCCACTTTTCCGAGAAGAGCCATTTTAGGCAGGTGGGGGGGTCAGGTTGTTGATTTTGATATTTTGGTTGATTATGAAACTAAAGTTATTTTTCTATCTTGTGCTGAAGTATCAAGACGTAATTTCATTTCCTTTTGCTTTTAAAAACACCCAAGCCCTCATTCTGACCATCTGTTATGATGCAAAACTTGTCAGTTTCTCATTTTGTCAATTCCGACCGTCTGCCATTTCAATTTGTAATAACTTTTCATAGAAATGTCCGATTTACAATATGTTTTCTGTATTGAATAGCTGATGTATTACAAAATAATATCATGTCAGTAACTAAACACTGACCTCTGGTGCAATGCTACTCATTATGCGGTGAAGTGTCACTTGTATGCATGTGTACATACACACATGTTTATGTGTATGTGTGTGTGTGTGTGGTGTGTGTGTGTGTGTGTGTGTGTGTGGTGTGTGTGTGTGGTGTGTGTGTGTGTATGTGCATGTGTGTATGTGTGGTGTGTGTGTGTATGTGCATGTGTGTATGTGTATGTGTGTGTATGTGTGGTGTGTGTGTGTATGTGCATGTGTGTGTGTGTATGTGTGTGTATGTGTGGTGTGTGTGTGTATGTGCATGTGTGCGTGTGTGTGTTTCAGGCCCACAAGTACATGGAGGACTTTGATTCAACGCACTGCAGCCCTCTACCCATGTCGTACCTGTCCCCCCCATGGTCACCTGTGGGATAACCTGCTCCACACTCACAGACCTGTTGGATGGGAATGGTCCATTTGTGGGGACGGGATGGATGCTTCTGTTGATTCCGTTTTGTTTTGTTTCTTTTGGTTTATGTGTTGATTTTTTGTTTCTCCAGTTGTTCTGTTGAAATTGTACTCTTTTTGGAGTGCAGCAAGTCTGGCTATGTTTTGTTTTGAATACAGTGTGTGTGAGAGACAGAGAGAGAGAAGAGAGAGAGAGAGAGAGAGAAAGAGAGAAAGAGAGAGAGAGAGAGTGCTCATGAGCGTGTTTCCCAGTCATCTCTTCTAAATCCTCTTTCAGTTTCTAAATGGCAGGGATGTGTGGTTCAGTTTGGTGTAAACAAAGGTTTATTAGTTCAGAGCAACGTAGTACCAATATATGACATTATGTGCTGACACGGGCTCGCATGTGTAGGCCTGTTCTATGTTGTTTAAAAAAAAAAGGTGGGGTTGGGTGGGGTGGGGAAGTACCTTAGAGAGTGTGTATACATCAGTAAAAATTGAGGGGAGGGGAGGGGGTGGGTGGGTGGGTGGCGTCATTGTCTTTTTAGCGTCTTTTGTGGATATGTTTACCTGCACAAATGTTCATTTCTGATACTGATATCAGAATTCATGTCCATTGGGTTCAGAAATAGAGTCGTTCTCTTTTCTTTGGGGGGGGGGGGGGGGGGGGGGTATGCAGAGGGCGGCAAAGAGAAGCATGAAATGTTGGGAATTGTAACTTGTTTAATTAGGAAAGAGAAACCACACTCTACTCGAGTCCCCTCACTTGAGGGTGGTTGTGGGTTGCTGCACGGAAGAAGGGAACACCACCTTTCTCCCATTTGTGACAGTTGGGTGGCAATGCATGGATCTCGGCCAAAACTCTTTTGGGTCCAGTCATTGGTGGCGTTTGCATGTTTGTTTGTTTTGTGGGGTTTTTTTTTGTTTAGAGAAAAGGAAATGTTTTATTGCAGTTTTGAGGGCGAACAACAGATCTGGGTTGGAGGGGGCATGACCTCTGCGCTTTTCCTCCTGCCATCCCCCAAACCAAAACCCATCTTTCCTCTCCCTGTTCTCTCGGCTTTAGGCCCGTGTCAGCAGTGACTGAGAGATGGGACTGCTAGTCCTCCCTCCCCTCTGTGTGTGTGTGTGTGTCTCTGTGTGTGTGCGCGTATGTGTGTGATCATGTGCACGCGTATGTGTGTATGTATCTATGATGATAGTCAACATAAATGGACGTATACATATGAAACTTGCCTTGATAGAAAACATTTGTTTTAGAAGCTGCCAAATAAGAAACTCATACCAGACTATGAGGTATTTTTTTAGATTTTTTTGGAGAGAGAGAGAAAAAAACAAAAACCCAACAACCCCCAAAATGAAGTGCTAGTTTGGTGTGATTTAAACGATGATGAAGTCATAGGAGCCAGCCCTATGGTCGTATCAAGAAACGCACCAACCAAAAAAAGGGTCACATGCTGGAGGTTTTTTTCCCGATAGACAGCGTCTGTGTACAGGCATTCAGAAGAGGGCTGGAACTGCTCCACTGCGCTTCAGCTGCTGGTGCTCTCTCCCTCTCTCTCTCCCTCTCCCTCTCTCTCTCCCTCTCTCTCTCTGTCCCTCTCCCTCTCTCTCTCTCTCCCTCTCTCTCTCTGTTGGCGTGACTTGTGTTCTGTCTCTTTGTTTTTCTTTTTCTTTTAGTTATTCCTGCTTTCATTTCGAGGATAATGGAATATAGCACTCGTGTGCTTTTATACGTTTTATTTATTTATTTATTTTTTATGTTGAGGATAATGGAATAAGCACTTATGTGCTTTTGTACGTTTTATTTATTTATTTATTTATTTTAAATCTTTTGTGTTGAGGATAATGGAATAAGCGCTGATGCGCTTTTTAACATCCAGCCCCTCGTGTGTGTGCAGTTTTGTAAATGTTGTCATCCGTTCCCACCAGCACACAATGGCCTACTCTTTCGAAAAGCGGAACAGGTGTGGCTATGTGTGCGCAAGATGTTCTGTGTGGGTTTGCACACGGGACCTCGGTTTATAGTCTCATCGGAAGGACTTTTGAGGGAGGTGGAGTTGGCACTGATGTTAAGTCCAGGGCAAAAATATGCCCTTGAACAGGATTGGAACCCGGGTAGGCAGATCAGGAGCGCAATGCCCTAACCAGCCAGCTATCCCTGTCCCTGTGTTCTCCATAGCGTGATGTACACAGTGGACAGGCTCTGCAAAGGACGTGTTTGCTAACAGTTGCTGCGGTGGAATCAGCTGTTTGTGGTAGTAGATCTGGGTGGAAAGAGTGAGTTAAGTATCCCCGTCTTACACAAACGCATCAACTAATTTATGTTTGTGGTCAGTCCCTTCCACTTTGATAGTTTTTTGAATATTTTAAAAAAATTTGTTTGTTTTTGTTTTTGAGAAGTTGTCAGGAAAAATGTGTGTTAAGTTTCGTGGAGCACCTTGTAATCCCTCTAGCCCTTTTCTCTGTCGGTGTTGTTGTCGAGGAAAAACATTTTCCACGACATGCTCGTGTGGAATACAGAAAGAGCCCAAAGAAAGCCAGGGATGAAAATGTTTGAGTTTTTGTGTTGAGGTGGTGGTGGGGGGACTAGCCAGGGTAATTATCAGATCGATTAACTCTCAGAGGACGGCTGTCCGCTATAGCGGATCAGTGTAAAGCCACGGTTTGGGACGACTCGCCGCTATAGCGGATTTGCTGTTTGCAGATTTTTCACGTGGCGGCCGCATGATACTATGACTCGTGCAGCTAAACATAGCTTCGTGAGCCTGTCCAACGTCGAATGCAGTGCATTGTCGGGTGATTCCGTGTGTTCCGAGCTCTTTGTTCGCGGTTGCAGAGAGTAGCCGACACGCCCAGCATTTTTGCAAACGTGTTAAAGATGGAGTCAGAAGCAAACTCAGCGCAAAATAGCAGGGATCAGATTAGGTCTCGATGACGGCGTTTTACTAAAGTGAGAGCTTCAATTTTGTTATATGTACTAACCCAGCATGTTATACATAAGTTCAGAAAATTTCATTTTCTTACTATGTGTTTTGTATTTTTTATGATTTTGTTTACAAACCATTACAAATGGGCCGTCTGTGGGGAAAAGCAAGGGAGAGAATTGGTTGTCCCGAGTGAGTTAATTAATGAAAATGGACGAAATCACTGTCAAAGGATGGAGGTGCAAGGAAAAGAGAGGTGGTGTGATGATGCGCACAGAAAAGCAGTCAGTCACGGTGGGAACTGTGGGGGGCGCCTTAGCCAGGTGGTCAGAGCATTGCACTCACGATCTGACAGCCCAGGTTCCAGCCACCGCAATTTTCCCCTGGAGTCAACATCAGCGCCGACTCCGTTCCCCCGAAAGTCCTTCTGATGAGACTATAACCCGAAGTCCCATGCGCAAATGCATGCAGATCATATTGCGCACACATTAAAACCAGTTCTGCCTTTTGGGAGAGAAGGCCATTGTGTGCTAGTGGCAATGGATGACAGACTTCACAAAACCTCTTGCACACAGGGACTGAATGTAAAAAAAGAAAAAAGAAAAGCACACGAGGGGTTATTCATTATCCTCAAAATAGAAGAATTGACATTGAAAAACAAACCCTAGCTTGTCTACAAGAGGAGTGACCCTTTTTTCACGAATAATATCGGCTAGTTTTTGTTTTTTTTGTTTTTTAATTCAACGGGGGATAAACATTTGACTGTAGTGTACTTTTTATGTTTTACACGCGGAGGACATCATGCTGAAAGGCAGATCGTAGCAGATTTCTCTGTGTGAAATTTGGGCCGTTTCCTCTGGGAAGAGCGCATTCCCACTATTGCAGCACAACCACCTCCTCCCCCCCTCCCATCCCTTTCAATTAGTGTTCTCCAATTTGCACATGTGCTTATTTCTGTATGAGAGTGGATTTTTCTGGAATACTTTGCCATGAATAGCCCTTTAGTTGCCACGAGTTGGTGTTTTTGTTCATGTGGATTTAACGTATCTTCGCATTGTCATTATGAGATGACAACACGCAGGCCAGGATAGCTCAGGGGTCAGAGCACTTGCTCTCCGCTAGCTAAGGTTACACAGCGTTGGGCTTGGTTACGTCTTGGATGGGTGACCGTTCATACGTCTTGGCTTCAGCACAGTCACCCAGTCCACCCAGCTGTAGACAGGTACCTGCCGTCTTTAGGGAGAGGGAAGGTAAAGCAGCGAGGGAGAGAGGAGATGGGTTCCGCCCTCAATATGCTGGCCCCCACAGAAGCTGAGGCTGCTTAACGCCTTTTCTCCCCAGTGACATAGGTTAGGAGAACAGTGACCTTTACCTTACCCATTGTCATGGAACCTAGGTGTATTGTTTTGTCCAAAAGATGGTTAGGTGGATGGGGGAAAAGGGGTGGATGTATGTGTGTGTGTGTGTATGTGTGTGTTTTGCTGTGTTGCCTTCCTGAACGTTTAGTGGATCATTGTTTGGTGGAAAGTGTACCAAAGTGCAGCCCCATTGAATATTGATAGATGTACACACATAGGTTTTTTAAAAAACAACAACCCTGGATCTCTTTGATGTTGACGCCATAATTATAGTGTTGGTTTTATCGCTGTGGTTGTTTCATATTTTTGGGGTTGTTGATGTGAAAATGACCGTGTTTTGTGTTGGAATGACCCGTTTGTGTTAAGAATGGTGTTAAGACTGATGCGCTTGAGTTCATATGACACATAGTTGTGTCAGAATGACTATGATGCAACGACTCATTTTAACGCTTTTGACAATTCGCACGACCAATTCCTTGATCCTCTACATTATCTCTTTGTCACCCTCTGTTTCTCTCTCTCTCTCTGTCTCCCTCTGTCTCTCTCTCTCTCTCAAGCTCAAAACAGAGAGAGATGGAGAAGGCTCATCAATGTCAAACCTCCCCTGGGAGAAACGTGACAAAAAAGGAAGAAGATGATGAAGAAGAAGACCTGTCTCTCTCTCTCTCTCGCTCTCTCTCTCTCGCTCTCTCATCTCTCTCTCTCTCTCTCTCTCTCTCTCTCTCTCTCTCTCTCTCTCTCTCTCTCTCTCTCTCTCTCTCTGTGTTTCATAGGCATACTTCCTGATGTGGACGTGTTGGTTTCCACGTGCACAGCACACAGTTGTGGTGATGCTGAACAGTCTTTGTGACGTACTCTGTAAACAGATCCATCATACTGGCCTCTTCCATGCATTTGTGTTTTGGTAACCACAGCACAGCAGAAATGCGTTATGTTTCAGGATGGCCTGTCTGTGTTCTCTCTTATAATATTTCAACAATAAATACTCTGTGTATCCAGACCCGTGTTCACCTCCTGTTTTCGAAATACGTTGATATTTTGTGTGTGTGTGTGTGTGTGTGTGTTCTATTTATCTGGTGGTTATGTCGTAAACACGTTCATTGTTTTGAAAACGGAAAAAGAAGTCTTTTTTCATAATTATCTGGGACAAGTGTTCGTGGTGACAAAGTGAAGTCTGAGCCATACAGGGGATTTATTTATTCTTTTATATCGAGGATAATGGAATATGCACTCATGTGCTTTCTTACATCCAGTCCCCGTGTGCATGCAGTTTTGTCAATTTTGTCATCTGTTTCCACCGGCACACAATGGCCTACTCTTCCGAAAAGCAGAACAGGATTTAACATGTGCGCAAGATGTTCTGCATGCGTTCGAACATGGGGCCTCGGTTTATAGTCTCATCCGAAGGACTGAAGGGATGAATTATGTAGAAAAAGAAGAAGGGCGGTTATTGAAACTTTGTGTCAAAATCACTCGGGGAAATCAAAATTCACCGATTATTTTCTGTTTTATGAAATGTTTGATATAATAATAATAATAATGTATGGAATTTATATAGCGCTGAATCTTGTAAAGCAACAAATCAAAGCGCTCAGATGATTTTTTTTTCATTTATGCGTGTGTATGCGGTTTAAAAAATTTTTTGTCATCTGTTCCCACCGGCACACAATGGCCTACTCTTTCGAACAGCGGAACAGGATTTAACGTGTGCGCAAGATGTTGTGCATGCGTTCGCACATGGGGCCTTGGTTTATAGTCTCATCCGAAGGACTTTATATGATATGCTTACAGACCATTGACGCTGGGGCAACAGCAAAGTGAGAGGCTGTATATGACCAGTGGCTTTCTTTCCCACTCATGGAATTCCACCGTACAGCTTAGTCTTTAGTGATCGCCTATGACTCTCTGACTAGGAGGCTTGACTCGCACAGTCCTTATGTGCTGCAGCCCTGGGGGCTGGTTGGCCTTTGGAGAACACCTCCAATGTGTGCCCTCTTGGCCGAGAGAGTGGGGATGTACAGTGGGCAAGGCATCTCCACTATAATCAAATTTCTGTCCAATTTCCGAAACAGCAGCTGCCTCCTCTGCTGTCTTGGAGGTGATCGTGGAGCACAAGCGACTAACAATTCTTTTCCATGCAGCAGAATTTGGGGACTACATCATGTTAACCCTCAAAAGGAAAAAGCCCGTAGACACGCCATAAAACATTTCTGAACATATTTATTAATTCATCTGCCATTGTGGTATATGGAAAAACGGGTAGGTATGGGTAAATATGAGATCTCTCTTTCACTCTCTCTCTCTCTCTCCCCTCCACCCGCCGCCCACCCCCCCCCCCCCCCCTCCTACATACACACTGTCTCTCTCTCTCTCTCTCTCTCTCTCTCTCTCTCTCTCTCTCTCTCTCACTCTCTCCTCTCACACACACACACAAACACGTCTCTCTCTCCACACACACATACACACTCTGTCTCTCCCTCTCCCCCCCCCCCCCCCTCTGTCTGTCTCTCCCCCCTCCCTCTCTCTCCCCCTCCCTCTCTCTACCCTCTCTCCCTCTCCCCCCCCCCCCCTCTCTCTCTCTTTCTCTCCCTCTCTCTCTCTCTCTCTTTCTGGACCCGTGTGTTGTAAATGCCTTGGCGGTGTTGGGTTCACTGGGGCAGATGTCTGGTCTGGTCGTTGGCTGGCTGGCAAGTCATTTCCACCACAAGTCGCTACCTGAGGCCGCGGCTTGCACACTCACGAACTGCAAAAGAAAGAAACGAACAATATCTCCATGGTCCGTAGAACCCCCCCCCCCCCAAAAAAAAAAAAACAAAAAAAAAACCCAACAACCAAACCAACCACCAAAAAACAAAACAACCAAAAAACCAACAAAAAAACACCCCCCAAAAAAACCAACCAAACAAAAAAACCCTCCAAAACAACAACAAAACCACAAACAAAACAAAAACACCACCAAAAAAAAACCCCAAACCCATCAAAGCCTAATTTTGTGATCCTGGTTCCTTGGCTATATAGAGCTCTTCGAGGTTTTACCAAAGCTTGAGCTTTTTGCGTATGCAACCGTTTTTGCCCACGATGATGGAAACGGTAGGTATACGCCTAATACATTTTTGCTTCCCCCCCACTAGCCAATTTTCAACATAATTATGTCTTCCCAGTGCTTCGAACCTTAGTGATTTCCTGGGCAAGGTTGCTTGTATACGAACGAACGAACACAGCACCCCTGTATTTTGTCAGGTGTCGGTGAAGCCGTACAGCGTTGACCAAGCCGAGGATAACTAATCATTGTCTGGAGATCTAGGAAGTAAGTAACGGTCCACTATATTGCCGCTTAACTATTTATTTTATTTATTTTTTTATTTTAATTTTATTCTTTTATATCGAGGATAATGGAATAAGCACTTAAATTTTTTGTGGTTTTTTTTTTTACATCCAGTCGCCGTGTGTATGCGGTTTTGTAAATCTTGTCACCTGTTCCCACCGGCGCACAGTGGCCTACTCTTACAAAAAAGCGGAACAGGATTTAACGTGCGCGCAAGATGTTCTGCGTGCGTTCGCACTCGGGGCCTCGGTTTATAAGTCTCATACAAAGGACACAACTAGACTAGAGTAGTCCCATGATTCAATGGCGGAGAAGGGTGATGAGGAGGGTGGCACTGATGAAAACGCCTGCTCTCTCTGTCTGTCTGTCTGTCTCTCTCTCTCTCTCTCCATCATGTTTTTTTAAAAGTTGTGATCGTCAGTGTGCCCCCAAAAGGCGGGTGGGTAAGTGAGCTGTAAATAATTATTTTAAACGAACTTGATTTTTTTTTTTACTGAGGGTAAAGGGCGTATGCGCGCGCGTGTATCTATCTATCTATCTATCTATCTATCTATCTATCTCTTTGTCTGTCTGTCTGTCTGTCTATCTATCTATCTATTTATATCAGCCCATTTTGTGAAACATCACGCAGTCGTACACATGTACTCGCTCTCGCACTCGTGCACATACAGGTGACCTAACATGTCCGTAAACAAATAACTCTCTCTCTCTCTCTCCACCCCTCCCCAACCCTACCTTACACACACACACACGCGCGCGCACACGCGCGCGCGCACGCACGCGACGTAACATTTACGAACACAAATGACTCTCTGTCTGCCTCCCTCTCCCTCTGTCCCTAACTACACACAAACACACACACAACGCGCGCACATCCCCCCCCCCCCCCCCCACACACACACGCACACACAACACACACACACACACAACGCGCGCGCACACACGCACACAACACACCACACACTGCACGCATGTAAGCGCTTAGTAAATCTCAACCTTGGTCAAATCCAGTTCGCTCTCTTTTTCAGAAAACTTCGCTTTGATGACCTTCACATACAGACTCTCTTTGGGAGCCCCTGTCCACTGGAGAGAGAGACAGAGAGAGAGAGAGAGAGAGAAGAGAGAGAGAGTTATTATTTTACCAAGTCTGCATGGATGAAACTGAGGACTATTATTGTAACAAAAAGTATGCAAAAACACCCCACCAAAAACAACAACAAAACAACGAAGAAACAAATCCCCCCAAAAATGACCAAATAACCAACCCTAAAGAATCGAACACAGCTCCAATCCCCCAACCCCCCCCCCCCCCCCCCCCCCACCAAACGAAACAAAAAACGCACATGCACGCACGCACGCATACACACACACACACAAACACACACACACACACGTCCTTCAGATGAGACTATAAATCGAGGCCCCGTGTGCGAACGCACGCAGAACATATAGCGCACACGTTAAATCCTGTTCCGCTTTTCGTAAGAGTAGGCCATTGTGTGCCGGTGGGAA
>CM054141.1:61183112-61188112 GCA_028751875.1 Rapana venosa
CCACCGCACCCCACAAACCCCACCCCATTTTCTCACCCCACCCCACCCACTCCTCTCCCACTCCACCCCACCCCACCAAAACGACCACACGCACCACAAACACAACCACATCACATCACACCACAGCACACCACACCCCCACATCACAAAAAAACAACAAACCCCACCCAAAACCACACCACAACCCCACCAATCACAACACACCACGAGCAAAACCACACCCCCACATCACACCACACCACATCACACCACAGCACACCACACACACCACCACATCACACACCAACCCCATCACAATAAACCCCCACCACATCACACCCCACACATCACACCACCACCACATCACACCACACATCACACCAAACCCCACCCCAAAACCACCAATCACACCAACCACACCACACACACACCACCACAACAAACCACCACCACATACACCACCACATCACACCAAAACCAACCAAAAATCACACCACCACCACATCAAAACCACCACCCACACCCCACCACCACCACATCACACCACCCACCCCCACCAATACACCACCACCACATCACACCACCACATCACACCACACCACACACAAACCACCACATCACACACCACCACATCAACAATCACACCACACCACAATCACACCACCACCACATAACCACCACACACACCCACCAACTCACACCACCACCACAATCACACACCACCACATCACACCACCACATCACACCACCACCACCACAATCAAACACTCACCAATCACACCAACCATCACACACCACCACATCACCCCACCACCACACAACAAATCACAACCCCACCACATCACACCACAACCACACAAAACTCACCACCACAACACACCACCACCACATCACACCACCACCACATCACACCACCACCATCATCACACACCACCACATCACACCACCACACACAACACACATCAACACCCCACATCACACCACCACCACAACACACCACCACCACATCACACCACCACCACATCACCACCACCACATCACACACCACCACCACATCACACACCACCACCACATCACACCACCACCACACACACACCACCACATCACACCACCCCACATCACACACACCACATCACACCACCACACACACCACACATACCACCACATCACACCACCCATCACACCACCAACCACACACACCACCACATCACACCACCACAATCACACCACACACACATCACACACCACATCACACACCACATCACGACACCACAAAATCACACAACAACCACATCAACACAACAACCACCACACAATCACACACCCAACACATCACACACCGACACATCAACACCACCACATCACAAAACCACCAACCACCATCACACCACCACCACATCACACACACCACCACCACACACCACCCACCACACCCACACCACCACATCAACACCACCACATCACACCACACACCACATCACACCACCACCACCACACCACACACCACCACATCACACCACCACATCACACCACACCACATCACACCACCACCACATCACACCACCACCACATCACACCACCACATCACCACCACCACACCACACACACACACACCAACACACCACCACATCACACACCACCACATCACAACCACCACCACCACCACACCACCACCACACCACCACCACACACACCACCACATCACACCACCACCACATCACACACACCACCACCACATCACACCACCACCACAACACACCACACCACCACATCACACCACCAACATCACACCACCACATCACACCACCACCACATCACACCACCACATCACACACCACCACATCACACCACACCACATCACACACCACCACATCACACACAATCCACATCACACCACCACCACACATCACACCCCACCCACATCACACCACACCACCACATCACACCACCACATCACCACCACCACATCACCACATCACACACCACACACACAACACCACCACAATCACACCACCACATCACACCACCACCACATCACACACCACCACATCACACCACCAACATCACACCACCACCACATCACACCACCACCACATCACACCACCACCAACCACCCACATCACACCACCACATCACACCACCACCACATCAACCACATCACCACCACCACCACATCACACCACCACCACATCACACCACCACCACACACACACCACCACATCACACACCACACACACCACACATCACACCACCACCAATCACACACACCACCACACACACCACACATCACACTCACCACCACATCACAACCACCACATCACACCAACCACCACATCACACCACCAACATCACAACCACCACATCACCACCACCACATCACACCACCACCACATCACCACATCAACCCACCACATCACACCACCACACACACACCACATCACACCACCACATCACACACACCACCACCACCACATCACACCACCACCACATCACACACCACCACATCACAACACACCCACATCACACCACCACCACATCACACAACCACCACACACACCACCACCACATCACACCACCACCACATCAACACCACACCACCACACATCACACCACCACCACATCCACCACCACCACCACACACCACCACACCACACCACCACACACCACACCACCACCACATCACAACCACACACACCACCACCACACACACCACCACCACAACCACATCACACCACCACATCACACCAACACATCACACCACCACACCACCCACACCCACACATCACACCACCAACCACCACATCACCACCACACCACACACCACCATCAACACCAACACACCACCACACCACATCACACCACCACACCACATCACATCACACCACACATCACACCACACATCCACACCACCCACCACCCACCACCACATCACACCACACCACATCACACCACCACACACCACACACACCAACCACCACATCAACACCACCACATCACACCACCACCACACCCACCACCACATCACACCACCACCACACACACACCACCACATCACACCACCACCCATCACACCACCACATCACAACTCACACACCACCACATCACACCACCACCACACACACCACACCAATCACACCACAAACCCACATCACACCCCACATCACACCACACCATCACACCACCAACACATCACACCACCCCCAACACCCACACACACCACCACCACATCACACAAACCACCACACACCACCACACACACCCCCACCACAAACCCACCCACCACATCACACCACCACACCACATCACACCACCACCCAACACCACCACCACACCACATCACATCGCACCACCACATCTCACCACCACATCGCACACACACCACACCACCCCCACCACATCACACCACACATCACATCACCACATCACACCACACCACAACCACACCCCACCCCACTCCTCTCCACTCTACCACCACCACATCGCACCACATCACACCACCACATCGCACCACCACATCACCACACAACACACCACACCACCACCACCAATCACACACCACCCACAATCACACCACCAACCACATCACTCAACCACCACCACACTCACACCACCACCACATCACACCACCACATCACATCACCACATCACACCACCACCACATCACACACCACCAACCACCACTCACACACACCACATCACACCACCACACCCCCACACCACTCACACCACCACACCACATCACACCACCACATCACACCACCACACACATCACACACCACAACCACATCACACCACCACACCACATCACACCACCCACCACACCACCCACACACACCACACACATCGCACCACCACATCCACCACCACATCGCACCACACCACACCACCACCACCACATCACACACACACACATCAACCACATCACACCACACCACACACACCACCACCACCATCACATCCACCACCACCACCACACCACACCACATCACACCACCACATCCACCACCACATCACCACACACACCACACCACACCACCACCACATCACACCACCACATCACACCCACCACCACATCACACACCACCACATCACACCACCACCACATCACACCACCACATCACATCACCACACACACACACCACACCACACACCACCCCACTCCCACCACCACCCCACACCACCACCACCACATCACACCACCCAATCCGCACCACCACACACCACACACAACATCACCACAAACCACCACCACATCACACCCACCACATCACACCACCACCACATCACAACGCCACCACACAACACCACCACATCACACACCACCACATCACACCACCACACACACCACCACCACATACCACCACCACCACCACATCACACCAACCACCACATCACACCACCACATCACACCACCACCACATCACACCACCACCACATCACACCACCACCACAACCACCACCACATCACACCACCACCACATCACACCACCACCACATCACACCACCACCACACATCACACCACCACCACATCACACCCACCACCACATCACACCACCACCACACCACCACCACCACCACACTCACCACCACACACACCACCACATCACACCACCACCACATCACACCACCACCACATCACACCACCACACTCACACACACACCACCACACCACACCACCACCACATCACACCACCACACCACATAACATACCGGTGGATCGGTGGTCTAGAGGTAACGCGCCTGTCTAGAAAGCGAAAAGTCCGGGTCTGAAGTGTGCGGCGGTTCGTACCCCGTTTGGACCGGAAATTTTTCCCCCATCCATTTAGACCATGAGTGGTGGTCTGGGCGCTAGTCTTTCGGATGAGACGATAAACCGAGGTCCCGTGTGTTACACGTAATTATTTAGCGCACGTAAAAAAACCCACGGCAACAAGGGAGTTGTCCCTGGCAAAATTCTTAGAAAAAAGCCACTCTGATAGGGAAACAAATACAGCTGCAAAAAAAAAAGGGTGAAAGGGTG
>CM054141.1:61205612-61213954 GCA_028751875.1 Rapana venosa
CGGTAGTTTATGAGGTACATTTCTTTTTTTACATGAGTTTGCATTGTATTGTGTTGTATTGTATTGTATTGTACTATATTGTTTTGTATTGTATTGTATTGTATTGTAGATCAATGTCAGTCACGGCAGACTTTTCTGCGTGAAATTCAGGCTACTCTTCCTGGGGAGAGCACATCGCCGTCTATTATTTTTGTTGTTTTTTCCCCCCTCTCTGTCTGCATGTGTATTTGTTTCCTTATAAGGATGAAGTTTTTTTTATAAAACAAAGTCTTGCCAAGAAACAAATTCTCTTGTTGTCGAGGGTTATTTTACGTGCGCTGGTGCTTTATGTGCGCATAGCTCTCCCTCTGTTTCTTTTTTCTTTTTTTTTGGGCCATCATTTCGTTGTTTGTTTTCGCCAATACAGTGACATCTTGCAATGTTTTAAGTGTTGGTTTTTGGTATTAAAATCTTATTTGTTTGGACTGGGATAATATTGTTGCTAGTATTTTTGGTGTCGCTTTTAGTGGCTGGGGAATGGGTGAAGGGGGGGGGGGGGGAGGGAGGGGCGTGAATAGATGGGTGGGGGGTGGTGGTGGTTAAAAGCTGAGAGACGAAGGGTGGAAAAGAAGACAAAAAATATTCTCCAGCATTAGATTAAAAGACTGTCACAGACAAGGAAATCCTCCCACCCACCCCCAACAACAACTAAGACGAAAGAATAAATTGAATTTTGCTTTTCGTTTATCAACTAGAGCTCCGAGGTTCACCAATGGTGAGAGTTTGCGTATGCGACCGTTTTTGCTCACCATTAAGATAGCTGCAGTCCGAATTATTGTTCCAAAAAACGACACCTGTGTGTATGAGGATTTTTTTTGCTTTTAATTTTTGAAAAAACTTGTTCTTCAGGTTTTTGTCATCTGTTCCTACTGGTACGCAATGGCGTACTTTTTTTGAAAGGCGGAACAGGGTTTGTCATCCGCACAAGACGTTCTGCGTGAGTTTGCACACAGGGCCTCGATTTATAGTCTGATCTGAAGGATTTTGATCAATTGAATGCCCTTGAGCGCTAAAGATGCGTTGGTTACACCTCATTGAAAACGGGAGTAAATCTTTAAATTTAAAAGAAAAAACTGAATCAGTTTTGATTTGTTGACGAGTCAGTTTCAATTTTTGCATTTTGAGCTCGCCTGTGGAGTTTTTAAAATATGGGGAGGAGAAGGGTATCCTTGGTATCTCATACAGAGATCACATCACTAATGAGGAAATGAAAAACAGAACTAAAAACCGGCATCGAACCATATGAAGAGCTCCTGACTTCAGTGAAAAAAACCGCAAACTAAAGTGGTTCGGGCACGTACACGAACATCTGGACTGGCCAAGACTGTCCTACAGGGAACAGTACAAGGAGGGAGACGGAGAGACAAGACAGAGAAAACGAAGGGAAGACAACATCAGAGAGTGGAGGACTGGCCTTGAGTGGAACGGTTTGCTACGGAAAGCAGAAGACCGCGGGGAGTGGAGGAAGCTGGTTGCAAAACTCTTCAGTGGTGCCCCCCACGGTCCACGGGACTAGGCGATAGATAGGTGGGGGTGAAGGTGAGGAAAAGGGAGAACGAAAAAAAAAAGGGAGGAGGTGTTGAGAGAAAACTGTACTAGTTTTGAATGCCAGTTTCAATCTATGGTACTATTGCCATTACAGTAAGATGACAACCGGTTGGTTGCACAACAAGATAGCGTTGTGTTGTGTTGTGATGTAATCAGACTGAGGGTTGGTTGCACAACAAGATAGCGTTGTGTTGTAATCAGACTGACGGTTGGTTGCACAACAAGATAGCATTGTGTTGTGTTGTGCTGTAATCAGACTGAGGGTTGGTTGCACAACAAGATAGCATTGTGTTGTGTTGTGCTGTAATCAGACTGACGGTTGGTTGCACAGCAAGATAGCATTGTGTTGTGATGTAATCAGACTGGCGGTTGGTTGCACAACAAGATAACATTGTGTTGTGTTGTGCTGTAATCAGACTGACGGTTGGTTGCACAACAAGATAGCATTGTGTTGTGTTGTGGTGTAATCAGACTGACGGTTGGTTGCACAACAAGATAGCATTGTGTTGTGTTCTTCTGTAATCAGACTTACGGTTGGTTGCACAACAAGATAGCATTGTGTTGTGATGTAATCAGACTGACTTTTGGGCGCACAACAAGATAGCGTTGTGTTGTGCTGTAATCAGACTGACGGTTGGTTGCACAACAAGATAGCATTGTGTTGTGATGTAATCAGACTGACGGTTGGTTGCACAACAGGATAGCATTGTGTTGTGTTGTGATGTAATCAGACTGACTTTTGGGCGCACAACAAGATAGCATTGTGTTGTGTTGTGCTGTAATCAGACTGAGGGTTGGTTGCACAACAAGATAGCGTTGTGTTGTGCTGTAATCAGACTGACGGTTGGTTGCACAACAAGATAGCATTGTGTTGTGTTGTGCTGTAATCAGACTGACGGTTGGTTGCACAACAAGATAGCATTGTGTTGTGCTGTAATCAGACGGAGGGTTGGTTGCACAGCAAGATAGCGTTGTGTTGTGTTGTGATGTAATCAGACTGACGGTTGGTTGCACAGCAAGATAGCGTTGTGTTGTGTTGTGATGTAATCAGACTGACGGTTGGTTGCACAGCAAGATAGCGTTGTGTTGTGTTGTGATGTAATCAGACTGACGGTTGGTTGCACAGCAAGATAGCATAGTGTTGTGTTGTGATGTAATCAGACTGAGGGTTGGTTGCACAACAAGATAGCATTGTGTTGTGTTGTGCTTTAATCAGAATGACGGTTGGTTGCGCAACAAGATAGCGTTGTGTTGTGTTGTGATGTAATCAGACTGACGGTTGGTTGCACAACAAGATAGCATTGTGTTGTGTTGTGCTGTAATCAGACTGACGGTTGGTTGCACAGCAAGATAGCGTTGTGTTGTGTTGTGCTATAATCAGACTGACGGTTGGTTGCACAACAAGATAGCATTGTGTTGTGTTGTGATGTAATCAGACTGACGGTTGGTTGCACAGCAAGATAGCGTTGTGTTGTGTTGTGCTGTAATCAGACTGAGGGTTGGTTGCACAACAAGGTAGCATTGTGATGTAATCAGACTGACGGTTGGTTGCACAGCAAGATAGCGTTGTGTTGTGTTGTGATGTAATCAGACTGACAGTTGGTTGCACAACAAGATAGCATTGTGTTGTGATGTAATCAGACTGACGGTTGGTTGCACAACAAGATAGCGTTGTGTTGTGTTGTGCTGTAATCAGACTGAGGGTTGGTTGCACAACAAGATAGCGTTGTGTTGTGTTGTGATGTAATCAGACTGACGGTTGGTTGCACAACAAGATAGCATTGTGTTGTGATGTAATCAGACTGACGGTTGGTTGCACAGCAAGATAGCGTTGTGTTGTGTTGTGCTGTAATCAGACTGAGGGTTGGTTGCACAACAAGATAGCGTTGTGTTGTGTTGTGCTGTAATCAGACTGAGGGGAACATGGCTGGCCACAAGACTGGGCTGGAGTGTCACGTGCTGTTGGCTGTCCTGCTGCTGCTGCTGACGTCATTGCTGCTGCAGGCTGCTGCTCAGGCAGGTGAGCGAGCTGTCCTCTGCTCTGTGCTACACAGACACACAGACACACAGACAGACACACAGACAGATATACACAGAGACAGACACAGATAGACAGATAGACAGACACATAGACAGACACAGACACACAGACACACAGGCAGACAGACAGACACATAGACAGACACAGACACACAGACAGACATAGACAGATATACACACAGACAGACAGACATAGACACACAAGACAGACAGACAGACAGACACATAGACAGACACAGACAGACAGACAGACAGACAGACACACAGACAGAGATAGACAGAGATAGACAGAGAGACAGACAGAGACAGACAGTCAAAGAGACATACACACAGACAGACATACACACAGACACACAGACAGATACACAGATAGACAGACAGACAGATAGACAGAGACAGACAGACATACACACAGACAGATATACACACAGACAGACAGACATACACACAGACAGATAGACACACAGACAGAGATAGACAGACAGACAGACAGACAGACAGACAGACTGAGAGACATATATACATACATACAGAGACATACATACATACATACATACTACATACATACATACATACATACATACATACATACATACATACAGACAGACATACATATATACATACATACAGACAGACAGACAGACAGGCAGGCAGACAGACAGCAGACAGGCGGGCAGACAGACTGAGAGAGAGAGGGAGAGAGAGAGAGAGAGAGAGAGAGAGAGAGAGGAGATGAGAGAGAGAGAGAGAGAGAGAGAGAGAGATAGAGAGAGGGAGAGAGAGAGAAGGAGAGAGAAATAAACAGACAGATGCAGGACAAATACAGACACACACACAAAAAGTAACAAACGAGCAACCAAACCAGCAAAACAAACTACAGAAAAACAAAGACAGAAAGAAATAAAGATACAAACAAAGTAACAACAACAACAATAACACCCTACACACTAAAATTACAAGCAACTTCCCCCCAAAAAACAACAACAACAACAAACAAACAAATAAACAAAAAAAACCCCAAGCAGATCGAGATGTAATTGACAGACTAGCTAATTCACTAAACGACTGACAAACTACCAGACTTCTTAATGAATAAAAAACTAATTTACTATTTGATATTAAACACACTAGCAGTCAAATACATCAACAGGTAAATATATAATATATAAATAAATTAAACAAGGTAAGGTAAAGGTAAAGGTAAAGGTGTCCCATAACCTATAAGGTCGTAGGGGAGCGAGGCGTCAGAGACCTCACTTTTCTAGGGCCAGCGTATTGAGGGCGGCGCCCATCTCCTCTCCCTCGCTGCTTTACCTTCCCTGACCCTAAAGAGGACAGGTACCCATTTACAGCTGGGTGAACTGGGGGAACTGTACTGAAGCCAAGGCGCGCGAACGGTCACCCATCCAAGTGGTAACCACGCTCGACGCTGCTTAACTTGGCAAGGGGAAAGCGAGTGCTCCGACCACTGAGCTATCCCGTCCCCATAAAATTAAGCGTCGCCGACTTAAACAAACAAATGTAAAAAAGACAGACACAAACACATTCAAAACAATACAATTTGGTTCTCATTCCTTTAACATCCTGACTTTTCCCCGTGGGGATGCCAGGGGGCCTGTCAGTATAAATAGCATCCCCATCCTTCTGGAAATTATGTGCTAGACATTTCCTCTTTTCTATCCCTCTCTGTCTGCCTTGTTCCTGTTCTTCCTGTTACCTCCTTTTTTGTGGAGAGGGGTGTGGGTGTGGTTGTCTATTTTCTGCCTTCTTGGTTCATTCTCTATCCTGGTTTTTTCCCCCCCAGAAAAGATTTAATAGATACCATTTCTCTCATAATCATGCCGAAGTCGGATGCGCTGGGCCTGACTTGTCAGGTGCTTAACGGCAGCGTGACGCAATTTTCGCTCCTATAACGAACAACGATACTTGCTGTCTGAGCGTTCGAAGAAGAAGAAGAAGAAGAAGAAGATCATCTTAAAAAAAAAAAAATTAAAAAAACCCCTTGTATTCAGTTGTTTTTACATTGCACAATTATAAGGATACAAAACATATATACATAATTATTATTTGAGAGAGAGAGAGAGAGAGAGAGAGAGAGAGAGAGAGAGAGAGACGAGAGAGAGAAGGAGGAGAGAAAGAGAGAGAGAGAGAGAGAGAGAGAGAGAGAGAGAGAAGAGAGAGAGGAGATGAGAGAGAGAGAGAGGGAGACTGTCAGGTAGGCAGACAGAGACAGAGAGAAAGAGGGACAGCCTGACAGGCAGACAGACTGACCGAGAGGTCCCAAATGGGCACAAAGCTCAATACAGGCATGACACGATCGGTCCCTATACATTCTGTGTACTAAAACAGAATCAGGTTTGTCTGTGTTTTTACACATTTCGTACTAGTGTCCTTTTTTTTTTTCAACAGAAGGCCTCCACTGGAAGGACCGTAGACAACATTGATATTCACAAATGCTGACTGTTTTTGACTACTGTTATCAAACAGAGGTTGATATGGAATCCATCTAATAATGAACTTGTTACGTGTTAAGTTCTTACGAGAAATATACATTCCTCAGTAAGATATCTGTATCTTAAATCAGTTGATGAATACATGAAGTATAGGTCAATTATCGTATAGGTCCTTCGGATGAGACTTATAAACCGAGGCTCCGTGTGCGAACGCATGCAGAACATCTTGCGCACACGTTAAATCCTGTTCCGCTGTTCGATAGAGTAGGCCATTGTGTGCCGGTGGGAACAGATGACAACATTAAAAAAAATAACAACCCGCATACACACGCATAAATAAAATATAAAAAAGTCTCTGAGCGCTTTGATTTTTTGCTTTACAAAATTCGTGCTTATAAAATTTATACATATTTTTTTAATTTTTTTATTTTTATTATTATTATTTAAAATTATTATTATTATTATTTTTTCATCAACACATCAAATTTTTCTTCTTTCTTCCCATTATTATTATTATTATTTTATTATTATTATTTTTATTATTTTTATTTTTATTATTGTTAAAATTATTTTCATCATCATGATTATTTTATTTTTACTCATTTTTTACCATATATTATATTTATCGACATCTTCACTTCCGTTTTGACCCGGCGCACTTCCGGGGGGCGGATGCCCGGATGTTGGGGAGGAGGAGGGGTGTGAGGGCGTCCCCCGGGTCTGTACCCTCACTGTGCCCAATGCTCGCAGTTCCTGGTGTGTGGGCATGGCAAGTCTTTGCTCTCTTCACCCGCCCTGACGGCCGAGAGTTTACGTCACCTCGGGGGTCTGCAACTTTTCTGGTGCCCGGTGTTTGCGGGTAAGTGGATGATTGTTTGGGTGTGTATGTGTGTGTGTTGGGGGGGGGGGGGTGGTGGGGGGGGGTTGGGGGGGGGGGTGGGTGGGTGGTTGGGTGGGGTGGGGGGGGGGGGTGGGTTTGGGTGGGGGGGGGGGTGGGGTGGTGGGTGGTTTGGGGGTGGGGGGTGTGTGTTTGTGGGGTGGGGTGGTGGGGGTGGTGTGTGGGTGTGTGTGGGGGGGGGGGGGGTGGGGGGGATGGTGAGGTTTGTGGTTGGGGGTGTGTGTGAGGGTGGGTTGTGGGGGGGGGGGGGATGGGGTGTGGGTGGGGGGGGGGTGGGTGTGTGTGTGTAGGGGGGGGGGGGTGGTGTTGTGTGTGTGTGTGTGTGTGGGGGGTGGTGGTGGGTGGGTGGGGTGGGGTGGGGGGGTGTGTGTTTGTTTGAGGGGGTGGGTGGGGGGTGGAGTGGGGTGTTGTTGTGGGTGGGGGGTGGGGGGGGGGGGGTTGTGTTGTGTGGGGTGGGGGGGGGGGGTGGGTGGGGTGGGTGTGTGTGTGTGTGGGGTGGGATGGGGGGGGGTGGGGGGTTTGGGGGGGGGGGGGTGAGTGTTGGGGGTGGAGAGGGGGGGTGGGGTGGGGGGGGGTGGGGTGTTGGGGGGGGGGGGGGGGGGGGGGGGTGGGGGGGGTGGGTTTGGGGGTTGGGGTGGGGTGATGAGGTGGGGGTGGGGGTGGTGGGGGTGGGGGGGAAGGGTTTTTCGTGTGTGTATGTGTTGTGTGAGTGAGTGTGTGTGTTGTGTGGGGTGTGGTGTGTGTGTGTGTGGGAGGTGGGTTTGGGGGGTAGGGGTAGGGAGTGGTGGTGGGGGAGTGGGGGGAAGGGTTTGCTGTGTGTGTTGGGGGGTGGGGTGGGGGGTTGGGGGGGGGAGGTGGGGGGGAGGGTTGTGTTTTGTGGTGTGTTTTTGTGGGGGAGGGGTGGTGGGGGGAGAGTTTTGGGCGTTGGTGTGTGGTTTTTTTGTGGGCGTGCGTGTGTGTGTGTGTGTGTGAGGGGGGGGGGGGAGGTGGGGGGGAAAAGGTGTGGGGTGGGAGGGAGGGGGGGGAGGGGTTTTTTGTGTGGTGTGTTTGTGTGTGTGGTGCGCGCGCGCGCGGTGTGGTGTGTTGTGGGGTGTTGTGTGGGGTGTGTGTGTGAGGGGGGGGGGGGGTATGTTGTGATGTGTGTGTGTGCCCGGGTGGGGGTGCGTGCTGTGGCCTGGTGTGGTGGGGGGGGTGGGGGGAGGGGGTGTGTTGTGATCTATTTGTTTTTTTTTTTATTCTATTTTTTTATTTCGAGGACAAATGAAATAAGTTCTCATGTGTTTTTAAAAAAAAAATACGTTTCCCCGCGTATGCGGTTTGTAAAATTTTTCATCCGTTTTCCCATCGGCCCCATGGCCCACTCT
>CM054141.1:61214454-61249121 GCA_028751875.1 Rapana venosa
GGTTACTTATCGAGAGGGGAAGTTAAACTGATGCAAAAAACGAGCACAAATTGTCATAAGAAGGCGAAGGGCTCCCGTTTAAAATGAAACCCACATCATATAGTTCCTTAAACGCAGTTTCCCTTCAAAACTTTCTTTTTTTTTTAAATATTTTTTTCCAAATTTTGGGAAAGGCAAAGGGATATCTAAAAGAGCTTTGTTTTATCCTATGTCAAAATTTCCACGAATGATAGATGAAAAAAGTGTTTCCCTTTTAAAAGTAAATCAGCGCTTTTTTTTGCTTTGGTCTTTTTTTTTTTTCCCGGGAGGGAACAAAAAGGTTTATATTTTTAAAATAAAATTTTATAATAACAAAATTTTCTGTCCTGAAACCCAAGAAAGGGAATGTTCACGCATTGTGTCTAAATGTTGAAGAAAAGCTCATTTTCAGACTGGTGGTTTCTTCATATCACTGCAGCCCTCCACACCAGTGTCATGGTTGACCGGGAAAAGCATTTCCTTATACATTTAACATTCTGTTTGCCGGGGCCCCCGGGAAAGCTCAGTGGTCAAGCACTCCTTTTCCCCCCAGATAAGGATGGAGCATGTTACCATTTTGGATGGGGACTTTTGCGCCCCGGGCTTTGTACAGCCCCCCAGTTCACCCACTGTAAATGGGTACCTCCCTTTTTTAGGGTTTGGGGAAAAGGTAAAGCGCGGGGAAAGAGAGATGGGCGCCGCCCATTTTGCTGGCCCCTTGAGAAGTTGGGCTCTGATGCCTCACTCCCCAAAAACCCAAATAGGGTTTTGGACACTTTTCTTTTCCTTTTATACGATTATATAACACATAATAGACTTTAGGGCTTTACAAAATGTGATGTGCTTGATGGAATCGTGCCTGCTCTTCTCCGTCACTTTTTTCTGTAACCGCAGGGGTTTTCCGCTGGCCTCACCAACCATTCCCATAAAGGGTAGAATTAAAAAGTTAATTGAACAAAACCTTAATTTCTTGAAAAAAACGTAGAATGGGTGGAAGGCCAAAAATAAGCAAGTGAGAGGACACAGCGACAGACAGACAATCAGACAAACAGACACAGACAAACATAAAAACAGCGTCATAAAAAAGAAACAAAGAGAAAAAGGGCAAAAAAAGAAACGATAGAAAGGGGGAATAAGAGAAATGCCTGAAAAAAAGACAGTCGGAAAAAAAAGCAGAAGAAACCCAAAGAGCGATAACAAGAAAGGGAAGAGGGAGTAAAAGGGAGACAGAGGAGAGGAGAAGGAGAGGGAGAGAAAGAAGGAAATTAATCTTTTTAAGGGAAACTTTATAGAAAGGAACTATAGAAGATAGGATAGTAGATAGATAGAAAAAGGTAGATAGGTGATGCAGATAGTAGATAATTTGATAATAGATAGGGTGATAGATAGATAGATAGATAGATAGTAGATAGATAGATGATGATAGATAAAAGAGAATTGAAAGAAGGCAGACGGCAGACAAACAAGCGACAGACAAAAACCCAAAAGGGAAATCCGAAAAAAAAAAAAACGAGACAAAAGGGAGAATAAAGTAGAAAGACAGCCTGACAAAAAACAACGTTTTTCTCCCATTGAAAAAAAACAACAACAAAACACAAAAAAAAAGAAAAGACGAACTGGAAGGAAAGAGTAATTTCGTTTCTTGTCTCACACAGACACACACCAACACGGCACACCCACACACACAACACCAACACCACACCACACACACACACACACACACACACCAGGGGCCCAACACCACCCACACATAACACACACACACCACACTCCACACCACACACACCACACATGTCTTCCAAAAAGTGTCGCTGACAGAAAATCTATCATCCTCACCCATGCAAAATGATACCTAGTACGCGCTTTTGGTTTCTGCTCTCACGGTATGGGTAGAGGAGAGCAACGTGATTCCACCATAGTCCTTGCAAAACGTTGGAACGTGGATGGCGGAGATTTGTCCAAGGTCATTTAAAAGTGATTTACAGTCACTGAAAGAGCTGAGACCAGTAGGAATAAAGACAGTAGAAAAAACACGAGGGGGTGTGTGTGAAGAGAGTAGAGGAGGGGGGGGGGGGAAGGGAGACAGAAAGACGACAGAAGAAGGGATAGGAGAATAGATCATAGAAGATGAGAACCCCCGAAAAAACCGACAGACAGAAGCAAGGGATAAGAGGCATTTATTAATAAAGAAGAGACAGAAGACAGTCTAAAAGAACAGAAAGAATCCCAAAGAAGACACAAGACATACGCCCCGCGGAACAACACATACACACTCCACACGCAGTCGCACACCCTTCACACACCCCACACACAAACACACCACACACACACAACACCTAACCACTAGCCTCTCAGCCTTGAATCTTGGATCTTAAAACTCAACTACCAAAAAAATTTTGTTTCTAACATTTAAAAATCATACGTATGTCTAAAAACAATAATACATAAAAACACATACATACATAATACACAATACATACTCATACACCTACTACAAAATAATACACAAAATCATACTCATACAACATAACACATATATACATACAAACCCCCATCATACTACATACACCATACAACAACACCATCCCTACATACATCAACACACACATACCAAAATACTACAAAATAAAAACCTACACACTTTCTACTACATACACAAATACATAATACATACTACATACTACAACTCACACATACATAATTACACAATACATGCATACAAACACAAAACATACACACATACTACACATATACTACTTTATACATCATAATAATCATACACACATACATACACACATACATCCCAAAATAAATACCACCTACATACACCATACAAAATACAAAATCCACAACAAAATACTAAATACCCCCATACATATATACTAATACAACAACACACATACATACAACTACATGCTACTACAAAATACTAACAAAACAAAACCTATCCAATTTAAATATACATACATATATAAACATACATACATACATCATCATACGCCGTAAGTAGTACATAAACATACACCATAAAACATACCTACTACCCCATACATAATACATACATACACACACACATACATACATACAAAACATATTTTGCACACATAACACACTAATACATAGTTTAATACTACACACATACTTTAACCATACATACCACTACTTTAACACATACCAGTACATACAACATACCACATACAACAAATATTTTACACTACATCACACATAAACTACACACATACTACATACATAATGCTAATACAACATACTTACATACACACTTACTCACCTACATACCCCATAAACATACATCCCATACATAATAATACATACTACATGCATACATAAACACAAACATACATAATCACACATACTACATCACACATACATACATACACACATACATACATACAAAAAATTAAAAACATACAAAACTCATAATTACATAAAAACCACACATACATACATACACACATACATACATACTTACACACAAACATACATACATACATACCACATAAATACTTACTTACACACTTTACATACATACATACATACTTTACATACATACTTTCATCCCATACATACAAAATACATACATACTTACACACATACAAACTTTCAAATTTTTAAACATATATACCCCCATCCCTACCATGCATACATACACACATAATGCACACATACATACATACATACAACATAATCCCAAAATAAAATACACCAACATAAAAACACAACATACACACTACATACTTTACATACATACATACACAAAAAACATACTACACACTACAACATACATACATACACAAAACAAACACACACTTTACAAAACATACATACCATACAAAATATATTATATATATATATATATATAAATAAATATTATAAAATATATATATATATATCTTTTTTTTTTATATACATACAAAACACACACATACCAAAATATAAACATACATACATACTTACATACAAAACCCCCGTACTTACTAAATATTTACTTTCCCCCATACTTACATACCTACATACACCATACATAGATCCCTCCCTTAAAAAACAAAACACTTAATACATACATACAATACATGCTTACATGCCCCTACACACATCATACATACTTACATAATACATACACACATACATACCACCAAAACATACAAAACTTTCATAACACATAACACATACATACATACTTTTCCACATACATACCCCACTTTACATACATACACAAAAATAAAACAAACAAACATACATACACACACATACAAACTTCCCATACATACTTACAATAGTGAAAAAAATTTTGCGCCGGGCGGCAGCATGGCAAAAATGTCCCCTTGTGTTTGAGTGCGTAGTGTGGTTTTTATCCCCCTGGCCCTGTTGGGAAATTTTTATATCTTCATGTTTGTATTTTTCCCTGAATCCCACGGTCAGAATTTTTTTTTTTTTCCATATTATTACTTTTGGGAAATTTTTCCCAATTTAAGTTCTTCCTTTTTCGTCGTTTTTTCAACTTTTAATTTGTCTTCATGGTTGTTTTTTAATTTTTAAATGTTTTTGGTCTCTGTGCCCCCACTTAACTCTGCCCTGTTCCCCCGCAAAATTTTTGGGCACGGGGTTCACGTTGCCCCGCACCCAACCCTTTCCAGTGTTTTCAATTTAAAAAAAGGGCGTAAACAGGTAGGGACAAAAGAAAAATCCTGTAACGTAAATTTCCACCTTTCAAACCCTGATTTTTTGTCAAAAACTTTGCACCTGGCCCCTGAAATAAAGCAGCATATTGAAACTTGGCATTCATCGCCGCAAAATCGAGGGGGGAAACCGGGCAGGTGTGGTCATCGCCAGGGGCGGCCCCCTTCCCCCTGGGTTGTCTCCCCCCTCCCCTGACGCCCTTCTGTAACCGCTGTAAAAGCTTTTTCCCCCACGCCGCCCACCCGATTTTTTTCAGTTTTTTCGTTTTTTGTTGTTTTTGAATCTGACAGTGTTTTTTTTTTTTCTGAAGATGATGTGTATCATGATGTATGTAAACACCGAATCCCCGAAACAAAAAAGTTTCCCTTTTTCCATCTTCTTAATCCCGATTCCCCCATCCAAAAATCTTTTCCCGTTCTTCCCCTAGCCACATCTCCACCTTTGCCTTCATCCTCTTCCCCTTTATTCTTGGGCCAAAATCAACCCCTTTCATCTTCTCCTCTTCCATCCCTTTTAATCTCCTTCAAGTTTGTTGGGTTTAATGTGCCCGTTGTCTGTCCAAATGGGAAAAAACCCATAAATTTCCAATTTTATCTCTGAAAAAAAAATTGACCTAACCTTCCCCACTGAAAAAATTTGGTTAAACCCCCATGGGCCCGACCAAAATAAAAAAAGCTGACTCCCCAGGATAAAAAAATTTTTCTTTCCCGACTCTTCAAGGAGGTTGGGGGTTTTTCCATTAAATTTTTAAAAACCCCCATTGGAACCAAACCCTTTCTTTCACCACAACCTCCATCCCACACGAATCTTTTTAAGTTTGCGAAATCAACCTCCAAAATTCCTGGCCACTCTAAATTTCGTTCTGTTTTTCTTTTTCGCCCCCCCCCTAGCCGTAAGAACAACCTGACCCTTTTGTTTTTCATTTAAGAATTCCCGTCCCCTCCTCGACCCCTACCGCCTCTCTCCCACTAAACTTATAATTCTCGGGGGCTTTAAAATTTTCCTTTTTTTGACAACCAGCTTTTCCCGAAAGTCAAAAAATCTTTTTTCTTTCCCCTGTCCCAAACCCTTCTCTTTTCCCAACTGGTAAACCCAAGCAACGCACGATTGGCCTTTTTTTGACCCGGCGAAATTTCTAATGCTTCATTTTAAACTTTTTTACATCTGTTTTCTGTCACGAAAGAATGCATTCTGAATCATTCCCCCATTCTTTCCAACTCAACATCACAAAACCTTTCAGAAAGGAAAAAAATATGTTTTTCTCCCTCGAAAACTTAAGGGCCCTTTGGGCTTCATACTTTCTCTTCACAAACTTCCCAAAGTTTTTTCAAAAACCCCCCTGACCACACTGACCTCTCTGAATCAAAAACACGTTTCTCCGCCAATTGCTTGATGAGCATGCAACCCCCCACTGACCCCCCTACCGACAAAACCCTGTCCCATGGTATACCCAAGACATCCCCGATTGCGAAACGCAAACGCCGGCAACTAGAAAGGGAGGGGGCGGAAATCCCAAAAAAAGAAACAAAAAACAGGGTTTTTCCCAAAAAAATAAACAAAATTTAAAAATCTTAAAAACCATTCAGCAAAGACAGAAAACTACTCTTCCCCAAATTTTCCCGCGCAACTTTTCCCTAAAATCTCTTTTTTCCCTCACCCCAAAACTCCTTGGGTCTGCAAAAAAAACTCCCCTTTCCCCACCAAACCCCAGCCTGTTGAACTTTCCCTCTATCTTTTCTGCCTTCTTTTCAGACAAAGTCCACAAAAATCGCTCCAAAACTGGATAAAACTCATTTCCCGCCCGCAACCCCCTGTCCCCCGTTAAAGGCACTCCTCCCCTTTTCCTTCTGTTCCACAAGGGAAAAAAAAAATCATGAAAATTTTGAAGGAAAAGCTATAAAATCAGGGGACCCCGATCCCAAAACCTGCTCCTGTTTTCTCACAAACCCTTCCCAAAAATTTACCTATTAAAAAAATAAAAAAGTAAATCATTTTCTTCTGTAGGACATTTTCCCCAAGCTTTTAAAAAACCCAATTTGTCACACCCCTACTGAAAAAACCCGGCCTCGTTTCCCAAACATTCTGGGAAAAATTAAAAGACCCGTCTCAAAAATTACCCTTTTTTCTCCCAAAGAAAAAAATAGAAAAAAATTTTCTCAAACAGTCAAAAAGTCCCCCTTCATTTTTGATCCCCCCTTCCCCCTTTTTTAATCTTCCTTTGCCCCCCCCACAGCACCCAAAAACCACCCTAGTCCCCTAAATTTTTTACCTTTTTACTTGGATTTGATCAGGAAAAAAAATCCCTCCCACTCTTTTTTGATTTAAACTGCAGCCTTCGACACTTTTAGATCACTCAAATTTTTCTTTCTCGCCCCAAAAAACGTTTTGGGATCAATGGCACTGCCCTTTACCTTTGGTTTTCTTCATACCTCACAGACGATTCCAGAAAGTTATTGTAAACAAAATTCAATCAAAAACCCGTCAAAAAGGAATTTTGGAGTTCCACGGGGGTCAGCCTTTGGGCCCCCTTCTCTTTACCCCTCTACACTGCTCCCTCTCACATATAAAAACAACCACCCTATTGGGTCATCATTTCTATGCCCATGACACTCGCTTCAGTGCAGTGGGTACTGTTTAAAACTTGCCTTCCCCCCGAAAAAATTTGTCCTACTGCCTTCAAGGGCATTCAAAACTGGTGACTCAGAACCAAAGTTACAACTTAATGCCGAAAAAAAACCGAAAAACCTTTCTCATAGGGGGCCCAACATAAAAATTTCCTCCACACAAAAAAAAACATCAAAACAAATTTGGCAGTGCGGGCAGTTCCTTTGTCCAACTCTGTGAAGTATCTAGGGGTAGTTCTTTACAACAAAATCAAATGAAAAAAATTTAAACACCCAGACCGCCCGTCTTGCTACTATCAAATTTCGGGGCATAAGTGCGATTCGCAAGTACCTGTCCACTGATTTCAACTTCCCCAAACTCGTTTACATTTTCTCATTCTTTCAGTTTAGACTACTGTAAAATTTTCTTTGGCTGGCCTACCAGCCCTCATCCATCCACCCCTCTTCAAAAGATAAAAAACCTGCACTCGACTTGGGCCCAAGAAAGAAAAGAAAACCGGGAAAACATCACTCCTCTTCTGCGATCTCTTCCCTGGGTGCCATCTCACAAAGACGGGGTTAAGATCAAAACCCTCTGTTTTAAATGTTTTCCACAAATCTGCACCATCTTATCTTTGTAACTGTCTTTACCCGTACACTCCATCCCCTTCCCCTTTGTTTAGGGCCCCAATAAATTTGTGCTTTCGAACACCCGTTCAAACAAACCACTTTGGCTGTCGATTTTTTTTCTGTTTCTGGGGCCGTTCCCCGTGGAAATGGGCCTCCCTTTTTCACTTCGGGCCAAAAAACCTTCACTTTTTACCCCCAAATCCAGCCCAAAAAAACAATTATTTTCCCACCTGACACTTCCCCCCTCATAACCCCTCTTTTACTTTTTTAACAGCATTCTTCATTCCTTTAAGTGTGTTCGCGGTTTGTGTGGTGTGTGTGTGTGTTTGTTGTGGGTGTGGTGTGGTGTGTGTGTGGGGGGTTGTACATAATTTGATAAATTTGAAATAGTTCTTTATTATATTTGAAGAAATTTGATGCGCGTAATGATTGATGCAAGCGTTTCGATTTTTTTGTTTTAAAGATTTGGCGCTATAAAAATCCTTTTCATTTTATTTATTATTTTATTATTTTTTTTTAAAATAATAATTAAATATATATATATTTTTAATATATATATTTATATATATATATAACTTTCATACATACATACCCCAACAAACACACACAATACATACTACATCAACATACATACATACATACATAAATACTTACAACACACATACAAAAATACACACAGAGAGAAAGGGAAAAAGGGGCGTAAAAGCTAAACCACTTTTTTTTAAAAAAAAAACCCAGGCAACTTTGGTCCGATTGGCTTCGCCTTGGGCCCAAAAACTTGCTTTTTTTATTTTTAAAAACTAAACAGTTTCCTTTGACGCCCCTTTTTCCCTTTCTCTTATTTTAAACTGAAAGTAATACTAATTTATTTTGATGGGTAAAATTTAAAAAAACAAAAAAAAAGTGAAAACCTCGCCCAAGCTCCATTAAAGTGTTGCACTTTAACCCGGATGCTTAATGGGGCTGGAGAGGACACGCATTCGCAAACACATAAATTCATATGGACAGTGACAGCACAATGTTTAATATAACTTAATAAAATTAAAACGTGTTTTGTGTGGAATTAAAGTACAGAAATCTAAACCCCTTTTTCTTTTTATCTTATCAAAACAAAAATATAAAAATTAAAAATGGGGGACCCCGGGACTCGAACGGGGAACCACCCCCCAAAACCCCAATTTGTTTGGGCCCCAAGCGCAAACTGCTAGCAAGCTGCCCCCCCGGGGGCGATAGAAAGAGTAAAAATTTAAAAAATAAAAACCTTCCTATTGAGACGTAATCCCAAACCCCCGCTTTTTTTGCGCGAGTGTCCCTTCCCTATGTGTAATACTTAGCCCCCAGGTTTTGGGCCAAAGATTGTGGCATTTTTGGGCAATACAACACACAGCAGCTCATGACAGTGTATTATATGGGTTGTGTGTGAGATGTATTGTGTTCGCTCATTTTCTGTATGTTTTTTTTAAAAAAAAAGTATTGGGTTTTATCGAACAATATCTTGTTGGTTGATTTTTTTTTAGTATTTTTTTACTAGCTTTGAGTTCTGAGTTTTATTTTTATTCTTTCTCTTTCTTCTCCCTCTGTAATAACATCATTCTCCCGAAGGCAATTTTAACCCATCTCTGTCTTTCATGTGAAAAATTACAACGACTTTGTTTTTTTCCCGGGTAATCTTTTAATATGTTTATTTTTTGTGTCAGAAACCCAACAGAATCTGTGCATGCCCAAAAAGAAACGAGTTAGAAAACATCCTTTTTTTAAAAATTTCACGCCCTGCTGGCGTCTTTCTATTAAAAAAGGGGTCGCTTTTTTAAAAGAGCCTGTAATATATTCTAAACACCGTTTAGCCTGTGGGGGATTGCTAAAATTATTTTTCCATCTGTCCAAAAAAAATTTTCTCTCTCTGAAATGTTTTTTTATTGTTGTGCAGTGTTTGGACAGAATAAAACAATAAACTCGAAATTTTTTTTGTACACTGTTTTAAAAAATCTAAAACAAATACAGTTTGCCACAGCCGTCTGCCCACATTTTAAAAGAGCGTGTGCTTTTTTTGGAAAAGAAAACTTAGCTGGCCATTATAACGTTTTTCTTTTAGTCTGTTCCTTCTATTTTGAGTGTGCATCCATATAAAATAGATATATTTTTAGGGGCTCTCATTTTTCTTCCCTTTTCTATTTTAAGTTATTCCTTCTGAGCCGTTTTCATGCTTTCCTGAACCATGCGTTTTCATCTCTGTTGATTTTAAAGTCAACCCACAATGCTTTTTAGATGTTGGGTATTATTAACCCTAACATTATGTAGATGTAAAGATTTGTTTTGAAAACCCCAGTAGTGGTATCTTGTGTTGACCAGAACAAATTATTTTCTTACCTCATCAAAGTTTGATATGGAAAATCCTGGGCGTAGCTTGTTTTGGTTTCCCCTCTATAGTACATGAAAAATGTTTAATCCGGGATTAATAAACCCTTCATTGATCTGGAAAAGGGCCGGGCTGGTTTTCAAACGCTTTAAATTTTTTTGGTTGCCGGTGTGTTAGATTTATGTTCCACACGTATCTTTTTTTTAAATTTTATTAATGTGTAGGGTTAAGGACTTTTTCATAATAGTAGAAAACCTTGAGATTTTTGCTGTGCAATAAAGGTGCAAGCTCTGGGTGTTTGAAAACATATACTCTAAAGATATACTAGATTTTTGTACTTTCGTCAGCGTACGGTGTAATAACCGGCACTGTTTTAAAAGGGTTAGCTCATATGACGTTGTCTCGAGTGCGCCCTTTGTAAGGCAGTGAGAGCTGAGAAGTTAAAAGTAAAGAGGAATAAAAAAACTTTAATAGGTTTTTGCTTGGCGCATCTTTTTTTTTTTTTCCCTTATCAGCAAAACCCTACTCTGTGTTTTAGCCCCTCATCATCCTTTTGGCCTTGTTAAATAGTCATCTCTTTTTTCTTTGTATCCATAAAAGTATAGATCAAAAATATGTCAGCTTTGTTCTGTGTCCTCTCTCCCTTCTAGCTTGACACTAATCTTTTTAAAATACCCCTCCCCAAAGTTTCTACCAACTTCTTTTTGGGTCATCTCCAGACACTAGTTCAATCTGAAAAGCAACCCTATTGTCCCGGGAACAAGACATATCTTTTCAAAAATTAGGAAACCAACAGTCAGAACTGTTTTTTATAAATAGTGGGGGGGTTTGTTTGAAAATACGATTGTCTGTCTGTTTCTTTTATGCCTAAGGATTTTTTAAACGTCTGTATGGAAAAGGATTGCCCCAATGTTTGTTGCCCCATCTTTTTTCTATGTAGCAAAATAAAAAAAAAACAATAATAGAATAATGGAAGATATGATTAATAGGGCGAGGGTTTTTACGCCAGCTGTGATATGGCTGAAGCGACGCACTTAGCACCCTTGCATTCAGTCAAAAAGGAATTTTTAAAACAGAGTTAAAGATTTTCACACAATTTTGGGGAAACCAACCCCAGAAGTACAGCCATACTGACTATGAATGGACAACAAAGACAATCTGTTGCTATAACTAAACAGGAGAAAGGTTTTATTAAAAAAAAAAATAATCCAAATCTTTAGAAAAAAAATACACTCAAGCAGAGACAAAGTGTTGCATGCAGAGAAAACTAGGTATTATGATGCACTAACTAAAAGACTCCCTACCAAGCTGTTGCAAAAACTAAAAAATGCTGAACAAATATTACAAAAAAATTTGAAAGTCAAACACTTGAAGACCTAGCACAGTCGGCAAACACAAAAACTGAAACTATTCTAGAGTTGGAACTAGCTTCACACAAGCAACGAAGACACAGCACTGAAAAAAAATGATAACCCCTACCCATGCGAAATAAGGGGGCTAATCAAGCACTACAGAGTTTAGGGGGCGAACGATAATAATTTGCAAACTAGGCGATGTAGACTCCGAAGAACTAAAAAAGAAAAAGCTAGCAGAAGCAGACGTGCAAACCCTTTGACCAGGAAAAAAGAAAGAATCCACAGGTTAAAAGATCTACAATTGAAGCCAAGCAAGATTAGAGGTCTTAACAATACAGAAAACACTACAATCTCGGTTAGTAGAAAAAAGAAACAATTCACCGAATTCTGTATAAAAAATAGATTTTAGCGGAAAAAATCGTACATGTTTCCGGAAAGGGCATAAAAATTTGTAGTAAAATTACAGTTTGACATTCGTATTAGCACCTTGTGATGCGCTGACAGGAAGCCATTTCCCGCCACCCCCCCACCACCACCTTCCGCACCCACGGGCCGCCGGGGTTTAAGAAACAATCGGTCCTTAGCTGAGTACTAAAAAAATTGCCTAAAAAAGCTGGGACGCTTTTCCCGGGTATAATGGCTCTGCTTTAGCTGGCTATTATCAACAGCAGGAAAAGTTGGGGGTTTTATGGCAGGCTTTTAGGGGCTTACGGGTTTTATTTGTTTTTTTTTCTTTTTCAAAAATAAAGATAAGAAAGGCCGCTTAAAACAAGTATACATTTTAAAAGCATTTATTTGTCTAGTTCTGCCTTACAAGGGGTTTAAAAATTTTTTTTTGTTTGCTCTGTGGAGGGGGTAGTAGTTTTTCCCTTGTTTCTTTTGTCGGGCTTAATGATACTACTGATGATGTTTGTTTACACTTTCATTTTTCCAAAGCACCATCTCCCCCAGCAAAATAATATTTTTGTTGTATTTTTGAATTTGTTCCTATTTGTAACTGCATGTTGGAAGGCAACATATAAAAACCCCATGCCCTTTAGCAAAGTCACCTTAGACCGGCATAGTGAAAAACATCTTGATAATGTTGTCTTAATGGTAGGTCAACGGGAGTTAATACTGTCTTCAAGATTTGTAGAAACTGCTTCTGTGCTCAAACCCGGCCCCAAAATACTTGACCTTTCGTGCCTGGCCCAAGTAACCCACACATAAGCTCAACGAGTCATTACCTCTCAAATCCTGGTCTTTTAAACCCTTCACTTTTATCAGAAAAAAAAGTCGTCCATGCATACTATGCTTTGCTCTATTAAACCAAGAACAACTCTTGACCGCGTGGAAAAAGAGTATTTGGCGGCCACGTCAAGTTATACCCCCCTGTGCACCCCCACAAATACAGAGTCCCCCATGCCATGATTTTTGTCCGGGTTTTGTCTGAATGTGACAGCCCTGTATCTAAGACTTAAAACTTTTTGCAAAACCCTTCACGCCTTATGTAATCCTACTTTTAAGGGATTGAAGTTACTTCAGTGGGCATGGGGGGCCTGCGCTCAGTAAAAAAGCCGAACTGTAGTACACTGAAACCTGTACCAGCTTTACTAACGGGTTTGGATGGTTATTGGTCAGCATTTTGAACCCCACAGCCCGTAGTTGCACAGTGGATAGCAAAGTTTTAAGGGGTTTTGGTAAAACTGTATAGGATTAGAAAACCCTTTGCTTTCGAATGGCTCATCCTTTTTGGGGGGTTTAAAGTATGACTTCATGGATTGGAACTTTTATTCGAAGATCTTTTGTCTCTGACACAGCAAATCTAGCTTATTAAAGTTAATGTCTTAGGGTTATGTGGGGCCCCAGCCTTGTAATTTGCATCCTTATTATATTTATACTTTATATTTATATAGATAAAAGTTTATAACACAAACAAAACATCAATCGTGTGCCTTTTAAATAGCCATTCTTTTGAAAACCGCTGTCAAACAAATTGGGTTGCTTTGCTGAGGTCTTCTACAAAGTATATGGAAAAAAAGACAGCGCAAAATGGATTGAAAATATGATACTATAACTAGGCGTTAATTCTTTTATGTGCAAGAGGTATTATGATTTCGCACACGGGAAAAAGGGAGTCCTTCCCAGGGGATACAGCAAAACTCCCCCCACTGGGTTAAAAGAGTCATTTACAGCCACCTTCACAGAAAAAATATGATAGCAAAATAAATTGCATACTGTTTGGGGTTTGACAAGTCCACTTTTCCCTGGTGGTAGATGGTGATGGAAAGAAAAAAACCTATGTGGTAAAAGACCCATTAACATGGCAGTAAATTTTGTTTTTTGTACACCGTCTCATAAGTGTCCAAAAAACCAAGTGGTGAAAAAGGGCTTCTTCCCCCCCTTCTGATCCCCAAAACCCTTTCCCCCCAGCAGGCAAATGTACTGTGAAACGCAGCACAAAGCTTACTACCTTAAATTCAAAGAGCTAAAAGAAGGCTTCCATGAAACACTCTTTAAAATAAAAGACATACAAAAAAAAGAACATTTGGACTGAAAAAAATTTACATTTACTTAGAAAAAAAAAATAATATAAATACAAATATATACGTAACCATGCAGCGGTCCTGTAATACGAGACCTAAAACATCCCAAAAACTATTGAGTTTAAAGATCTTGGTGATGTAAAAGAGTTGAAAGGATGGGGAGATTGGTGAAGTTTACGCCTTGGTACACAACTGTGGTATAAAAGGTACAGCAAAAAAGGAATTCTAAAAAACCTCCTGGGTTTCCAAAACTTGAACAGTTGCGTAATGTTGAAGCTAAAGCATTGCGATGATGATTTTATTACAAAGAACATTTAAAGCTAAAAAAAAGGGCACATCAAACCCAAGCTCATGGCAGATCAAGTTTGAGTTTTTTTGTCCTACACTCTCTATCCCCCTGACAAAACTTTGTAAAGCCAAAAATGCTGGACCCGTAAACTAGCACTAGCCTACAATCAGTTTCAGAAAAAAGAAAGATAAAGCTTTTACCGAATAGACACGTTTTAATTGTTTCATGAAAAGACTCAGGATAAACATCAACCACATTGTACGTTTCCTTCCCTACTTTCCCTTGGATGATCGTACACTTTGGGTTTTTTTTGGGTTGAAAGAGAAAAAAGGCTTTTTTCTTTTTCATGGATGGATTATTTTAAACGGAAAGCCCTCGAGTCGATGCCCTCACTTTTGCTATTGCATTGGGAAACAGCGGCAGTGCAATGACATTAAAGGGAACATTTCCAGAAATAAAGTCAACTTGCTCCTAGACCCCCACCTGACACAATTAGCTCCCTCAATCTACACCACATTGCCTCGTTGCAGTCTATTCCCCAAGATGTTGTACTGCCCGACAATAAATTAAAAGACTTACGATGAATACCAAAAAAAATTACACACTTTTTTTTAAACAGTATAAGAAAAAAGATGCGACCGAATACCAAAAGTTCCGTGCACCCGGATCCTGAACCTCTTAATGATAATGCTAATACCTTTCGTTTGACAAACATTACCAGATGCGCATGACATTGGCAACAACTAGAAAGTATACAAAATGCAGGCTAGGTACAAATCGCTTTCTGTGTTGGCTTTACTACGGGTACAGAAACCTTGTCTACAGCCGCAGCGGGAAAAGGCTTGTCTCTTCAAAGGGAATTGGGTCCTGAAATTTTAAAAGCTTTGGGGCTCTTTTCAATAACGCAGGGCCTGTTCTTTTGTCACATCAGTCTTTTCGAAAAAGGTTGTGCGTAAACTAAAAAACATGTGCTGGGGTTTGCCTTGACATTACAAGCTAAGCTCATTCGATCATTATTAGCAAGCTCTAACAGTTTCCACAATATCGAAGAGGAGTTCAAGCGTCTTCGGAGACAAACGATACTAAAAGGTCAAAAGTTCGACCTCCAAAAACAAAAAACTAAAGCTAAGTGTGGACATTAACTCAAAAAAAAAGGAAATACATAAAAAAGGGGTATCTGCTTGGCCGGGGAAATATAGCGGTTACTCTATTAAGGAGCTAAGAATTACTGGGGTAGTTCACTGTTCTCCGTAGAAAAAACAAAAAAACAAGAAGCAATTAAATTAATTAATTAATTTTTTTTTCTTACATGGAGTTAGGATTTTAGTTGAGCTCAGATGGACAAAGTTTTCAGCAATAGATGAGGGTTACACAAGCGCAAAACGTTTTACAAAGCATTTAAGGCAATCCACAATTAAACCCGACAAGATAACAATCGAACCCCAGTAAAGGGCAGTTGGGTTTCTGAAATTCTATACAAAAACAGCAAACAAAGAAGAGGAAATAACTGTTCTGTATCCCAAAAACACAAAAGCCCGAACTCCTTTGAAGGTCAACAAGATGGCAGATGAGATGAGCCAATTTGAATTTTTCAGAAACGAAAAAATAAAGGGTGGAAAGGAAGTTTTTGGTTTTGCAAAAAAAGAAAAAAATTTTTGCCCCAAATTTTTGGGAGAGACTTCCCCGAAAAAGAAAAAGTGCAAGGGGTTTTTGTTTCCGGCAAGTAAATTTTTATGTTTTTGCGGGAAAAATTTTTCATTCAAAAAAAAACAAGGGGAAATTTAAAAATTCAAACATTGACCCTTCTTAAGGGGTTATTTCCTTGGGGTTAATTTTCTCTTTGGAATTAAAACCCTAAAAGTGTGGTGTTAACCGGGTAGATTCGGGGGGTTATTTAAAACCCTTAAAAATCTGAATTAAAAAGGAACCCCCCAAGTTGGACTTTTTTATCACAAAAAAGATCCCCCCCCGGGGTGGGGGACAAAAGGCTAAAAAAAAAAAATTGAACATGGTGCTTTTCAAAAAAAGCAAAACAAAAAAGGTTTTTAGCGAGTTGGCTTTTTACTTTACGTCAAAAACCGGGAAGCAGTAAACGAATTAGATAAAGAAGTCCAAAAAGGGGGCAAAATTTGGGCTTCAAGAATAAAAGGCAAAAATCCTAGGGGGGGGTTTTTTTTTATTCAGCATCTGTCCTCCAAAGGAGCCCCGAAAATTACCAAAACACCCTTTTATAAACAAGCGTTCCTTTTTTTTATGGGAAAATGGGGACCCCAGAAAATTTGTATTTAGGCAGGAGCAGCTTTTTCTTGAAAACTGGGTTTTATTTTTTCCCGCAGTTAAATTTTTAAAGTTAAGACAGAAAAGGGCCAGGGAAATTCTTGCCCCCCAAAGTTAGTGGGAATTTTTTTAAACCCAAAAGGGGCCAAAATAAAGTCAAAATCTACCACATCAGGGTTAAGTTTTTGGGACAGCACAGTATGTAATTAAACCCAAAAAAAAATCCCCAAATTTGGAAGTCCTTTCTTACAATTTTTTAACTCACAAATTTTGAGGATTTTTGTTTTTTCTTATGATTTTTTAAAAACAGAAAAACCCCTTTAAAAATTTGCAGGCCTTCTTTTTTGAAAAAAATCTATGGGACTTAGAGGTTTTTTAAGAACTTTTCAATTGAAAAAAAAATTGCAACTTAAAATTATTTTGATTTAAAACCTAAAGCTTTAGAAAGATCCCCCCAAAAGAAACATTTTTCCGCAGGGGTGCAAAAGGAAACAGTGTGGGGGGTATACTGTTTAGTCATGGGGATGCATTCCGTGGGTGATTACCTGACGATTTCTTCGGCTGTTTCTTCACTTAAATACAGAAAAACCCGGAAAAAAAACTTCGGGGTTTTAAAACAATTTTTTTCGACCAATGCTTATTTTTGAAAATGGGGTGCGTTGATTTGTTGCTGACCCCAATCCCAAATATTAGGGGCTTGGTCCTGAGCTCCACAACTACTTGGCCCAAACAAAAATTTTTGAAGGGCGATTGCAAACTAACTAAAATTTATTGGGAAAAACTTGTAGGATTAGGTGTCACACCCTAAAAACCAGTTGTTTAAAGGGTTTTTTTTTTTGGGGCCTAAAAGGTTTTTTTACAAATTTTGCTGAAAGGTGGGGCAAAGAATTTACTTCCCCAATAATGAAAGGACAATTATTTGTTGGGAAAATTTTTAAAATCTAAAAAAACCCCCGGTCAAACTTAAAAGCGTCAAGTTTTGTTTAAACCCCGACTGACTTTACCTAAAATGGGAAAAAGCTTTCAAAGTATATTTGGGGTTTTACAAGCGTTTGAAAAACAAAGAAAAACCAAAAAAAAGAGGTTATGAAAGGAACCAAGCTAGAACAAAAACGCTTTGGTAAAACAAAGGAGAAAACAAAAGAAAAGTGAGTTAAACAAAAAAACAAGATTTAAAAATAAAAAAACCCAGCTTCAAGGTTTTGGAATTCTGAAGTTTTTAATGTAAGATTGAAGGTTTAACAAACCAGATTTTGGGTTTAGTTTCGGGTTTTAAAGCTGGAGTGGGCTTGAGAATTAAAAGGTAAGATTTTAAAAAGGGGTTTTGTCCGAACAAAATTTTTTTTAAAGAAGAATTTTAAAAAGACCTTTAAAAAAATTTGCCCAGGGCAAATTTGGTGAAAGGTGTTTTTAAAAGGTTTTTTCAAACAGTTCAAAAAAGGGGTGTTTGGGGTAGTGGGGGGTTTTTAAGAATTTTTCCCGACCAAATGTCACTTGCAACCAAAGGGTTAAAAAAAAGGCAAAAGGGTTTGGGAAAAAGGGGGGGAACAAGCCAGATATAATAAAAAGGGGCCTCAAGGGAATATTTTTAAAAAAAATTTTTTTAAAATTTTAAAAAACAAAAATTGGTTGAAAAAGAAAAGTTACCTCAAAAAATTTCAGCCGTCCTTTTTGCGCTAGGAAATGGGACAAAGAATTAATTAATTAAAAAAATTTTTTTTTTAAAATTTTTTTTCAGGGAAAAATTTTATTGGTTAAAGATTTTTTACCCCTTTATCAAATTTGGGATGGTAAACAAAACCCCCTTTTTAATGGCCAGTTTATTTGAGAAGTAGAAAAAAATTTACGGACAAAAGGGGGCTAAATAATTTTTTTAAGGAGTGGTGGAAAGGGTAAAAACCTTTTTTAATAAAAAGGGTTCCCCAAAATTTTTTTATCAAAAAAGTTATGGCCATGTCCTTCTTTTGTGAAAAAAATGGGGTCCTTTCCCCGGGACAGTATTAGGTTTCCCAAGGTAGTTTCCCCCTTTAAAAAAGGTGTGGTGGGTAATGTTTTAATTTTTTGGGGGTCCATTACCTTTTTTTATTTCTAAAGGGTTTTTCTCCAAGGGATTTTTTTTGTATTTTGTGGCTTTTAGTTTTTGGGTACGATATCCATTTCTTCCCCCAAATTTTTTTTTAAAATGTTGCCCTTCGGGGACACGTGTTTTCATTCATTCAGACAAACTCCTTTCCCACGGGACATCTAACCCATCATTACCATATCCGATGTCAAACGGACAGACTTTTTTTTCTGATGAATGTCGGTATTTTGTTTCAAATGCATTCTGATCAGATGTCCTGTACCTTGAATCTGCAGTCATTGGTGGTGATGATGATTGCCATATTGCCATGATTTGCTCGTAAAGAAGCAACGGTGACAGGGCTGGTTCTTGCGGCATGGAAATGGTGTTTATTTACCGATGAATGAAAGATGGCGCTGAGAGACCAAGGGAGAGAGAGAGAGAGAGAGAGAGAGACAAACAGAGACAGAGATACAGACAGACAGACAGACAGACAGAGAGAAAGAAAAGAGACTTACTACATACATACATACATACATACTTACATACATACATACATACATACATACATACATACATACATACATACATGCATACAGACAGACAGACAGAGAGACAGAGATAAAGAGAAAGATAGTTTTGTTTTTGTTTCGTGCGTGTGTGTGTGTGTGTGTGTGTGTGTGTGTGTGGTGTTGTGTGTGTGTGTGTGTGTGTGTGTATGCGTACGTGTGTGAGCGTGTGTGTGTACATGCGTGCAAGCATACGTGCGTTTGTGTAAGTGTGCGTGTGTGTGTGCATGCATGCGTTGCGTGCATGCGTGCGTGTAATCCTGCGTATGTGAGCGTATAATTATGTGTTGTGCGTGTTTTCAAATTTTATACCAGGCATGCTTATTACGACTCGGTATTGATAGTGTGCCAGATTTGTTGACACTGGTGGACAACACGTCTTCATTCTCACTATAAACAAACAGTGTCGCTGTCATCTGCTATAACAATTATTTGTCCAGCTTCAAACCACTGTGTTTGTTAGCGGGCCGTTCAAGGCTGAAACCACGATTTTTCGGAAGACCAGTAACAGACAGATTGAAGTGTGGAACGTAAACATTACCGCTCCATGCCTACTTGAAAATGTACCCTGCTGCTTACGTTATGTCTTGTTATGTCAGAAAGAGAGAGAGAGAGAGAGAGAGAGAGAGAGAGAGAGAGAGAGAGAGAGAGAGAGAGAGAGAGAGAGGAGAGAGAGAGAGAGAGAGAGAGAGATTTCATTTTATTTATTCTTTTATTTTCGATGGTAATGTAATATGACTTATGTGCTTTTTTTTAACATTCAGTCTTTGTGTGTATGTGGTTTTCAAAGTTTTGTCGTCTGTTTCAACAAGCACACGATGACGTTCTCTTTCAAAGAGTGCAAGGATATTTTATGTGTGTCAGTATGTGCGCACATCAAGAGAGAGAGAGAGATAGAGAGAGAGAGACAAAGAGACAGAGAGACAGACAGACAGACAGACAGACAGAAAGAGACAAAGACAGAGAAAGAGACAGACAGAAAGGCAGACAGACAGACTTAGAGATATGGGGGGTTTTGTTTCTTTTTTTTGAATGTCTATCTGTCTCTCAGTCTCTGCACATCTGCTCACACAACCCCCCCCCCCCCCCCCCCACACACACACACACCTCACTCACAGACACACGCACGCACGCACGCACACGCACACTCTCTCTCTCTCCCTCTCTCTCTCTCTCTCTCTCTCTCTCTCCCCTCCTCTTCTCTCTCTCTTCTCTCTCTCTCTCTCTCTCTCTCTGTATAGCTCATATTCACACTAGAAAACTTTTTCAAACAGTTTTCCAGTGTTCCTATCAAACTTGACGTTATTCCGCTATACTGGCCATTACTTCCAAGTGGTTAGCTTGGCTGGTGGGCGGGATGGAAATGACGCATTTAAGGCCTCATCGCAAAATATCACTGTACATTTTCGTCATAAAGTGTAACGCTGTGGTATCTAGTGGCTTGAAGTTTAAGACTGCCATCTAAAAAGCAGAAGATACTGAATTCGTATCCAAGTCATATAAAATGGGGGGGGGGGGGGGTTGTTGTTTGTGTTATTATTGACTGACTAGTGGACCATAACAGCGGACATTAAAAGGAGGATACAAGCAAACGATATGAGATAATTTGGTAAAATAATGTCTTGGTATCTCGTACAGAGATCACACAACCAAGCACACACAGTCAGACAGAAAAGGAATAGATATTTAACACAGCAACAAGTTATCATTTAGAGCAGTTTACAGCACACATGAAGAACCTCCGAAACCTCTTGATAAAATACCAACAGGATATTTCAGATATTTCGGACCTTTGTTGTCACGAATTCTTTCCAGAAGAAATAACAAAATCCCGACTAGTGTCGGTCTCTTATGGGGATATCTATTCAAGATTTATATTTTGCCTGTTACGCCAGTTGCTCAGGAGATTCCACACGGAAATAATTTGTCTTTTTGTTATGTTTGTCACTTTTGCGATATCAAACAGCTATTAGAACATAATCTGATGGCAGAATCGCTATAAAAAACTTATTGAAGTGAGCTGTTATTATTATGAAATTGTGTCTTTGACATGAAGACATGCGAGAGAAAAGGATCAAAATAAAGGGATAGAACAGCGAAGTTATTTGGAGTCGTGATTCATGCTTGTTGGTTGAGCTACTTGCTGTTTCCCTGCCAGGTGCAGAAGCATTAGCCGGTGCAGTGAGGCACCACAATAGCCCGGCATTAAACGGCTCCCCGCGGATTCCTACCCTGACGATGCAACGTAGCGAATTAAGGTATAACCATGGGCCAGGAAAATGGACTGAGTGGCGTGGAAACATAGAGGCAGGGACGTCACTAAAGATGAGACAACCAGAAAAACACACATAGAATGATTTTTAAAATAGCCTTAGATCTATATAAAAAAAAACTGTATTCGAGCAAGATAGTTTTACAACAGAAAACCCCCTTTGAATTAAAGGATTATTCATACAGATTTGTAAAGACTTGTATGAAGTTAAATAAAAGAGTATGTGAATAGCTTTAAAGAAAACACTAGATTTGTTTTTAAAAAAAACGATAGTTGATGGTTTGAATACAGTTTTGTATGAGTAATAACTACATTGGTTAAACGTGATAAAAGTTAAAGGTAAAATTTCAATTCGGATTGGATGCTCAATAAATGTGAAGGTTCTGTTGAGGTAGGATCAGAAAAAAAGTTCTGAAAAAAAACTTTTTAAAAAATTGGACATTTATGTGATCCCCAAAATGTGTCATGTATATTGATCCGGTGGCAATGGATGACGAAATCGACAAAACCGCATACACACGGGACTGGATATAAAAAAAGCCCATGAGTACTTATTCCATTATCCTCGAACTAAAAGGAATAAATAAGAAATAAATAGATAATAGATATAAATAGGCACAGATATCTGTTCGTCCTGCGTGTCAATATTCAATAACATTGCTTTGGCATTAACATGATCTACAAAATATCCGCTTCACATTTTTCCTACAAATAAATATTTTCTCCCTTCCAGTGATAATCCTAAAATCATCATTTAGAGTGAGCTTTTTAAAATAATATTCTGTCAAATTTCATATTATGATTGATAAACATTTTGTATAAAGCTACCGTGCTTTATGACAATACCTGTACAGAAAAAAAGTAGTTTTATCAGATGACCGTTATTTTAATTTTATTTTGTTAATTTTCAGTCTTAATAACTGTCCAGCAACGGACTTATGAAACAGCATAGATACTAATCACATTCATAGAGAACATTTAAACAATTTCAGTAGAAAAGGCATAAATAGGAGTGATGAAGCTAAATCAATACAGAGAGAGGGAGAGAGAGAGAGAGAGAGAGAGAGAGAGAGGGGAGAGAGAGAGAGAGAGAGAGACAGAGAGAGAGAGAGAGAGACAGAGAGAGAGAGAGAGCGAGAGAGAGAGAGAGAGAGAGAGAGAGATCCACAAAAAACACTGACAGACAAGGAAGAGATACAGTAAAAGAGACAGATACAAAGACCGCAACGAAGACAGACACAGCAAGACAGAGAGAAACCGACGGCAGAGACAGACAGAGAGACAAACAGACAAAGACAGACAGAGAGACAAACAGACAAAGACAGACAGAGAGACAAACAGACAAAGACAGACTGAGAGACGTAACTCAGGCAGGCATCAAGGCCATTCCAACAGTCCTAAACACACACTAATCCCTTCAACAACAGGGGCAAAAGGCGGTATTTGGGAATTGCCGATCTCCATTAGCCAGCCCTCCATCTCTTGCCCACGATACGTCACAGCCATGAACCTGCCTGTGCCGTGCATGAGGAGAGTCTGCAGCCTTCCCTCTTCACCCCTCACCTCCGATGCTGAGATGCCTGCGTGAGATCTCACGGGGAGATTCTTTCTTTTTTTGTTGTTGTTCCTCGGCTAGAGCTCCACAAAGTTCAACAACAGTGAAATGTTTGTGAACGCGACTATTTCAGTGTTAATCCCCACCATTTAGGTATCCGCATTTCGATTTCGGGAGGGGAGGGGAGTATAAATATGACACCTGTGTGCATGCGTTTTGGGAAAAAAAGGTCATCCGTTCCCACCGGCACGAAATGATCCAGTCTTCCTAAGGGTAGCTGCCTTTGTGGGTTTTTTTCAGTTTTGTCATCCGTTTCCACCGGCTCAAAATGGCCTACTCTTCCGGGATATTCTCAATAGTTATTTAATGTTTGCGCAAGATGTTCTTCCTGCGTTTGTACACGGGGTCTCTGTTAAATATTTTATCCGAAGGACTTTAATATTCAGTTCGATTTTTTTTTGCGAAACTGGGAAGAAAGGGCACAGGTGAAGGTCTTAGCCATAGTGTCACTTCCTTTGTTACAGAGAAACGAAATACATGTCTTTTGGCCATGTTTGTTGATTTCCAATGACGATGTTTTCGTTTAGACGTGATCTGTGACGGTCATGCCATGATTGTTCTTCGTGTAAACACGTCTTTTCCCTTCCATTGATAGCCTGAAGGATGTTTATAAAACAGTGAGCTTTTAACATCGTTTGACAGCTTTCATATTCAATCAATATTTTTTTCTAGGCTAACTTGATGCGTCTTCCCCTTTTTTCTGTTGCTTTAATATCTGTTTTTTTGTTGGGGCTTTTTTCTCTAGTGTATTTTTTCGTTTTCGCGGGCCAGAGGTTACCAGGGTCAGATTTTTGTAAGGAGCCATTTTTGCCCCTTAAAGGTTAAGGCTTTTGATTTAAGTAATATTTTTTTTTAATAGCACATTCTTGTGTATTTTTTAAAAGTCCCCAAAAAAGTTGTTTTTTCATGTTTTTGGGTTTGTTTTGTATCTTTCCCTTCCCTTTTCAGGGCGTCTGGGGAGTCCCTTGAACCTTGTGCCGTGATCACATTAGACAGAAAGAAATTTTCACTCGGCTAATCTTGGGATGAAATTAAGTCACAACTAAGAGAAAAAAAATTTATAACTTCTAACATAGTGAAATTTAAAAAAAGGTTTCCCATAACCTATACGATCGTTGGATTGGGCAATGTCGAGACCTCAACTTCTCCAGGGCGGCGTGCATCCCCTTTCCCCCTCGTGCTTTACTTCCCGGGCCCCTAAAGAGGCAGGTCCCATTTAAGGGGCTGCGCGGGAGATTGGGCCAAGGACGCGAAAACAGTCCCCCACCCACTTGCATCTTTTTTTGCATTTCCGTCTAGAAAACTGAAGGGGAAAAAGTCGTTGTTGCATGTCTGAAAGAAAGCAGTAAATTACAGAAAAAAGACAATTTTACAGGGATTTGTAAAAATATTTCAGCGAAAAAAAAAACCCCCAAAAAAACCCCAGAAAAAAAAAACTGATGCGAGACAGAGGATACAAACAGACAGAAAGACTGAGATAGAGAGGATGAGAGAGAGACGACTGAAAAACAAAAAAATAGCAAACAACACGCCCTTTAAATGGCATAAAAATGATCCCAATCGCTTCGACAACAAAGCCGAAGAAATGTTTCAGACTTCCCGACCTTTTTAGCACTCTCATGTGTCTGCTGCCAAAACCCCCAGAGGCGGTTGTCTGATGATCTTGTAGCGTGTTCACAGCCTTCTTCCTTCACCTGCCCTGACCCAAAGATGTTTGGACAAGATCCCACGTGTGAAGATGCCTGCTTGCTATATTTGTTAATTTCCAAGAACGATGCTTCTACTTGGAAATGAATCGAAACAGCCAAACCACAATTTTGTGTTGGAGATAAATGTTTTCTGTTCCCTCCCAGTGTTGATCCTAAAGGATGTGAATTAAAATAAATTTATGACATCTTCCAAATTTGAAAATTGGACATTTTCAAAATTTTTCAATTCGCAAATTCTGGTCAATAATGCAGACAATACCTGTGTTTCGTCTGTTGCTTCAGGTATGGTCTGTTTTCTTTTGTTTTTTAACTTAATGCAAAACCTTTTTTTCTCTCTTTTTCTGGCCTTTTAATAAGTCTGAATGTGTTAATGTTTGATTCACTATCTAGTCGACTGCCTGCTGATCTAAGTGGTTCCCCGTCAAAGTCCTACATTTAGGACAAGCAGACAGACAGACAGACAGAGACAGAGAGAAAGAGAGAGAGGCAGGCAGACAGACAGACCCAGAGACAGCGGCATACAGAGATACAGAGAGAGAAAATGACAGACAAACAGGCAGACAGAGAAACAGAGAGAGACAGAGAAAGAGACGAGAGTGGGCTACTAAAAAGAAGCAAACAGATATACAAACGAAATGGAAATTAAGAACATGAATCTCATCTCATCTGCTCCCATAACACCAAAGGTTCGTAGGACACATGCTTGACGAACGATGCACAGCTGGCTCCATTTGTGGGATTGTGTCAGTGCCTGGGTGTGAAGAGCTATTCCTGTCCATTCAGTGATCACTGAATGGACAGGGAAGAAATGACTGTATACAGAGCAATAACAGACTGTCAGGCAGTAAGGCGACCCGGGTTCGATTCCCGTCAAGGGGTATGTTCCTAGAGTTACCGGTGTAGACTCACTCTCCCCAAAAGTCCTTCGGATGAGACTATAAACCGAGGTCCCGTGTGCGAACGCACGCAGAACATTGTGCGTACACGTTAAATCCTGTTCCGCTGTTCGTAAGAGTAGGCCATTGTGTGCCCGTGGAAACAGATGACAGACTTAACAAAAACTGCATACACACGGGGACTGGATGTAAAAAAGCACATAAGTGCTTATTCCATTATCCTCGATATAAAAGAATAAAATAAAATTTAAATTAAAATAAACCAAGAAATGTTAGCAAGAAGAGAGAGACCAACTTCACGTCAATTGTAAAGATAATAAACAAACCCCAAATCCCTTCCCCAACACGACAAAGAGGCTGTTTTACAGCTCTATTATCTTAACAAAGCAGCCGATCTTCTCCTGAAAAAGGGTTTGCCAGAGGCGTGAATTCTGCCTGTCTCCTGTAGAGCTTTTACAGCCTTCTTCCTCCATACTTCACCCCCAGTTTGAAGATTTTGTGGACACGATTCCACACGACAAGACGTCTGTTTGCTGGGATTGTTAAATTCCAATAACGACGCTTTCGGATCGACATGATCTCATACAGCCATGTCACAATGTCTCTGTTTTATGAATAAACTTATTTTCCCCTCCAGCAGTAAAGATGTCCATTAGAGTGTGGTGTTAATATTTTCAGATAGGTTGATTTTTTAGAAATTTATCAGGGAAGGCCTTTTTCTTCTTTGTTGTGGTTGCTTTTAAAATCTTTTTACGACTGGTTTTTTTTGTTTCTGTCTTATTCTTGCTGTTTTCAAAAATACATTTGCACATGTTTTAATTTAACTGTTTTGAGATTTTCTTGTGTATTCATGAGTTTCTACATTCCTCAGACCCTCAATTTATTGTTGTACATTTTGCAATGATAAACGTGAGCTGAGTCCTACCCAAGAGAAAAACGGTATATACATTTATAAATACGTAGCTTTGCAGTTAGGAGTTTGACATAAACAGGCTTACAATATTGGAAAAAGGTGTGAACAATATGGAAAGCATAATTCAGACAGAAAGCAGTTCTACTTGTAACCATTAACTACATCATTTGCATTTCCAGTCTAGAAATTGGTTATGCAGAAGCCAGTGTTGTGGTGAATCTCTTCTTCCTTAAGAAAATGATTAATTCAGTAATTTTTACGCAGGCTACTTCTTTGAACTCATTTTATTTGTAGAACATTCTTCATATCTTGGTAGTTTTTTCTGGCTGAACGTAACCTATCATCATCATCATCATAAATGGAATTGATATAGTGCTGTATCTTGCACAGACAAATCAAAACGCTTGCACTCAACTCATGCAACCAATAGCAAGTAATAGTTCTAACATGTCTAAATGTACATACTCGCGCACGCACGCACGCACACAACACACACACACACACACACACACACACACACACCACACACACACACACACACACACATAGATTATGCGCTTTGGCAGGGTGATGGGATTTGGGCTGTTGAAAAGCTGAAAAGCAGGCACAGCTATGAAATGAGACATGCTGCTATACCTCATGCCTGCCTGCTTAACTTAACTACCACCTCTCCAGCTCGAAGACATGATTTCAGGGTAAGTCGTCTCTTCACCCAACTGACGTCTCCTATCGACCTTGTTTGCTTGTGTCTCCAAAACGCCTCATTATCAAGGAATTAACTATCACGGAAAGAGGCAGGCTTCTTACCATGTCAGATCTCGTCATAGCATTTGAAAGATGGGAGACAGGATTGGTAGGAAGGGGGGTGGGGAGGTAGGGGATGGGGGGGGGGGGGGTTTCTAGCTGGCATGGCAGACGACATTTGTGTTGTTGGCCTTGACCTGTTAAACAAGGTCTGGGACTCTGTTCTGGTTTCTGTCTCATGTTGACAAATGGAAACGATTTTGTGTGCAGAAGATTCGCGTTCACGAAAAGACTATGCCAATAACGTACATAAAACATGTTGTTGCCCTTGTTATTATTGTTGTTGTTGTTGAAAATGCAAACATAAATAGCTTGCTGTTGTTGTTGTTGTTGAAAATGTATACATCAATAGCTTCTTGCTGTTTTTGGTATTGTTATTCTTGAAAATGTCACTTCTTTCAAGAACAGGCAACTTACTTTTGGTAACCTTTTTTATGTCGAAACCAGACAAATCACCCTATACAGAATCTCTTTGGAACACTTAAGAGCTGAAATTAGGTGGAAAGGGAGTGGGTTGTGAACATTCTGAGAGAAACAGGCAGTGTTCATCATGCCACTGGCAATTCTCATGGCAAAGAATTGATGGCAATCGTGGTCTGAAACTTCGATATACTCCTCTTCCAGTTGTCGAAAGGGGTTCTGATCTTGGGTTATTTATGGATGGTGGGCTGATCGATGTTTGGCTTTTTTTGGGTCTTTTTTTTTTCTCTCTGTTGTCTCTGTTTGTTGTGAGGGGGAGGAGGGGGGGAGGGGGAATGAGTGAGTGGTCAGTCAAATCCATTTTTATTTCCAGATGGTACTTGAAAAGAATGATATGCTTTTTTTTTCAACCATTTTCTAAAAAAAATTTTTAATGATAAAACTGAAATTTCTCATTATTGCAACCTTACCCCAAAATTTTTAACCAATAAAAATAGGGAAAAACCCATAACATAATACTTGGAGTTAGTGAAAATGACTGAGTGGGTGAGTGAGTGGTGAGGGGAATGAGTAAGGGGGAAAGGAATTAGTGAGGAAGGGATGGTGGTGAGTGAGTGAGTGAATGAGTGAGATTGGTATGTGTGTTTGCGTGTGCTTGTTTTTATTTTTTTATTTTTTTCGGGGGATAATGGATTAGCACGCATGTGCTTTTTCTTCCAGCCCTATTAGGATGCTTTTTTTAAATGTTGTCATGCATCCCACGGGACACAATGCCACCCCCCCCCCTTGGAAAAGGCGAAGGGGTTTTTAAGTGTGCGCAAGATGTTTGGGGTTTGTGTGTGTCTAGTCTCTGTATATCTGTCTCTCTCCTTTTTTCCTCGTCTCCCTGTCTCTCTTGCGTCTTCTTTCTCGCTCTCTCTCTCCTTCTTCTCTCCTCTCTCTCTCTCTTCTCTCTCTCTCCTCTCTCTCTCTCTCTTTTTTTCTCCTCTCTCTCTCTCTTTTCTTGTCTCTCTCTTCCTCTCTCTCCCTCTCTCTCTTCCCACCCCTCTCTCTCTCTCTTCTCTCTCTTCTCTCTCTCTCTTTCGTTTTCTGATAACCTATCCCAAAATCACTTCCTCTCCCGGCCAGTTTTTTGATGCCACGCATCATCTTCAAACGCTCTTTTTGTGTCTTCAACAGCCTACCGTGTTAACTTGCTACTCAGGAAATAGTCACGCGGGTTAACCCTCAGGTGGGACATGAAAGAAAGGGTTCCCCCAGAAACAGGGTTTTACCCCCTTTACAGCTTTCATGGGGGGGTTTTGATGGCGACTGAATATGACACTAGTCAAATGTTTCATACTCTCCTTACCAAAGGATACTGTGATTAGATAGGCTCAAAGGATTCGAACTGACAGGCTTTTTACATTATGGATTTAATATTCGCCTTTTGGGCGTTCCTGTCTTGATCTCGTCTGTTGTCTGTTTTGTCTGTTGTTTCGTCTGTTCTTTTCTCTCTCTCTCTCTCTTTTCTCTCTCTCTCCTCTCCCCTCTCCCTCTCCTTCTCTCTCTCACTCTGTCCTTCTGACTTATCCCATTCTCACTTTTAATTACTACCCAAAATTGGCTGTTTTTTAAAATAGATAGTAGATAATTTTAAAAATAGATGAAGTAATAGATAGTAGATAGACAGACAGACAGCAGCAGGGAGACAGATAATAGATAGTAGATAGAAGATAGATAGATAGATAGATAGATAATAGAAGATAGATAGATAGTGTGATGATAGACAGGAGATGACAGATAGGGCAGTAGATAGATAGATAGACAATAGACGATAGAAAGATAGATAGATAGATAGATAGATAGATAGGGGGGGGGGTGGGGGGGGGGGGGGGGGGGGGGGGGGGGGGGAGGGGGATTTTTTGGAAATTTTTAACTTTAAGATCAAGGTATTGAATTTTCTGCGGGTATAAATTTCTTCCCAATTTCTGGAAGATGAAACATTCATAGGTAAAAGGGGAAAGGGGAAAGGGGGGTTGGTTTTAAAAATAAACAACAAAAAAGAAAGACAAAAACGAAAACACAATCATAAACAACAAACAAACAAAAAAAACACTAGCGGATAGGGGTTCACGCTTTTTGGGGTTTTTATACTGAAAGACGGTTTTCCGAAAAAAATGTAACGGGATCCAAACTGCTTCTTTTGGTTCATGCGTGAGGGTGATTAGGTTTTTTATTTGGGTATGGTGACTGGAATAAGTGGTGGGCTTTTTTGAACAGCTTGGTCATGCTGCACCTTGTTTGTGCTCGCAGTCTTTATTGTTTGTAAATCTGCCTTGGGGTTTTTTTTTGGTCTCTTTGTTTTTCTCTGTCTGTTCCTGTTCTCTATCTGTCTGTCTGTTTGCCTGTCTGTCTGCTCGTTCCTCTCTCTCTCTCTCTCTCTCTCTTCTCTCGCTGTGTGTCTGTCTTGTCTTTATATCCGTTTGTCTATCTCTTGTCGTCCTTTCTTGTCCTCTTTTAGTCGTGTCTATCTCTGCCCTTGTCGTCTGTCTTCTTCTCTCTCCCTGTCTCTCTCTCTTTGAATCTCTCTGTTCTGTATTCTCTCTCCCTCTCCTCTCGCCCTCTGCTCTCTCTTTAATCTCTCGTCTCTTTTCTCTGTCTCTCTCTCTCTCTCTCTCTCTCTCTCCTCTTGTACTTTCCTGGATTTGATTGATAAAATAATTTGAGTCCCCTTTTATGAGTTCCCAAACTGGAGTTGTGGTAGCTCACTCAATTATATTTTTTTCTTGGGGGGGGGGGGGGCTTTTTTCTGTTTCGTGATATCATTTTTTTCACTTGTTAAAAATTGGGTTTGTTTGTTCTTCTACATCAGTAGAACAGAAAATGAAAAAATAACTCGGGGCAAAAACTGTCGTTGGAAATCAAAATCTTTGTCACAAAAACTCTTCTCTTTTTCTCTCTCTTCTCTCTCTCTCTCTTTTCTTCTCTTTTCCCCTCTCTTCTCTCTCTCTCTCTCTCTCTCTCTTCTCTCTCCTCTCTTTGTCGTAAATTTCATGTGGTTCCCGTTTTTCCATTCAATTTTTCATCAAAAGTTTTATTTTAAACAAGGTTTTGTACTTGGAAAACGGTTTTTCCCCAAAGTAAGCTAGTTTAAATAAAGGGAAAGGGTTTTTCACTAAATAACAGTTTTATTTCTCCTTTCTGCTTTAGTCTGTGTCCAAAAAAAAAAAAACATTATGATCATGCTTTTTTTTTTTTTTTTGCTTCTCGGCTAGAGCACCGGGGTTCATATTGGCATTATTTTTTATTTTCCCCCCTTTTTACCCCAACCTTTAGGTACCCGCTTTCCCAATATGGAAAGGTATCTAAATACAACACCAGACTGCATGTAGTTTTTTAATTTTTTTCATTGTTTTTACCGCCTTGACATCGTACAGCCCCCCCTTCACCCCCTGTAATGGGTACCTGCCTTCTTTTGGGTCAGGGGAAAGGGAAAAGTACGGGGAAAAGGAGATGAGCTCGCTCTCAATAGCGGCCCTAGAGAAGTGAGGTCTCTGACGCCCCGCCCCCTACGACCACTAGGTTATGGGACAAACCCTTTTTTCTTTATTCTTACCCCAGCAATGAACCCAGTCTTTGAAAAGAGGACGGACCTTTTCGTTTGCACAAGATATTCTGTTTTCGTCAGGAACCTTGGTTTATGTTTCCCTCCGAAAGATTTTGGGGGGGGGGTTTGCTGGTATGATGTGAATCTTTGGGTTAAAAAAAACCCCTTTAAAAGGGGGGTTTCTGTGGGGCTCAAAATAGGGGCATCTACTCCCAAACCCTTTAAACTACTGGTCCCCCCAAACCCACACACCACACACACACCACACACACACACACCACACAACACACACAACACACACATACACACAACACACACACCCGTAATGACATGAACATGCTAAAGTAACCCTGAGTGGAGTAGACTTTTTATAGGTGAAAGGTGAATAGTTGTAAGATCCCCAAAAGTGCATTTTATCCCCCTTTCCAAAATCCCTTTTTATTTTTTATTAGAAGCCTTAAATGTTTACATCAGCGTTTTTAAATTGGTATTTAATTTTTCTTATTTTTATGTCAAGTAAATGGTCTATCTGCAAAGTTTAACACAAATGAAGACAGCAGACAGACAGACAGACGAAATGGTTTCGGTGGAAATGCTTTCCCAAAATCTGGGGGTGGGGCGGGTGGTGGGGTGAAAGAAAGGGGAGTGTACGATTCTAAGGAGATACAGTGTTTACTCCTCAGGTTTTTTCAGGGCAGAGCCTGAGGGGAATCGAGGTTTGAAACTTGATGATATGTCTCTCCCCCGTTGCAAGGTCGATTGATATTGGGGTGTAGTTAGAGAAAACCCCTTTGAGCAGCTACCTTCTTTTTTATTCTCACCCCCATTCTTAATCTGTCTCTTTTCCCCCCCACATAGCCCTTTTTGTCTGTCTGTCCCTCTGTTTTCTCTCGTCTCTCTATTTTTTTCTCTCTCTCTCTCACTTATTAAGTCTGCTGCAAACTCACTTTCTCTCCTACGTCATTTTAAAACTCTCAAACTCTTTTTGTGTGTTGTTTTTTTCTCAGCAGCAAGTTCTTTCGTACTCGACCCAAAATTTACGCGTTATTAAATTTCTAGATGGAAACCCAACTTGCAAAAAAATAATTTCAAGGAAAACCCCAACTTGAAAAAAACGGGACATCTTTTGAGGAGTTTACCTTCTGCCCTCTTCTTCCTTCCGTTGTTCTTTATAAAGGAACAATTTCAAGAAAGTTCATGTCCTGCATTTTTTGCTGCATTGATTTTTTTTCTGGGTTATGTCACATTTAAAGGGTAATTACAGGGGAAAAAATCGCGTCAATTGCACAAGGCACGTGTTCTATACAGAATCTCTTTTGAATATCTATGGAGTGTGGTTAGGGGTGGAGGGGAAGGAGTTGTGTAATAATTTTTTCGTTTTGTTGTATAAAACCAGTTTTATCTATTTTCTGTCAAATGTTTTCTGTTTATTTCTGATGCTTTAATGGGGAAAAACTCTGTTTAGCAGGCCACTGAATGGTGTTACATAGCCATCTAGGCAGTTCTATTTGTATGTTACTCCTAAGGAGTTTATTAACTTATTTTTTAAGATTGTTTCTCCACTTATAACAATAGCTTGATCGTCCAACAGTGATGCAGTCATCTAAAAATTTATGGATTGCAAGTTTGGTTTTGTCTAGAGGCAGGATTTGTCTATTTAATGGACCCTAGATATGGTCTGGATTTTTTGAGCGAGACTGCATTGCTTTCTTTCTACTGCATTGCTTTCTTTATCTCTCATAACAAAAAAGGAAGTCGTAAAACTCTATTTCTATTGGGAAAATAATAGGCACGCAGCTTTTGAAAAGAAAGATTCTTGTATTTTGCAAACGCATTCTTTTGGAAAAGTAGTTCAATTGCAAGCAAAGAATAATACATTAATGGTATGCTGTGTACGTAGCAAGAGCAAATGAATACAGATAGTGAATACATGAATTGGGAAAAATAATGAATACAGTAATGAATACAGATTTATTCCGTCTAAAATCACTAAATGTGAATAGACGTTAAACTGAAGACTCACACGTAGCAAGAGCTGGAGTACAGTAAGGTTCTTTCCCTAACATTTTTTGTCGGCTCTGATTTTTAGTTAAACTATGAAAAGCACACAGTTCAATAGTCTTCCTTTTCTGGCCTTTTAGAAATGTTTTCCTACACAAAACTCCAAATACCACGTTGAAAATCGAAGAAATTTTGTGGCTTACCCTTCACCAAACCCCATCAACGGAGCGCACAAAGTTTTTATAAACATTGAAAATACCGTTAAACATAACCTCTGTGGAGGAACTTTTCCCCTTTCCCCCTATGATGTTTTTTTAAAGAGCATTCGTACACAACACAGCTCTACAAGAATCTGCAGCAAATTTTATTCAGATAATGGATACAGAATTTATTCATAGTGTTTATTTTGTATCAAAATTGCCCCATTCTAAATTATGTTTTCACATACTACTCTTCTCTGACTTGACGCTTTGACACCCCTGTGCTTTGTCAAAGACTTCTTGGAACATTGCCATGACTGTTTCAGCAGGGTGTTTTTCTTGTAGAAGAGCCTAGTGGGACTGATGCCTCTGCTGGCTGTGTAGGTTATATGAAGGGTGTATTTGTATTATTTCTAGCGCGACCATGGCTGGCCTGCTTTTCTGAAAGTGATGAATAGCGTTTTAACATCAACACAAGGCACGTGTCTGTTGGCACATGGTACTTGCTCTAGAGTGTCCTCTAAAACATATAGGGAAGTGGGCTTAAAATTAATGATAACCCGATTAAAGGCAAAGACACTCCCATAAAACCCGTGCAGTCGTTGAGAAGCGAGGGGTCAAGACCTCAACTTCTCTAGGGGCCAGATATAAGGGGGCCCCATCCCCTTCCCCCCGCTGCTTTTCCTTCCCCTGACCCAAAGAGGGAGGGACCCCTTTTTCAGCGGGGAACTGGGGACTGTACCCAAACCACGGACGCAAACGGCACCCATCCATGGAACCACACCCAGGCTGCTTAACCTTACTTGGGACGCGAGTGCTCTACCACTGGCTATGACCCCTAACCTCGAGAATATTCCTCAAAACAG
>CM054141.1:61249621-61254621 GCA_028751875.1 Rapana venosa
GTGATTGGGGAAAGGTAAGTAACATGTCTAGATATGTCTTACCGGGGCGGGAGACACCCTAGCGCTACCTATTGAAATCTCCGTTATTCAGTTGACAAAGCCTATTGACGTGCTGTGTGTCATTCAAGCAGCGGGCGAGGTGTGTGTCTCCTACCCCATTTCTTTCTCCCTCTTCAACTCTTTTTTCTGTGGACCAGTATAGCATAAATTCCCATAATTTTATAGTTTTACCCATCAAAAATAAATTAGTATTACTTTCAGTTTTAGTAGAGAGATAGGGAAAAGGGGCATTCAAGATTGTTGCCTAGTTTTAACTAAAACGCCGCAAGTTTTGAGTCGATGAGGCGCAGCCGAATCGGCTCAAAGTTGCAGAGGTTTGGTAAAATTATCGGCAAAGGAGCTTGAATGCCCCTTTTCCCTATCTCTCCATGCTGTGCAATAAACATGCAATGGAATGCACTTCAATGCTGCGCAGTACAGTGCAATGCAGTCATCACCATTCATCCGTTTTTTTCACACCATAAGAAATCCGTTTGAATGAATATCATGTATTTATTTACTTATTTCAACTTAAGGTCAGCAGAAAAGTCTTAGAATAACAAACCGACACAAAAAAGAAGAAAAAAATGAGAACGCTTTATTCAACAACTGTACACTATCAAGATATGTATATATTTATATATATATATATATATATATATATATATATATATATATATATATATATATATTATATATATATATATTGCGTATGCATGGTATCTACTTTTAAGGTAGCCGCATTCCGACTTCGGTGATCGTGTCTAAACACGGCCCCTGTGTCTGTGCCTTATCTTTTTTTTTTTGCTGTCGTCCATTCTTACCAGCAATATATGGCCTAATCTTCCACAATGCAAACACGGGTTCCTAACTTGTGCGCTAGATGTTCTGCCTGCAGAGGCCTCGCTCTGTTTGATGTCTCATGCTAACGTCTTTTGGGGGAGTGGAGTCAGTACTGATGTTAACTGTAAACTCCGAAGGAAAATCCCCTAAAACGGGCGCCTTTGTGGAGATTCGATCCCGGGCCGTTATATCACGAGCTGAAGGCTTTAACCACTACGATCTCCTGCCCTCATACGTTTGCTATAGAAAATAACTTTACAGCACGTGGTTTACGAATTCATAAAGGTCCGATATTCGGAATGTACTGCATGGCATGAAACAAGAGAGCAAAGTAATATTACAACACAATTATTCAAAACTCGTTTTCTTCCAGTTCAGCTTCAGTTCATAATGTGTAACAGAGTGGAGATATTTGATCTGCCACAACTCTGTACAACTTCTCCGCTACGACAGCACAGTATGAACAGGGAGGATGTGGCCTCTAAGAAAGAGGCTGCTTTAATATTACATTTTACCACAAAGGCAAAGTGTATGCAATAGACAGACGGCTTTCAATTACCACCCAACAAAACAATGCAACTGCACAATTTGCAGGAGTGTCCCAATATAATAACACGCCGCTCTGATCGCATGGGAGATAATCTAATTACCGCACCATCAACAAATGCACACATGTTTCTTTACATGCTTTAATCCTTTTCTCAGGAAAACAAAACCTTAAATCATACAAAGTTCAACAAAAGCAAGGAAACAAACTAAAAGAAGTCCATTTGTGATCTAGTCTTGCAGAAAAAAGAAATCTCATAAAATGTGTTTATCTGTTAGTCTGCGTGCTTTTCTGTTATGCTTTGGCCTTGCTTGCTTGCTTGTTTGTTTGTTTGTTTGTTTTGGTTGTCCAACTTCTTGTCCGTTTGCTATCCAGTTCGATTGGTTTTGCTTGTTAGAGTTGTGTTTCTTTCTTGCATTAAAAGTGAAAACGTTTATTTATATATGTACGTAGTAAGACACGCATACTGCCTTTGTTTCCAAGTCAAATGCTATTTATTCTACAACACAAACACAATACAGTACAGTACAAGGCAATATGTCGAGTCAAAATGCTACGTATGCTCATCTGTTTCAAGTAGTATTTTTCATTTTAGATTTTTTTTCCTGACAGAATTGCTTCTCCTGATTGACACAAACACTCTCTCTTTTATTTATTGATGTATCATTCACTTCAGTGGCGTAAAATCGACATCGTATAAGGAAAAAAAAATCAACACCCTCTCCCCCCCTTTACCGCCCTCACCCCCCACACACACACCTCTACCATTTCTCCACGGGGGGGGGGGGGGGGGGGGGGGGGGGGTCTCATTTTCAAGATACGTCATGCCAATAACGTCACTCTGTTTTGAGCTGGCAACAGATTTTTGTTTCTTTTGCTGTTGTCGGCTTGATTAATGGCACCATGAAGCTGCAGTAACACCTTCAGTGAGGAACCACTTTGTACGACGTCAGCTCCCATGTAAGATGAAAGTGAAGGAAGGTGGCAGGATGGTTAAGACGTTTTCCTGCCAACAAGTAAACCGTGAGGTTCTGGGTTCGATTCCCAGCCTCGCCCTTTCTTCCCAGTTTGACCAAAAAAATCGAACTGAATGTCAAAGTCTTTCGGATGAGACTATAAACCGAGGCCCGGTGTGCGAACGCATGCAGAACATCTTGCGCACACGTTAAATCCTGTTCCGCTGTTCGAAAGAGTAGGTCATTGTGTGTCGGTGGGAACAGATGACAAAATTTTACAAAACCGCATACACGCGCAAAAAAAAGTGATGTGAGCGCTTTAATTTGTTGCTTAACAAGATTCAGCGCTATATAAATTCCATACATTATTATTATCATTATTATTAAATGATGGAACAGTAACAGAGTTTACGTTTTACAAAAGCGAAAGTGAGATTCGGGGTTTAGTGTTTGGGGGGGTAGGAGGGAGGTGGTGGTGGATGCAAAAAGTGTGAGATTTTGGTTTTTCTGGTTGTAATATTTTGTTTTGGTTTTGGTTTTCTGATGTTTGTGTGTGAGCTATTTACATGAAATGTTATCACGATCAGACAAAAAAAATCACCATGTAGAGAAGATATGATTGTGAGCTGTAGCAGCTATTTTATATGTACAGTATTCAATGCAGAGGCAGTAATTCCAACACAAACAAACACACACACACACACACACACACACACACACTCAGCAACATACAAGCAAGCAAGAAATCCATCTCCCACCTCATAAAAACACATCAAAAACCAAATTCAACTCCTTTGCCTACGAACTAGAAATATCGACTCTGACCAGCCGCCATGGTGCAGTGGTTAGCGCCTTGGGTTATGGACTGGAAGGTCGCGGGTTCGATTCCCATAAGAGTCATAGGGATTTTTCGGACTCCGGCCGGCTCCTACCCAGAGTGAGTATGCTATGGGCTCAGTGGGAAGACTGGGACCACACAGTCGAGCTTCATCCACTTAACGGATGCGAGTTTGAGAGTGTTGCTCAAATTACCTGACCAACACTGCAGGTGTCTGTATCTCTCGGGCCCGGTTGACGCCGGGATAAATTATGATAGTAAGCGTAGAGTACAAACCTGTCAAGTAGTCTCAAAGCATATGCACTTCCACAGCAGCATAAGTACGTCATCCTCATTGCCATTGATCATCATGGAATTAAAAAAAAAATTGCCTCTGATTCGGTGGTCCCAGTTTCTCTGGTCTCATGGTGACCTCAGATTTGGTTTGCCCATACACTTCTGTGCCTGTGGTGAGTTTGTGTCAAAGCCTTTGGGGTTGGAGGTTCGCGGGGGACGGTCGTTGGAGGGACGTTGTGGTGGTTGCCACCTCGGGTGGGCAACTCACTCAGTCTGGCTCCGCGACTGAGCTAATACTGTCATCAGTAGGGGGCTTAGTAGGTGGTGTCCTGCGTATGTTAGCTCAGAACAGGCACCACTGAACACCGCCAAAGTGACCCAGCAGCAATGCAGGACCCCTCTGGCTGGTGGCCCCACGGCGGCCTGACAGTGATGGGCTCCCTGTGGACCTCCGACTCTGATGAGACATAACAAATCTGGGTATGGTTGTGGCGGGGAGATTGGAATGAGCGGCGTGGGAAAAGCAGAACGGGGAACGTCACAGAAGATGAGGCAGCAAAAAAAAAATTCGACTCTGTGGATTTCCGTGGGCTCTTAGAAAAAGACAAGAAATGTTGAAGAAAGAGAAACAAAATGGTTAATGACAAGTGCGCACATACAAAACAAGAAACCAAAGGACAAAAAATCCCCAATCATTAAAACATAAATTTGCTTCATGGAGATGCCGGGGTCGTGTAATTATAAATAGCATCCCCACCTTCTGGAAAGTTTGTGCTGGGAATTCCCTCATTTCTATCCCCTCTCTTTGTTTCTGCTTTCTTAGTTCATTGTCTTCTTATCGTTTCCTTCTTGTCTATTGTCTGTCTTCTTTGACCATTCTCCTGCCCTTTTGTTTTCCCAGAAGGGCTTACAAGCCGACAATTCTCTCCGACGTCGTCATCGGATGCACTGGGCCTGACTTGTCAGGCGCTTCACGGCAGCCCCACGCATCCTCGCACAAAATTATGACGGACAACAATGGCTGCTTACCGAGCGCTTGACGAACAAGAAAAAGAATGCAAAGAAAACATGCAAAGAAGAAGAATGCAAAGAAGAGTTCAAAGAAGAAGAGTGTAAAGAAGACTGCAAGGAAGGAGGAATAGGAGGAGAAGAAGAAGATTGATTGATTGATTGAATCTTTAATGGGTACAGAATTAGGCACAATAAAGGCCTTTTTACAATTCTGCCCACAAACAAAAACAAACTTGAAGTAATTAAAAACAAAAGAAAGCAAAAACCAAAAGAAAACGTAAACAACAGACAAAAATGGTGGAAACTCTACCTTGAACAAATTAACAAATTCAGAAGAAGAAGAAGAAGAAGAAGAAGAAGAAGAAGAAGAAGAAGAAGAAGAAGAAGAAGAAGAAGAACAACAACAACAACAACAACAAGAACAACAAGAACAACAAGAACAACAAGAACAAGAAGAAGAAGAAGAAGAAGAAGAAGAAGAAGAAGAAGA
>CM054141.1:61269621-61294621 GCA_028751875.1 Rapana venosa
GCACAAGGTAGGTTTGCAATTGACCTGCTCCAATGCTGACTGTTCTCGCATGTTTTTCAAGTGTTTCAGCCATTATTTTCTTTAAGATGTTTTGAGAGTGTGGGAGAGAGCAGACATCATTGGCCTACTCCAATTGCGGTTCCGAATCAATCTACTATGCTGCTGTCACAGAAGATTCCGATGGTTGCCTTGTTATAGAGGCATTGGATAATTATGATCAGGGTGGCATTGATGTTATACAGTCCCACAGTTGCCCACAGAGCTGCATGCCAGACTCTGTCCAACGCCTTCTTAAAGTCTAAAAAGACGTGGTGAAGATATTGCTGGTGGTGCAAGTACTGTTCACAGAGCATTCTAAGACTTTGATCTGTTGTGCGCTCCATCCTGCTCTGAAACCAACGTGTTCTTTGTGACGATCTCATCAGCTTGAGGCTTCGGTCTATTTAGGACAATTATTAGCATGACTTTGCTTGGATGGCTAGACAGGCTGATCAAAAGATAGTGTTTGCAGAGTTTTGAGTTGCCGAGGATGGGGAGAGTGATAATCAAGGACTGCGTCCAAAAAGTTGGCAACTTGTATGTCCGCCAGATTGTACTGCAGGTGATGATTGACACACATACCATAGCATCTTCTCCTGCCCGGACCAGCTCCGACACAAAGTATCTCCACTCCTGCTGACTTCCTTTACTTTAGGGAGTTGACTGCACTTTTGGCTTCTGTTCGTAGGATACGGACGCTGTTGCTGGCTGGTGAGGGGGGGGGGGGGGGGGACATCTAACACCTTGGGGTCTCCTGGTGCTGTATGTACGTGTGCAATTGAGAGCAGCACCCCCCCCCCCCCCCCCCCCTCCTTCCCTTCTCTCTAGAATGTCTCTTCTTGTGCACGACATTTCCCTGCTTTGTTGTGAATGATAGTGGGTCTCTCTTCCACTGAGCTGGTCAGGCCTTTCACAAGCTGGCAGGCTTTCTTGCTGTTGTTAGTCTGCAGGATTTCTTCGATAACTTTGCATTGTTCTTCGAGTCCTGTCTTCTTTCTTTCCTCTTATATTTTTTTTCTACTTGTTGATTGAAATCAACCATACTGCTTTTCTTGCTGCAAGATACACACAGAAGCGCTTCGATTTGTTTATTTTACAAGATTCAGCGCTATATAAATTTCATCTATTATTATTATTATTATTATTCTTATTATACATATACACACAGAGTGTGATTCTGATTCACACAGACAAATGATCAGCACAAGCTCCCCAGTAGACTGTGTACTACCGTCAAGTTAGGAAAACGCCAGAGGAGGTCATCAGGGAAGAAGCCTATGCGGATATCGTGCAGGGTCAGGTGGGTCAGAGATGTCAAAGGAACCAGCAGCCGCCACAACAGATGCTCTTTGAACCGCAGGCGCGTTTCGGCGATCGTCAGTTTCTGAAAACACATACACACACATGAAAACACACACAAACACGAACACACACAAATACACACACATACACACACATATACACACACACATACACACACATATACACACGCGCGCAGGAATACACACACACACACACACACACACACACACACAAACAGACACAAACGAACACAACACACACACAAACAACACACACACACACACACACACACACACACACACACACACACACACACACACACAACACACACTCACTCACACACTCGGTTTTGGATTTTTACTTTCTTGCTGTTTTAGCCTTTTTGCGTTCTTTTGTGTTACACAAAAATATGCTGATTTATTTAGTTTTGTCGCTGTTAGTTTTCTGTTTCATTGTATTAGATGAGCTAAATTGTTATTGCTGACGTTAGTACTGCTGGGTGAGTTTACATTGCCTGAATTTATTCTTTGATCGAAGGATTAACGTTGTTCTGCCTCAAATCAAAAAGCACATGTACATGCGTGTATATGACCAGGGGAAAGGGAGGGAATGGATGTCTTTGTTATACTTCTTTGCTCTGAATCCAATAGCTGTTGGTTATTCTTGTTTTCCTTATATATGAGTATATTATGTGGTGAAGGGGATATGGGTGAGGATGTGTATGTGTATGTAAGTGTTTAAATGGTACATCAGTTTCCTCTGTTTATATCTATTTGGTTGTTGTTGTTGTTATTGTTGGTAGTGGTGGGGGTGGGGTTCTGGTTTATTTTGGCTTTTGTTTGTTTTGGGTTTAAGGTGGTTTTCTTGGGGAGGGGTAGGGGATATTTTGGACTCTTTTTCTCGTCTTTTGTTAGTTCTATATTGTTCTTCATTTGTCTTGGCTGTTATTCTTTTCCTATGTTAGTTATTGTCGCAGTTGTTGTTGTGTACGTATGTTTGTGTTTGTTTGATTGTTTATTTCCTTGTTGTGGTTGTTCTTGTTGAATCATCTTTTTTGTTGTTTTATTCAGTTGTTTGATTAGTTGAAGGTTTGTGTGTGTATGTGTGTGTGAGGGGGGGGGGAGGGAAGCAGTTGGTGTGTTTGTTTTAATGTTTATTCTGTTTTGTCTTCTTTGTTTGTTTTGGTTTGGTTTTTCTTTGTTGCTTGTTTGTTTGTGTTATGACGGATATTTTTTCAAGATTTTTGAATTATTTGAATTGTATGGTTTAATATTTTTCTGGGTTTTTTGTTTTGTTTTTAATTCCTCATATGCATATGTTATTGTTTTTCTTGTTTGATTTGTATAGTTTATCATAGATTAAGTTTTTTATTCTATGTCTGCATATACATTATCTTTTTTTCGCTTTTTTTCTTTAGATAGATGGCTTGATGAAAAAAAGCAAATGCACTGCTTATTCAATGTACGATCTGAAAATAAAAGTTTGACTTGACTTGACTTGACACACACACTCACACACACACACACACACACACACACACACACACACACACACACACACACACACTAACACATACTAGCACATACACACACGAAACACACACACATACACACATACACACACACACACACAAAAACACATATTCAGAGGCCGACAGATACGCAAGTACAGACAAACAGACACAACTACAGCTAAAGTCAGAGACACAGACAGACACAGAGACACCAACAGAAAGACCAACACTCACAGACACGCACAGACAGAGACACAGACACACAGATATACACACATACACAAACGTTAGAACGCGCGTGCGCGCGCGCGCACACACACACACACGTGCGCTAACACGCGCACACACACACACACACACACGCACGCTCACACACAGATACACACACTCGCACGCACACAGAAGCACACACACAGGCGCGTGCACTCACACACACACGCCCACACATACACAAACACGAACACAGGGGAGCGCGCGCACGCGTACACACATACACACACACACACACAAACAAACAAACAAACACACGCGCACGCACGCACACACACAAACACACAGGCACACACGCAGGCACACACATCACACACAGGCATACACATGCGTGCGCGCGCACACACACAAAGACAAACTCACACACACATATACACACACAAATATACACACACGATGGCACACACAGGTGCACGCGCACACACACTCACCCACACATATACACACATAATCATACACACAGTGGCACACACAGGCGCACGCGCACACACACACACACACACACACACACGCACACACATATACACACACAAAAATACACGCACAGTGACACACGTAGGTGCGCGCACACACGCGCGCACACACACACACACATACACATATACATACACAAAAATACACGCACAGTGGCACACATAGACGCGCGCGTGCACACACACACACGCACACACATATGCACATACATACATACATACACACACAGTGGCACACACAGGAGCGCGCGCGCACATACACACTCACACACAAACACACACACCCACACACACACACACACACACACACACACACACACATGCCCCTTTCTAAAAAGTACCTACTTCAAAACCAATGTTTAGGACAATTTTGAACAGACACCTGATTGACCATATTAATTGTAAGTTCACCTTTATACTTCAGGCTATCTGGCATCTGGCTAGTTTGTAAACTGTTATTCTTGCGCTGGGGTCTTTTGTATGTCTATTATTTTGTATATGACTTGCTCTTATATTGTACTGTATTGGATTTTCCTTTACCTTGTATTGTGAGGTCTGGGTTTATATAGAAAAAAATTAAAATCTTCATTCATTTTTTGATTTTTTTACATATATTTACATTGTATTTTGAGTGTCTTGATACGGCAATTTTCGCATTTTTTGTGTGAGGGAAGGATGATTAAAAATGTAAGTAAACTTAAACTTTTACCCTCAATAAAGATCACTTTGACTTGATTTGCCTTGACTTGTCATATGCTCACACGCGCGCGCGCGCGCGCGCGCACACACACACACACACACACACACTTATACACACCCATGCACCACCACACAGAGTAGATCTATCTATTTATCTATCTATCTATCTATCTATCTCTTTCAGTCACCTATTTTAGGGCCGTCTGGTATCACTTAAAGTGGAAAGACGTTAAAATTGAAGACTTACTTACTTACTTACTTACTTACTTACCACACACCACACACACACACACACACACACACACACACACACACACACACACACACCACCTCTTCTCGCGGACTGACAGGCAGGCATGGAAACGAACACGAAGATACAGACAGACAAGCAGGCAGACTCGCAGTCGGAGAGGCAGACAGAGATCAACAATGAACAGTCATCATCTCACATGACCACCTTTAGATTGGGGCAGTTCTTGAACAGTTCGTAGAAGTTGTTGTCATGGCTTTTGACGGGCGAGCAGTGGTACAGATCGAGCTTTTCCAAAGAAGAGCTGTTGAAAGCAAATGGTTCATAGAGGTGGATCGCCATTTGTCTCAACTGGAGTTGGGAGAGTTTGGGCAGATCAGCGATGAAGTTGTTTTCCAGGGTGTCCACATTGGTTGCAGAACTGATGTCCAGACTGCGCAGGTGAGGAAAGCAATGCCCTGGTAGACGATTGGGCGGAACCCTCGGGTAAGGATTCTTGTCCATTTTAAGAGTGATCAAATTGCGAAACGCACTGGAGACTGTTTCCGATGACCCACGAAGGCATAAATCAGGGAAATCCCCCAGAAGATTTTGTGTCAGTATCAGTTTTTGTATGTTCACTTTCCTGGATATGTTGACTCTCACTAGTTTATTCTGGCTATAAACTGCAGTCACAACTTCCCGGAATGGCTCAAAAACACTGCTGTCGAACGTGTGTAATGTGTTGCCTTTTAAGCTGACAAGTTTCAGTGACTGGTTGGTAAATATGTTGAATAAATGATCAGGTAAGCTGCTTAAGCCCATCTCCTCCAAGTAAAGCTTTTCCAAGCTGCTACTGCCCAGACTGTTCAAGCCTGCTACGAGATATGGGCCAGGAATGTGGTTACCACTCAAATCAAATTCCTTTAGCTGATGAAAATCAGCAAAGGTGTTGTTCTCTAAGCGATGGATCTTGCTGAAAACAAGCCTCAAGGATGTAATGTTGAGTCTGGACATATTGGTCAACATGACCCGGGTGAGGTGAGGCAAGTGAGCATGACTGATGAAGATTTTTCTGACCTTTTCCTGAACACGAGGAATATAATCTAAGGGTGGTTCCTTCTTTCTCCTTGTACATTCCAACTGGGCTGCTTTACACCGACAGTATTTGGTATTGCAGGTGCCTTTACCTCTCCGCTTCTGTCGCCGGGGCTTTAGTTTAGCTGTGTCTACAGTCATTGTTTGGCTTCATTAGGTCTTGGCGTTGTTAGCCAGTCACTGCCGGATGGTGCTGCACTATGTTCAGGTGGAGACAGGACAGCTGTAGTGCTGAATGAGACTCCACTTTCTTCAGGTGAAGATGGGGTCATTGATGGCATGGAGTGGTGGAGCAGGCTTTGTGGTGATGACAAACTTACAGCTGGAGTCACGGTTGGTGTGTGACCCATCGCATGATCGTTCCCAGTGCCAGCACGTTTCAGCCAGGCGCCAGCTGGTGGCCCCTTCTGGCCTTCACTTCTCTGAGCATCAGACAGAGGGGGCCCGGGACCTTGCTTCCTGTCCGAAGATTGCCTGCTGTCCAAATGCAGCGAGTCCCAAGGCAGAGGCTCAGTCTCTTGCAGCGTAGCCAGAGTAGGGTCATGCTGTGCCTCGGGTTGGGCAGCAGTGGTGGCGGCACTGGCAGGGATGTTGGGGTTGCAAGCCTCTGACACTGACGCTGATCCGGGCTCTGCTGCAGCTGCCCCCAGCATGGGAGGAGCTGTCGTCTGCAGGGCAGGGGGGTGGGGGCAGGGCGTACAGACGGCCGCACACACCAGACCAGTGCACAGAAAGCCGAGTAGCTGGAAAGCAGGCTTCATGGTGATGTTAGCACGGGAGAGAGATCTCCCCAACACCTCAGGCAGTTCAAAACTCTCCTCGACTGAAACACGATCTTGGCACTTGGTTTCAAAGCTGACGTAGAATGTTTAAACCGATTCACTCATGTACGAGTTGGTCTGTGCGTCACTCTCAGCGGTAAACAAGCCTACGCTACTCTTAGCAGAGCAGTCATGCTAATACCCCCCCCCCCCCCCCACACACACACACACACACACTCACACACCATCCCATTGCTCCCTCAAGTCCTACGGTGTCTGTCAACACTAGGAAAGGTTTGCCATCTTTGAACGTAAATCAACCAGAAACAGCCGCAGGTAATCACAGTTACGCATTAATTCGTTAATAGATGGCTTGACATCGCTTAGATTAGGATTTTCGCACAAAAAAACAAGAGCTCTTTTCTTCTCAAAATGCTCCTCATTTCGTCTTTATCTAGTTCGCGTATCTGACACCGCCTAAACGACGTACACAAGAGAAATGACAAAGGAGAGCCTCTCAGCTTTAGAGAGGTCTTACAATTCAGATGTTAAGTAACCTAAGGATTGTATCATTCTGATTGTGTTCCGCACACTACTCTGCTATTATGTGCTCTCGGTGTCCAGTGGCAAAGACAAAGCTTTGATGAGGAAATACCATGCTTCCATTACATCGATCTGTTTGTAACCAGAGGATACCAAGCGTGAGTGGCAGTGCTCATTGATAGATCTATTACCTTTCACCCCTCCTGGTAAAACAATAGGCCAGCAGAGGAAATCTCCGTAACGCTAGATTATTGTGCACGCGCACACGCGCGCAAGTGAATACACACTTACGCACATACACACACACACAAACACACCCGCACAAACACACACACACACATGCATACACATGCACATGCACACACATACGCACACAGAGACAAAGACACAGACACAGAGAAAAAAACCCACACACACGCATATACACATATGCACACACATACGCACAGACAAAAGACAGACACAGAAAAAAAACCCACACACGCCTACACACATACGCACAGACAAAGACACAGCCACTGACAGACAGAGAGACAAACACACAAACAAATAAACAAACACACACACACTAACACTAACACTAACACATACACACACATACGTTTACACACACACATACGTTTACACACACGCATACACACACGGCCACAAGCCTCTACCCCACCTCCAACCTCCTACCCACCAACACGCATAGCACATAAAAAGCATTACAGCAACCCGACCCCATCCCATCACACACACACACAGGCGCGCACGCGCGCACACACACTCACACACACACATTACATTCACACACACACACACAGGGCGCACGCGAGCGCACACACGCACTCACACTCACAAACACTCTCTCTCTCACACTCTCACGGACACTACATTCAGACACACACACACACCCTACACACATTAAACACATACACACACTACGCAGTAAACATAGATTACACACGCACAAACACACACACGCACACACTACACACATTACACACACGCAAACACACGCATACACTACTCACATTACACACATACACTCACTACTCTCACTACACACACCCCACACACACAACACACACCATAAACACACACACATACACACACTACACACTACACACACAACACACCACACACACACACACTACACACTACACACACACACACACTGCGAGTCAGGACATAAAGCATAGTATGGAACAAGCATAGATGATCTTATTGTTGGCTGTCAAACTAGTCTGTCCCCCATCTTAGTGTGTGTGTGTGTGTGTGCGCGCGCGTGCGTTCGTGTGTGTGCATGTGTGTGCGTGTGTGTGTTGCTTCTGAGACTGGGGTTTGAGTCCTCCTGGGCGTGTTCCTCTCTGCTTCCAGCATCTGCATCTACCTTCCAGTTTCTCTGTCCATCTGAGTCTCAGAGCCTGTGTGTGTGAGTGCATGCGTGTGTGTGTGTGTGTGTGCGTGCGTGTGTGTGAGAGAGAGAGAGAGTGTGTGTGAGTGTGTGTGAGAGAGAGTGTGTGTGTGAGGGTGTGCGCGCGCACGCGCGCTTGTTTGTATGTGTTTGTGTGTGTGTGTTTTGTTTTGTGTAGGCAGTTGTGAGTGTGGGTGTTGGTAGGATGTTCGTTGGATGGGAATGTGAATAATCGTGTGTGTAGAGATGTGTATGAGTGTGTGTGTGCGTGCGCGCGCGCGCGCCGCGCGCGTGTGTGTGTGTGTGGCTTTGTGTATATGTGTAGAGGGTCATGTATAAATTGTTGTGTCTGAAGATGTATGAGTATGTGTTTTTGTCTCTTACTGTGTACCTTATAATTATGTATGCACACAGATACCCTCCCACCACCACCACCACCATCACCCCCACGGCTCCCACACACATATACAGACACACACACACATAAGTGTATATAGATTTATTGATCTTTGCAAGCAGATACGAAAATTTAGGCAAACTATATATATATATATATATATATATATATATATATAATATATCTTTGCAAGCAACAGATTATAAACTTATGTGTTTAAGTCAAAGAAGTCAAGTCAAATATTATTTAAATGTACATAAAAGCCATTTTTTATTTTCAATCAAGATCTATTAAACACTAATGATGTGTGTGTCTTCATATGTGTGTGTATGGGGGGGGGGGGGGGGGGGGGAGGGGGGGGGGGGGGGGGCGGTGATACACACACAAAGGGGCAAACACATAGACTCATACATCTACTGACACACCATCAATGAAGATGAGCAGAGAATGACAAGAAAGAGAAAAAAACGACAACAACAACAACAACAACACAGCACCAGTACAGTGGCAGAGGCAAGAAGAGAGGAACAAGCAGGCGAGCACAACCATCCAAAACACGCAAAGAGCTCACACAACCGGAATGTCACAACAGCACACAACGCTCACTTGCTTCTATTGGTTTATTTAGTTATGTATGTATTTATTTATGTATTTATTTATACCACTTTAAGTCACGGCAGATTTCTCTGCGTGAAACTCGGGCTGTTCTCCCCGGGGGAGAGCGCGTCGCCACAAGAGCAGCGCCACCTTTTTTTTCCCGCTCTTTTTCCTGCCTGCAACTGTATTTGATTTCCCTATCAGAGTGGCTTTTTGGGGGTTCTTTTACAGAATTTCGCCATGGACAACTCTCTTGTTTTGCCGTGGGTTCTTTTTTAAGTGCGCTAAATACTTATGTGTAACACACGGGGCCTCGGTTTATTGTCTCATCCGAAAGACTAGGACCCAGATCACCACCACTCATGTTGGAATGAATGGGGGGGGGAAAGTTTCGGGTCCAAACGGGATTCGAACCACCGCACACTTCCGACCCGGACTTTTCGCTTTCTAGACAGGCGCGTTACCTCTAAGACCACCGATCCAGACCACAGGCAGCAGTCAGCATCAGACCATGGCCGGCATCACTAGGAGCCCGGTACTGCTGTTAGCCGGGCAGCTTTATAATAATTATACTACTACTACTACTACTACTACTACTACTACTACTAATGTATGGAATTTATATAGCGCTGGATCTTGTAAAGTAACAAATCAAAGCGCTTTATGACTGACACACCCTGTGTTGCCTGCTGTCTCCCTGCCTGTCTGCCAGCCTGTCTCCCTGCCTGTCTGCCTCCCTGCCTGTCTGCCTGCCTGTCTGCCTGCCTGCCTGCCTGCCTGCCTGCTCTGCCTGCCTGCCTGTCTGCCTGCCTGCCTGCCTGCCTGCTCTGCCTGCCTGCCTGTCTGCCTGCCTGCCTGCCTGCCTGCCTGCCTGTCTGCCTGCCTGCCTGTCTGCCTGCCTGCCTGCCTGCCTGTCTGCATGTCTGCATGTCTGCCTGCCTGCTCTGCCTGCTCTGCCTGCCTGCCTGCCTGCCTGCCTGCTCTGCCTGCTCTGCCTGCCTGCCTGCCTGCCTGCCTGCTCTGCCTGCCTGCTCTGCCTGCCTGTCTATCTGCCTGCCTGTCTATCTGCCTGCCTGTCTATCTGCTTGTCAGTACGTGACTCCTCCTTCTGTTGTCTCGTCTATCTTCCATAGTGGATCTGTAGTGGAGTGGTAACCCACCTGCCTACAACGGGAAAAGAAGTCCCAGACTCAAAGCGCGCCGATGGTTCGTTCTCCCATTTGTGCCTGAAACGCCCTGCCACCCCCCCCCCCATCCCCCCCCCCCCGTCCCCCGCCTCCCATACGCTAGACCGTGAGTGGTGGTCTAGGTGCTAGTCTTTCGGATGAGACGTTAAACCGGGATCTCGTGTGCTACATGCATTTAAGCGCACACGTAAAACAGCCCATGGCAACAAGAGAGTTGTCCCTTGCAAAATTTTGTCGAAAAAGAAAACTACTCTGTTAGGGAAATGAATGCACATGCAGACAAGGGAGGGGGGGCGGGATGGGTGGCGCTGCTCTTGTGGCGACGCGCTCTTTCCCGGGGAGAGCGACCCGAATTTCATGCAGAGAAATATGCTGTACCTTAAAATAGTATACAATACAGCGCAATACAGTGCAATACAACACGGCGCAAAACAATACCATACAATAGAATAAACGCAATACAATACAGTACAACACAATATGCCGTAATACGATACGACGCAATGCAATAAACACAATACAATGTCATATAATACAACACATTACATTACACTGCAATACAACACAACACAACATAACATACAATACAACACAACACAACACAACATACAATACAACACAACACAACACAATACAATGCAACACAACACAACACAACATACAATACAACACAACACAACACAACACAATACAATGCAATGCATCACAACACAATACAACACAACACAACACAACACAATACAATGCATCACAACACAATATAATACAACACAGCACAATACAATGCAACACAACATAATACAACGCAACACAATACAATACAACACAACACAATACAATACAACACAGCACAACACAATACAATGCAACACAACACAACACAATACAACACAACACAACACAGCACAATACAATGCAACACAGCACAACACAATGCAACACAACACAATACAATGCAACACAACACAATACAATGCAACACAACACAACACAATACAACACAGCACAACACAATACAATGCAACACAACACAACACAATACAACACAACACAACACAGCACAATACAATGCAACACAATACAATACAATGCAACACAATACAATACAACACAACACAACACAATACAACACAACACAACACAACACAATACAACACAACACAACACAACACAATACAACACAACACAATACAATACAACACAACACAATACAAACACAACACAACAAATACAACACAACACAACATACAATACAACACACACACAACACAATACAATGCAACACAATACAACACAACACAAACACAACATACAACACAACACAACACAATACAATACAACACAACACAACACAATACAATGCAACACAACACAACACAACATAATACAATACAACACAACACAACACAATGCAACACAACATAATACAATACAACACAACACAACACAATGCAACACAACACAACACAACACAACATAATACAATACAACACAACACAATGCAACACAACATAATACAATACAACACAACACAACACAACATAATACAATACAACACGACACAACAAACCACATAATACAATACAACACGACACAACACAACATAATACAATACAATGCAACACAACACAATACAATGCAACACAACACAATGCAACACAACACAATACAACACAATGCAACACAACACAATAAAATACAACACAACACAATACAACACAACACAATACAATACAACACAACACAATACAATACAACACAACACAATACAACACAACACAACACAATACAACACAACACAACACAATACAACACAACACAAACATACAATACAACACAACACAACATACAATACAACACAACACAACACAAACATACAATACAACACAACATACAATACAGCACAACACAACACAATACAACACAACACAATACAATACAACACAATACAACACAACACAACACAATACAACACAACACAACACAATACAATGCAACACAATACAACACAACACAATACAATACAATACAACACAACACAATACAACACAACACAATACAATACAATACAACACAATACAACACAACACAATACAATACAACACAATACAACACAACACAACACAATACAACACAACACAACACAATACAATGCAACACAATACAACACAACACAATACAACACAACACAACACAACACAATACAATGCAACACAATACAACACAACACAATACAATACAATACAATACAACGCAACACAACACAATACGATGCAACACAACACAATACAACACAACACAATACAATACAACACAACACAGCACAACACAACACAACACAATACAATACAATACAACACAACACAGCACAACACAACACAACACAACACAATACAATACAACACAACACAGCACAACACAACACAACACAATACAATGCAACACAACACAATACAATACAATGCAACACAACATAAATACAATGCAATACAACATAATACAATGCAACACAACATAATACAATGCAACACAACATAACACAATGCAACACAACATAATACAATGCAACACAACACAGCACAACACAACACAGTGCAACACAACATAATACAATGCAACACAACATAACACAATGCAACACAACACAATACAATGCAACACAATACAATGCAACACAACATAATACAATGCAACACAACACAATATAGCACAGTACAATCCAATGCAGTGCAATACACTTCAACGCAATACAGTACAATACAATAAAGTACACTACAAATCATTACAATGCAAATCAGTACAATACAAATCAGTACAGTACAAATCAATACAATACAAAGTACTTGAATGTCACAGCACACAACGCTCATCGCTAAACCGAGGTCCCGTGTGCGAACGCACGCAGAACATCTTGCGCACACGTTAAATCCTGTTCCGCTTTTGGTAAGAATACGCCACTGTGTGCCGGTGGGAACAGATGACAAGGGTTCACAAATCCGCAAACCCACGGTGACTGGGATGTTTTAAAACAGAGCATGAGTGCTTATTCTACTATCCTCGATATGAAAGAATAAAAGAACATAAAATAAACAAATTAAAAAAATAGACTGGCTGCCACGCCAGACCACAAGCAGCAGTCAGCATCAGACCATGGCCAGCATCACTTAGACTGGAAGTGCTGACAGCCAGGAAGCCTTTTGACTGACACACCCTCTGCTGTGGTCTGTCTGTCTGTCTGTCTGTCACTGAGAACATTCGTCAGCAGTTCTCTCTCTCTCTCTCTCTCTCTCTCTCTCTCTCCTCCTCTCTCTCTCTCTCTTCTCTCTCTCTCTCTCTCTCTCTCTCTCTCTCTCTCTCTCTCTTCTCTCTCTCTCTTTCCCCATCGCTATCATTCTCTCCATTCTTCTGGCAATGCTTAGGAAGAAAGGACTGAGGAGGAGCACAAAGTAAGCTGGTTTATCTTGTAGCCGTTTTAAGTGCTTGCAACCCAATAAACATGTCCCGTGTGAGCTCTTCATTGGGTGACGACATACAGCAGAAACGAAGTGAGTTGACAAGATCGGAGAATGTAGCAGAGAAAGCAGACAGCAGAGAAAGCGGAGGGTTTTCAGGGCAGAAGAGGGGAGGGGTGGGGTGGGGAGGGGGGAGTCCGACAGGGATAGGAAGGAAGCCTTGAATTGTTGAGGAGGGAAATGGAAAAAAAAAAGATTTTTAAAAAAAGACCTAACAGACAAACAACCAAAGGCAGGGATATAGGACTAAAGCAAACTGATAGGTTTGAAAGGGAACAGCTGGGTCAAAGGTCAAGGGCACTTGCGGTAGTCAAGCTGAAGTCAAGCAGTGGTGAGTGTGGTCATCAAAGCCGAAGGGTGACCGTGCGCGCGCCTTGGCTTCAGTAGTCACCCCGATTCACCCAACTGTAAACGGGTACCTGCCCTCTTGAGGGTCAGAGTTAGGTAAAGCAGCGAGGGAGAGGAGATGGAAGCCACCCTCAATATGCTGGCTCCTTGAGATGCTGAGGTCTCTGGCACTTCGCTTTCCAAACGATGGTATAGGTTATGGGAACACTCTTATTATTTATGTTTTGTTTTGCTTAAAGGTGTGTAATGTGGAAAGGGTGTCTTGTGGATAGTTGAATGTCATGCCATCTTAAAAGCAGAGAAGCGGTGCAACTTTGAGTTTCATCTCTATTCTTCTTTTGTTTTACTGTAAATGAGTAATATCGGATAACAGGAAATCGCCATGTGTTGTGAATTTGGTTTTTTTATCGTTTTGACATGGACACCTTCTCTCATGCATACACTGCTTATCGGATTAACGGATAGGACAGAAATCGGCGTGTATGCTGTGTTAACAAAAAGTACACGAGCAGCCACAAGAACAAGTCCAAAGCAAAGTAAAGCAGAGTCCCTGAAATGCTTGCAAAGTTGCAGCCAGTTTGATGGCGGTGAGTGTGTGTGTGGGGGGGGGGGGGGGGAGGGGGGGAGGGGCTTTGCTTGCTTTGTTATTTTGACAGTTTTGGGTTTTTTCTGTTTAGTTTCTTTGGAGGGGTTCTTTCTTTTTTTTTCGGGCAGGGGTGGGGGTGGGGGTGGGTGGGCGTTGTCATTCCTCGGATAGAGCTTCGAGGTCTATCAATAGTGAGATTGTTTGTCTATGAACCTTTTTTTTTTCTTTTCTTTTTGCTGCAGTACAACTTAGGGGTGATGATTGTCTAAATATGACACCACGGCGCGTGTGTGGTTTTGTTTGGGTTTTTTGTCTTGTTTATGCTTCTTGTCATTTGTTCTTACTGGGACGAAGTACCCTGCATTTTGTAAAGGGCAGAACGGGTTTTACGTGTGCGCAAGATGTTCTGCGTGCGTTTGCACAAGCGCCATAGGCCTACAGTCTCCTCAGAAGGACTTTGGGGGAGTGAAGTCAGTCCTGGCAATCTTGACCACGGCTGGCACCCGGGCTGGAGTCCGCGGATCCGGTCTTTATTTTATTTTATTTTTATATCGAGGATAATGAAATAAGCACTTATGTGTGGGGGTGGGGATGGGAGTGGGGAGGGTTACATCCAGTCCCCGTGTGTATGCGGTTTTGCAAATTCTGTTATCTGTTCCCACCGGCACACAATGGCCTACTCTTCCGAAAAGCGGAACAGGATTTAACATGTGCGCAAGATGTTCTGCGTGCGTTCGCACACGGGACCTCGGTTTATAGTCTCATCCGAAGGACTTTTGGAGAGAGTGGGGTCTGCATTAATGTTAACTCCAGGGGAAAATATTCCCCTTGAACAAGAATCGAGCCCGGGTCATCAGATTGCGAGCGCAATGTTCTAACCACTAGGCTATCCCGTTGCCCCTTTCAAATCGCGAGCAACATTGTCTGCAACCCATGTCAATTCAATTCATTTCAATTCAAAAACTTTATTATCTCAGAGACAGAAATTCCGGTGGGTCATGAGCCATACATAAAAACAATAAACATGTAAACATAATATCACACACACACACAACACCACACCACACACACACAACACAACACACAACACCAACAAGATAAAATAAAAAGCACCCACAAATCAGCAATACCTCAGCCAGTCATAAACTCACCAAAGTAAAATCACTAATACTCATGTGCGCACCAGTAAACCTATGCATTCTCACGCGCGCGCACGCACACACACACACATAAACACACACACATTAGAAACATTCGCACATATGCGCCCGCATTTTTATGACATGAGCCAAATTGTTATAACATGTTGTATAAGACAAATATCCATTAAATGATATCGTTTCCAGTTAAAATTGTTTTCTCCTGTCGCTCACAAAACTCTAAGATTTGCAGGTATTTCTTGAAATTTCACTTGTCTTTCACAAGTGTAGATTATGTCTTTAAAAGAAATGTGTATACTTTAAAAAATAGTATTGAGTCTTTAATACTGTTTGCTTATCTTATTTTGCGATGAGCTCTTGCTTTTCGTTCCTGTTAGTATTCCTATTATTTTGGGTGTATTGCTGCTAGGTTTATTCTCCTGTTCAATTTTTTGTAATTACCATCCGATAAAGAGCACCCACAAATCAGCAGTTCACCAGCCAGTCATAAACTACCAAGTAAAAACACTAATATAAATGATATATAAATATATAAATTCCATGTATCATCATCATCATCATCATCATCATTATTATTATTATTATTATTATTATTATTATGATCATTATTGTTATTATTATTATTATTATTATTATTATTGATGCTGAACCCAAAAAGGGGTGAAAGGAATTACATCTTCAATCTTGGGTTATCCAGCCCTCTGAGTTTGATCTGGTTTTGACTTTGTTTCCTTGAGAAATGCCTTTAGTTATTGCACATGTTGTTTAAGAGTAATCAAAAATAAAATATCAGGAAATAGTAATGGTATAGATTAAACTGTATTCGCATACTGTTTTCCTCTGTCTTTTGATCTTGGATCACATTATCTAAAAGATTCGTTTTCGATCAATTACCAATTAGTCGCGTGATCACTGAAAGAACTATGTTTTCATCTAATCATGACAACAAAACGTATGCAAAATATGTTAAAGCGGTTTGATCTATATCCATGTAAATGTAAAATCTTGCATGGGCGTAGGAATCATTTAGTGCAAAGTGCGAGAAAGAGATGCAGACAGAAAGTATCAAAGACTTTGAACAGAAGAAAAGGAGTTCAAAAACGTGTTTATTATTATTATTCAAAAAGAAATGGCTTACACAAAAGAAGGCAAAGTTATGCCTCAATATTCTGACCAAACCGTCAACAGCTTGGTCTGTGGTGAGCAGAATGCACGGGGCATAATGATGATAATACATAATGATCATACTGAACCTACAAAACTACCCTGCGAGGCTTGACACAATCGAGGCAAAGAACCCACGCTGGGAATACATCAGAGGGTCCCTACTGGGAAAGAACCGCAGGCAAAACAAGGCAGAACCTAGCGGGAGGTACTAAGGGCGTTAGAATGAAAAAAAACCATTGTTCCCGTTCCTCGGCTAGAGCTCTGAAGTTCACCAACAGCAAGACTGTTCATGATAGAGATGAGTTAAGCGAACAGCGAGTGAAACAATAAAACGCAAGTACTTTCAAAAGCTAGTTGATAGGGATTTTTTTTTGTTTCCACTTCACACCACAGCAATTGGCGGCTTACATTTCCAAACCTGGTACACAACCCGACTCTCACTCATTCTTTCCACCGCTTTATTCTCAAAAAAAAAAGGAGAGCAGAGACAAGAAAACGAAGCCCCATGCATTCTGTGCAAAATGTCAACTGACAAGCATTGACCGAACAAGTTCAAGAGCGTATGGAACTTCAGCGAAATGACTCTTGCTCCTTTTACTCACAGAACATGACAAGAACAAGTGCCATTGCGAGTGGGTTGGCAAAACCCCTTCACCGCAATACACAAGCCATACCATACCGCCACACAATGCCGATCGTGCCGCTGTGGAGGTTTGTCTACGCTGTGTTGGTATTTCAAGAGGAGGTGGATTTCAGCGCCTTGCGTTTTGTTGAGCGTTGTATTGGGAGTGAAAGGCTATTGTTCAAGCGTGCATGCTACTTAGTATTGCTTTTTTTTTAATGATTGTAAGCTTAAGTAGTAGTAGTAGTAGTAGTAGTAGTAGTAGTAGTAGTAGTAGTAGTAGTAGTAGTAGTAGTAGAAGAAGAAGAAGTAGTAGTAGTAGCAGTAGTAGTAGCAGCAGCAGCAGCAGCAGCAGCAGCAGCAGTAGTAGTAGTAGTAGTAGTAGTAGCAGCAGCAGCAGTAGTAGTAGCAGTAGTAGTAGTAGTAGTAGTAGCAGTAGTAGTAGTAGTAGTAGTAGTAGTAGTAGTAGTAGTAGTAGTAGTAGTAGTAGTAGTAGTAGCAGTAGTAGTAGTAGTAGCAGTAGTAGTAGTAGTAGTAGTAGTAGTATAGAGAGTAGTAGTAGTGTAGTAGTAGTAGTAGAAGTAGTAGTAGTAGTAGTAGTAGTAGCAGTAGTAGATAGTAGAGTAGCAGCAGAGTAGTAGAGTAGTATAGTAGTAGCAGATAGCAGTAGCAGAGTAGTAGTAGTAGTAGAGTAGAGTAGTAGTAGTAGAAGTAAGTAGTTAGTAGTAGTAGTAGTAGTAGTAGAGTAGTAGTAGTAGTAGTAGTAGTAGTAGCAGTAGTAGTAGTAGTAGTAGTAGTAGTAGTAGTAGTAGTAGTAGTAGTAGTAGTAGTAGTAGTAGTAGTAGTAGTAGTAGTAGTTACAAATCGGGACTCGTCAGAGTATGATGACTTCCCTATCCTTCTTAAAGAAACTGAGGCAGCAACCAAATCGCTGAAAATGAGAAAGCTGCAGGCATTGACAACATCCCAGCAGAGCTTATCAAACACGGGGAGGGATGGGGGGGGGGAACAACAATGATATATATCCTCACAAGAATCTGCGACAAGATCTGGCAGACAGAAGAGTGGCCAACACCTTGGACCCAATCACTCATCATTGTTCTCCGTAAGAAAGGCAATCTACAGCAATGCCAGAACTATAGAACAATCAGCCTCATAAGCCATGTCAGTAATGTTAAAAGTCATCTTGAACAGACTTAAGCCACGGGTAGAAGAGATCATCGCCGAAGAACAGGCAGGCTTCCGCCCAAATAGAAGTCACCACCGTCACCGTCACCGATCCCTCAGATTCCGAATCCTTTGGGGCGCCTTCGGAGCTTTGTCAACCACCTTTCTCCAGTCCTCGCGTCTCTCGGCCATCCTCAGGGTGTCTCTCAGCTCCATGTCTGTCCACTCTCGAATGTTGTCCTTCCATCTCTTCCTCTGTCTGCCTCTTCTTCTTTCTCCCCTCACTGTGCCTTGTAGGATTATTTTAGCCAGACCATAGGAGCGTGTGAAATGACCAAACCACTTCAGTTTTCGTTGTCTGACGAGTGTTTGAAGGTCGGTATAGGGCCCGATTTCATTGCGGATGCGTCTCTTGACTTCTTCATTCGTGATGTGGTCTTTGTATGAGATTCCTAAGTGTCTTCGGAAGCACCTCATTTCTACAGCTCTTATTCTTCTCTCTAAGTCCACTGTGAGGGTCCATGATTCACATGCATATAAGAACATTGACATAACCAGGGAGCGCATCAGTCTGATCTTGGAACTCATGGCGATTTTTCTGTTGCTCCAGATGGGTTTGAGCTTGGTCATTGCGGCTGTGATCTGGGCAAGTCTTGACAGTATTTCTGGTTTTGATCCCTCGTCTGTCACGATAGATCCCAAATATTTGAATCTGAGAACATTTCAAGTTTTTGGTCTTTAATTTTGATTTCTAATGTGAAGTTGCTGTTTGTCATCACTTTTGTTTTTTTCCTTGCTGATTTCCATACCAAATTTTGTTGATTTTTCTTCTATGCGGTTCACTTAGTTTGTTAGTTCTTGCTCGTGACCAGCTAATTCGTCAATATCATCAACAAAGCGCAAGTTTGTGATTGTTCGCCCTCCAGTATTCACTGTTCCTTAATGTTCTTCTAGTGCTTCTTCCATGATTCTCTCAAGAAATAGATTGAAGAGAGTAGGGGAGAGCAGGCAGCTCTGGCGCACACCGACGGTCGTCTGAAACCAATCACCTATGTTGTTGTTGTGAAACACTGCACTTGTTGCATTCTCATAGAGGCCCTGTACAACTTTGATTAGGTTCGCATTGATGTTGTAGAGGCCCATAGTTGCCCACAGCGCAGCGTGCCAAACTCTGTCAAATGCTTTCTTAAAATCGATAAAGACATAATAGAGGTCCTGTTGATGCTGGAGATATTTTTCCATTATGAGTCTTATGTTGAAGATCTGCTCTGTTGTACTGCGTCCAGGTCTGAAACCAGCGACTTTTGTGTGAGAAATACAGCCAGAACCAACAGAAACTGCACCACGTCTTCAAAGACTTCAAAAAGGCGTTCGACCGTGTATGGCATAACGCATTATGGGCCACATTGAAAAAGTACAACATGGGACAAAAGATCATTCGGACCATCAAGGAGCTATACGCAAAAGCCACCAGTGCAGTGCTTGTCCAAGGCATGGTTGGAGAATGGTTCCATACCTCAGTGGGAGTCTATTAAGGCTGTTTCCTATCGCCGACACTGTTCAATGTCTTCCTTGAACGCATAATGACTGATGCCTTAAAAAGATGACACTGGCACAGTCAGTATTATAGGGCAGACAATCACCAACCTGAGGTGTCCCGATGATATCGTTAAACTGGCAGGAAACGAACAAGAACTAGCCAACCTAGTGTACCATCTGGGCGAAACATCCTCCAGATACGGCATGGAGATCAGTGCCGAGAAAACACAACTCAAAGCAAACAGTGCCCAGCCAATCACTACCAAGATCACAGCCAATGGAAAAGAACATGAGGTTGTGGATTACTTCAAGTACCTTGGGGCAACTATTACTGAAGGATGTTCAAAGACCAAAATCCTCGGAAGAGCTGCGCAAACAGTAGCAGCAATGGCAAAGCTCATGATCATCTGGAAAGACCGAAACATCTCTCTCAGGACCAAGGTCAAGCTACTGCATGCACTGGTCATCTCCACATACCTGTATGCATGCGAATCCTGGACATTGAATGCAGATTTACAAAGAAGGATTCAGGTTTTGGAGATGAGATTCCTCAGAAGATTCCTTGGAATTTCATTCACGGACCACATTTCCATCGAAAATTCCAACAAACCATCACCCAACAAGAAAATCAGTACGAAGACCTGCTGATCACAATCAAGAAAAGGAAGCTCAGATGGTATGGGCATATGACAAGATCAGATGGGCTCTCCAAGACAATACAGTGCAGGGGAAAAGAAGGCGCGGCAGGCCGAAGAAGAAATGGGCAGACAACATCACTGGATATACCGGGAAGAGCTTCTCCACGACCCAGGCACTTGCCCACAACCGCCGCAAATGGGGCCAACTGGTGCAACGTTTGTCACTGCAGTGCCCCTACGACCCCGGAGGGGGTTATGGGAGCAGATGAGAATGAGATGAGTAGTAGTAGTAGTAGTAGTAGTAGTAGTAGTAGTAGTAGTAGAGTAGTAATAGTAGTGGTGGTGGTGGTGGTAGTTGTTGTAGGTCTATTAGTAGTAGTAGAAGTAGTAGTAGTAGTTTTATGTATTTGTGTGATACAGAAAAAGAGAGAAAGAGACACAGACAGAGACAGACAGACAGAGACACAGACAGGAAGAGATAGATACAGAGAGACAGACAGACAGAGACACCGACAGACGGAAAGAAACGGAAAGACAGGCAAATAGTACGTCCCATTCAGGTTTTAATACTTGGTGGTTCTATTTCCATGCTTACATAAATACGCATACAAAGAAACAGAAGGAAAAGACAAACAACAATACACAGACACTCACGCAGGCACGCACTACACACACACATCACACACACATACATCACAGCCACACACGCACACGCTCATACACACTACATACACGCTCTTCGGGCACACACATACAAACAAACGCACACACACACACACAGCGCGCGCGCGCGCGCACATACATACATACATACAAATACACACACACGCACCGCACGCGCGCACACACACACATACAAATACTCACACACACACACACGCATACGTACACACACTCACACACATACACACACACTCACACATACAAACACACACACTGACACACACATACAAACACACTCACACATACAAACCACACACACACACACACACACAACACTCACAGATACATACATACACACGCTCACAGATACAAATACACACACTCACGCAGGCACGCACCAACGTACGCAAGCACACCCCTTGACCCCCACCACCACCCCCCTACCACACACACACACACACACACACAACACACACACACCACACACACACACACACACACACACACACACACACACACACACACACACACACATCGCCTTAAATTTGTTTTCAAATTACAGCAGAAAAAAAAAAAAAGATTGACAATTGCAAAGATGAAAATATTGCAGTCTAGAGAAGGAGAAAAAAGAAAAAGAAAAAAGAAAATAGCATACAATAAATTATAGTCCTGTGGTGCTCTGCTGTGGCTATCAAAAAGACCGTAATGATCGTAGTGATGATGATGATGATGATGATGATGATGATGATGATGATGATGATGATGATGATGATGATGATGATGACGATGATGACGAGACGACGACGACGACGACGACGATGATGATGTCGACGACGACGATGGTGATGATGACGATGACAAGGACCACGAAGACGATGATGATGACGATGATGATGACGACGACGAAGACGATGATGATGACGACGATGATGATCATGACGACGACGACGATGATGACGATGATAACAATAATGACGACAATAATAATAACGACGATAACAAGAACATAAATCATCATCATCATCATCATCATCACCATTCACATTTATAATAATAATAAAAAAAAAAATAATAAAAAAAAAAATAATAATAATAATAATAATAAATAGAAAGACGAAGAAGAAGAATGATATGGAAAATAACCATAATTATACGAAAGATATAACGCTGCTGATAGTGATAATGTTAATATAATAGTTATAGTGATAAAAGCTATAATTATGATGATGATGATAATAACTATAAGAATACTAATACTGATGATAATGGCATTATAATGATCACCCATCATCATTCTCATCATAACAATAAGTATCTTCGTCATCATCATCATCATCATCATCATCATCATCATCATCATAATCGTCATCGTCGCCGTCATCCTCATCCTCATCATCTTCATGGGGGTAGTAATGATGTTGATAATAATCACAAGAACAATAATAATGATAGTAATAATAATAATAATAAAAGAATGACAGCGATAAAACGTTACCAAACCACTTTCCTGCTACTAGCTAGTGGTGTTAGTTTCGATTCTGGTTGTTGTTGTTTTTTCTAAATCGAAAGAACACTACAGTTTGCATGTAATCTCTTGTTCCGCTATAACAGACTTGTACTTTTGTAATCCTGAACTGATACCATTGTGATCCATCTCTTTCCGTTTCCTCAACCTCCCTTCCGCTCAGCAAGTGATGTAGATTCCAGTCTGCCTTATCGTCCGGGTGTGATCATTGTCTGTTTGTCACGGCCTCTCTCTGTCTCTCTGCTCTCTCTTTCTCTGTCTCTCTGTATCTGATTTTGTCTGTGTCTGTCTGTCTGTCTCTCTCTCTGTCTGTCTGTCTGTCTGTCTGTCTCTATTATCTTTGAAATACACACACACACACTCTCTGTCTCTGTCTCTCTCACCTTTTATCGTTTTGCTTATAGTTATGGTGTATCCTGATGAAGGATTCATATTTTATATTTTCAATACTTATTGGACTTGTCCTCTATACTTAAGTCTTAATGAGTGCCCTATTTCAATATCTTATTGTTATGTGTAACAGGTATATGTACCATTTGACAATGTGTAGATGTTTATCTTTATGAATTATTAAGTTTGGTTGTTATTCTTCTTGGTTTTGTTGTTGATGTTGTTTCTTTTTCTCTTTTTTTTTTCTTTTGTTGGTTTGGTTTTTCTTTCTCTTTTGTTTGTTTGTTTTTTTGGTTGTGGTTTGTTGGTGGTTTTTTTGTTGTTGTTTTTTTGGGGGGTGTTTTTTGGGGTTTTCTTTTATTAGTTTGCTTTCGGGGGGGGGGGGGGAGGTTGTTGGAGGGGGGCTGTTTTGAAAAGGGTTATTTCCCCATGTTTCTATTGTGAGACTGTTTAAGTGTTGGGTTATTATTAAGATGTATCCCTACGGGCGGGGACTGGATGTAAAAAAGCACATGAGTGCTTATTCATTATCCTCGAAATAAAAGAATTTGTCATTGTCATTGTCATTGTCTCTCTCTCTTTCTCTCTCTCTTTCTTTCTTTTTCTTTCTTTCTTTCTTTCTCTCTCTGCCTCGCTCTCTCTCTATTTTACGTGGGGGGCTTTTTACCTTTGTTTTTACTGTGTGAATATATGAGTATTGGGTTTATCATGAGATGTATCCATACGGGCGGGGACTGGATGTAAAAAAATGCACATGGGTGCTTAGTCATTATCCTCGAAATAAAAGAATTAGTCATTATCATCGTCATTGTCATTGTCATTCTCTCTCTGTGTCTCTGTATCTCTTTTCTCTCTCTCTCTCTCTCTCTCTCTCTCTCTCTCTCTCTCTCTCTCTCTCTCTCTCTCTCTCTCTCTCTCTCTCTCTCTCTCTGTGTGTTTCTCCCCCTCTGTCTGCCAGCTTGTCTGTCTGCCAGCTTGTCTGTCTGTCTGTCTGATTGTCTGTCTCACAGTCTCTCTCTGTATCTCTATCACTCTCTCTCTCTCTCTCTCCCTCTCTCTCTCTCTCTCTCTCTCTCGCTCTCTCTATATCTATCTATCTATCTATCTGTATTTCTCTGTATCTCTGTCTCCGTATATCTCTCTGTCTCTATCTGTCTCTCTCTCCCCCCCCCCCTC
>CM054141.1:61297121-61299621 GCA_028751875.1 Rapana venosa
TTTTGCTACCTTTTATTCGTTTTCTGTTCTTTTTGCTGGGGGTGAGGGCTTTTCCTTTGGTTTCTTTTTTCCCTCTTCTCTATTCTCTTCTTTTTCATTTTCGATATTTTGTATTATTTTTTCTTTCTTTCTTTTTATCTTCCTTTCTTTGTTTCAGTCTTTTTTTTATTCTTTTTTTAAAATGTTTTTCCTCATTTCCAATTAAAGATCGTATTGCACACTCTTTATGGCATTGTGAACTCTGGGAAAATGCACAACATTCAAGCTTAATACTGACTCCAAGAACACGCAGACACGGTAATGACTTGTATCTCGTATCAATGTAGGCTATTGCTTTGCTGCCTCATCTCCTGTGGTGTTCCTTTCCTGCTGTCCCCACGCCGCTCATTTCGATTTCCTCTCCACAGCCATGCTCAGATTCGTTATGTCTCATCCTCAGGGTCGAAAGTCCACAGGGAGCCCATCAATATCAGGCCGCTGTAGGGCCACCAGCCGGAGGGGCCCTGCACTGCTGTTGGGTCACTTTGGTGGTGTTCAGTGGTGCTTGTTCTGAGCTAACATGCGCAGGACACCACCTACAAAGCCCCCTACTAACGACAGTATTAGCTTAGTCGAGGAGCCAGACTGAGTGAGCTGCCCACTGTCCCTCCAAGAACCGTCCCCCTTGAACCTCCAGCCCCAAAGGCTTTGGCATAAACTCACCACAGACACAGAAGTGTATGGGGAAACCGAACTGGAGGTCACCATCAGATAAGCAGCCGGGGGCCATTGAATCAGAGGCATTATTTTCCATTATTGCATGATGATCAATGATAATGAGGATAATGTAACAATGCTGCTATGGAAGTGCATCTTCTTTCAGACTACTGAACAGGGTCCTACTCTACGCATACTCATCTAATCTCATCTGCTCCCGTAACCCACTCCAGAGTCGTAGGGGCACTGCAGTGACGAACGTTGCACCAACTGGTTCCATATTCGGCGGTTGTGGGCAAGTACCTGAGTTGTGGAGAAGTTCTTCCCAGGCCATTCAGTGATGTTGTCTGCCCATTTCTTCTTCGGCCTGCCTCGCCTTCTCTTCCCCTGCACTGTTCCTTGCAGTATGGTCTTGGACAGCCCATCTGATCTTGTCACATGCCCATACCATCTGAGCTTCCTTTCTTTGACTGTGGTCAGCAGGTCTTTGTACTGTTTTACTTGTTGGGTGATGGTATGTCGGACTCTTTGTTGGTAATGTGGTCCGTGTATGAAATGCCAAGGAGTCTTCTGAGGCATCTCATCTCCAAAACCCGAATCCTTCTTTGTAGATCTGCATTCAATGTCCAGGATTGGCATGCATACAGGCACGTGGAGATGACCAATGCATGCAGTAGCTTGACCTTGGTTCTGAGAGATATGTTTCGGCCTTTCCAACTGGTCTTGAACTTCGCCATTGCTGCTACTGTTTGTGCAGCTCTTGCGAGGACTTCGGTCTTTGAGCTCCTCTTCAGTAATAATAGCTCCAAAGTACTTGAAGTGATCTACAACCTCAAGTTCTTTTCCACTGACTGTGATCTTGGTAGTGATTGGCTAGGCACTGTAAATCTACGCTTACTATCTTAATAATATATCCCGGCGTCAACCGGGCCCGAGAGATACAGACACCTCCAGTGTGGGTCAAGTAATTTGAGTAACACTCTCAAACTCGCATTTGTTAAGTGGATGAAGCTCGACTGTATGGTCCCAGTCTTCCCACTGAGCCCACAGCACCCTCACTCTGGGTAAGATCCGGTCGGTATCCAAACAATCCTTATGACTGTTATGAGATTCGAACCTGCGACCTTCCAGTTTGTAACCCAAGGCGCTAACCACTGCGCCATGGCGGCTGGTGTTTCAAGGCAGAATTGAGTTTGTGTTGTTTTTTTTCTCCCCCAAAAACCTCTTTTGTCCTTTTTTTTAAGATTAACCCTCCTCTTATCTCTACTTGTCCATGTCCTTGAGTCTGTCTGCTTCTAAGTTCTTTCTCCCAAATTAGTTTGTGCTGTTTGTTTTTGTTTTTTGTTTGTTTTGTGGGTGTTGGGTTTTGTTTTGTTTTGTTCTTGTTGTTTTTTCTTGGGGGGGGGGGGGTGCGGAGGGGCGGATACTTCTCGTGTTCCTGCATGTCCATGTCTTTGAATTCTACTTTAATTTCATCCTAGCCGTGCATGGGTCTGTTCTTTCTAGTCTGCTCAGTTTTCTTTCTTTTTATGTTTGTTTTTTTTGGTCATCTCTTCGAGATTTGTCTCGGCTTTCTGTCTGTCCTCGTTCCTAACTCGTCTTCGCCTTGTTAGTGTTTGGCTTAATTCGTTTGTTGATTTCCACTTCTTCTCTTTGGGTTTAAATCTAGTTTATGTGTGTGTGTGTGTGTGTGTGTGTGTGTGTGTGTGTGTGTGTGTGTGTGTGTGTGTGTGTGTGTGTGTGTGTGTGTGTTTGTGTGTGTTGTGTGTGTTGTGTAGCGTGTATGTATGTGTGTGTGTGTGTG
>CM054141.1:61304621-61307121 GCA_028751875.1 Rapana venosa
ACTTTATAGATCGACTTCTTGGTGTGTGGTAAGGAGGGAGGGACTGTGGGGTTTTTTTTGGTTTCTTTTGTTTCGTTTTTGTCTTATACCATCATTTCCGGAGAGTTGTATGATGAAACATAACTTTCTCTCTCTCTTTCTCCCTCTCGTATATATATATATATATATATATATATATATATATATATATATATATATATATATATATATACATACGTCATGTTCGACGGTGACATCCAAAGCAGCAGAGGAGGCAGCTGCTTTCGAAAAATGGGTAGAAAATTTATTATAGTGGAGGTGCCTTGCCCACAACACATACCCACTCTCTCGGCCAAGAGGGCATACGGACAGTCAGCGTTGGAGATATTCTCCAAAGGCCAACCAGCCCCTAGGGCTGCAGCACATAAGGACTGTGCAAATCAAGCCTCCTGGTCAGAGAGTCATTGTCGAAGACTAAGCTGTAAAGTGGAATTCCATAAATGGCACAGCCACTGGTCATACAGTCTCTCACTTTGCTGTTGTCCCCAGCGTCAAAGGTTCAATCGAGAACTGTGATAACGCCCAACAATAACGGATAGCCCGCAAGCTACAGATTTAAACACATAAAATCTCCTCATTGTCTAGGTCTTAAGAATAAAACATGAACACATTTCAACTTGAATGGAAGAGCAAACGCACCACCATCTATTCATTTGATTTGGAGTATTTTTTCAGGGAAGAAGACACAACTGAACAACAATAACTACACATAGAACTTGACATAATAGCATAGTGAACACGATTGCAAAGAAAGATAACTGTTGGTAGGCTATACAGTTTGTCTCTCTTAAAACTTACGAAGTTTCAACTTTGATCCACCCGTGTGTGTGTGTGTGTGTTTGTGTGTGTGTGTGTGTGTGTGAGCGCGCGTGTGTGTGTGTGTATGTGTGTGTGTGTGAGCGCGCGCGTGTGTGTGTATGTATGTGTGTGTATGTGTGTGTATGTATGTGTGTGTATGTGTGTGTGTGTGTATGTGTGTGTATGTGTGTGTATGTGTCTGTGTATGTATGTGTGTGTATGTGTGGGTGTGGGTGTGGGTGTGTGTGTGTGCATGTGTGTGTGTGTATGTATGTGTGTGTGTATGTGTGTGTGTGTGTGTGTGTGTGCGCGCGCGCGCGCGCGCGCGCTCTAAAGCAATCAGACCACTGCTTCTACTGGTAGAAGGTTTTTTGTTTAATTTTCTCTTATCGAATCAATTTTGGTTTTTTGTTGTTGGTTTTTTGTGTTTTTGTTTCTCTTTTTAAACTTACAACACAATTTGTGTTTAGTTTCTCCGTACCAATAGCCACTAAGACTGAAAACGCAGACTCACAGCATCTTACCCACTAACCTGTCACTGTGGGAGAAGATTGCATAGTTGAACGGCTTTAACTACATTCAGAGAGTGACTTTTCCAGACAGTGGAGACAACTGTATTGATAGACAATTCCCAAGAAGCTCTGCAGCCTGTCTCCCCTGACCTTCGAACTGTTATGTTTATCTATAATTATAATCGTGTGTGTGTGTGATATCTTCAATTAACGTCTATTCACATTTAGTGATTTGAGACGGAGGGAAAGTAATCTAAACAAGAGATTGCAAACAATAACAGAAAAGTTTCAGGTAACAGAACTGAATAAAAACTAACTTTAATATACTACAAAAACTGAATTGTCGGTCTTCTTATCAATCCTAACACAATGTCCAACAGTAATGATGGTTCAAACAAAATCTGATCCAGTGAGAAACTTGGTACAGCAAGTAAAAATGCTTTTAAATGTCCACAATCAAAATTAACATGACTATTGGTAATCTTCTCCCCACAAATACAGTTTACATCTTTCACGTATTTTGTCCTGAAAGCATTTAGTTTAAATATATACATAAAGGATAACATATTTCTGAGATTATACCAACCACAGACTTTGTTAGAAATAAAAGCACTTTGAGCATCTATCACACTGCTTGTACAGCGATTATAAAGACAATATCCAGAATCATATAAAGTTACCTTCTTTCTGAAGTGCTTCCAGCAAGCGTTTTGTAGCAAGCTTTATTTCTCATGCAGAGATAAGGCAACATATATATTTCACAAGAACCATTTTTATATCTGGCTCCATATTTTGCAAGACCGTGAACTTTTTTTCATTAAAAAATATACCAGTGTGTGAGGGATCCCTACAGAAAGTAACAGTGCTACCTCTTAAAATAAAAAAAGTGTACCAGATGCTTGATTTCAACGATTGGAGAGAGAGAGAGAGAGAGAGAGAGAGAGAGAGAGAGAGAGAGAGAGAGAGAGAGAGAGAGAGAGAGAGGAGAGAGAGAGAGAGAGAGAGGAGGTGGGGGGGGGGGGGGTTTAAACTGGAAAAGTGTACACTTCATTTTTTTGTAACCTTCTTTACCTAATCACAGATCATTCAACTCGACACAAAAGTGAAGTTCTTGGCAATTTCCTCCACTTTTGGAATCATCGCGAGAACAT
>CM054141.1:61312121-61344621 GCA_028751875.1 Rapana venosa
GCTAGAGGCAGACATACATAGAAAAAGACAGATAGAGACAGAGACGGAGAGACAAAATGAGAGACCAAGACAGACAGACAGATAGACAGACAGATAGACAGACAGATAGACAGACAGATAGATAACAGGAAGAGAGAGAGAGGGGAGAGAGAGAGAGGAGAGAGAGAGAGAGAGAGAGAGAGAGAGAGAGAGAAGAGCGAGAGAGAGAGAGGGAGAGAGAGAGAGAGAGAATTCTACATCTCCACGGCAACAGAGTTGACATTAGACTCATATTTGGTGAATATACCTGCTTGTACTTTGAATGAAACGCCTTGTGTGTGTGTATTCTTCTTATTATGTTTACATACATATCACTCTATAATAATAGGGGGAAATAATACCTTCCTTCAGCTGTGAAATGGTGACACATAGTCCACACTGTGCAGTCAGTACTTCATCCTATTTTGTGGCAGAGAAAAATCATACTGTATATGGCTACCCGCTCTCTTTAGGGTCGGGGAAGGTAAAACAAGGAGGGAGAGGCGATGAGCGCCGCCCTCAATATGCTGGCCCCTAGAGAAGCTGAGGTCTCTGACACCTCTGCGCTTTGATTTGTTGCTTTACAAGATTCTGCGCAATATAAATTCCATACATTATTATTATTAATATTATTATTATTATTACTTCCTCTCTTTCTCAAACAACCGCATAGGTTATGGGAGCACGTTTACCTTTTAAAATCAAACGCATTGCTTTCTCTCTGTTGTAATCTTTTACGTGAAGAATGTAACGGGGCGGTTATAAAGAAAACAAGATTCAACCTGAACGAATAAAGGCGGAGCTTTTGGATGATGACGTCACAAGACTGACAGGTACATATATGGAAATCCATGTAAAAGGAACCAATAAAACAGAGGCTTGGAGGTGACGATTTTAGTTCCTATTCTGATGTCAGTTTTCTCCTTGTGAGGCTCTGCACAGGTTTTATAATTAGTTTCCTCGTCACATATTTACCCATAGTTACATTTTAGGCACATTTTCTCTGTGAGTGGGCTTGTTGAGGCTCACCCTGTAAAAGCCTCACACACACACACACACACACACACAGCTCACGAACTCCGTATACTTATTTCCAAACAGACAAGCTATGTCGACAGCTATCTGTGTATGCATCCTTTTTTCTTTTCGTTTCTTTGGCTAGAGCTTAGAGGGACGCCAATGGTGAGATTTCCGCGAATGGGAGGACGGCTTCAAACCCCCCCCCCCCCCCCCCCCCCCCCCCCCCCCCTGCCCCCCCCCCCCCCCCCCCACACACACACCCCCTCTCCACCACCACCTTCAGTTAGCCGCATTCCGACTTCAGGGGATGGTAATTTAGCACGATACCTGTGTGCATGGGTTTTTTTTCCTCTGTCATCCGTTCCTACAGGCACACAAGAGCCTACTCTTTCTAAAGGCGGGACGGGTTTTTAACGTGTGCGCAAAGTGCTATAATATGTACATTCGCACACGGGGTCTCGGTTTATAGTCTCATCCGAAGGACTTTGACATCCAGTTACAGTTTTAGCCCCCCTCGCCCCCCTCCCCCCCCCCCCCCCCACACACACACATCACCACCACCCTTTAAAAAAGCCAAAAATCGGTTAGCATGATAAGTATATGTTGTGTGTGACGACTGTGATCGAAATGTAAAAGATATATCCAAATTTCTATTTAAAAAAAATATATATATATATAAAAGAGAGAAGAAGAAGAAAAAAAACATCCCCGCATTTTTGGTCTGCTTGAAAATGTACGTTTTTTAGTAACAATGGATATATTTTTCTCTACAATGGTACATTCAAACTCACACATAAATACACAGACACACGCAGGCACTCTCTCTCTCTCTCTCTCTCTCTCTCTCTCTTACACACGCACACACACACGCGCGCGCGCGCGCGCGCGCACGAAGGCACGCACGCATATAGATACGCATGTATGCACGTATGCTTGTGCTTGCATAAACTTGAATTTGCATGTACAAAACTGAATGACGAGGGTAGCGATGGCACAAGTGATGGGGGGTAACTAGTCTTTGTGTAGTAAGTTTAGCACACAGTTGTTTCCCATTAGTCTTCTCCTCATTTTCAGTATTGCATCTTTTGGTTTTGCAAATTGTTAATCCTCCTCCGCTTTGAGAACTTAAAATTCATGCCATCCTCCTTCGTTTCTGTTGTTGTTGTTGTTGTTGTTGTTGTTGTTATTCATGTTGTTGTGTCTTGCGCACACGTTAAATCCTGTTCCGCTTTTCGAAAGAGTAGGCCATTGTGTGCCCGTGGGAACAGATGACAAAATTTACAAAACCGCATGCACACGGGGACTAGATGTAAAAAAAAAGCACATGAGTGATTATTCCATTGTCCTCGAGAATAAAAATCTCAGCGCTTTGATTTGTTGCTTTACAAGATTCAGCGCTATATAAATTCCATACATTATTATTATTATTATTGTTCTTGTTGTTGTCCTTGTTGTTGTTATTTGTATTGCATTATTGTTGTTTCGTTGTTGCCCTTTTGGGAGAAACAAAAACACATTGACAATAAATAATTTATATATTCATTTTATCTATCCCTTTATTTCGAGGATAATAGAATAAGCACCCATGTGCTTGTTTTTGTCCAGTCCCCGTGTATATGCAGTTGTGTAAATTTTGTCACCTGTTCCCACCGGCACCCTGTGGCCTACTCTTCCGAAAAACGGAACGGGTTTTAACGTGTGCGCAAGATGTTCTGCGTGCGTTTGCACACAGGACCTCGGTTTATAGTCTCATCCGAAGGACTTTTGCGGGAGAGTGGAGTCGGCACTGATATTAACTCCAGAGGAAAAAAATCCTCTTGATCAAGATTTGAATCCGGGTCAGCATGATCACGAATGCATCACTCTAACCACCAGGCTATCCTGTTCCCCCAAAGAAAAGGAGAAGGAGCGACACTCTTTCCCCGGGAACAACACACCGAGTTTCCCCCGCAGAGAAATTTCCCGTTGCAGAGTATACCTTGCAATGCAATACTGTACAAGCACAGTACAATGACTACAATACAAAGCAATGCAATGCAATGTAATAGAACGTGATACGGTACAGTACAATCCAATAGTATAGAATGGGAAACAATACAATACCATGCAACTATCCAAGAATGATATGTGTGTGTGTGAGTGTGTGTATGTGTGTGTGTGTGTGTGTGTGTGTGTGTGTCTGTGTTCATGCGGGTGTGTGTGTGTGTGTTTTTATCTTAATTTATTTTTTATTTCATTTTTTTATATCAAGGATAATGGAATAAGCATTACATGCTTTTTTACATCCAGTCCCCGTGTGTATGCGGTTTTGTAAATTGTCATATGTTCCCACCTGCACACATTGCCCACTCTTATGAAAAGCAGGACATGATTTTAACGTGTGCACAAGATGTTCTGTGTACGTTTGCACACGCACCTCGGTTTATAGTCTCATCCGAAGTGTGTGTGTGTGCGCGCGTGTGTGCATGCGTGTGTGTTTGCGTATGTAACACCTCTCACAAAAGAGTGCTTTTGTGTTTGTTGTTACTAAGCATAGTAAGGGAAAATAACTCCAATTTACCACAAGAGTAATTTTCTCTTGATGAATTATTTCCCTTGGTTTTAAACTGCCCGCCTTTTCAAACGATCATTTCCTCCCAGGCGGTAGAGGGGGTAGACAAACTATCAAGACTCTTCGAGTCTGATGTTCCCCATTAAGGTATGGTTGCTCTTTTTAAGCTAACCTAACTTAATTTTAAAAAGGGTTCGAAGGGTTTATGAGGTATTTGTCTAATTTTGTTTTTGAAGGTTTCAAACTTGTGAATTTAGAAGTGATTCTTTTGAAAAAGAAAGCAAGTGGAAAATTTGAACTTAGTCATTGTCTTCGTTGTACTAGGTTCGATTTTGGGCAGAATATTGTTCAGCCAACAAAATGCTGAAGAAATCAAACTAAGGCTTATCACTGTGTATAATATATGTGTGTAAAAGCTTATTGTGGTTTTGTAATGATTGTTATTATTAAGAATGCAGACTTTTATTTTTTGTGAGGAATGAAATAGCAATCTTTAAACAGGTGCAATGACTTTGGAATGTCATTGGGATTAATCGAATTAAATTATTGTGAATTAATGTTTACACAGTTTCATAGGATAGACAATCAGCTGTCCTCAAGTAAATTAAACATGTGTAAGACAAGTAATTATTGTATGTGGTGGTTTTGGTGGATATGTTAGATTTGTTGTGAGGATAATTATTTTCATAAGAGTTGGGAAATGGGTACGCTGAAAGTACATTTTGAAGATTTGTCTTACTGTGGCAAACTCTGATTAGTGTTTCAGTTTTTGCTGTGTTGGTATTCATATTAAGTTGTCATTAATATGTTAAACCTGAAAGTGTGGGTCTTGTGATTTGATTTGAATCCCTGATCCTGTGATAGAGTTTGATTTCATGAAGAGATCAAATGCCTTTTGATTGTTCCTCTTTATTTCAGGAACATCGGTTCATCAATACATTGTCTCATCGTTAACATCGTTTTATCATCATCTTTGTTTGATCATTTTGACTGATCAGTTGTGAATCTTTTGATCTGTGATCTGAGACAGATCCGTGATTGATTGTGTGTTGAGGACTGGACACAATTATGTTTTTAGTAACTGGACAAAATAATTAACAGAATAGTTTGTGTTTTAAATTGTACTTGTAGTACAATTGGTGATGTGTGTAATTGTAGTTTAGTAGTAGTAGTAGTAGTAGTAGTAGTAGTAGTAGTAGTAGTAGTAGTAGTAGTAGAAGAAGAAATTTGTGAACCCAACTTGCTTGGCCTGAAGAATTACATTGATTGAATGTTGTTGTTTGTCACATTCACAGTGTTTCAGTGTGATTGCTGAGTGAGTTGAGGTGATAACTTTCACTACTACTTACTGTCTCCCTTTTATAATTCTTTTCTATTTTTCTTCCATCCTCTTTCTATCCCACCTTTATCACTCCCAGCCCATTAGGAGGCGAGCCCTAATCCTCTTTAGGGATACTAAAGACAATAGGATAAGTTTAGGATTCCATTTCTGGTGCCGGATCAGATGGTGCTAGGAATCGGGGTGGTGACCTAAGCATTCCTGCTTAGGACTCTCTACACGTATGTGCGTGCATGCTTGTGTGTGTGTGTGTTTGCGTGCATGCGTGCGTGCATGTGTGTGTGTCCTTAATATATTTCATCCCTCTGCCTTTTTTTCTTATATAAAAGTACACGTATGTTTCTTACAATTGTTTTCCTTTTTTTCTTCTTGATTATAGCAACAGAAGAAAATTAAACAGATCTCGATGACACACCACTCTTAAATACAAGATGCTTTGTAACTGTTAAACAAGCACACACGTACGGAAGCAAGCGCATGCACACACTCACAGAGAGAAATTGTTCACAAAAACAGCTTTATTTTGTTATTTTCGCTCCATGTTTTTAAAATCAGTCAACACACACAGCACAGCACAGTACAGTACAATACACTACTATCCTGAACAGGCTCTAAGTACATGAGAACACTTGACGCTGATGTCATCGAGTTTGTTGAACACAGCAGAAACAACATATATGAGTGATATCCAAAGAAATTTGCACAACATCTGTTTTCGCTAACAATTTCAGATTCATCGTCATCATCGTCATCGTCATCATCATCATCATCATCATCATCATCGTCTTCATAATCATCATCATCGTCGTCTTCTTCTTCTTCTTCACCATCATCGTCATCATCATCATCATCGTGATCGTCATCATCATCATCTTCTTCATCGTTTTCATTGTCATGGTCATCGTCGTCGTCGTCGTCGTCATTATCATCAACTTTGCCTTTATCAGCATCGTCTTCATCATCATTGTTATCGTCAACTTCGTCGAAGTCATCATGATCATGATCATCGACACCACCTGCAAAGGGTAAACTAATACTGGTACTAAATCTCTCTCTCTCTCTCTCTCTCTCTCTCTCTCTCTCCTCTCTCTCTCTCTCTCTCTCTCTCTCTCTCTCTCTCTCTCTCTCTAATCCTTCACCTGCCGATGATGTGTGTGTATAAAAGCATGCACACACACACACACACACACACTCACACACACACGTACACATACGCACGCATGCACGCGCGCACACAAACACACACACACATAGCTACTATTATTGACACATTATTATAAAAGGAAATTACAAGCCAATGCGCTAATCAGACAGGTTTTGCTTTAGCATTGTTTTCATCCCACAAGATGAACTGAAGTACTCGTAATGGAACATAAGATGCAGCTGGGCGGGAATAACGCCAACACATGGGTCTGGTACATTGTAAGCCTGGAAAACACATTTCTGCCCGTAACAAAAAACACAGGAATAACATCTACGACCCCCCCCCCCCACCCCCTTCCCGCGCGCGCGCACCCACCTCCACAACATATCATCACACATAAGTTCACACACCATCATCCATCTACATACATGCATATATCATCATCCACAATACATAATACTCATCATCATCATCACATTGCATCTACATCACATACATGCATCATCATACATACATGCATACATACATCTCATCATTCCATACATACATTACATACATCATACATACACACATCCATCATCCATCACATCCATCATACATACATACATACATCATCATCATACATACATACATGCATACATACATTCATCCTAGTATACATACATACATCATACATACATCAATACATACCATACATCATACATACATACATCCATCATCCATCCATACATGCATACATACACTACATCATATACATACATACATGCATAAAACATCATCATATACATACATACATACATACATACATACATACTCATACATCATACATACACTACATACAACATACATACATACATACATAATACATATCATACATACATACATACATCATACATACATACATACATACATACATATACATACATCATACATACATACATCATACATACATACATACATACATACATATGCATACATCATCATCTACATACATACATACATACATACATACAACTACATACATACATACATACATACATACAATACATACATACATACATACATACATACATACATACATACATACATACATACATACATCATACACAACACATACAACATACACACATATACATACATACATACATACATAATACATACATACATACATACACACACACATACATACACACATACATACATACATACATACATACATACATACATACATACATACATACATACATACAATGGCTTTATCTTTCTCTTTTTTCTCACTAAGTTAAAGATAACTATTCACTGAAGCTTGTGCTCCTCTCTTTCTCTTCTATAATCCGACTGTCTGTCTGTCTGTCTGTCTCTTTTTGTCCTTCTGTCTGTCTCTGTCTGTCTGTCTGTCTCTGTCTGTCTGGATATCTGGCTGGCTGGCTGTCTGGCTGTCTGTCTGTCTGGCTGGCTGGTTGGCTGTCTGTCTCTGTCTGTCTGTCGCTGTCTGTCTGTCTCTGTCTGGCTGTCTGGCTGGTTGGCTGTCTGTCTCAGTCTGTCTGGCTATCTGGTTGGCTGGCTGTGTCTGGCTATCCGGCTGACTTTCTGTGTCTGGCTATCTGGCTAGCTGTCTGTCTCTGTCTCTCTGTATCTATATATGTGTCTCTCTCTGCCCCTGTCTCTGTCTCTGTCCCCGTCTCCCTGTCTCTGTGTCCCTGTCTCTGCCTGTTTCTCTCTCTCTCTCTCTCTCTCTCCTCTCTCTCCTCTCTCTCTCTCTCTTCTGATCTTTCAATACTTTTTTTTTAATCAAAATTAATCAGCGACTTGACTTATCGATTGTTTCCTGCTCCATCTCTGCATTTAAGTATCCATGATTTATAGAGCATTTTCTACAGCTAGCTACTACAGGCAATCATTTTTCCCAAAGTACGCATCTAAATCTAGGTTCCATCAAACCTTTATCTGATAGAAAGTATTTGACCTGGATCTAGAAAAGGAACATAATCTTTGAACAGCAACACATTTTTTGGTATTAAACGCGTTTAGTAACACAATCATTGTTCAATTTTGTGATGTTAAACTGCAGAACAGGAAAAAAATCCTTTTCTATTTATAAAAATCGAACCAAGAAAAGTACACAGTACACAGATCAACAGTGAAAGCATCGATGTATGCGTAGAATTAAAGAGTCATTGATGATCTCAGCCAAGGTTGTCCACAAAACGCTCAATGCAAGAAGAAAACAGGAATGAGCACTGCAGCTTTGGGGAATGTTCTGTTGAATTGAATCCGCTTACTTGTAAAAGGACCCAGGCCTTAACCATGAACCGTCCTAAGCTGAGTTGTAAGTTTTCGTTTTCCGTTTCAGAGTGGTTTGTTCCTGGAAAGACAATAGCAGGTTTATGTATGCACGTGCACCCATCGCCTGTACAGAGTCATCATCGTGACTGGTCGTTTCACATGTGTAAACATCACCACCCCCACCACCCAGTTGAGTAAGTCTTCTCTCTCCCTTTCTGCCTTCTCTCACTATATAAAAAAAAAATTTAAATAAATAAATAAAAACCGTGGCAGCAACATAGCACAATCACCTTTAAACAAACAAATAAATAGACAAATAATGAAAAAACAAAATTAAAGTGCAAGAAACCCCCCAAACAGTAACAACAGCAACAACAGCAACAACAGAAATATGATTTTTTTTTTTAATCTGACTTACACAAGCCTGGGCAACATTGTTGGCCTTTTCTTAAAATCATATGCACACGTTCACACACGCACGCACCCACTTACACGCAACACTCCCCCGCACACACACATCTATTCAGTAATTCAGTCAGTTACATATGTAGAAACATTTGTCTACTTAATCACGAACACAGATTGAAATAATACCATAACAAAACAATAAAAACAAAAAACATATACAAATAATATGATAGCAACAAAAAACATACCATAAAACCAGCTTAAACAATAAAAAAAACCACAACTTTTTTCAACACAAAACAAACAACAACAAAATTAATATGCATAATACATAAAAGTTAAAATAATAGAACCTTAAACCAGCAATATTGATGAGTAATAGATTTGACAAAGTTAATATCCTATGTCCAAAAGAAAATAATTATGCACCAAACAATGGCGAACATGTTCCCCTATAAATAGCTGACGAACTCCACTCTCTTGTTGGGCTAAAGGCACGAACTTCGCACTAGAAAAACACTAAACGTCTGCTTTTAATAAATAGGCCAGTCCAATGCAGTACATTAAAATATCACATTATGTTGGTAACTACGCACATGTCGCGTTATGTATAAGACTCGAGGATGAAAATAGCCAGCATTACATTGTGTAAAAGTATTTGTGTGAGCGAGTTTTACTTTCTTTTGTTCTCCCGTGAAAGGTTCATGGCAAGCTTGACCTGTTGATTGGGGTCTCTTCCACAGCTGTTTCATAACACTTTATGAGCTCTCCCCCCCCCCCCCTCTCTCCCCCTTTCTCTCTCTCCCTCTCTCTCTCTCTCTCTCTTTCTCTCACATATTCACAACAATTGACATAATAATTATTATAGCACAAGAGCTAAGAGAGCAGCTGAATGGACTCCATTACAGTGCATAGGCAGCCTTACTTATTCAATGTGCGTGTGTATGTGTGTGTATGTGAATGTGTGTGTATGTGTATGTTTGTGTGTTGTCTTCAGTTTAACGTCTGCTCATACTCGGTAATATGAGATGAATTGATCTGTCTGTCTGTCTGTCTGTCTTCTCTCTCTCTCTCTCTCTCTCTCTCTCTCTCTCTCTCTCTCTGAGTGCGTGCGCGCACACGTTTAAAACCTTCTTTGGACATAAAATGTCGAAAGGATTTTGGGTGCTGCTTCTTTATCAAGATTGGTATTCTTTTCATGCAATAGAGAGAGAGACACAGAGAGAGAGAGAGAGAGAGAGAGAGAGAGGAGAGAGAAGCCTGGCTATGTCTTCTCTCGACAAAGCATGAAACAGTGTGTAAAAAGGTACAATGAAGAAAAGGCTTCGTCTTGCAGTGCTCATGAGCAGTATTTTATGAAAAATAAATAAATAAATAAATAAACAAATAAACTTGGGAAATAATATGCTTGAAAATATGTCCAACCAACCACATCAATAAAGAACAACAGCTTAGATTGGCCAGAAATGGGAAACAAAAAAACACCCAAAGAGAACATTTCCCTCATTTATACAGATGTTGTTTTTACGGATAAGGTTTCTGCACACGTGTCAGCATTGGTATTTTAAAATTGCAAATGATTTAACTTTGTTCAAATCCTTAAGTATTTCGCATATCAATGATACCATCTTCGTGTTGTATAATGGTGTAATTACCAGACATTCATTCAAACACATCTAAAAGTCGTAGCTGAAATATTTGCACCAATTGTGCTCAAAATAATGAATGAAGTAGGTAGGGAGGTAAACAAGGCTCAGCATAGGAGAGAGGGTCAAAAGGGTTAGAAGATAAGTGTGCTCCAGTCCACGCCCAAGGGTATGTGTGTGCGTATTGTTGTAATGTGTGTGTGTGTGTGTGAGAGAGGGAGAGGGAGATAACGATAACGATATTTATTGTTATCTCTCTCTCACACACTCACACAATAGGCACAGAGAGAGAGAGAGAGAGAAGAGAGAGAGAGAGAGAGAGGAGAGAGAGAATGTGTGTCTGTGCGTCTTTGTTTGTACACGCATTTATCGTTATTTTTAAAAATTTTATTCTTTTATATTTAAAGAATAATGAAATAAGCACTCATGAATGTTTTTTTACATCCAGTCCCCGCATGTATCCAGTTTTGCAAATTTGTCATGCATGCAGGGGCGTGTGTGATTGTGAAGGGGTGAGCAGACATGTCTGTTTACTCTTTTGATCAATGGCGTTGCGTGCTGCAGTTTTGTTAAGCCTATTGCTCTTCACACAATACAGGTCAAATAGAAATCAAAAGAACAACCTTCAAAAGCAAACAAAAATAGTTATAATGACAAATTTTCTTCGCAACACAAATGGTTGAATCAAGCAAAAGCCGGTATGGAAAAAAAGTTGTCAAAAATAATGATGTCGCTGTAAGTGTTAACACACACACACACAACACACACACACACTCAAAAACCAAGTAACAAGATAAGAGTGCGTTCCAAACAGTAAAAATTTCCCTTAAAAAAAGTAACAGTTTTGTGTGGGTGTGGGGGTGTGTGTATGTGTGTGTGTGTGTGAGTGTGTATGTGTACGTGTAAACGTATGTGTAAAAGTATGTGTGGGTGCTTTTAATGGACACAATCATTGGCATGGATTGATAGTTTGAAATGTCCAGGCACATACTAGTTCATTATGCCAATAACATGTTCTTCGTAGTACTCAAGCCGTATTGTAACAGTAATTTGATTGCAATTTTAAAAACCCACGCTAAAGAAGTGTGTCTTTGTACTCAGTACAAAATGAAAAAAACGAATCGTAAGGTTTTGTAACTGTTATGCATAGAATAATGAGGAGAATGGAGTGTGCATATAGTTATAAGCACACATATGTGTGTGTGTATGTGCATGTAAGTGTGTGTGTGTGTAAGCTATGTTTTGTGCGTGTATGTGTGTGTGTGTGTGTGTGTGTGTACCTATGCGCAAATGCACTAGTACTTGTGATTTTCTCCTTTAAACAATGACCTCGAGTGCTGCTGTTTCATTGATAGAGCTGTTCTTTGCGTACTATAGCAAACACCAACAAAACGGATAGAATGGTCTCCACAGAACATAAAACTAAATGCAGCCAAAAATCAGTATAGAGCTACTTATCACCTGCAAATTTATAACCAATATGTCAAAGAAAGTGTCAAAAGAAAAAATAATAATCAAAAGTGTGCGCGAAATCTACCCGAAAAGCTATATCTTTCTAAGTATTCTTTCTCAACAGACACTTTGTTTTCATGGTTCATAGGTAAATTATATCTAAACACAAGCCATAAGTATCTTGCAAAGTTGTATTTATTTGGAACAAGTTTAAATGATCGGTAAAGGTAGCGTGTTGTGTGTGTGTGTGTGTGTGTGTGTGTACGCAAAAAGCACATGTTTCAGAGCTTTTTCTCAACATAAGTTTATATTCCATGAACTGACAGTTTGATAGTATTTAAAAACATACCACGTATAGTTTACAAAATTATGTTTATTCAGAACAAATTGAATTGACGGATGAAGGTCGTGTGTGTGTGTGTGTGTGTGTGTGTGTGTGTTTTGTTGTGTTGTGTGTGTGTGTGAACCGCTTTCAACAACGTTCTTCAGTACGATTGTTTCAATATCAGAAATGCTGTTTGCGTGCTAAGGCAATTGCAAGTGTGTGTGTCTATATATATACATATATACATATATATATATATATGCATAAAGAATCAAGTGACATTAAACCATAGAACGGAAAATGGATTTTTCCAAAAAGCCAATAGTCATAGCGAAATGTCACCTGAAATAGTGATATCAAGTACGTCACAAAATAATATCAATAGAACGACAGGAAAGGAAACCGTGTGCACAAAAATAAGAATACAAGCGTTTGTTATTTCTAAAGTACAAACTTATGACAATTAGTCTTGGTGTCAAGTAGCCTGGCATTTACTTCTGTCACCCCCAGTAATACTTTTGTCGTGTTATCTGATTAAATAACAGGCATTGATGTAACCTTAACATCATACATCAACAAGTTTTGGTGCAAAAATGCCCCCCTAAAATTCAATGGAGACTTGATCACTATGCATAAGATATTGAAAGTACAACAGACTGAAGTACGCGACCATGAGCGAGCACGTGCGTTGTGTGTGTGTGTATGCGTGTGTGCATATGCAAGCGCGCGTGCGTGTGTGTGCACGCCCTTTATTTTTTCTATGTTTCTTTTTGCAAAGAAAGCCTTTGTGATCTTTTAATTATAGGGTCGTACCTCACTTAACTGTTACATAATGACTCACTCAGACCTTGCTGAAATTCCCTCATTCCACCCACTTCATCTCTCTCTCTCTCTCTCCTCTCTCTCTCTCTCTCTCTCTTACTTGTTATCTGTATTTTGTGTAAACAAGACCTTTCCTAATTTGTTTGTTTCAGCAAAAACAAAAAGAAAATTAAATAGCCATTGTCTCATATGTGACGGGGCGGTAGTAAGATTACCTCCCATGCAAGCAGAGGCCTGCCACAGGGTCGTGCCAGGCTTTTTCCTTCAGGTGGAGGCTTCAGCCTTTCTTTGACAAAATCCTTTCAGATTTGAATTGCTTGTAAGAACGCCATGTGCCCTTACCATTAAATGCAATCACCAGTTTATACTGTATGCATTTTTCTTTCATGGATTAGTTTCCAAAACGTGGAGAATCTTCATCAACGCTGTACCATTAAGCCCCTTCCCCTTTGATCAGCGACAGATACTTTACATCCCAGTGTTGAAGCTGTGCTGTTCACATTGTTGGATGAAAAAGATGTTTCGGAATCAATATTTTGTGCTTGCTGTTGTAGGATAAGCACTCTGATTTGTAATTGCAAGATATAGCGCTCTATAAATTCCATATATTATTATTTTTTTATGTTATTTATTGTTGTTGGTCATGTTGAGGTCACAGACGTATCCGAAGTCATCAGGATAACCACATTTAGGATGATGTTTGAGTTTAGTTGGTTGTATAAGTACTCTGAATGACTGTCAGCAATGGAGATGGTTTTGGAGTTTAGTTGGTTCTATAAGTACTCTTAATGACTGGTCAGCAATGGAGATAGTTTTGGAGATTAGTTGGTTCTATAAGTACTCTGAATGACTGGTCAGCAATGGAGATGGTTTGGGAGTTTAATGGTTCTATAAGTACTCTGAATGACTTACTGGTCAGCAATGGAGATGGTTTGGGAGCTTAGTTGGTTCTATAAGTACTCTTAATGACTGGTCAGCAATGGAGATGGTTTTCTTACCGGCCATCTTAAAAAGTACATAGTAGCAGAAGAGTTGGCTCGTTGGCCTCTGTATTCTTTACGTCCTTGCTGTTCCTGTCTGCAGCCTTCCTTTGGACTTTGCTGCTTAGTGACGTATTTTAGGCAGAAGTTTTACTCCTGTGTCAAGGTAAATGGCTGCAGTTGTGGCAAAACTGGCACCAAGAATCAACTGAGGCAGTGGGGGTGTCAGACACAGTAGACGGGGTTTTACAGCTAGGGCTAATGCTGGTCGCATTCTTTGCTCCTATAACCCTTTCAGCATTTTCACTTGTTACTACACAGATTACTCACTCAGTAGTTTGAACCAGTCGATACACCAAGTCTACCATACTGCAAGCAACTAAATCTTCCTGGCCAAAATGACAGACATCACGAAGACTGTGTTCCAATGATTACTGAATACAGCTTCTTTGTGCTCCGAAAAAAAAACCTATCAAGTTGCACTTAACCCGTTCTGGTATCTTGTTTTTATCCGCTTTCAACAGACAGAGTGGATGCGTCACTCTGAGAGCACCGAAGACTTGTTCGGCAGTTTTGTTGGCCAGCGCTTACAAGTCCTCAAGAGCATCCAGCTCCCTTCTCCGTTCTAAAACAGTGTGTCTACGTGGTGAGTTGTAGGATGTATACAACCTCGTTTCAAAAGGCCCCGCACTCAATGTTCTGGCCGTGCTTTGTACCCAGTGTATTGTACAGAGTAGCGGGAGATTAAAAAGCCACTGTGTTACGATTGGCGGTAGGGGTGGAGTCACACGGGAACAGGATTGTCACCATACTTGACGTCGGTAAGAGTGGGATGGAACGCAAACGGCACGTGGCAATCGCGAGGGGCTTCTGGCTCTTGGCACCAAATTTGCGGGACAGACAGCATACCTCGGAATGCAGTTCGGTTAGAGCGGTGGTGGATTTGACCGGTGGTAATAAGATTACCTCCCATGTGAGCGTGTACCTGGCACAGCGTCGTGTTTTTAAATGGGGAAACAGCTTGTCCGCAAACTGCGCGAAGCTCCGCTTCCTTGGGCGACGGTTGGAGCCCCCTGTGTTACATGCATCTCACCTAGGCGGTGACATGAAGAAGGGATGCGCCTCATGTTAATGGGCTCCGTCCTCATCAGTTCAATCCTGCTTCGAAGTGGAGAAGTTGTGGGAGGTTAAGTATCTACCCTCTGTTACATAATTATTGTAGTCAATAAAATTGTAAAATAGTGCACTGTGCTAGCGTGATAAAGATTTTATTTGTTCGCTTTAGAGCATTGAGCGCTATATAACTCCATTTATTATTGTGATGATGATGATTATTATTGTTGTTATTATTATTATTATTATTATTATTATTCTAACTATTCTTTATTATTATTATTATTATTATTATTATCATCGTCATATAATCCTTTGCAGAAACAATCAGTAGAGGCCAATGTCAGAAGGACTCCTTTTATTTAGAAAAAAATAAGGTAGCATAAACTTTGGGCAGAGGGTAGGGGTGGGGTGGAAAGGGGAAGAAGAAGAAGACGAACAACGTCATACAAGCAATTGTTATATTTTGAAACCACTGTGAATACACCTTTGTGATGTGTTATGTAATGTATATTTATATCATACTACTTCTCCGTCGTTAATATGGTCAATAGACAACAGAGAATATTTCAACATCAACAGGAATAAAAGTATTTCAGCAAAAAGGAAAAAAAAATCAACATGAAAGAACATATTTCAGAGGGACGGTGGGCGTTGGTTGTCGAAGCAAGAATATTATAAAAGTATAAAATAAAGAAACTGTAGCTGCAGAAGCGTTAGAGTCATCTTCATCGACATCATCATTACTACAACGAGGAGGAGGAGGAAGAAGAAGATGAAGAACGAGGTGGAGGTTATCGTCATCACAATCATAATCAGTCCTTTCACAGCAAGAAACACTGTAATCACTACAGTTTTAGCACAAAAATGTATGGCAAATGAATATCTAACCACAGTTACACCTGCGATCATGTCAATAGAAATTATCTTTTAAAAACAGAAAACACCCAAGAAATGCTGATATAATCACTATCAACAAGACCAACAACAGTAACGGCCACATTCCCCAACCGTCACTGCCACCAACTTCATAACAACCACTACCAACACAAAAACCATCGCAATAATTATCAGCAAAACAAGCCCGCACCCTCCCTTTTCCTACAAAATTACAAATAACACACACACACACACACACACACACACACACACACACACACACACACAACACACACAAAACAAAAAGCCAACGCAATTAATAAGAAATCCCCCAGCAATATCAAAGAGTCAAAGGTATGCTGCGACGAGTATGTATTCTACAATGTTTTCTTTCTCCATTGACGCCTTCGTGCTCTCCTAGACTTCCTTTCTTTAGCATACAACAATCGATAGCACACATTTCTTTAGACCCCGCAAATGCCTGGCCACAATCATCATCCTCCCGAGAGCCTTCCGTCCATTTTAGCCTGCTTCATCCTTTTCCCGCCAACACCATGAAATAAAACCAAACGACCAGACCGAAATAACGGAATATGTGGAGCTGTTATTATGTATAGACGACACGACAAGTACCTAACAATAAAAAAAAAAGTAAAAAAGAAAAAAAAATGATAACATAACTCAAACAACCAACCAACTTGCTAAACAAAGAAACGAAAGATTTTGTTTTAAAGAGAGAAAATCCCTTAGAATTACAGATGTATTCTGAAACAAAAATGTCAGTTTTGGTAAAGTGTATTCTAATGTCTTCCTTTGCATAACATAACAAAACGTATTTGAGCGTTCCGCAACACGCTGAAATACTTTCTTAATTAAAAAAAAGTGAGTACTTTGAATATAAGATAGCTCTTGACAAGCAGTCGCCCTTTATAAAATGTCCTCCGTAAAAACAAACAAAAAGATTTTACAGTTAGTCATAAAGGCATGAATATAGGCTAAGTTACTGAAACATTGACACGCAGAGATGCAATTACATACACAAAGAAACACACACACACATTCTCTCTCCCTGTCTCTGTCTCTCTCTCTCTCTTGCTCTCTCTCCCTTCCTCCCTCGCTCCCTCTCTCTGCGTCTCTGTCTCTCTCTCTCTTCATCTTGCTATCAATCCACCTATCTGTCCTTCCACCTTTCCCTCCTTTCTTCCTTTCCCTCCCTCATTCCTAACTTTCTTCTTTGTATCTCTCTGCCTATCCAACTAATCAGCTATGCGTTCGTATGTATTCATATCAAACTAACACAGAGATACTGGTATGCGTTAGCAATAGTTGATATACTAACACAACAACAAAACTTTTTACGCAAACCAAAAAAAAAACCCCATGCTTATTGAAAGTTATTAATACGGAAAAGTATTATGTTAAAAAAGGCAGTTTTGTTAAAAAATAAATTATGTTGGGAATAACTCGGATAGGAAATATCATGCAAGAATATAATATTATATATGTATTATATATATAAATAATACATATATATATATATATATTTAAATATATATATATATATCAGTAAGAATATGAACAAACATGTGTATGATAAACAAAAAAACTCATAGCAAATTTTTTTAATTAAAAAATTCAGCAACGTTCAGGTCAAGAATATGCACAACATTTTTTTTTTAAGTTTGATATTGATGTAGGGTTGACAGCATACGTCTTCAGTAAAATTTAAAAAAAGATAAATGGGATTCCAGGGTGCTTCCATCTTTTTTTTTCACTAGAACTTTTGAATTAAACATTCAAGATAGTTTCACTATTTTTCACAGCAAAGCTACTGTAGGTTTTGAATAATTCTGCACATGACAAAACAAACAAAATAAGTTGGTATCATTGTGCACATAAGGCAGCAGCCCTTGAGGGCTAGACAGTAAAGCGTAATATTATGAAAGATGTCGAAGGATTGGTGGTGTGGTGTAGTGGTTGTGGTGGTAGTGGTGGTGGTGTAGGTGGTGTGTGTGTGTGAGAGAGAGAGAGTATGTGTGTGTGTCTGTGTGTCTGTGTGTCTATGAGGATGCGTGTGTGTGCGCGCGCGAGCGAGCATTTGCGTGTGACTGCAAACGTCCAGCAAAAACAAAAAAAAACACCCAAAAATCTTCATACTGTTTAAACAATACTGCCATGCCGTGTGATACTTCTTCAATAGCTACTGAAGATAAAAACAAAAAGGAGCCAGCAACAGTATCAACAAAACAGCAACAACAACAACAACAAGAACGACAACGTCAAAAAGCAACAGCAACAAAGCAACAACAACAACAACCATAACTACAGCAACAAAGGCAGAAACAGTCACCAGAGCCGAGAACAGTTCCCTCTGGTGTCTCCTCTGACATGACCAGATAACAGAACGTGCTAGTTATTTGACACAAAGGAATGACCCGAGCTCTACACAAGCTCTCTTTATTAATTTTGTGTCGGTGATTTTTTTTCTTCTTCTCTAGTTTCGACACAACTGAAGTGCAGTATGTTACAGAACAGGTCTTTGCATAAAGTAAATAAATGGATGTTTCTGCCCCCCAAAAAACACGATGTTGTACGAGCAGAAAATATAAGTCCAAGGCCCAAAAAATATATATATATATATATATATATATATATATATATATATATATATATATATATATATAATATTATTAATTCCAGGTTATTGAACAGTGTCACTTTATGAAGAATAAAAGTTGTTGTCAGGTAAAAACGTAACGTATTCTTGATAAATAATACATGTATATGTGCGTGAGTACGTTCGCTCGCACATGCGTGCGCGCATGTACACACGTACGCATGCACGCACGCATGCAGACACACACACGCACGCACGAGCTGTTTTGTATTCACACATCCATCCGTTATTTATCCATCCACTCATTTTGTCTCTATTCTCTGTCGCTTCTCTCCATCCATCCATGCATCCATCCATGCATTCATCCATCCATCCATCCATCTATCCATCCATTTCGCCCTTCAGCTATGTGTGCTAGCATCTACGTGTGCCTGAATGTATATAAATGCAACACAGATGTATACGTTGACTGCAGTTGTAGCAGCAAAAATTACCATGACAAAACATTGTTTTTCCTTCGCAAAAGTAATCAGACTATAACAGCGCTGTATAACAAAATCTTTAAGCAGGCTGATTTATACCAATATCCTGAAAATTGTCTCAGAAATACGCTTTCTAAAAACGTTGGAAATAAGGCTTTTTTTTAAAAAAAAATACGTGAACTCACCCCCCCCCCCCCCCCAAAAAAAAACAAACAAACAAAAAACCACAAAAAAACACAAAAACCCTACAAACAGGAATCCTTCTTAAAAATAAAAAAATGAGTTAAAGATCAGACGACATATTCAAAAACGTGTGACTAGTATATGTATACATATTGCAACAGTTGTGTTCGGTTAATACAGGTTTCAAGTATGTTTCAATTCTTTCTACTTTAGGTCTCAATAATATTACTACTGTGTTGTGTTATTAAAAAGAAACCTGTACCATTTCAATACAGCATTAACATCAACCGATTTTTGGATTTGGTTAAAATGAGGTACTAACACGTTTCGACTATTGCTACCTCTTTCAATGATAATTGCGTATGTGTCTCGATATAAAAAAAAGAATTTGCATATCATTTCAATACCGCTAAAACCAAAATGTTACGAAAATTAAACTGCTTTGGGGGGGGGGGGGGGGGGGGGGGGGGAATCAAACTACTTGTAGCTTACAATCCAACATATAAAATATCTTCATTGTTTTGCACAACAAACTAAAGTATTTGCAGAACCATTTCAAATATGTAGGATAATAACGAGCTCGCTCTCACACACACACACACACACACACACACACACACACACACACACACACACAGCTTTTTAATCCATCAATTCATTTAGGGCGAACCAACAGCCTATGGAAGTCCAAGTAAGGCGGCGAAAGAGGCGTTGGGTCGGCCACACCCTACGGAAGGAGCCTGGCAACATCACCAGACAAGCGCTCGAGTGGAACCCGCAGGGGAAAAGGAAGAGAGGGCGCCCCAAACAGACCTGGAGGAGAAGCCTGCATAGTGAGCTGAGAGACTCCAGCCTGACATGGGAAGAGGCCAAGACCCTTGCCAGAGACAGGAGAAGGTGAATGGGCGCTGTTGAGGCCCTATGCTCCGCTAGGAGCTATAAGGAATAAGAAGAAGAAGAATTCACTTATCTATCCTCCATCTATTCGTTTCTCATCTCTTTTCTTCCTTCTCTCCATCCATCTCTCCGTCTATCTAGTCACTTAGCTACCTATTCACACATCTGTGTCTGAACGTATGCAACACATACACAAATGTATATGTATAACAGTAGCAGCAAAAGGTAATATTGAAAAGAAAAAAAACAACAGAAAGAACTATAAAATAAACATAATAACAGCTAGCTGGTCTTTAAAAAAAATCACTGCAGCAAAAAAATTCATTAATAATTTTTGATGAGACGGTCTTCGGAATGTTGTGCACGTAAATGTAAAAGAAAAAAAACACCAAGGAAAAATATGCATAAAAAACAATAACACTTATACAGAACAGCTCTTCCATTCATATTTAATATCGAGCACAGTAAAACATTCAAAGAACGTATAACTAATTTCTCCATATTTATCTTAATATGACAAAACTAATCTTCAGCATAAAAAAGACTCTCGCGTGTCTCTATTCTTACTACAGATTTTTGATTTAGTGAGACTACCTTTGCATTGTATTATTTTGAGAAAAAATATACAGAAATTAAATGGGTCGTTTAATGAAAAAGAAAAGACATGTTGAATAAAACTTTAAAGTATTATTAATTTCTACATACGCGCAGGCACAAACCCACATATAGCGCGCGCACGCGCACACACACACACACACACACACACACACACACACACACACACATGTATATATGTGGACGGAGGGGGAGGCAGGAAAGAGGCACACTAATTATGCAAAGAAGTAAGAGAATCTATGCAAGCTAGTAAATAATCTGCAATGTTGAAACAAGTGGAAAGGAGGAAAGTTTTTTAAATCTTTTTATGGTAGACCTGATAGCTTAATAGTGTGTCCTCTCTCTCTCTCCTCTCTCTCTCTCTCTCTCTCTCTCTCTCTCTCTCTCTCTCTCTCTCTCTCTCTCTCTCTCTCTCTCTCCTCTCCTCTCCTCTCCTCTCCTCTCCTTTCCTCTCCTCTCCTCTCCTCATGCCCTGTCTTGTCTAATTCAATAGATTTTATCGTGGAAGTTGTTTTTATTGCAGTTAGAGATGAGATTATTAGTATTATTATAAGCGATACTGTTTTAGTTTGATATTGTTTTAGTTTTGATAGTCCAGTTGATTATGGGCTTTTGAATTCTGTATCGTATAGGGGTTCTACTTGTTTGAATAATTGGGTTTTTTAAAAATTATTATTTCTCTATTGATTGAAGGTGTATTTCCCCTTCCCCCTTGATACTCCTCCCCCACCCCCATCCTTTCCAATGCTTTTCTGTTATCATCGTTATGTTGTTGTCTCATGGTGATGGGGATCATTAAAAATTTGTTATATTGTTGTCTCATGGTGATGGGTGATTGTTGTTATAATTGTATCTCTATTATAATAATCATTATTGTAATCTTATTTGACTTCTCTTGCTTGGATAGTTATTGTGTGAATATGTCATTTTTAAAAAAGCGCTATTTGAAAAGTATGAGCGCATAAAAAAAGCACACCTTTGCTGGGTGGAGGAGGAGAGGAGGGAGGTCATTGAAGGTAATATTATCAGTAATGACGAATGCCTAGTATTTTCTAACGTTTTATTCCTGTACCTTTTTTATATCTTAAGTATAAACGTGAAAAAATGGATGAAACAGTAAGTGAAGTAATTTGTTTGTCCTGACGTTTTATGCTTTTCTTTTTTTAATTCTTAAAACATTTTTATTTAAATGTGTGTGTGGACGTGAGCGCGCACAGGTGTGCATGAGTATGTGTGTGCGTGTATATGTATATGTGGTAATTTGTATTTTCAATGTATTTCCTTAACGATTTTTTCCTTTTTTTTTTTTCTTTTTTACTGGTTTAATTTAATGGTAAATGATGCTATAATGTAGTGACTTAGTATAATCATTACGAAATTTGTTCTTAGATAGATGGCTTGATGAAAAAAAGCAAATGCATTGCTTATTCAATGTACCATCTGGAAATAAAATTTTGACTTGACTTGACTTGACTTGACACACACACACACACACACGCTCGCGCTCTCTCTCTCTCTCTGTCTCTCTCTCTCTCTCTCTCTCTCTCTCTCTCTCTCTCCTCTCTCTCTCTCTCTCTCCCACATCCAACCAGTCACAACAACAATAACAACAACACACAAACCCAAATCATTAAAAAAAAACCAGCAAAAACAACAACGACGATAAAGACATGGACAATATTATAAGAAAACCCTACAAAATAGCACAAAACAATACAACTAACAAACGAACAAACGTGTTAACGGGGCAGAAACTAAAGTACTTACACACATCAGAAGAGTCATCTGAATTTTACGTGTACTCTTCTTCGTGTTTGGATTACTTGTATGTGGTTGTTCTTGTTGTTTCAATACAGTTGAAGATTAACTTTGTATACGTCTTTCCACAATGTCATAGACTAGATTGCCAAATACCCCACCCCCACCCCCACCCCCCAAAAAGCAGTAGTGACCCCCATAGAAAAGGGGAAAAAAAGTAATCCTTGTTTCCGGCACATTTGATTGTGTAAAAAGTTATACTGAGAACGCAAACTTATAACACATTTAGGGCATTTAATTCCTGTATAATAATTTTATATAGTCAGGTTATAGGAGGAGGTGCGCTCGCGCGCACAGGCACGAACACGCGCGCGCGCGCGCACGTACACACACACACACACACACACACACACAAACACACACACAACAAATGCGCAGATGCCTGTAAGCATGCACACACACACACACACACACACACACAACAAATTTGTTCTTAGATAGATGGCTTGATGAAAAAAAAGCAAATGCATTGCTTATTCAATGTACCATCTGAATATACAATTTTGACTTGACTTGACTTGACTTTACACACACACACACACACCACACACACACACACACACACAGAGGGGTTTTCGTCTTTCCATTCTTCCATCTTATTTTATCTTTTCATTCTCCCTCTCTTCTCTTTCCATTTAATCTGTCTACTTTATTATCCATCTTTCTGTCTATCCATTCAATCCTTCAGCTATCTATCCACGACTCTATGATCGAATATATATATATATATATATATATATATGGATTATTGCAGTTACAACAAAAATACCAAGTATGTAAAAAAAACAATACAGAAATATATCAACAAATCAAAATAAAAGCGAGCAGAGGTTTATATTTACAAATATTACAACAACAAAATATTACTGCGGCAATGTCATGATATTATTCCGGAACACAGTATTAGAACTACTGTGCATGAACATACAAATGCAACAACGAGAAGAAACAGAAGGGAAAAAACCACAATACAAAAAGCTCTTCCCTAAGTCTTCGGCCCTAGGAGCAGACGACATATCCAGTGAAGCATGACTAATGTCTCTCTCTATACATATAATTATGGCGTTACTAGTCTTCGATCAAAAGTAGATTCAAGTACGACTGGAATCTGGCTACTTTCAGTCTCAATGGTTCTACCATTACATTGCATTATATAAAAGTATGATGTACATGCATCCATTACAACATAATAATCAGACACATTTTACGAAATCACGTTTTGTTGTTGTTGTTGTTGTTGTTGTTGTTTGCTCCAAACGAAAGTAGTTGATGAAATATTTCATGTATATGAATGCCTTAAGGTGTGTGTGTGTGTGTGTGTGTGTGTGTGTGTGTGTGTGTGTGTGTGTCCTTCGGATGTGGTTATAATCCGAGGCCCCGTGAGCTAACGCATGCAGAACATCTTGCGCACACGTTAAAAACCCGTTCCGCCTTATGGAAGAGTAGGCCATTGATTGCCACAGTTTAAAAAAAACCCAGCATGCACACAGGTGTCGTGTTTAGACACCATCCCGGAGGTCGGTCAGATCTTCAGAGCTGTATACAGCATCGTTCTGGCAACTCCTGCGACGGCACTGGAACCATGTGTATCGGCGATTGCCTTTCCAATGGACCATTCCAGCGACGTAGAGAGGAGGGCGGGAAAGGTCTTCTGCATGGGTAACAGCTTGCCCTCCATACTTACTTACCCAGGCTTTGCGTTCTGGAGTATAAACACCTAGAACGCAACTCCACAGTCTAAAGATACTGACGGATGCCTACTCTGTGTGTGTGTGTGGTTGTGTGTGTGTGTGTGTGTGTGTGTGTGTGTGTGTGTGTGTGTGTGTGTGTGTGTGTGTGTGTGTGTGTTGTGTGTGTGTAGTGTGTGTGGTGGTGTGTGAGCGTGTACTATTTATTGTTAAATCTCTGCGTTTATTCACTCACAAAGCAGTTTATTGTTAAACTTTGGTATTATGTGCTTTGCGTCTCTCAGTCGTTATGTATAGATGATGATGATACCAGATGTTCCCAAATCCCCTCTACCTCCCTATCTGCCTCCTCTGTCTATCTGTTTGTCTGTCTGTCTGTCAGTCTGCTTCTCTCTCTCTCTCTTCTCTCTCTCTCTCTCTCTCTCTCTCTCTCTCTCTCTCCCTCTCTCTCTCTCTCTCTCTCTCTCTCTCTCTCTCTCTCTCTCTCTCTCTCTCTGCCTGCCTGCCTGCCTGCCTGCCTGTCTTTCTCTAGCTTGTAATTGATCGTGTACATCAATCTTTGATCTGTTTTGATTTTAGAACAATACATACACACACGCGCGAGCGTGCGCGCGCACACACACACACACACACACACACACAGACACAAAAACTACAACCCCCTACCACCCTTATCCCACACCCCACCTCTGTCTGTAAACCAAATCCAAACAAACAAAAGCGGCTTCTTTTCGTAAAGTGTTTTTGCACTGCACCTTAGGACCAGTTGACGTACAGTTTGTGTACGTGTTTTGCATAATTCACGAATGTACATTCAACACTCCACACACATTTACAAACAAGATGTGCGCGCGCTTGTAAGAGCAAGGGAGAGCATTGCTGAAAAAAAGAAAGGACTAGGGATGGGAGACAATTCGTCATCGGGATGGGAGACAATTCGTCATCGGGAGAAGTATATATTATGTTACATGTGATTTTTTTTGGTTATTGTTTTTGATGTTGTTGTTTGTCTGTTTGTTTTGTTTTAAATTGCATCAAGCATGAAGTGTGAAAATTCGTTTTTGTTTGTTGTTTTGTTTTCTTCTCAGTATGATTCAGTGCTGACTGTGTCATGGCTTTCCATCAGTTCATGTTATGTTCGCAATTGATAGACAATAAGGTTATGGGGTGGGGGGCTGCGGAGTGGGGGTTGTATAAAGAAGTATTGAACAAATATGAACAAGTAAATACCATCCCTCAAACTCCAACGTCTATGGCTAATATTCTCACCATCATCATCTTCTCCTCATCATCGTCATATTCGGCATTATTACAGCAAGAAGTCGCTACAACAAGTACATTATTAGTAACATTTTACCGCAAGAACAATTACTTCAAGATCATTTTGAACAACAACAAAAGGTATAAACATAACAGCAAGTGCTGCAGTAACAACAACAGCAACACCACAACCACCACCAACAACAACATCAGCAATAACAATAATCGTCAAAACGGTAGTTGTGATCGTAGCAGTAAAAAATAATAATAATAATAATAATTATAATGATAATAATGATGATGATGGTGTCGATAATAATAATAATAATAATGATAATAATAATAAATGATAAATAACATTAATAATGATGATGATGATGAAGATGATAATAACATAAACAAGTAATAATGATAATAACAACAACAACAACAACAAAATCAAGGCATGCTACACATTTCATCGGTAACAGCGTGATCATTCCATTCATTCACCCATCCAGAACCTTCCCTAAAACCCCATCCTCATCCTCCTCCTCCTCTTCCTCCTCCTCCTCCCCTGAAAACCAGGTATACAAAGTCTCAACATCACTGAGAAAGACAAAAAAAACACAGCCACCCCCTCCTCTCCCCTCCCCTCCCATCCCCGACCAAAACGTTTCTCCCTCCTTCTCTCACTTCCCATCATCTTCTTTCCAACAAACCCATCCCACCCGACACTAGATCAAAGCACAAAACTCCCCTCAGCCCCGCCATTGCGTTGAACGACGAAGCCACAGCAAGGGCAGAGAAGGCTGAAAGGAACAACCACGAAGGGGAGCGACTCTGCGACGCTCCTTGGCTGACTGGGCCAGTGGTCGGTACTGGCGGAGAACGGTCCGCTAGAGGGCTTTCGCGGGAGCCTGCCAGCTCGAGACTCTGGTCGTCCTTGTCGGAGTTTGAAGGGACGTTGTAGTCGGCGTTGGAGGCCTTGGAGGGTTCCTCCGTGCTGTCCCGCTGCTGGTCCAGATTGCAGACCTTGCTGCTCAGTTCTGCGCGCAGAGAGAGGGCCGATAGAGAGTACTGTCGAGAGAGAGATCGAGAGAGAGAGAGAGAGACTGTGTCCGCCATTGAAGACGAGTGTGAGTGGAAGCAGAGTGACTTGGGAGAGACTGAATGTTTTTGTGAGTGAAAAACGAGTGTGTGTGTGTGTATGTGCGTGTGTGTGTAGGGTGTGTTCCTTGGTAGACGGAGGGACAGGGTGGGAGAAGAAGGGGGGAACGCTCCCTTACTTAAAAGCATGTGCCCCATAACCTATAAGGTCGTAGGTGAGCGAGGCGTCAGAGACCTCACTTCTCTAGGGCCAGCATATTGAGGGCGGTGCCCATCTCCTCTCCCTCGCTGCTTTATCTTCCCTGACCCTAAAGAGGGCAGGTACCCATTTACAGCTGGGTGAACTGGGGGAACTGTACTGAAGCCAAGGCGCGCTAACGGTCACCCATCCAACTGGTAACCACGCTCGACGCTGCTTAACTTGGCTGGGGGAAAGCGAGTGCTCCGACCACCAAGCTATCCCGTCCCCCAATATATATATATATATATATATATATATATATATATATATATCACCAGATAAAACATTGGCAATTAAGGAACAATGTGTTTAAATACAATACATTGTATCAACACCTAATTAGCAGATAATATACCTCCTCAAAAACAGAAATCACCCTTTCTTTCTAGTCAACAACAACAAGAAAACCCCAACCGATCAATTATTCAAAAAGCAACTTCTACCCCACCCCTACCCACCTCCGAAAAAACCCCACCCAAACCCACCCCAAAAACAAAAACAAACCCACACATCAAAGAAACAAAGCAAAAATAAAACCCCAAAAATCCCACAAACATATACACTGTCTAACAAATTATTCAACCAGTAACTCCTTCCACACCCCCATCCACCCACACCAATCCCCCCCTAAAAAAAAGAGAAATACTCAAAACTCACCCCGCCCCCCCCCCCCCCCCCCCCAAAAAAAGAGACAAAAACAAAAAAGAAACAAACAAATCACAATAATAATAATAATAATAATAATGATAATAATGATAATAATGATAATAATAATAATGATGATAATAAAAAAATAAAAAAAATAATAATAATAATAATAATATAATTTTTAAAAAACAAAATAAAACCAAAAAGACAACGTCTACTGACTGTCGAGCAAATGGAGGGTAGCCAAGGGACGGAACTGCGAGGGCCAACGCTCGTGATGGGAAGGGAGAGAACACTGGGGGCTGGGCAAGCGGTACAGAACACGCGGCCCCCACTGCAGACCTTCCAGGTGGCTGGATATCACCTGTAGTGATGGTGGTTCCCATGCACACACACACACACACACACCATACACGCACGCACACACCACGCACGCACACCATACACGCACGCACACACCACGCACGCACGCACGAACGCACACGCACACACACACACATGTACTACACTGATATGCAGGCAGGTACGGTGTTACGCACACATGCATACAAGCATGCATGCACTCACGCAAACACCCATGAATGCACACGCATGCGTTCACGCATGTACACGCGCGCGCACACACACATACACACACACGTGTGATTGTATATATTGCTACTGGGGGGTTGGTATTGTTGATTCTGCATGCAGTAGCAGTAGCAGCAGCAGCAGGAACAGGTGTAGCAGCATTAGTAGTAGTAGCAGCAGTAGCAGCAGCAGCAGCAGTAGTAGTAGTAGGAGGAGGAGGAGGAGGAGGAGGAGGAGGAGGAGTAGAAGGAGGAGAAGGAGGAGCAGTTGTAGTAGGAGGAGGAGGATGAGTAGGAGGAGGAGGAGTATAAGAAGGAGGAGTGTGAGGAGGAACAGTAGTAGTAGTAGTAGTAGTAGTAGTAGTAGTAGTAGTAGTAGTAGTAGTAGTAGTGATTTTATGTTGATACTGTTGTCCTTGTTGCCTTTCTTACTGTTGCTGATGTTAGTATTGTTGTTTTGCTGTTAACGTTGTTGTCACAGTTTCATTGCTGCTGGATTATTGCTTTATTTAACCTAGCCCCCCTTTAAAAATGTCACTGTGCTTATTATCGTAGCACTCACTGCCTCCACTGTTGTCATCATTTGTCATCGTTCTCACTGTAATCATCATCCTCATCATCATCATCATCATCATCATCATCGTCGTCATCGACGTTGTCGTTGTCACTACCGTTACCAGAACCACCAACATGATAACTCTCACAGCCTCTATCTCCGTAACCGCCGGTACCTCTCAAGCAGAACCACAAGTGACCAGCTTCAACAACAACGCCAACAGCAGCAGTACCAGCATCAGCATCAGCATCGCCATCACCATCACCATCATCGTCGTCGTCATCGTCGTCGTCGTCATCAGTTTTATCAACACTATTCAGAATCATCAGAATCATCATCATCATCATCATCCCTTTTATGATTTTGTGTCCATTTACTTCTTCTCCCATATCAGCCTCCCACCCCCACCCCACCCCACCCCACCCCACCCACCCTTACCTTCCTTTCTTTTTCTCATGTGTCTTAATCTTCTTTTCCTCATCACCATTACTGTAACTTCCATCGAGTTAGTCATCATCATTTTTATTGTCCTCAATCTGCCTTTTTGTTGTTGTCGTCGTTGTCATAATTACTATCATCATCTCATCATCCCCATCAAGATCATCATCACCATCATCTTTACCATCACAATCGCAGCCAGCACTTCTTCGTCGGATGCTCAGACAGCAACTATTGTTGTCTGTCATATGAGCGAACATGTGTTGCGCTGCCGTTAAGCGCCTGTCAAGTCAGGCCCAGCGCATCCGACTTCAGCATGAGGAAAAATTGATATCTTTTCCATCTTTCTGGGGGAAAAACGGCAGAAGAATGGACTAAGAAGGCAGAAAATAGACAATATGGCGGTGACAGGCTGACGACAAAAGGGAAAAAAAGCAGAATCAGAGAGAGAGAGAGAGAGAGAGAGAGAGAGAGAGAGAGAGAGAGAGAGAGAGAGAGAGAGAGAGAGAGAAGAGAGAGAGAAAGAGAGAGAAGAGAGAGAGGAGAGAGAGAGAGAGAGGGAGAGAGAGAGAGAGAGAGAGAGAGAGAGAGAGAGAGAGAGAGAGAGAGAGAGAAAGAGAGAGAAGAGAGAGAGAGAGAGAGAGAGAGAGGAGAGAGAGAGAGAGAGAGTACAGAAGGAATTCCTAGCACAGAATTTGCAGAAGGTGGAGGGGTGCCATTTCTACTAAAAGGCCTCCGGCATCCTCACGGGGGAGAAATAGAAAAGAAAGGAACAAAGCAGAGACAAAAGAGAGGGAAAGAGCAAAGAGAGATGCTAAGCACAGAATGTTCAGAGGGCGGGGATGCTGTGGTGCTGACAGGGCCCCGGCCTCCCCTCGGGGGACAAGGTTGGGCACTGACCCAGCAGTTGAACTGGTGCTGGTCGTCCTTGCTGAGCGTGATCAGGCGGTGCACAGGGGAGTCCTTGTCAGGATGCAGAAAATCCAGACACTGGAACTCTGGAATCACATCATGGAACCACATCACATATCATGGAGTCCTATCACGCATCATGGAATAATATCACAGATCGTGGAATCGCATCCTACATCATAAATACCATCACACACCATGGAATCACATCACTCATCATGGAACCCCATCACACATCATGGAACCCCATCACTCATCATGGAACCCCATCACACATCATGGAACCCCATCACTCATCATGGAACCCCATCACACACCATGGAATCACATCACTCATCATGGAACCCCATCACACATCATGGAACCCCATCACTCATCATGGAACCCCATCACACATCATGGAATCACATCACACATCATAGAACCGTAGTTACCACACGTCAGGTAACCAAATCACACGTCACAATCCTGCAGGGTGAGAAATATTTTTTTTAAAAAGCTCACAACGCTTATCTATTCTATGCGTTGTTTTTTTTTATTTCAATGATAGTGAAATAAAAGCACTCTTGTGCTTTCTTACATCTTTCTTAGAGTGAACAGACGTTAAATTGGAAACAACAACATCCAGTTCCCGCGTGCATGCACTTTTAAAAATTCTGTTACCCTTTGCAACCTGCGCACACTTCTCTGAAAGGCAGAGTAAGTTTTTAACGCATGTGCAACATGTTCTGTATGCGTTCGCACAGGACACTTGAGTTTATAGTCCTCCCTGAAGCCTAGTGTGCTGGTTCAGGACAAAGGTTTTATGATAATGATAATGATAATAATAATAATAATAATAATAATAATAATAATAATAATAATAATAATAATAATAATAATGATGATGATGATGATGATGATGATGATGACGATGATGATGATGATGATAATGATGACGACGACAACAACAACAACAACAACAATAATAATAATAATAATAATAATAATAATTGTATGGAATTTATATAGCGCTGAATCTTGTAAAGCAACAAATCAAAGCGCTAAGATGAATTATTTTTTCGAGGATAATGGAGTAAGCACTCATGTGTTGTTGTTTTTACATCCAGTTCCCGTGTGTATGCGGTTTTGTAAATGCTGTCATCTGTTCCCACCGGCACACACTGACATACTCTTTCGAAAAGCGGAACAGGATTTAACGTGTGCGCAAGATGTTCTGCACGCGTTCGCCCACGGGGCCTCGGTTTATAGTTTCATCCGAAGGACTTTATTATTACTTTATCAGTTATTGACGTGAGCGAAGTGCCATGTATTATGTCAAATTGGTGCTGTGTTGTAAAAAGGTTACGTTGAGATTGCCTACAGCCATGACAAGCGCATGGCATAACAACATGCTCTATCCTTTTAAATGAGAAAAGTATTCGAAGTTGGGGCATTGCTGTCTATATTATGAAGTGGTATTTGAAAAGAGTCGCGCGCACACACACACACTCACACACACACACACACACACACACACACCACACACACACACACACACACACACACACACACACGTCTTAACCAGCGTGTGATTTCCCATGTGAGATGAAAGACCGGTAGTGTACACATGTGTGTATGTGTGTGTGCGTGTGTGCGTGCGTGTGTGTGAGTGTGTGTAAGTGTGTGAGGAGTGAGAGGTAAAACAATGATAATGATATAATTATGAAGTTTTAAAGGGTTGTGATGAAAAGAGTATCTCTTTAGCTTTCAATTGTCTTTTCTTTCTTTCTTTCTTTCTTTTTTTCTTTCTTTCTATTCTTTCTTCTTTTGATTTCTTTCTGTCCTTCTTTCTTTGTATGCTTGCATTCTTTAGTACCAAGTGACATCATTTCACACAAAAACTTACATGAATCATGCCGGCAGCAACCATGATACTGAATTCAAAACTGGCCTAAGGGAAGAAACTGCGTATTCTAGCCTTTTAATATGCTAACACGTATTGTTCCCCTTTGACCAAGTTCCATTCATTCAAGCTTCCTCTACGTATACATTTCAATTCTCGTCTTCATTGTCTACATCCGCTTCACCAAGTCACTTTTTCCCGAAAATAATAGTATTCTTATACAGTTATTATTACAACTATTTCTACTTATATTTCTACTGGGTTTTCTTTTATTTGCTTGCTTTGGGGGGGGGGGGGGGGGGGGGGCTGTTTTGAAAAGGGTTATTTCCCCTTGTTTTTATTGTGAGACTGTATAAGTATTGGGTTATTATTATTAAGATGTATCCCTAACGGGCGGGGATTGGATGTAAAAAAGCACATGTGCGCTTATTCTTTATCCTCGAAATAAAAGAATTTGTCATTGTCATTGTCATTGTTTACTTCTACTACCACCACTACTGCTGCTGCTACTACTACCATTGCTGCTGCTGCTGCTGCTGCTGCTGCTGATGATGATGATGATATTGCTGCTGCTGCTGCCGCTGATATTGGCGTAGACGACGACAACGACGAAGATAAC
>CM054141.1:61352121-61374621 GCA_028751875.1 Rapana venosa
TATTAGTCATTTAATCAACTTTTGGATTCACATAACAGACTCAAAAGAAAATAGTTATTTGAAATTATTTTAATCATGAAATGCATCAAAATAACGAAAAATATTATTGGATTTATGTAATCAAAACAATAATTAATAATATTGGATTTGGACATGTGTGGAACAATCACAATACACTGAATATCAGAAGAGTATGCTATGCTGTTTCACATATTTATAGAGTTATAGATTTGGAGTCATATCTGCTGATATGCAGAAATGAGAACTCTAGGTGCATATCCAACAGATTTCGCACCAGCTCCTATGATTTAATGATAGAGCAAGGGGGATATACAAATATGCCGAGAGAAAAACAAAAATGTAAGTGATTTAACAAAATAGAATATGAATATCATTTGCTTGATGATTGTAAACTATATGATAATTTAAGAATTTTTGTTTTATCTAATGTTAAAAATAAACAAATGAATGTCATGAATAACAACGAGAGTGTGATTAAGTTTTTCAACAACGAGGACTATCTGTTAGATATGATCAAATGTGTGCATGATACTTTTTCCAGACGAGCGAGAGCATAGACAAATTACATAAATCTAAGAATCTACATCTTTTAGGAAATGTTGAATACGTTTATGGTTGGTGTCAAATAAGACTTTTTCTGACTTCATGGCAATAAAGTTTTCTGATTCTCATCCACACACACACACACACACACACGCACACACACGCGCGCGCGCGCACACACACGCACACAATTATGCAACATAGTTGGGGGAAGGGGGTCATGTCCATCATGTCAGTCAGGCTGATCAGTGAGTAATATGTCGTATTAATGAATGATGAAGAGTTTATTTTGTTGAGTCAAATAAGTCCATGTGACTTTTATGACAATAAATAATTTCTGAATCTGATTTCTGATTCTGATTCTGATTCACACACACACACACACACACACACACACACACACACACACACACAAACACCCCAGCCCCTTCCCCCCACCTCCACCACCCACCCCACCCCCCCACCCGACACACACACACCCCAACCCCCCTCTCACCACACACCACACACACACACACACACACAAACTTCAAACCCCTCAACCACCACCCCCCCCCCCCCCCACGCACTTGTAATCAACTCACCAGCCATCACTGAAGCGAAGAGTGGTCTTGTAGCGATAGGCCGCCTCGTCGATCAGTTTGGAGCAAAAGTAATCCCCTTGTTGGGAGAAAGAGATGCGATCGCGAGCAATGTGCACGTTCTCTGCACGACCCCTCTCGTACAGCATCCAGGAGCCATACAGGCGAGGATCGAACCAGCAGCTTGACCGCTCGGCCCCCAGCATCTCAGGTCCATCTGCTGGACAGAGACACAGAGAGAGAGAGAGGGAGGAGAGGAGGGAGGGCGGGGGTGGGGGGGAGGGGGTGGGTGGGGAGAGGGGGATTGGAGAGGGATTAGTTAGGGGCCAGAGCTTGGCAGAAGATCTGGGATGATGTGGGGGCATGTTTGGGAATAAGTGTCTCTCTCTCTCTTCTTGTATTGCGGTGTGAGTAGTTTTGTTTTGTTCTGTGTGTGTGTGGGGGGGGGGGGGGGTTGGGGAGGGGGTTGTAGGGGGGGGGGGGGAGGTGTAGGGGGGGGGGGTGTAGGGGGGGGGCAGTGTTCGTGTGTGTGTTTCTGTTTGTTTGTCTGTCGGTGCGTCTGTCTTTTTGTGTGACTCTCTGTGTGTCTGTCTGTTTGTCTGAACCTCTGGTCTTTAATTAATGGGGTTTATGTGAGTGTGTGTGTGTGTGTGTGTGTGTGTGTGTGTGTGTGTGTGTGTGTGTGTGTGTGTGTGTGTGTGTGTGTGTGTGTGTGTGTGAGAGAGAGAGAGAGGGGAGAGAGCGATGCAGAGAGACAGAGAGAGAGAGGGGGGAGGGTAAAGAAAGAAAGAAGAAAGAAAGGGAGAGAGAGAGAGATCTGCATGCAGAAAAAGAGAGAGATGGAGAGACAGAGGGGGGAGAGAGAGGCACGCATGCACAGAGAGAGAGAGAGACAGACAGACACAGAGAGAGAGAAAGACAGACAGACAGACAGACAGACAGACACAGAGAGAGAGAAAGACAGACAGACAGACAGACAGACAGATGGAGGGAGAGAAGAGAGGGGTCAGTGCATGCATTTGCAGATTAAAAACACAGGAACATACACGTGTATAGTCTCTGCACTCGAATGAATAGGACATGTCACCTACGTACTTCATAGTCTTTCCTTCTTGCAAACCTACCTGGATGTGCGTGCACACAAGTGTGCACAGCAGACTAGGAACGCTATGACTTAATCAACCAGCCAGGGCTGGTGTGGGTGTATGGGGGTCAGGGGTCTGTGATTGGCACTGTGGCAAAGTCACACTTGCTGGCCTGGGGGTGTGGCCTGTGTGTAGTGACCTATACACTGTTACATGCATGGGTGAGGGACTAGTGTGTGTGTGTGTGTGTGAGGTTTGCATTTCAATGAGCGTTGGTTAACTGAGTTTTGTGTTTGTGTGAGTGTTTGTGTGTGCATAAGTGTGTAACTGTTTATGTGTCTAAGAGAGAAAGACAGACAGACAGACCAAGTCAAAGAGAAGGCAAGGCAAAATTCTGTATTTCAAGGATGATATCTTTACAGTCTTGTGCCTTTTCACAACTAGTTCCTGCCTCTATTAGAGATTGTGTTATGGAGAGAGACAGACAGACAGGCAGACGGGCAGAAAGACAGACGCAGATACTGAAACATACAGACAGACAGACACAGAGACAGAAACAGACAGACAGAAAGAGAGACAGACAGACAAATTGTGCGCATGTACACATATATCTATACAAACATATCGAAATATGTACATCATCTGCACTCCAATGAACAACCCATGTCACTTATGTATCTGGTCTTTTCTTCTTACAATGCTACCTAGATGTTTATGCACACAAGTGCGCACAGCAGACTAGGAACGCTATGACTTAATCAACCAGCCAGGGCTGGTGTGGGTGTATGGGGTCAGGGATCTGTGACTGGCACTGTGGCAAAGTCACACTTGCTGGCCTGGGGTTCCTGCACACGTGTGGCCTGTGTGTAGTGACCTAGACACTGTTACATGCCTGGGTGAGGGACTGGCATGTGTGTGTTTGTGATGTTTGGATTTTAATGTGGATTGCTTTTCCAAGTTGTTGAGTGTGCATGCTTGCGTGTGTTTGTGGTGTTGTTGTTGTTGGTGGTGGTGTGTGCATGTGTTCATGCACGCATATGTGTGTTTGTGTTTGTATGTACATACATTTTCTTATACATGTATATGTTTGCATGAGAAGTTAACACACACACAATAACAATGATAAGAAGAAAAATGTAGAGAAGAAGAATGCATAGAATGCAAAGAGGAATGCGAAGAAGAATGCAAAGAAGAATGCAAAGAATACGAAGAAGAAGTCGAAGAAGAAGAAGAAGAAGACGAAGACAAAGGAGAAGAAGAAGAAGAATGTGAAGAAGAAAAAGAAGAAGAAGAAGAAAAAGAAGAAGAAGAAGAAGAAGAACAAGAACAAGAACAAGAACAAGAAGAAGAAGAAAAATGGGACGAATGCAAAGAAGAAGAAGAAAGCGAAGAAAAAAAAAAGAAGAAGAAGAAGAAGAATGCGAAAAATGCAAAGAAGAAGAAGAATGCAAAGAAGAATAAGCAGAAGAAAAAGAATAATGCAAAGAATGCAAAGAATGTGAAGAGAAAGAAGAACGAGAAACGCAAAGAATGTGAAGAATGCAAATAAGAATGCAAAGAAGAAGAAGAATGGAAAGAAGCAGAAGAAAAAGATGAAGCAAAGAATGCAAAGAAAAATGCAAAGAATGCAAAGAAGAAGAAGAAGAAGAATGATACTATTGATATGACTATTACTCCTCCTTAAAACTACTAGTAATAATAATAATGATGATTATACTACTACTACTACTACTACTACTACTACTACTACTACTACTACTACTACTATTACTACTACTACTACTACTATTACTACTACTACTACTACTACTACTACTACTACTACTGCTGCTGCTGCTGCTGCTGCTGCTGCTGCTGCTGCTTCTACTACTACTACCGCTACTACTGCTGCTGCTACTACTACTACTACTACTACTACTACTAGTATATTATTATTAGCATTATTATTATTATTAGCATTATTAACATTATTAGCATTATTATTATCATTCTACGACTTTGATGACTACTACTGCTGCTGCTGCTGCTGCTGCTGCTGCTGCTACTGCTACTACTACTACTACTACTAATATTAATAATAATGATAATGATAATGATAATGAAATGATAATAATAATAACAACAACTACAACAAAAACAGAAACATACACCATAATGATAATGATAATAATAAACACTTTTAGAATGCTCTTCTTCCCTTTTTCCTAGGTGACTGGCTGGAAAGTTGTTGTTTTTAACTTAATAGTCAACTAGGTCACGTTGTTGCCAGGTTTATGGGGGCCAAGGTAAATGTAAACACTTGAGGACAAGGTCAGGCCTGCTGACATAAGAATTGGAAATCAGTTGTTTGTGCGCTAATCCAGGTGTGTGTGCGTGCGTGCTTGTGTCTCTGTGTGTCTGTGAGTGTGTGAAAATCAAAGTCAGATTTTTTTTCCAGATGGTACATTTCGTGTGTGCGCGCATGCGCGTGCGTGTACACGCACGTACGCGTGTGTACACATGAGCGATTTCACTGTCACTTACTTGAATGTGCGTGCATACATAATTGTGCGTGCGTGTGTGTTTCCATGAAGAAGCTACCTTTGGCATTCAGAAAATCTCCTGTCATGCATACAGTGACCTTGCAATGAAGGGCGAGTGTTCCGGTGACTGCTGGGTTGAAGTTATACAACCATGAACCAGGCACGGCATTGGGTTTACTAGGGTGTCAGAGGGACCAGTGAACAGGCCATCATGAGCGCACGCTTGTTTGTGAAGGAGATGGAAGTAAGTACCATGATCCCTGACTTACTGTATTGTTTGTCCATGGTTACAGCAAAGAATGGATTCGATTTCATCATGTGTTGTTTATCAAAGGTTTTTTAAAATTAATTTTTACTTTTTTTCTTTTATTTCGAGGAGAATGGAATAAGCACTCGTGTGGTGTTTTTCATCCAGTTTCCGTGTGTATGCAGTTGTGTAAATTTTGTCATCCGTTCCCACCGGCACACAATGGCCCACTCTTCCGAAAAGTGGAACGGGTTATGACGTGTGGGCAAGATGTTCTGCGTGCGTTTGCACACGGGACCTCAGTTTATAGTCTCATCCGAAGGACTGTTGGAAAGAGTGGAGTTGGCACTGATGTTAACTCTAGAGGAAAAATTATCTTAAACGGGAATCGAACTCGGGTCAGCAAAAAATGTGTATGTGTTCGTTTCGTTCTTTACAGTTTACGTCTTTTCACTATCAGTGATATTAGATGAAGGGGAGGCAAAGGGAAAAGCAGAAAAGAGCACGCTTGTGTGTGACTGAAAGTATGTGTTCTGTCACATGTAACATGAGCATGTGTGTGTGTGTGTGTGAAAGTTAGTCATAGCCAATTGTGTTATTTCCAGACGGTACAGCATGTGAGTGTGTATGTGTGTGTGCATGCGTGTCAAGTCAAGTCACATCAAGTCAAGTAAAGGGCTCAATGAACAGAGCATTATGAAGGCACATTTGTTTATGGAGGACCCTAGAGAGAGTTTCAGGAGCACTTGTCTGCTATATTGTTTGTTCATGTTTGCAGCAAAGGATGGTGTGGATTTTAACATATGTTGTTTATCATATCAAAATATTAGTGAATGTGTGCGTGTGTGAGTGTGTGTGTGTTTGTGTAGTGTGCGTGTGAGTGTGTACACACACATATATGTGTATCTATATCTCTCTCCATATATATATATATATGTATATATATATATATATATATATATATATGTATGTATATATACATAAATATATGTATATATACATACATACATACATATATATATATATATATATATATATATATATATATATATATATACATACATGCATACATATGCACAGACATACACACTCACTCGCTTACACACACACTCACACACATACAGACATACACACACATTTTATGGCTGCTTAAGCATTCGGTAGTACACAAACAACTGGTTTCCATTTCTACCTCAGCAGGTGTGGTTTTTCCAGTCAACTGTTTGCGTGTACCTTGACCCCAATATAACATCAAAACAACTACTTTGCTTTATCATTGATAACCTTAGCAAGCAAACAGTTATAAAAGCACACAAAATGTATTCTATCACTATTGATATGATTGAAATGTGGTATACGTGAAAGAAAGATTTTTGTGCTGTCAAGCTAAGCACACACACACACACATGCACAAATGAACACACACAGACACAGACACACACATAGACACACACAGATACACACACACACGTGCGCGTGTGTGTACACAACACAGGCGCACACGTCCCCTCCCCCCCCCCCCCACACACACTGACACACACACACACACACACACACACACACACACACACACACACACACACTGGTGTTAACATCAGTGCCATCTCCATTTCCCCACCCACCCCCAAATTAATTTTTGGATGAGACTATAAGCTAAGGTCCCTTGCCCCGAATGCAAGCAGATCATCTTACATATGTTTTTTCAGATGTGTAAGCCATTATGGACAACAAAATTTACAAAACTGTATACACATGGGGACTGGATGTGAAAATGAACATGAGGGCTTATTCCATTCTTCTAGTTCTGGAAATAAGAAAATTGTTGACATGCTGTCTCTCTGTGCAGTCAGAAGAAACGGAATCTTTGCCTCAGTGGCACAGCCTATGCCTGGTTTCATTCAGGCAAACGGGAAAAGAGCTCAGGCGTGTATGTCACCAGTAGATTGGAAAAGTCATCAATAATTCACCCAGTCCACGGGTATGCTTATTAGGGTCAGGGAAAAAGCCACAGTGTTTATGTGTGTGTGTGTGTGTGTGTGTTTGCATTGTTGTGTGCACTTTTTATTAATTTTTTTAAAAAAAAGTTATTTTATTCTTTTATATCGAGGATAATGGAATAAGCACGTATGGGCTTTTTTACATCTAGTCCCCGTTTGTATGCAGTTTTGTAAATTCTGTCATCTGTTCCCACTGGCACACAATGGCCTACTCTTACGAAAAGCAGAACAGGATTTAACGTGTGCGCAAGATGCGTTCGCACATGGGGCCTCGGTTTTTAGTCTCATCCGAAGGACTTTGGGGAGAGTGGAGTCTGCACTGATGTCAACTCCAGGGGAAAATATCCCCTTGAACGGGAATCGAACCCGGGTCGTCAGATCGCAAGCGCAATGTTCTCACCACCAGGCTATCCTGTCCCCCCACTCACTCACTCACACACTCACACACTCAATATCATATGTATGCTTGTGCATATGTAATAAAGTGTACATGTATAATTATGTGTTTGCATGCAAAATTAATACACACACAGACATACACACAGACACACGCATGCACACACACTCATATGCACCCACACTCACACACTCAAACACACTAAAGCGTGTATGTGTACATTCCCTCTGAGCACTCACAAGTAAAAACAAGTCATTGTCTCATTGACACAGCCTACGTCTGGTTTCCTTCACTCAGGAAGCAAAGGAGCACGTGCGTGCATGTGACAAGGAGACTGGAGAATCATCAACAATTCACCCCAGCCCAGGAGGGGGTTTACTGACGTCAGGGAAACAGCCACAGCCTGCATCACAGTCACACACTTGCTGATACAGCAGCTAGAGATGAGCTTCACGTGCATCGCTACTTGCTGCGTCATCAGGAATTAGCGCACAAAGCATCTCATTCACAATTCCTACGTCAGCACATACTACCTCATAGCTTACCATCAACTGTCTGCATTTACTTTTACTCTCGATGAAATCAAAACGACTGGTTTGGTTTATTGTTTAATGGTTTTTTTCCAAGCAAACAGTCACACTGTTATCTACACGTAGTCTATCACGGCTGATGTGATTGAAATGTGTTATACACAAGTAAGGGAGCTTTTTGTGCAAGTGTATACAGGATCAATGTTTGAGAACACATACCACCTACAGACACATACACACAAACACAAAGACACGCACACACATGTATACACACAAAGACACACACACACATGCATACACTCACACACAAAAAGCACCCACACATAAACACACACGCACACACTAAAGTGCATGTGTACATTCTACATTCTCCCTAAGCACTCACAAGTTAAAAAAAACAGTCCTTGCCTCATTGACACAGTCTATGTCTGGTTTCATTCACACAAGCGGCAAAGGAGCACGTGCGTGTATGGCACAGGTAGACTGGAAAGTCATCAATAATTCACCCAGGCCAGGGGTAGGTTTATTGGGGTCAGGGGATTAGCCACAGTCTGCAGCACTGTCACACACTTGCCGATACAGCCACTGCAGATGAGCCGCACGTGCACTGTACTGCTCTGCATGCACATATCCTGTCTGTGTGAGTGACTGAGTCCAAGATTCTGCCTATATGTGTATTGGTTTGAGAAAAGAAAAAAACAAATTAAAGTAAAAGAAATGTGTGTTGAGCGGTAGGGGTGTAAAGGGGTGTGTGTGTATGTGTGTGTGTGTGTGTAGTGTGTGTATGTGTGTATGTTTGTGTGTGCGTGTGTGTGTGTGTGCGTGTGTGTGTGTGTGCGCGTGTGTGTATGTTTATGGGTGTGTGTGTTGTGTTTTTGTGTGTGTTTTGTGGGTGTGTGTGTTTTCTGTCTGTGTTTGTGTGTCTGTGTAATCAATTTTGCAATTTCTTGTATGCCATTGACCTTTATATTCGTTCATACCAAAAATATATATAATCAGAAAAGCAACTAAACAAGGAAGCGCAAAAACGATCCATGTCTCTTATCTTCACGATAAAGAACAGAACCAAAAACAAACCATGCTATGTGTACAGGAACAAAAAGAAAGATAAGCCCTTGAGCAAAGTGCCACCTTTGCCACAGCAGAAGAGAAGGGCCAAGCTATGAAACATTAACAACCACAGGGCAAGTCTGGTTAACAGCCCAGTGTTAAGGATTCTGTTTTCTTCTAAAAATAGTTCGATGCTTAAATTATGCATGGCATGTTCGCACTGGGTGGTAATTCAAGACTTTAGACACACTGAAATAATGACAAAACAGAAACCACGTTCTAGCCACTCATATAAATTCAATGTCTATCTCGCCCCCCTCCAAAAATCAACAACAAACAAACAAAAACCAAAAAAATCTATTGGGGGGTGTACAAACGTGCATGTGTATATTGAAAAATAAGAATGAAATACTGTTTTCAAATATCAAGACATTCAGCAATGAGTGTGGGACGTAATTTAGTAAGGAAGACAGGTGTGACTAACCCATTTAAAAAAAAGGAAGGAAAAAATTACGCCTTATCATGCAAACATGCACCTATTCACACACGCAGAGGAGGCTTTTAGTCATCCACACACACTTAAACATGGGCACACACGTACAAAAACACGCAGGAATACGTGCATGTATGTCCACATGTATACGAACACACCTGACTGTCACTCTCATTCTCTCTCTCTCTCTCTCTCTCTCTCTCTCTCTCTCTCTCTCTCTCTCTCTCTCTCTCTCTCTCTCTCTCTCTCTCTCACACACACACACACACACACACACACACCTGCTAATCAAATTTTGTACTCATTCTTCCCTTCCTCTTTCCCTATTGTTGAATATAATCACAATGGAAAGACGTTGATGTTTAAAAAAATCCCTATCTAGATATCAGTTTTGTGAGAAAACTTTAGAATGGCAAACAGATACATCAAAATCAATAAAGAATCCACATAATATCTAATGATAAATGACACCAGAATCAGCGAGCAACAGAGTGGAGAAAATATAGCTCCCACTAATCATAGTTAGTCCGAGATACGTAGCACGATCACAGGAGTAGGGTATGCTGCCCCTAAATAAGGCTTTACAAATCCTACCATTCACCGTAAGGGTAAAGTGTATGCTGGAACGTGTCAGAAACACCACTCTTAAAAATCAGAGCCATGCATATCTCGCTGGTGTGTCCCATTTTGGTGACGCCATTTGTCTGCAAGGGATGTCATTCACTATTTAGTGGAAGCACGTTAAACTGAAGTAATTAGGACTGCCTCCCAAAATGGGACACCATGTGTCACAAGGGAGGCGATTAGTACTACCCCATCACATTCAGATTAAAAGTATACTGCTTGATGCTGACGCAAAACACGCAACAAATCATACAATATCATCCAACTTGTCTTTCAATTAGATTGACATTATTTTATGTGCAATGCAAAAAAAAACCTTCCCTCTGGATAGAGTAATCCCTTTCCGGCAAGTGACATGTCAGAAGCCACAACGGTAGATTTTTGAAAAGTTGATCTGTAACTCTTTCCTCTACTCTTATGCCATGTACGTGCAGCTGACAAGAAAATGGCTGTCGGTGAGGAGAAGAAAAAGAAACGTCTAAAGAACTGGAGTTTTGTCTTTTCAAGGCTCACATGCAAACAAATTCAAAGAAAAGTTTAAGTTAGTTAGTGTATTGCAAGAGTGCATGTGGTTACTTTCGACTTCACATGTACAAGAACAACCGTGTTTCTCAGGGGTTGAACAATGTCATTAATGTAAAAAGACAAAAAGCTCGGGGTTGAATAAGTAGGTTTGTTATGAACTCGCTTGCTTAGCTAGGAGGGACCGTGTGTTTTGAAAAAAACTGCGTACACTTAAGAAGAGGAAGACACAGAAGGAAGAGAAGAAAACGAAGACCATGAAAGGAATCAGGTAAAAAGTACCCGCACTTTGTATACCTTGACTTAATACTGTTTATCAGTATGTATTGAGTATGCAGAAGAAAACACCCAAATGCAAACAGAACAAAAGGAAACAAAAAAGAAAAAAAAAGAAAAAACTCCAGGCAAACAGTAGGCCTACTTTAACCTGCTATGATTTCTAAAGAGACTCATAAAAAAGTAGCGTGATCATCAAATAAACACTCGGTAATGTATTTAGCATTCAAGAAAAGTAGCAAGGAAAATACAACAAAATCAACCAGGCAAACAAAGAAAAAAAGGAACAGAAATCTGGAAAAATGGACTTTGCTATCGGCACGTTTGCTGTCTAAAGCAACAACACTAAATCCCTGGCATGCAGATCCCTAACTTCATTCTCAAATCCCTAGCACTCAAAAAATCCACTCCAATAAATTAGTTAGGATAACATTCATTTTTGCCAAACCTCACATTGAAGGCAACAAGTTGTCAATAGGAATGGCCTTCGATTATTTGTTTTCGCTGTGTCTCTCCATGCCTAGTGCGGTGTTGCTGTTGTCGACATAACATATGGCAAACATTAATTAATACAAAGTAGTCTGTACTTTAAACACATTAATGTTGTGGAGACGAATGTAAGTGGGGGTTTTTTTTAGTCCCAAAGCCATTACCATTTTGGTCAAAAAGCGCATATAAATTGTTTGATCAGTCAATTACACCCCCAGCTGCATCTGGGTGTCTATGTGAGTGCATAACATAGATTTGCCATTGTAGGTACGTTTTGATGTTTCAGTGTTAGTCTCCAATCTTATATTTATGTCTGTCTGTCTGTCTGTCTGTCTGCCTATCACTCTCTCTTTCACACACACACACACACACGCACGCACGCTCGCACGCACACATATAGATAGATAGATAGATAGATAGATAGATAGATAGATAGATAGATAGATAGATAGATAGATAGATAGATAGACAGGCAGACAGACAGACAGACAGACAGACAGACAGATAGATAGACAGACAGACAGACAGACAGACAGACCGATAGATAGATAGATAGATAGATAGATAGATAGATAGATAGATAGATAGATAGATAGATAGATAGATAGATAGATAGATAGATAGATATGCGCGCACGTTAAAACTGGTTCCATTTTTTGGAAGGGTAGGCCATTGTGTGCGGTGGGAACAGATGCCAAACTGTATTTAAAAATATAAAAAACTGCATACAGGTAGAAACTATTTAAAAACGCATAGGAGTGCTTATTCTGTAATCCTCGAAATGAACGAATACACTAAAATAAAAGGAAATAAAATAAACAATTCATATCAAATTACATTTACGTTTTGCACACAAGCAAGTGAGAAAAAAAAACTACATCAACTTTTAAACGACAAGCGTGCAGGGATACTTGCACACTGATTCAAACGGACAACGACACAACCTCTAGCATAGGTTTCTAGCAAAAAGAACAACATTTAATCTGCAGTAGAAAAGAAACCCAAACTCCTGAGCGTCAGAGGGATTCTATAGATCCCCATTTCCCTCTGCAGCACGTAACGGGGCTGAAGGAACAAAACTGGATCCCTCAAACAGGGATAGGGATCTCCTTTCTCTAATGTCCCGCTCTTGCTGCTTGCCAATCTTGCTCACGATAAAAATGGGGGGAGAGGGACATTTGGGGGCCGAAGGTTTGTAGGGGTCTTTTTTTTGTTGAGGGGAGGTGGCGGGGAGGGGGAGGGGGGTACAGTTTCAACGCTAAAAGAATTAATATATAAAAAGTTCGGTCCATCTATTATATCAATTAAGAAAACTAATAGCTAGTAATTATGTGCTCTTTACTCATAATGGCACATGCATAGTAAGGTTCTATGTAAGCTGATTGAAGGGCGTTGACGCTAGAATTCAAACTCTTTCCTGTGATTTAAAGCACAGATGACAAACAAGGGAAAGAAGACAATGCTGTATCTAACGTGACTTGGACACATATATGCCTGCAAGTACTCGAGGTGACTCTGTAATAAGCCCTGTTATCGTTTAAGAATGCAGGGCGATACACCAGAAATACGCAAAAACAATATTCATGCACGTCAGACACATGCATAACACATTCATTAATTAATTAACCGATTGATTGATTGATTGATTGATTGATTGATTGATTGATTGATTGACTGATTGATTGATTTCGAGTATAATGGAATAAGGACGCATGTGCTTAGTTTACATCTAGCCCTCGTGTGCATGCAGTTGTGTAATTTTTGTCATCCGTTTCCACCATCAACCAATATCGAGGAGAGATACATTATGGGGAGTGCTTGTTCAGCAGTTGAAAAAAAGTAACATGGACTACCGTGGAAAAAATGTCTACAAAATTCAGACTTCCATGTCAGCACGTTTTCTGTCTGAAGCAACACAGCTAGATCCATGACACGCACATCTATCTCTGAGTCATAAGCCACCCCACTCTTCTCCACTGCGTAGAAAATTGAAGAAACCCGCTCTATTAAACTAGATATACTACACTACACTGCACTACACTACACTACATTTCACTACACTACACGACACGACACGATATAACACGACACGACACACCACTACACTATCTCCTTTGCCTGATCACTTATGTGTGAGAATAAGCACTACTGCCTAAGATGGTACTTTAAGTCAACATTCTAAAGCATAACAACATTCAATGGAGGAATTGGCACTTCGCTCGCGTCAATATCTGAGACCTTTTCGACCTGAACCAAGTGGGAACACTTGGCGTCTTAGGCAATACAGATCATGTAAACGTTTCATGACTCATCATCTTTCTACTGTTTTCTGCGAGAGACCAGACTATTACTGTCAATACAGAAATCCGGGGCATAGGTCATGAAGCTTAAACACGCTGTGAAGTATGAATAATCCAGACGCGGATGATACTGAAGGCATGTGTCAAAATGTCAACCACGTAAATTACGAGAGTCAAAGTAATCCAAAACCTGAACTACCTTCAGTGTGCAGAATATGAAATAATTGCTTAACCTCGCTGAATAACCTCGCTTGAGACAAGATAGTTTGCATTGATGTGACTGCATCTATGTCTGCTAGATTTTTGCTTTCAAACACTTGGTGTCATGCAAAATGGCGTATTTTCGCTTTTAAAAAATGTATATAACAAACCTACATACAAGTCAACAGTTTCAACATCAGAGTCAGCCCCTGAAAACTGTTGAGACCACTTCTATTGCAGTACGGATAGAATGTGACTTAAGACATCAACACTCCAGTGTCTTCATCGCCGCTGTCGACTGTAGGAGCTCCAGGCAATGCCACCACCAGGGTTCGCCATCTCTCTCTGTCTATGCTGAGATCTACAATCTACCGTACACCACCACTGATCTTAGTGATGTTGACAATGTAGGATGTTGGTGATCTGCTTCTTTTCCTTCTGCCCTCAAAATGACCTTGGAGAACTGCCATCTGATTTGTCTATGTGTTTCTCCCTGCGTAACCGACGTATGTCAGTCTGCGCTTATCAATTTCAGACAATATTTGTTTTTGCACTGCGAGTTCATCAAGAAAACTGTCATTTGTTCTCCTGGGTTATTTTGACAGAACAACAATGAATCAGATAGTCTGGGACGTCATTTACCCCACCAGACACACAGACATGGAGATTATACCAACAAAGACAAACAGCTAACGTTAAGCAGAAAAATCATTGTTATGGAGACATGAAATGACTCAACGAAACACAGACAAAAAGGAGAAAAAAACACACACACGGTAGTCAAGACAGCTTAAAAGCAAGCGTGTGTCATTGAATCAACATTGGACAGAATCCCACAGGTTAGTCATAGGTCAGGTCGGACCCCAAAGATGCCTGCATTCCTGCTGTCACGTTCCTCGTCTGCATCAACAAACGATGGATACGTAGGAAAAAAGCTCCTTCACTCCTTTCCTTAATCCCCTGTGCGTGAGAATGGACAACCCCTCTGACGATGGCGGCTGTAAGCCTGACAAGAGACGTTTTCAATCTCACGTACGTTACGTGGGACGCCACGGTTTGTTCAATATGATGTCCCTGCTCATTTTTTACTATGTATTCATTTCAGGTTTATATTTCAGTTTTATGATTTTTAAAGAAGATATTGCTTTTTTCAGAGTGTTTCTGTACCATTCCTCACGTAAGCTACATGGCAAACTGGAAACTGACTGCTCACGTCCTTGAATACATAAACTAGTGTGCGTATCTTTCGTTGAAAAAATGACAACCCTTCAGTGGATAGCAGCCTGTAATTATGGGATGGCTCTTGAGAATAGTCACGTGCACAACATTTCTCATCCAGTGTGCCGTGTCATAGTGAACGACAGGTGTGACGAGGGTGTCATAGTACATAATTACTGTGGGTGATCTTGCACTGTGAAAAGCTATGGTACGGCATGATGAAGACATGTGATTTAGCTATGGCTACAAACTGCTATTATCTGTGAAAACTGTAAGCTTTTTTCACCGACTCTTCTTTGTTCAAAACCTGCTAATCGTTTAAAAAGATTGAATTGGACGAGTGCATATATATTACAGCAAGATTATGACAGTATTGAACACACACACACGCATACACACACGCACGTACACACACGCGCACGCACACACACAAACACGCACGTACGTACGCCAACACCCACAGAGAGAGAGAGAGTCTACACATATATTTAAAGATAAAAAGTCTAAATAAATACATAAAGAATTATACAAAGGCAGACAAGCAAACAGAAACAGAGACATAGACACATCGAGAGGCAGTGGGACCACAAAAAATCGAACCTCCATCCACGTGTATTCAGTACGTATATAAGCATGCACAATACACAGACTTGCGTACTTTAAAAAAATTATACCAGCTAAAAGCACTACAATAGAAATAAACCAGCGTGTCTCAAGCACTCTCTCAGAAATGTACTTCAATATATACATCAGACACACACAAAAACGACTTTTTAACATAAAACACAAGTTCACTGAACAAAAAAAAAAATCACACACAGTTGGCTGGAACACGACCATACATTACACCATGTCCAGCAGCCCGAGTGCTCATTAAGCAAATGGACAGCAATTAATCAGCAGTGGACGGAGTCCAGAAGACCACTCAGAGATTCCATAGAGTCTGGAATCTCCAGGATCCATCTCGGCACGTCCCCTGTCCCAGGCAACAAAGCCTGGCTAAGCTGCCCTGGCCCTTACAGTGAGGAGCCGTCTTGCCCACAGTTCAAACCCGGGCCTCAGAACAGCAGTCTTGGGCGTGACGGTTTGAGGGGCATACAGGCATACAGTCAGTCACATGGCGTCCCATGGAAGTTTGTTGTCATCATGCCAATCGTAAAGAATGGAATTAAATAGTTTGTGTCTTTCATTGAAAAACAAAATGCTCTAAGGAGCAAAGAAGGAAGAGGAGGAGGAATACGACGACGACGACGACGACGACGACGACGACGACGACGACGACGAAGAAGAAGAAGAAGAAGAAGAAGAAGAAGAAGAAGAAGAAGAAGAAGAAGATTGCGATGAAGAAGGAGAAAGGAAGAAGAAAGAAGAAGAAGAAGAAGGAAGAAGAAGAAGTAAGAAGAACAGAAGAAAGAATGAAAAGGAGAAGCGGAACGGGTTTCTAAATGATGCGCACGATGTTTCAGCGTGTATTTGCACATAGGACCTCAAGCTTATAGTCTCGTCCGAAGGACTTTAGGGGAGGGAGTAAAGCCGGTAATGAGTCAAATCCAGTGAAATAAATCCCCTCGAAAAGACCCCTTGGTTGTGGCTAAAAAAAACACACCCAGTGTTGTCAGATCATGAGCTCGCTGCTCCTATCACTAGACTATCTCACCCACAATCTGTAATTCTACGCGAAAAAAGTATAGGGGCCAGATTTGCAACTAGTGCTATCTCTTCTTGGAAAAATCCTTCTCACATGCGAACTCCTCAGCAGAAATTTGAATATCTAATATCTGCCTTCATATAACTTACGGCACACAACACACAACACACACACACACTACACACACACACCACATACACACACACGCACGGCAAGCACACACAGACACACACGCACCACACACACACAGGACTACTTCGCCACAGAATGGAAATCCACACTTACAGGACACATGTCCTAAAGCTTTTAACCACCGGACTACTTCGCGGCCGAATGGCACTCAACAAATTGACTGGTCAAGAAACCGAGGTAGAGCATCCACTCTGACAATAGGGATAGAGAGACTGCAGTGGTCTGAGTCAGAGGAAGAGGACGGGGTCAGAGCAACTCACAGACTCCTTCTCCTTCCATGCTGGCACGTTCTATGTCTGTAGCAACAATGACAAATCCATACATGCTGAAGAAATCCCTGTGAGTGTGTGTGTGTGTGTGGGGGGGGGGGGGGGGTGTAGTATGGTGTGTGTGTGTGTGGGGGGGGGGGGGGCGCGCGCGCGCGTTCGTTTGTGCTTTGAATTAAAATATTTTCACGTTAAGTGATATTGTGTGTGTTTGTATGTGTAAGTGTGCGTACGTGTATGGGTATGAGTGAGTGAGTGTGTGTATATGTGTGTATATGTGTGTGTATGTGTATGTGAGTGTATGTGTGTCTTGTGGTTATGCGTATCCAAGAACCAACGCTTTCCCAGGTTATAGAAAGAAAATTCCTTCAACTAATTTTTCAAACATTCTTATTTGCGGTTTACATGATTCCATACCCGAGTTAAGACTGCAAGGTGGCGTATGAAGATTTTTTTAGACATACAAGCCTCCTTCTTTAAAAACCTATTTTTTAAAAAAGTAAGCAGAGTGTGTTGTTTTTCTTCTGTGTTCCTCTGTTAGGATCCTAGGGGCCTGTCAGAATAAAAATAAAAAAGCATCCCCACTTTCTGGGAGTTCTGTGCTAGGAGTTCACTCTTTTCATGTCCTTTTCTTTGTTTCTGCCTTGGTTTTTTTTCGTCCTGTCACCTTCTTCTAGTGTATTTCCTGCGTTCTTGGTCTGCCTGTTTTCCAGAGAGACTGGGAAAATGGAATACTCTATGTCTCAGACCTTCTTGGTTTGATCCTCAGTTTGGGATGTGAGAGGAGGAGGGGGTGGTTAAGACAACGAACGGCTGAAGAACAGAATATGATTGTTTCGTTTTAAAATGTACGTAGTTGGATTGCTTTGCTCTGGACTTTAATCCTTAGTAAACGATAGCTCATAATATTTCATATGTGGTGATGATAACTATCAAAGACATGATTAGACGGGATTAGAACATTCTTATGTTTTTTGAGGGGGGGAAAGGTAGCTGCTAAGCAACACTAACTAGAAAAATGTCGACAATAAGCGAGACATATAACTAGACAGGCAGTTAGACAGACAGACAGACATATAGATACACGTCCAGACAGACAGGCAGTCAGACAGATAGACAGACAGATACACGTACAAACAGATAGACAGACAGTTAGACACATAAATACATGTACAGACAGAGATGCAGACAGATAGATACATGCACAGACAGACAAACAGATAGATACACGTACAGACAGATAGACAGACAGACAGACAGATAGATACACAGACAGACAGATAGACAAACAAACAGCCAGACGTTAACAGTGAACGAAGGTGCACTCACTACACAAGGCACAGGACCGGGGACAGTGCTTGGCAAACTCCTTGTCTCGGGAACACTGGTTCCTCTCCACCACCGCCTTACAGTGCAGGTCATCTTCGTCCTGGCATGTGGACGCTTCTGCAGCAAGAATGGCACTGTGACTATAGAATTATCGGTTTGCTTGGCCGACTGGTTTGATTGGTGGGTTGGTGGGTTTATTTAGTGGTTTACGGCGGGCAGGGGTTGGTTGGTCGAATGGCTGGTTGCTTGCTTGCTTGTTAGGCGGTTGCTTGTTTTAAACTATATTTAGTTATATCACAGACAAGTACATGTGCTTTAATTAAAAACGGATCAGTGATATATATGAATATAATATGCATAAGGCATATAAAGCAAGGTAAGAGCACCAAAACCCTTCAATCTTTCTTCTTTTTTTTAGTTCTGGTATTTCCTGTAATAATAATAATAATAATAATAATAATAATAATAATAATAATAATAATGATAATAATAATAATAATAATAATACATGAACTTTATATAGCGCCATATCTTGAAAAAAAACCCACCAAATCATAGGAATGGCACTGTGATTATGTAATTATCGGTTAGCTTGGCCGACTGGTTTGATTGGTGGGTTGGATGTTTGTGTAAGTGGGTACGTTGGGCAAGGGTTGGTTGGTCAATTGATTGGTTGGTTGGTTGGTAAGTTGGATGGCTGGTTGAATGCTTGGTTAGGCGTTTGGCTTGTTTTAAACTATATTTATTTGTATCGCAGACAAGTACATGTGCATTAATAAAGAACGGGTCCGTGTTATATATGAATGCAGCATGCATAAAGCATGAGAGTATCGGCAAGGTAAGAACACCAAAACCCTTCAATCTTTCTTCTTTTTTTTGTTCTGGTATTTCCTTTAATAATAATAATAATAATATAATAATAATAATAATAATAATAATAAAAATAAATAAAAATAATAATAACAATAAAAAGAAGAAGAAGAAGAAGAAGAAGAAGAAGAAATGAAACTTATGTAGCGCTATATCTTGCAAAGACAAATTAAAGCGCATGCATTCAACCTAATCTTACACAGTCATGCAGTCAATGATAAATAATCAATAGTTTAAACAAACAGATATTACAAACATGGTGCGCTGCAGACAAAATCTATTAAATAAAATTTCAATAGTCAAATAGTTTTCAAAAGCACACACACACTCACACAGGTCATATACTCTAGCAGGGTGATAGGACATGGGTTAGTGAAGGTGGGATAGTTCTGATATGAAACTGGATTGGGGAAATACCAGCATACCTAAAATACTTTTGATAGTTTTGTTAGAAAAAACATTGTATAATAAATTGCAACAATTCATTTGGAAGCTAAATATCCCATACTTCATTTCTAACAAAATAGACACTGTTCAATTCCATAGTAAGTTCCAATTCGGTTACAAAATAGTTTTCAGTATTCTATTCATAAGGTGTCACAGCGCGCAAAAAGAGTATAATTATTTCGTTATGACTACCTGTTCATAAATCTGCTCAAAGGATGCTCCACCAAACCCATATTCCAGTGCGCTAGCAAAGCATCAAGTGCAGGCTGGTCGTTTTTGTTTTCTTGCTTCTCATCATTACTGGCAGGACTTATGGGACCTTTTACACGTATGTTTAAATCATTCCCAGCGTATACACACGGAAGGATGCAAAGCACTGTAAAATTCCACACACACACACACACCCCACCACCACCACCACCACTACCACCACCACCGTAATCACCAACCTACACTCACGCACTCCTAAACAGTCACCGCACACTCCCTTAACTTAATTCGTACACTCTGCGCAGCATCCCATCAGAATCTCCCACCTTTCCTCTGCATCCGCAGCTCGTAGTACTCAATGCCGTGGGGAGGCTTGCCATCATTTTCAACGGGGCAGATGACACTGAAGTACACCATCACTGAGAACCGACCCTCCTGGTTCTTCGGGAATCTCTGCAAATGTATGATGAATGGGATGCTCATTGTGAGAAGTTAAAGATATTTCAATAAACCTGTGCGGTCGTCGGAGAACGAGACATCAGAGACCTTAGCTTCTCCAGGGGCCAGCGTTTTGAGCGCAGGTTTCATATCTTCTCTATCTTGCTGCTGTACTTTCCCTGACCCTAAAGAGGGCAGGTACCAATACATAGCTGGGTGAACTGGGCAACTGTATTGAAGCCAAGACGCACGAATAGTCACCCATCTGGAATATAGTCCAAGCGCATTGCTGATTAACCTAAACTTGAGAAGGTCGAGTGCTCTAATCATTGAATTATGCCGTCCGTGTGCTTGTTGAGGCTCAGACTAAAGCCTTGGTCACTTATTGGCGTAAGCAAAGTGCCAAAGCCTCTGTTAAAGTGTTGTTATGCTATGAAATGGTATATGGGGGATTGTTTTTATCTATGGTAAAATCGTAGAATAACAAGTTGTATTTTCGATAAAAGTGAGGGGAAAATTCTGAAGTCGGAGTATGGCTGACTGTATGGCCGGATACTCATTTTCACAAAACTCTTACCCTGCCGGTAACTCCACGTTGGTTCCAAGGCGTGTTGAGGAAGATAGTGTACACTGTTATGACTGACCCTACCGTGTCAACATCTATAACGAACACACTAAAATAACGACAAGTAACAAGACCATCTGAAAAAGTAGGAAACACAGTGCCCTGCATATATATTAAGTAATAAAAAACAAATGTGTGTAAAACTGTCACTTTACTCTTTATCTCAATTATTTCATTTTGATTTCTTTCATTTCAATATTCATTTTATTTCATTTTACAGACACACCCGTTGTGCACTAAACAATCTCTAAACATAAAACTACATTCTGCGCAGTAGTTAACTTAACTCTTCCATTACCAGCTGCACGTCCCAAATGCTGGTGGGACTTTTGCAATGCAGCCGACCGACAAGAACCAGAATCAGAATCTAACTCAGAAAACGTTACTGTCGTTATGTCCAAACAAGATGCATTTGACACACAACATAAACATCCACTGTCAACGTTTCATAAAAGGTGTAGATTTTTTTGTTTAATGCATAGACCTGTCTATGTTTTGTTTTCTGGAAAAAAAAGAGCCATACTAACGTTTAAATATATCTGACAGGGAGTCTTCCTCGTTGAAAAAGCTACAAGTTAAAATGTCACCAATGAGTTAAAATAAAAATCAATTACATGCGCTCTGGATCTTGTAAATGTACGAAAAATAAAGGGAAGTCAGATACTATCAAGTCTGATCATGAATTCATTTAAAAAAATTATCTACTAGGTGTCGCTGAGATTCGAACCATCTATCAGTAACCTCATTATCATTCAGATTCGATAACATATCCGCAAGGCCACCGTCGATACAAGCAACTAGGCTTCGCTTATTCGATGTAAATATGACCAAAAAAACAGACATGCAATTTTTCACAAGTCAACACAAATTGCAGTCAAGAAGTAATACGATCCGAAACATATTGCCAGCAAAGCTCAATACCAGAGTTCGTGAATCTGTCTATCACGGTCATGGCCTGAACTCACCAGACAGTACTTGGGTTCTGAGCGGTCTGCCGCCACAAGGAAGACATAGTCTCCGTCTTCCCATCCGGCCCAGCACTTCAGCGTCTTGACTGAAACATCAGAAGAGACATGGACAATCTTTTAACACGTTGTTGATGTTTGTGATGTTAAACTGACTCAGAGTATGTCGGCTAAATGAACACAATATTTAAAAAATGACGAACAGGGAGGTATACATGAGCCATAGACACCTCTCAAATTTAGAGGTTGAACCTGTGTCTCCATATGAAGTGGATGTTGCAAGCGCTCGCCCGAAAACGCACGCGCGTGAAATCTGTCTGTCTGCCTGTCTGTCTGTCTGTCTGTCTGTCTGTCTGCCTCTCTCTCTCTCTCTCTCTCTCTCTATCTCTCTCTCTCTCTCTCTCTCTCTCTCTC